>JARQOC010000001.1:231832317-233032317 GCA_033576535.1 Allobates femoralis | reverse complement strand
TACTTGCGGCAGGTGCGGCAAGTGCGGTTTTGCACTTGCGGCAGGTGCGGCCGCGAAAAAAACCGCAGTAAGCCGCGGTTTTTTTCGCGGCCGCACCTGCCGCAAGTGCAAAACCGCACTTGCCGCACCTGCCGCAAGTATGCCTATACTTTGCATAGAAAAAAACGCAACCGCGCCGCAAGTGGAACGGTTATGCGGTAAACGCGGCAGATGCGGTTTTTTCACCGCATCTGCCGCGAATTACGAAAAACGCAGATGTGAAAGCACCCTGCGATATTTTAAGACAGATGGAAGGTACCGTGCGAGCTGCAGGCAGGACACCGTACAGCAACGCACTGGCACAGGAAAAAATTGTTTAGTACGCAGAACCAGGCACTGTTAGGCTGCGGTGCTGGCTGCGTGCAAGTTTACAAGTACCGTGCGAGCTGCAGGCAGGACACCGTACAGCAACGCACTGGCACAGGAAATTTTTTGTGGAAAAATGGCACCAAAATTATTTGGTAGACTAGTGCCAAAAATAAGAAAAAGCTTAGGATTACAGCTCTGCGGAAAGCTGGGTGAACTAAGCTCTGAGGATGGTGCTGGATTCACTGTAAGGCTGCTCCTATCTCCCTTCCTTACAGTCCTGTACAGCAATCCTCCGTCCTGGTAGTTCTGAAAAGAACTTTTGGGTTATGTGTGACTCCTACACTGCCTAACTGTCCCTAGATCTGCTCCAAGTCTCCCTGCACTAGGTCAGCTCTTCTCAGGAATGTGCCCAAAATGGCGGGGGCAAGCCTTATATACTGCCTTGCCTGTCATAGATGACATAGGCATCACGATGGACAGCAGCCAATCATAGTCCTGACACAACCAAAGCTGCTATGGCATTACTGACTATGATTGGCTAAGATGCTTGCCCTTCTTCACAAGTTTTCTGACCTAACACGCAATGCTGACTAGTAACATAAAAGATTCTGGATTCGCGAGTCCCGAATAGAGAATACAGGACTCGGAATCGCAGACTCGCTAGGATTCGGACTCGTAGACTCGCTCAGACTCGCTGCTGTTTGGGGAGATTCAAGCTATATAGCGATGTGATAGAGCGAGTCTAGCGAGTCTAGCGAGTGAGATAAAGTAAACTCTGACAAAACTAAGATTGCCATTGACTTGCATTGGACTCGTTACTGAGCGAGTATTCGCTAAAAGACTCGCCGATTACCGAGTCCAGCGAGTCCCTTAAGAATCGCCGAGTAACGAGTCCTAGCGAGTAGACTCGCTCATCCCTACTTTTAAACACCCACAAACAATAAAATTGTGAACATTTCACTTACACGTTTGGCAGGGGGCTCAGAGGAAGGCGAGCTTGATGATGAGCTCTGGGAAAAAAGTAAAATGTTGCAACATTACATACACATGTGGTCATATGTGTTACTACAGTTGAGACCACATAAGGCTACGGGGGACAAACTGACATATGCACAAACACTTTCCTTCAGGACTCAAGTCACCCAAGATGCCCACATCATTAGACATTCCGATTTGCCACACAATGCTGAAGTAAGGACACGGGGAGCTACGTGTCACAGGGCACAAGCCAGCTGCTTGAGGGTACACATGCACAGACCAAATAGAATAGTATGAAAATAAAAACAGGCTTACAATTTATGACTCTGTGCACATGCCTGCAACTACATCTCCCACTGTCAGAAGTGGCGTTGATTTTGGGAGACATAACATATGGGCCACTGCACAACACAAAGGGCTGGACAATTGGTTAGGGGGTGAGTGAGCTGAGGGCAGGAGCCATGTTTCATGGGCAGGTATACATGGTTTGAGGCTGAAAAGGCCAATTAAACACACACTGTGTAGAGGTGTGTGGCACACATGAGTGACGTGTACGCCTACACATGTGAAACACAACATGCTTACGCCTCAATTTGTATGGCAACAATGTTCAGGACATATATGTGTGGGTGTTAGCAACTCACAGAAGAGGAAGATGATGATATTGAGCCCTCCAGGGTCACCATCTCCAGGGAGTATGAGTCTGAAGACATCTAGACAACATATGTTTAAACATTCTGTGAACATGTTTGCCATAGCACACAATCACAAAACAAATTTAAAAACATAGAGGCATGTTTGTCAAACCTGTGTTCATACCTTGGATGATGGTGGTGCGGAATATGTTGGCGCTATATAAATAAAGCTTTATTATTATTATTATGGTGGTGGACACCTGTACTGACCACACGGGGGGGATGGTCTGCCTCCTCATGCCCTTCCCCCTATTTATGGGCTCAGATGAGGCTGATTTGCATTTTAACCACTGAAAATAACATTTTCCAAAAATGCATGCGTTTTTGCACGTGTCTGTTGGACACATGCGTTTTGGCATGCGTTTCCCATAGGGCCCCATGTTCTGAAAACGCATGCGTTTTTGGAAAGCACCCAAAAACGCAGCATGTAGTATTTTTAGGTGCGGATCCAAAAACGCACACAAAAACGCATGGTACTGTCACACATGCGTTTTTGCTAATAAGGCATACTTTTTTGTTATTAGGGCATGCGTTTTTTGCATGGGGGCCTATGGGTGCGTTTTTACATGCGTTTTCAAAAACGCAGGTCTCCAAAAAAGCATGAAAAAAACGCAAGAGTGACCCTAGCCCTAGACCAGACAACCTTTTAAAAATTTACACAAAAGAACCAAGAAAATATGTATTTAATCTTTTTTCGTTTTCAGTAAGTTCATAAACAATGACCTTATGGTCCATTATATTCTGCATACAGCTTTTGTATTGAAATCAACAATAAAATTATAATCATGTAGAACTAGATCCTTTTGGGAATATGGCAGAAAATTGGCTAAATAAATATAGTAATTTAATTATTCAAATGTTTTAACTAAATAACCCACTGAGGGTGATTTACTAAATTTAATATTCCAGTACTCAATTTTAACCCCCCAAAATCCTGTATTTTATGCCTTATGTGATATGCTAATGACACTCAGCTCAGGCTCTTTTATGAGCATGAGCTGAGTATCATGCAACTGTAATCTGATCCTGCAATGGAGAAGATGGAGAGATTAATCTCCATTGCTAGTTTGCATTTATATCACACTGCTCTTGGATGTCATTATCCGAATGTAGTCCAATTTTTTATTTGCACCCATGGATTTGTATGAGTACTAGTGAGCCAAGACTCACAGATAATCACAGCATGCTGTGATTTTTTTCCTCAGTCCAATCAGAACTGAGGAAAAACACACAAAGCTGAGTTGCCTCATTGCCTAACATTAGTTCGAGCGCAATGCAAGATTTTCTCACTTTGCATGGCAGGAGGCATACGCTATTGGGGCTCCGGTTTTACAAGCAATATACAAGTGCATCTCAATGAATTAGAATATCATCAAAAAGTTCATTTTTTTCAGTAATTTAATACAAAACGTGAAATGCATATATCATAGAGAGTCATTACAAACAGTGATCTATTTCAAGTGTTTATTTCTGTATATGCTGATGATTATGGCTTACAGCCAATGAAAACCCAAAGGTCATTATCTCAGAAAATTCAAATAGGGAGGATGAGGGGTTAAAAACCATGCTGTCATATTCCATGAGACATCAAAGAGTGTATATAATATTAATTTATAAGTCAATGCATTTCAGGGCAACCTGAAACGCCCTGAAACATAGCAACATGATATTCATTTGTCCTGAGGAAGGGGCCAGGAAGCCCTGAAACACGTTAATTAATAAATCAATATTATATTCACCCTTTTATGTCTCGTGGAATATGGCAGCATGGCTTTTAACCCTTCATCCTCCCTACTCTATATGCACCATGCTGAAGTCCTCAGCAGCCATGATATGCTTTTATAGTGGTTGTGACTCTCACAACCACACAAGGTGAAGCCTGTGATACCTATTTAGGTAATTTTTTTATCGCTCGGACCCTTCATTCTCTCTACTTAAATTTTCTGAGATAATGACATTTGAGTTTTCATTGGCTGTAAGCCATAATCATCAACATTAACATTAACAGAAATAAACACTTGAAATAGATCACTCTGTTTGTAATGACTCTATATAATATATGCGTTTCACTTTATGTATTGAATCACTGGTAAAAAATAACGTTTTGATGATATTCTAATTCATTGAGATGCCCCTGTATCTGGGTTTGTTTCCACAGTTTGGGAAAAATTAAAAAAATAAATAAACAATGAACTGTGTGGCTTGGCACAAGCGGCTTGACGACACTCATTGTCCCTTTGACATTTCATGTGGCCTCTTTAATTAGCTAGTAATACAAATAAATGAGTTAGGACGGCTTCACACTGCGGTGTGATCTGGTCCGGGGCTGTCCGGGATGACCCTGACAGCCACGGACTGGAGGGCTAATATGCCCTCCAGTCCGGTGTGCAGCGCACGCAGCTCCCGCTGCTGATATGTCAGAACCGCGGCACTGCGGTCCTGACCTGTCAGTGGCTTCAGCTGCGTGCACTACACACCGGACCGAAGGGTATATTAGCCCTTCAGTAATGTGTGCTGGTCCAGTCCGCGGCTGTCAGGGTCATCCCGGACAGCCCCGGACCAGATCACGCCGCACTGTGAAGTCACCCTTACTCTTCAATATCAGCATGAACTGAGATCTAATTAGCTTAACAATAAGTCAAGATTGAAAAAAATGCTTGGGCAGAGCAAACAAGAGAAGATAATTTTTCAAGTGTAATGTGCGCAATTGTGGTAAATGCTCATCAGCTCAACCTTTACAGGCAGTGATTGGAAGACGACTAGAAATCCACTGCTGATACTCTAATTAGCTGGTCATAAACTACTATTCTCTGTCAGGGAGGGGAGAGAATAACAAAAATTACTTCATATTTTTCTTAGTATTTCATTGTGAGCCTAAGGGCCCTTTCACATCAGCGTTTTTTTCAAATCGCGGCAGATGCGGTGAAAAAACCGCATCTGCCGCAATTACCGCATACCGCAACCGTGCTGGAAGTGCAGCCGGTATGCGGTAATCGCGGCAGATGCGGTTTTTTCACCGCATCTGCCGCGATTTGAAAAAAACGCTGATGTGAAAGCAGCCTTAGATATGTGTGATCACAGATATTTCATCATTTTAAACTTTCTTTTTTACTAGATCATCTGATTTGTTTCCACATGTCTCATAAATTCAATCTTGGGTGTATTAATATATTCTCATGCTTTAATCACTCTTAGTTTTGCTATATTGGCATGCTGTATTATTTATTTTGGCAGTTATGAATAGCCAGTTGTAAATGTCTTTTAAAGTACTCCAACCACTTATGCATTTCCTTATTTGAATTATTTCTAGTATTGAAGACTGAAACTAGAAGAAATCTGTTAATTATTTTCTAAGTGAGCATTCCACTACATTTTAAACAAGCTGATTAGTACTATGAGTACTTGATTTAACAAACGTCTTGCTCAAGTGAGTTCACGTGGACTATAAACATGCAAAACCTAACCATAATTGCTTCGATTCCTAGAACAATTTTATAAAATGTCCATATAGCTGTAAGGCCGGTTTCACATCACGATTTTGGAGCTTCCGAGTGTATCCGTTTCAAAATGGATATCCTCGGATCCAAAATTAGATCCCATGTATCCCTATGGGGCTCGGATCGGATTGGATGTGTGCCTTTTGCCATCCGATTTTGGCAACATCCGATCCTGTCCGAGCCTGCTGCGTTTTTGTGTCCAAGAATGAAATCGGACAGCCTCAGATCCGAGCTGATCTGAGCTCCGATGACATGGGAGCCTATTGACATCGGATCCGAGTTGAACTCAGATCCGATGTCAGCTCCGTGCTTATGTACTGAGCATGCCCAGAGGCAGTGCTCAGTACATAATTAACCCTTTCTGTCCCTGTCACTCCCTGTCTGTCCCTGCCTGTCCCTCTTCTATCTCTGCTCTCCTCTATCCTCCCCCCCATTCCCCTTCCCCCCGTCCTCTCCCCTCCGGTATGTGAGTAAAAATAAAAAATCCTCCCAGAGGATACTTTAACTTCCGCTGGCTCCATGGGACAGTGTCCTGATCTTCTGGTGGCTGAAGAGCCTGTGGTGATGTCACAGAGCCGGTCATCTGACACATCAGGTGACCGACTCTGTGACATCATGAGAGGTCCTTGCAGCGACCAGAAGATCAGGAGACTGTCGCATGGAGCCAGCAGAACGTAAAGTATCCTCTGGGAGGATTTTTTTTTAATTTCACACATACCGGAGGGGAGAGGACAGGGGGGAGGACGAGGGGGAGGATAGAGGAGAGGGAGAGCAGAGATAGAGAAGGGACAGACAGGGAGAGATAGGGAGTGACAGGGACAGATAGAGAAGATGCAGGGGCAGGCAGAGTGAACAGGATCCACACGGATCCTGCATAGAATCAGATCGGATGGCTATTTGCCATCCGAGTGCAGGGATCCGTGTGGATCCATGGCTGTCCGTGGGGATCGTGCTGAGACTCGGATCCCCATGGACAGCCACAAATCGTGATGTGAACCCGGCCTAAGATTTTTATGTAAAATTATAGTTGCTGTCAATTTTATGTATCCCTTGCTGTTTTATAAAATTGCATACATTTTCCAGTGATTTTAAACTACAAAATAGGTTCTACAGGTGCATCTCAATGAATTAGAAAATTATCAAAAAGTTAATTTATTTCACTAATTCAAATCGTAAAGTGAAACACATATATTATATAGAGTCATTACAAACAGAGTGATCTATTTCAAGTGTTTATTTTTTTTAAAATGTTGATGATCATGGCTTAAAGCCAATGCAAACCCAAAGGTCATTATCTTAGAAAATTCAAGTAGGGAGGATGAAGGGTCTGAGAGATAAAATATTACCTAAATAGTATCAGAGGCTTCACCTTGTGTGGTTGTGAGAGTCACAACCTCTATAAAACTGTGGCGCACCAGTGGTCGGGATGCCATTTAGGGGTACTGCACCCATAAAAGAGTATGTAGTATTACTGTGGCTGAGGAATTGGGATGCTGCATGACCCTCATGACATGCATCCACACACACACCCTAGGTAGGGGACTGTGGGTGGACCTGCTGTAAGGAGGACCCAGTCCCATGAGAGGAGTGACAGGGTACAAAAGTGTGTGGGTGAGAGAAGTGTTAGTGAGTTATTGAGTGGAAGAGCTTAGTTGGGGAGTAGAGGATGGCGAAGGAGCAGAAATTGACCTTAGGGGCACCAGGTGTTGCGGTGTACCCAAATCTGCACCCAGTATGACTACCGACCGGAGGGGTTCAGTCCCGGAACAGAGGACCGGTTCCAAGAGAGGTGCGGGTGACTACCCCTGAGCCACCAAACTGGAGGCTCAAGCTTCTTTAGGAAGTCATGGCCGACACCCAGCGCACCCAGAAAAAAGCACCGTATAGGGTCCCAAGGACTCTGAGAGGAGTTGCTCAGAGAGAGAGGATCAGTGGGAGTTGGCTTCAGGCTCTGCGCATGGAAGCGCTGAGGGAGACCGGAGAAAGCGCAGGAAGGGACTGGACAGGAACAGCAGACATTCCACTGAGGGTTCCAAGTGCGGCATCCTAATTTCCATCGACTACCCAGACCAGACAGACCCAAAAAGACTGTGCTTTTTGAAGAACTGCCAGTAAACCCATCCAGAATTAAAGACTGCGTGTTTTGCTTTATTTTCCTGTGCCTGAGGAGCCGCCGACTGCAGCATGAGAAGAACAAGTGTCAAAGCTCAGTGTAGCTGCGTCCCTGTGTAGATCAAAGACTGTCCCACAACACCCAGCATCCAATACTGTCCCGGGGATCCCGCTCCACCTAAAGGGAGCGAAATCATCTTGCTGCTTCACCATCACCCCGGAGGTCTGTTCCTCAGCGCTGGTAACATTACTGGAACCGTAGGTGGCATCACAAAACACTATTTTTATTGACTAGTACCCTTTTCAGCGACCACCAGGGCCACGGGATCGGCAAACAGGCCCCATGACATCCCCTGTGAACTCAAATGCCTGGAACCGGGTACCCCACGGCTCCTGTCGGCTCTGTACAATTTTCTGAATAAAGACACAGCTCCACTGACAGCTGTGCGCATACTATACGTAATGTACGTATAGTATGTGCCACTGTCCGAGGTCCTGTACGCATTTACAGTAGATCTATGGTGCTGCGCAGCCCATAGATCTAATGTAAAAGCCTACAGGACCTCGGACAGCGCACATACTATACGTATATTACGTATACTATGCGCACAGCTGTCAGTGGAGCCGCGGCTTCATTCCGAAAATTGTACAGAGCCGACAGGAGCCGGATTACTGTACAGGCAATATTAAAACATTACATGCCCACCTGAGTAGGTAGCATGTCTCTAGGGGGGGTGGGCACCCCTTAGAGACATGATAGGGACAATTATTATTAATATTAAAGTTTCTTGTACAGTGTTAACAGTTTGCTCATCCCTCAGCAAACTGTACGGTAACTGGACTGCTCCAGATTACACATCCGGAGCAATCCGGTTACCGGATTGCGGCTTCAGCCACACATTTTGCTTGCAAAATGTGTGGAAAGCCAATTGCGTTCACCGCATCCGGATATGGATGCGGTGAACGCAATTCTCTGTAAAAGTGTGACCCTGGTGAAGAAGGTATAATTACACTGTTTTCACTAAAATGTTGTTTCAACGCCAAGATTTACATTTTTTGTAAGGGTTAATAAGAGAAAAATGGTGTGTGAAAATACCGTCCATGTCATTAGTAATTACTTTTAAGTACAGTGCATAGCTGAGAAGAAAAGGAGCGCCATATAAGAGTAGAGATTTTATTGGAATGGCTTGCAGGTGCAATTTTATATTAGCAAAGCCCCTAATGTGCCAGAACAGCAAAAATCCTCCTCAATGAATTCATCTAGGGATGCAGTGTGCATATATTACAGGAGTGTCACAAATTTTTATACAAACGGGCAGTGAAGAAAAAAATAATAATTACATTTCTATCAGTAATAACACCGGGTTTAAATTTTTTCCAAGGACAGCCATTTAAAAAAGCACCACCATATGTTATACAATTTCTCCTGAATGTGACATTTACCCACAGGTAACGGTGCAGTACTGTTTGACCCCAGCGCAGCGCTCAGGAGGGAAGGAGTGCCATTTGATTGTTAGAGAGCAGATTTTCTTAGAAGAGTTTGAGCACTCAATTTGCAGAGCTATCAAGTGCCAGAACAATAGCGACCATATTTTGGAAAATACACCCATCTTGGAAGTCATCAATGGGTATAATAACAATTTTATTTTTGGAAAACACTCATTGAGTCAAACGCAGTGAATGTTGCAGAATCAAAAATTGCAAATAAACCAATCCCAATACATTGTGCCCAGCTCCTGGAGACATGAACCCTATAAATTAAGTGGGCTGTTCTCAGTACAACAGTGCCAAACATGTGGACGATAACCAAGAACGGCTCCTGGTTTTTGTGGCCACAGACTAAACAGTCTCAGTGGGTCTCTTTAATACAGACCATGATTTATGAATACAATATAGAAGTTTCAGGCTGTGTATATATAATATAGAGGCTCCTGGGTGGGCTGTATATATAATATAAAGGCTGTGCAGGGCTGTATATATAATATGGAGACTGCTAGACTGTATATATGAGCTGGACACTGCCAGGCTGTTTATATAATACTAGATGGGTGCCCGATGCACAATGCATCGGGATTCTAGCAGAGCGAGTCTCTGACTCGCAATGGCCGCTTCGCGGCCAATGCTTCGCGCTGCTAAGGCGACTCGCCATGCCCGCTGCGCGGGCATAGCGAGTCGCCTTAGAACTGCTCGCAATGGCCGCTTCGCGGCCAATGCTTCGCGCCGCTAAGGCGACTCGCCATGCCCGCTGCGCGGGCATAGCGAGTCGCCTTAGAGCTGCTCGCAATGGCCGCTGCGCGGCCAATGCTTCGTTCGTATCCACATGACCACGGCGAGTCGCATGCGAGTGTGGTGCGCGAAATCCATTCGTGATTATATAATAGATATGACATGTATATATCTACAATATAATTGCCGTAGGCAAAATCTTGTCGGACCCCGAAATCGCCGTGGCTATGTGACACTGTAACGTCACCACGGCAATGCGAATCGTTAGCTGCGCGAGCAATGGCTTGCGAGTCGCTGGCCGAAAATAGAACCAGAGGCTGGGCCACAAAGGTAGCGATTTCCCGCTCAGGTAGCGAGTCGCTAGCCTCAGCGGGAAATCGCTAGCTTTGTGGCCAAGCCTCTGATTCTATTTTCGGCCAGCGACTCGCAATGCACGCTTCCATAAGGAATTGCGTTGCGACTCGCTGGCTGAGTGCGAGCACTTGCGGCGCGGTTGCGATAATCCCCATAAGGATTACCGCAACCACGCCGCATTGCGAGTCGCTAGCTGAGTGCGAGCACTTGCGGCGCGGTTGCGGTAATCCCCATAAGGATTACCGCAATCGCGCCGCAAGTGCAAGATGCGGCGCGGTTGCGGTAATCCGCATAGAAAGTATAGGGAGACTTGCGGCAAGTACGGTTTTGCCGCACCTGACGCAAGTCCCCCTATACTTTGTATGGGGATTACCGCAATCGCGCCGCAGATGCGGTTTTTTAATAAAATAAAATAATTTAAATACAAATAAATTCACTTAAAATAAAAAATAATAAATAAATTTAATAATAATAAATAATAAAATAAAAATAATAATAATATATATATATATATATATATAGAAATTAATATACAATATATATATATACTAATGATATACATATATATAATCTGACATGTAATATATATATATATATATATACTAGATGGGTGCCCGATGCACAATGCATCGGGATTCTAGCAGAGCGCTCCTGGGTGGGCTGTATATATAATATAAAGGCTGTGCAGGGCTGTATATATAATATGGAGACTGCTAGACTGTATATATGAGCTGGACACTGCCAGGCTGTTTATATAATACTAGATGGGTGCCCGATGCACAATGCATCGGGATTCTAGCAGAGCGAGTCTCTGACTCGCAATGGCCGCTTCGCGGCCAATGCTTCGCGCTGCTAAGGCGACTCGCCATGCCCGCTGCGCGGGCATAGCGAGTCGCCTTAGAACTGCTCGCAATGGCCGCTTCGCGGCCAATGCTTCGCGCCGCTAAGGCGACTCGCCATGCCCGCTGCGCGGGCATAGCGAGTCGCCTTAGAGCTGCTCGCAATGGCCGCTGCGCGGCCAATGCTTCGTTCGTATCCACATGACCACGGCGAGTCGCATGCGAGTGTGGTGCGCGAAATCCATTCGTGATTATATAATAGATATGACATGTATATATCTACAATATAATTGCCGTAGGCAAAATCTTGTCGGACCCCGAAATCGCCGTGGCTATGTGACACTGTAACGTCACCACGGCAATGCGAATCGTTAGCTGCGCGAGCAATGGCTTGCGAGTCGCTGGCCGAAAATAGAACCAGAGGCTGGGCCACAAAGGTAGCGATTTCCCGCTCAGGTAGCGAGTCGCTAGCCTCAGCGGGAAATCGCTAGCTTTGTGGCCAAGCCTCTGATTCTATTTTCGGCCAGCGACTCGCAATGCACGCTTCCATAAGGAATTGCGTTGCGACTCGCTGGCTGAGTGCGAGCACTTGCGGCGCGGTTGCGATAATCCCCATAAGGATTACCGCAACCACGCCGCATTGCGAGTCGCTAGCTGAGTGCGAGCACTTGCGGCGCGGTTGCGGTAATCCCCATAAGGATTACCGCAATCGCGCCGCAAGTGCAAGATGCGGCGCGGTTGCGGTAATCCGCATAGAAAGTATAGGGAGACTTGCGGCAAGTACGGTTTTGCCGCACCTGACGCAAGTCCCCCTATACTTTGTATGGGGATTACCGCAATCGCGCCGCAGATGCGGTTTTTTAATAAAATAAAATAATTTAAATACAAATAAATTCACTTAAAATAAAAAATAATAAATAAATTTAATAATAATAAATAATAAAATAAAAAATAATAATAATATATATATATATATATATATATAGAAATTAATATACAATATATATATATACTAATGATATACATATATATAATCTGACATGTATATATATATATATATATATATACTAGATGGGTGCCCGATGCACAATGCATCGGGATTCTAGCAGAGCGAGTCTCTGACTCGCAATGGCCGCTTCGCGGCCAATGCTTCGCGCCGCTAAGGCGACTCGCCATGCCCGCTGCGCGGGCATAGCGAGTCGCCTTAGAGCTGCTCGCAATGGCCGCTGCGCGGCCAATGCTTCGTTCGTATCCACATGACCACGGCGAGTCGCATGCGAGTGTGGTGCGCGAAATCCATTCGTGATTATATAATAGATATATAGATATATATAAATCTATATCTATATATCTATATCTATATATCTATCTATATATATATATATATCTATAGCAATTATATAGTAGATTATGAATATATCAATAAATAACACAGGTCAACAAAAAAAATTTTTTTTTCTGGTGCCCAAAATATTTTAATGAATTTGGGGTATTTTTGGGGTGCTGATTCTGAATATGCTATCAGTTTTGCCAGATTGGCTCAAGTTTTTGAGATTTTTGGTATCTTATTTATAGCACTTGTTGGTAAATGCGACGCATCATCTCATTAATTTCTTTGGATTAGTACTTGAACTGAGCAGTTCTCAATATAGTTTTGTGTTAATTAGTGTTCTAAAAGTTTGTTCATAGCTTGATTTTTGCACTAACTTTATGTTTGTTGTCTGTTGTCCAGTGAAAAGCATGAACTCATCAAGAAGAAGTTGTCTTAACGATCCAGACTCATTCTGTTACATTTGTGGTGAATATACACTGACAAAACATAGAAGAAACATAACAGACTTCGTTAAAAAAGTAGCAAAAAACGTCTTTTTTTTAACACATTTTACGAAAAATCTCAAAAACTTGAGCCAATCTGGCAAAACTGATGACATATTCAGAATCAGCACCCCAAAGTTACCCTAAATTCAATGAAATATCTTTGGCACCAAAAATGCTGTTGACCAGTGTAATCGATGAAATTGCCCAAAAAGATATTTTAGCTGATATATATAGATTAATGTACAATATATATATATAGTAATCATATACATATATCTAATATGACATCTATATATATCTATATATCTATATATATTAATCTATATAATGTATATATATATATTATACATATATCTATATAAATATATATATATATATATAATAATAAATATATCAATATAACAATAATATTAATAATGGATTAATAATACTAATTAATATTAACACTAATAATAATAATTTAAATAAATAATCATAATGAATAATCAATTATATTGGGCCAAAAAGATATATAATTATGAATATATCAATATATAATAAAAATATTAATACTAAATTAATAATAATAATTAATATTAAGACTAATAATAATAATATTAATAAATAATCATAATGAATATTAAATTATATTAAGTAAAAAAGATATCTTAGCTGATCTTGTAGAGATGAGGTTCCAGCACTGGTTTTCCGACGTCCGTCCCACAGGATCACCAAGGCATAATCGATTAATAATAATAATTAATATTAACATTAATAATGATATTAATAATTAATAATCATTAATAATCGATTATATTGGCCCAAAAGGATGTCTTGTAGGGATGAGGTTCCAGCACTGGATTGCCGACGTCCGTCCCACAGGATCACCAAGGCAGGAATAATTTGTGAGGAAAACTTAAAGTACACACTATAAAATTGCTTCAGGGGGGAGTATAGTGATTGGTAGACAAAGGGGAGTATGGTGATTGGTAGGCAAAATTGGTTGCTACCCAGCAACAGCAGAGTCTGCCACGGAATTTTCGCGGGCAAACCTGTGGCAAGTGCAAAATCGCACTTGCCGCACCTGCCGCAAGTCGCCCTATACTTTCTATGGGGATTAGCGCAACCGCGCCGCAAGTGTAGCGAGTCGCAATGGCCTCGCGGCCATTGCTCGCGCTACACAGCGAGTCGCAATAGATCCCCATTGAAAATGTAGGAGGAATTGCGGCAGGTGCGGCGGCAGAGGTAGCGACTCGCAGGAAATGGGTAGCTTTGTAGTGAGCCTCTGGCGAGTCGCAATAGATCCCCATTGAAAGTATAGGGGAATTGCGGCAAGTGCGGCGACTGAGGTAGCGACTCGCAATGGCCTCGCGGCCATTGCTCGCGCTACCTGAGCGGGAAATCGCTAGCTTTGTGGCCGAGCCTCTGGTTCTATTTTCGGACAGCGGCTCGCAATGGCCGCTACGCGGCCAATGCTTCGCCGTGATGACGTCACAATAGTGACATAGCCACGGCGATTTCGGGGGCCGAGACGATTTTGCCTACGGCAATTATATAGTAGATATATATAATAATAAATATATCAATATAACAATAATATTAATAATGGATTAATAATACTAATTAATATTAACACTAATAATAATAATTTAAATAAATAATCATAATGAATAATCAATTATATTGGGCCAAAAAGATATATAATTATGAATATATCAATATATAATAAAAATATTAATACTATATTAATAATAATAATTAATATTAAGACTAATAATAATAATATTAATAAATAATCATAATGAATATTAAATTATATTAAGTAAAAAAGATATCTTAGCTGATCTTGTAGAGATGAGGTTCCAGCACTGGTTTTCCGACGTCCGTCCCACAGGATCACCAAGGCATAATCGATTAATAATAATAATTAATATTAACATTAATAATGATATTAATAATTAATAATCATTAATAATCGATTATATTGGCCCAAAAGGATGTCTTGTAGGGATGAGGTTCCAGCACTGGATTGCCGACGTCCGTCCCACAGGATCACCAAGGCAGGAATAATTTGTGAGGAAAACTTAAAGTACACACTATAAAATTGCTTCAGGGGGGAGTATAGTGATTGGTAGACAAAGGGGAGTATGGTGATTGGTAGGCAAAATTGGTTGCTACCCAGCAACAGCAGAGTCTGCCACGGAATTTTCGCGGGCAAACCTGTGGCAAGTGCAAAATCGCACTTGCCGCACCTGCCGCAAGTCGCCCTATACTTTCTATGGGGATTAGCGCAACCGCGCCGCAAGTGTAGCGAGTCGCAATGGCCTCGCGGCCATTGCTCGCGCTACACAGCGAGTCGCAATAGATCCCCATTGAAAATGTAGGAGGAATTGCGGCAGGTGCGGCGGCAGAGGTAGCGACTCGCAGGAAATGGGTAGCTTTGTAGTGAGCCTCTGGCGAGTCGCAATAGATCCCCATTGAAAGTATAGGGGGAATTGCGGCAAGTGCGGCGACTGAGGTAGCGACTCGCAATGGCCTCGCGGCCATTGCTCGCGCTACCTGAGCGGGAAATCGCTAGCTTTGTGGCCGAGCCTCTGGTTCTATTTTCGGCCAGCGGCTCGCAATGGCCGCTACGCGGCCAATGCTTCGCCGTGATGACGTCACAATAGTGACATAGCCACGGCGATTTCGGGGGCCGAGACGATTTTGCCTACGGCAATTATATAGTAGATAAAGGCTGCGGGCTGTGCATGTATAAAATAGAAACTATAGGCTGTATATATTATTTGGAGGCTGTGATGGACTGTATATATTATTTGGAGGCCGTGCTGTATATATTATTTGGAGGCTGTGCTGGGCTATATATTTTATATAAAGGCTGTGCCAAGCTATTTATATATATATATATATATATATATATATATATTAGTTGGAGGCTGTGGCAGCCCTGCAGCAGCCTCCAATTAATATAAACAGTCCAGCAGCAGTCTCCAAATAATATATATATATAGTGCAGCATATCCTCCATATTATATATACAGGGCATTTTCCAAATAATATATATAGCCTAGCACAGCCTTCATATACCCCAACACAACCTCCATATACCCAGCACAGCCTCCATATACACCCAGCACAGCCTCCATATACCCCAGCACAGCCTCCATGTACACCCAGCACAGCCTTCATGGTACATATAATCCCCTATCCTGCTGCACACAGTAAAACCACAAGATAAAAAAGAAATAACCAATTATACTCACCTTCCGTTCGCTCCCCCGGGCTGTGTCATCCACATTGCATGTAAATTAGCTATGAGGCCCGGGAGCACTGCAATGCTGAGTGCCCCTGATGGTCCCCTCCTTGTCAGGGCTACCTGTCCCTGATGGGCCCCTCCCTGTCAGGGATGTCTTTCCCTGATGGCGAGTGGGCCCCCCCCAGCGGTGGAGGGCCCCAGCACTTGCCCAGCTTTGCTGGGTGCTGACGCCGGCTCTGACATTAACTGTGGTTTAAACATATTGCGGTGCTCAGAACAAAGGGGGGTATTTGGACTTGGCAGTGCAGATTTTGCTGGGGTTTTTTTGGGGGGGGAAACAATTATTTTCCAGAGCTTTTGTGCAACCAGTAGAAGTGAAGCCCAATATATTTCCTTTAACAGCTGACGGACCTGAGTGGGGACTTGTTTTTTTGTAGGCTCAGTTGAATGTTAGTTGTGGAAATTTGAAGAACATAACATTTTTGGATAAGTTCATATTTATCCTGGGGTCTATTTAGGGTTTCCATCTACATCTCTGAAATACATGATTCAGGTGAAACCCCCAATGGATCTATTCTCTAATAAAGCAGCAAAGTTTCTCTGGACTCTATTTTGCCTCTGATCAACAGGGTTGTTCTTTTGAAATGTGTATAAAACTATTGTTGACCACGCTTATGTGCATGCCTAAAAAGACGTGAAAAAGATGAACACCACCACTGCATCTGCCGGATCTGCCGCCTAACGGCCGCACCTGCGGTCCCGATCCCGCAAGCCCCATTCATTCTCTATGGGGCTTGCGGTCAGGTGTGGCAAGTGAGGTTTCATTGGACCCTGCACTTGCAGCCGCGAAAAAAAACACTTCTAGAGAATGAATGGAGTTTGCCGAGAACCGTTGATGTGAAAGGGCCCTTACTTAAGCTTGTTTCCTGACACCATTAAAGTGAATGGAAAAACCTGATTTTACCTGACTTGAAAAATAAACACAAGTGTGAATCCAGCCTCAGTGAGTAAGCGCAGATTTGCATGCTAATATTAGAGGGCACTCACTATTACTAACGGAACGCTGACAATAAAGACAAGCTTAAGCATGCAAATATGAGAGTGCTGTGACGCTCTCTCATTTGCATATTAAATAAAGTAGATCTCGTAGACTGTGAGCCCTTGTGGACAGGGTCCCCTCCCCTCCTGTACCTATATGTCCTGATTGTCTAGAGTTATTGTAATTGTGCTTGCCTCCCCTATCCTCATGTAAAGCGCCATGGAAACTAATGGCGCTATATAAATAAATAATAATAATAACAATTTTACCTTATAGCGCCAATAAAAACTTCTATAGTAATATGCCTCAAAATCCCCAGCCTGCATAGCGTCAGCCTCCCCTGTTCATAAGTATACAGCAGCCCCAGCCTCCACTGTCCATCAGTTCACTGTTCACACAAAAGCGTGCGTCATGTGATGCGCTTGGAAAAAGTGCAGGATTTCAAACTACGGCACTTAGATGCCGGCGTTTGAAATGCGTTCAGGGTTCCGTTTGCCATAGGAGTGAATTGACAGCATTAACGCAGTCTAACCTTTCCAGTAACGCTGCGCTAATGCTGTCAAATTCTACGTTTTACATGGAACCCCCCTGAACGCACTGGTAAACGCTGGTGTGACCCTAGCCTAAGTGATAAGGCAAGTATAGTTTATTTTTTTATTAATTAATCTTAGATTTATTGTGCTCTGGGTTCTGTAGAGACCACAGAGCATAATAAGGAACATCAAATTTGTAGGGAATAATTTCTCTGCAAATCGCATTTCCTGGTAAAATCCTTGTGAAAAGCAAATACACATTTTGTCCAAGCCACTCATGTCTAGTAATAGTTATATACAGAAATGTTTTGTTTGAAGATGTGCCAAATCTAGAAAACATTGCAAAATATTTTGTAAATTTGGCACAAATTCCAATGACTTTGAAATGATGTCCTGTTCCAAAAAATTACTTCAAAAATGCCCCTCATAGTACATGAACTCCAGCATGTACTCAAAAATGTACTGCAGATGTGACCATTTTCAGTCCATAATAGTTTAGATGAAAAATAACCTTCTTATACATTAATAATAATAATAATAATAATGATTAAGATCAATATTGACAGTACCTTAAGTCAATAGTTGATCAGGCAAAATTAAATTTGCTTGTTTGTGCAGTTTTTCTCAAGCAATGTAAATAATGGAGATGTAATTCTTTGAAATTTTAAAATAAGCTATCATGCTTGGGGGTCTCTCTGAACCTAATGGGCCCGTCACACCAGGTGACGTCACCTGAGATGTCAGCGGCGACGGGCGGGAGCGTGCACGTTTTTGGCGCCCCGTTAGCTTTGCCGTCTCATGTTTACATTCGGTGACACCTCTGGGACCTCTATGGGACCTCTATGGGACCTCTGGGGCCAGTGGAACAGCATCCTGGATTGCATTGCTACGCACAGGTAGACCGTGGCCCCAGGGTCAGTGGTAGTTAAAGTCTATGGAGATGGTGGTGGTATCTGTGTAGCTGTGCAAGGGGGCACAGGGAATAACCGAAGGAGACCTGGCTTGTAGTTCTTTACCTTTTACTTGTAACCATGTGGTGCAGTCCTGGGCACTGATGACCAGATCCAGGAGGATCCAAGCAGCCAGGGAGCTGTTGGATTCCATCCCACCAGGTGTGTTTGAGGTCTACCTAATATGCTTTTCCAGTTTAGGGTCCCAGTGCTTTGATGCTACCCTGCGGCCCTTTCTGTCTCGCTCTCTTCCTTGCTTTGCTGTGAACCCATATGGCAGGCAGCCCGAGCCCAGTGTCTTCGTGGACACTGCTGGATCACTGTCAGCTCTGGGCCCTATCTACTGCTGTGTCGCCAGGTCTGAAGTGCAGCCAGAAAAAGTTCAATCTTCCATCCTCCAGGAGTGGTCAGCGGGTCTTGCAGGTCTTAACTGACCCAGGACTCTTTGCATTCTTCCTTAGCGCGGCCTGGAGTGAGCCTCTTAGCGGCTCCATTCTCCAGGACCTTCGTTGTTGTCCTCCTTCCTAGACTTCTCATCTAGACTCAACTAACTACTTGTTTCTCCCTTCCAGCCTTTCCTACTCCTAACCCCTCCTCCTACCAGAGAGAGCAGCTCCCCTCAAACATTGATTCTGAGCTCCCCCTTCTAGCTGGTGTCAGTACAGGTGTGTGAATGCTTGTGATACCTTGCGTTGGATCTCCTTTTGGTCCCAGGCATGACATCATCCCCGATGAAGGAGGAAACATCGCTGTGGCACCCAGACCCTTGGGGCGCCACACTAACAAATTATTCACTACAGTACCAACATCCAAATTCCTCAATGTTTCCATAATGAAAGGGTACAACACCTAATGTCCCAGGCTGAAATCCACATAAATAAAATGGTTATTAACTCTGTAAGTTCAACTGAGTGCCCCAGAACACTGTGTAGCTGCACTCTTTTGCTGCAGATCAGTTGGATATTCATGCCACACCTTTTTTGATGCTGCTTATTTTCTAGTAGTTTTTGTATAATTTAGATAGGACTGATGAGCATGGGAATCCGTGACGAGGTTCATCAGCTTAAATGTCTTGGCCAATACATGAACCAATATCCCATTTATAAAAGTTTTTTGTTTATCATATAAAAAACTTTTTGCACTTTTTTATCCATCCAGGGTGCAGTTGGGCCCCTAGGGGCACCATTCATCTAGTGGTGCAGAAGCATCTTACTGTGCAGCCCAATGCTCAGGCAGCAGAGCGGTTGGGTAGCTTTTAGACACTGCATCATATGTATCAGTGTGAATGGTGCGCTATGCAGGCGCATTGTATCCATGGCAAGTCGCCTCCCACACCTTGCTGGTTGAGGTAATTTATCAGCCTGCACCTGGGCTTGCTTCACATTTGGGCTCTGACTGCATTCTGTAAGTGCATTTGGTTTCTGTTTTTGGCATGGATGGTAAGGTTTTTTGATGCTGCTTATTTTCTAGTAGTTTTTGTACAATTTGGATAGGACTGATGAGCATGGGAATCCGTGACGTGGATCATCAGCTTAAATGTCTTGGCCAATACATGAACCAATATCCCATTTATAAAAGTTTTTGTTTATCATATAAAAAACTTTTTGCACTTTTTTATCCATCCAGGGTGCAGTTGGGCCCCTAGGGGCGCTATTCATCTAGTGGTGCAGAAGCATCGTATTGTGCAGCCCTATACTCAGGCAGCAGAGCGGTTGGGTATCTTTCAGACACTCGGCATCATATGTATCACTGTGAATGGTGCTCTATGCAGGCCCATTGTATGCATGGCAAGTCGCCTCCCACACCTTGCTGGTTGAGGTGATTTATCAGCCTGCACCTAGGCTTGCTTCATATTTTGGCTCTGACTGCATCCTGTAAGTTCATTTGGTTTCTGTTTTTGGCATGGATGGTAAGGTTTTTGATGCTGCTTATTTTCTAGTAGTTTTTATTCATGCCACACCTTCCCGGCTCTTCTGCATATGCTTTGCCAATGCTACTGATTACTTCAGTCACCACTGCCCATTGTTCATACTGCTGGACAAAGACCTTCTTAGGAGCAGACATGCACAAATTCTTCCTGGCTTTATACAGGGTACCCACCACAGCCAAATTTTCAGGTGGTTGTGACACAATCTAGCCACTTCTCTATATTACAGTTGGAAGCTGTCCACTGCTGCCATGGAGGCACCCAGCCACCCAGCTTCTTCTACTCCCAGGTCCTACATTCACCACACCAGTCTCCAGGGAGCGTGCTAAATTGCTGAACCCTAATAAAATATCTTCCTTGATCACATCTATAGACTACAATGCCTATTTGATGAATGTGTTACATATTTAAAAATTTATTTCTATAGTATTTGTCTACTCAGTCTTTGCAAGAATATAAACAATAAAAGCATGTTCAAAGCTAATTTACAACTGCAATTTTGGTGGTTAAACATCCAAACAACTTCCTTACATATCTTAAAGGGATCCTGTCACCTCCAAAACGCCTCATAAGCTAGCAAAACATGTCCCTGCAGCATCCTATAACTAATCTCACACTTGTGAAAGTGCATAAAAACGTTTTAATACTTACTCATTAGTGATTATAATTAGCAGGTGCTATATTCTCTAGTCATCAGGGCAGGCTGTTTTGCAGCCTCGAGGATCCACCCTCTCTCTTTCTGTGCTCCTGTGATGTGCAGCCAGCGGTGTAACTAGGTTTGATGGCGGCCGGGGCAAAGATCTATTCTGGCACCCCCCCAAAGTAGGTGAGGACCGGGGGGGGAAGCTGTCAGCCCTTGCTTCATCCTTAGTTGAGGACCGGGGGGGTTGGGTGCTGTCAGGTTTCTGCCCCCACCACCCCTATTGCAGCCTTGGTTGAGGACAGGGGGGGATGCTGTCAGGTTTCAACCCCCGCCGCCCCTATTGCAGCCTTGGTTGAGGATCAGGGAGGGGTGCCGCTGGCGCCCCCAGCTGAGTTGCGCCCGGGGCAAAAGGTACGGCTGCACCCCCCTAGATACGCCCCTTTGTGCAGCTGAAGGCAGGATTAATGATTTGCATTATGAGTGATAGAGAGGGGGGATGGTAAAGCCTGCACAAGCAGAGCAAACAGACAGAGAGAGGGTGGATCCTGGAACTTGCAAAACAGCCCGCACTGGTGACTAAAGAATATAGCCCCTGCTAATTATAATCACTAATGAGTAAGTATTAAAAGTTTTTATGCACTTTCACAGGATGCTTTTAGGAGACAAAAGGAGTGTGAGATTAGTGATAGGATGCTACAGGGACATGTTTTGCTAGCTTAGGAGGTGTTCTGGAGGTGACAGGATCCCTTTAAAGAGGACCTGTCACCAAACCAGGCATGGTGATCTAATTACAGCACTGGATGCAGCATGTCTGCTGCATCCAGGCAAGGGGTCCCCCAGCCATCGAGCCCCCCTGTACCCCGAGTAAATACACTTAGAAAACTTACATCCTGCAGCCAGAAAGGAGGTGGCTAGAGGCTGGAGCCGAAGGGCAGATTCACACCCCCTGCATGTTTAATCTGCCCATCGCTGCCAATCATTGTCTCCGTCGTCTGCAGTATAACAGAGTTTATTTTAGAAATGGCCGCTTAGCCCCGCCCCCTGCGGTGACATGACCGCTTATACCCGCCCTGCTCTATGGTTAACATAGAACAGGGCGGGGAAAGGTGGTGATGTCAGAGCAGGAGGCCGGCCGCCTCGCCTCGCCTCCTGCAGTGACATCACAGCTTACACCCACCCTGCTCTATGTTAGCCATAGAGCAGGGCAGGTATAAGCAGTGACGTCTCTGCAGGGGGCGGGGCTAAGTGGCCATTTCTAAAATAAACTCTGTGTTATACTGTAGACTCGGGAGACAATGATTGGCAGCGGTGGGCAGATTAAACATGCAGTGGGTGTGAATCTTCCCTTCAGCTGCAGACTCTAGCCACCTCCTTTCTGGCTGCAGGATGTAAGTTTTCTAAATGTATAATGTATTTACTCGGGTACAGGGGGTTCAAGGGCTGTGGGACTCCTTGCCTGCATGCAGCAGTCATGCTGCATCCAGTGCTGTTATTAGATCACCATGCCTGGTTTGGTGACAGGTCCTGTTTAATATTGTGAACTTTTCCACTATCCACTTTTTTTGGTGATCTAAGGAAAATTCTTTGCCTTACATGTATTGATATGAAAGTGCTATATATAATATTGGTAACCTAATAATGAATCTAATTTCATTATGCAAGTACCTCAATCCTCAGTCTTTATTCCTAATTTGAAAATCGAATACTATATTTTTCAGACTATAAGTCGCCCTGGACCATAAAACACACCCAAATTTTAGAGGATGAAAATAGGGGGAAAATTAAGCAAAAAATGTGGCTATCATGACTGTTATGGGTGGGAATCTCCTCCTGACACTTAGGGGAGTAATGACCCCATCCCGGGCCCCTTCCAGGTAATATATGATCCTCCATGCTGGACATGGCCCCCATCCTGGTACATAGCCCCTTATCCATGTACATAGCCTCCTCATGCTGGATATAGCTTTTACATCCTATATTTGGCCCTCATCCTGGATATTGTCCCCCATCCTGTATATGGCCCCCCATCCTGTATGTAGCCCCCATTTTCTATAAGGCCCCCATCCTGTAAATGGCCCCCCATCCTGTGTATAGCCCCATACCGTGTATATGGCTCTCCATCCTGTCTATAGCCCCAACCTATATTTGGCTCCATTCCTGTATATGGCCCCCTCAGTCACGCTATATGACCCCCATCCTGTATATAAACCGCATCCTGTATATAGTCCCCCATCCTGTATATGTCCCCATCCTGTGTATAGCCCCCATCTTGTATATTGTCCCCCCATCCTGTATATTGTCCTCCCATCCTGTATATTGTCCCCCCATCCTGTATATAGTCCCCCATCCTGTATATGCCCCCAGTCATACTATATGGCCCCATCCTATGTATGGCCCCCCATCCTATAAATGGCACACCATCCTGTATATGGCCCTTCATCACATTATATGGCCCTCTCGTATTCACTGTGCTGCACGGATCACATGATCAGATACCGGGCACAGACTGGCTGGGAGACAGCGATACTGGGAGCAGAAAGTGATGGAGTTGTGAGTTAAATCGTGTATTATTTTTTGTGGGTTAGGATGGGGGGACATTTACAGGATGGGGAGCAATGTACAGGATGGGGTGTCATACAGTGTGATGGGGGGTCACATACAGTGGTGAGAGGTGATGAACATGGGGAATATTACTGAGCCTAATAAGCGGGCCCTCGTGACTTCCCGCTGCCTCTGCAGCCCGCTCCAGCTGTTCCAGACTCACTGCACCCCCAAGTATATCCGGACCATAAGATGCACCCCCACTTCCCGCACAAGTTGATGGAAAAAAGTGTGTCTTATGGTCCAAAAATACGGTAATTATTCTGAAACACTTTTAAGAATTAAATAACTTTTAATCCATCACCATTTGATAAAAAAAATACCTTTTTGTACAACCTAATAATATACTGAAACTGATCCCACCTCTCAAGCTTCAAATCGTTTTTTACATCTTAAACAAAATCAGGAGTGTATGAAAAACACAGAAGTGGTGACGTGTTTGTATTCTACTTTTCGGCCCCTTTCACATTTAATGCAGGGCTGCGTTTTGCTTCATTTGCGTTTCTATGGGTGTTTTCACATCTAAGGTTGGTGTGTGTTTTGCTTAATTTGCTCCTCTAGGTGTTTTTGCTGCTAAAAACGCATGAAAACACTAGCGTTTTTGCCCCCATTGATTTTAATGGAAACGCATGTAAAAATACATGCATAAACGCATGTACGTTTTCAAAAACGCAAAATGCATGTGTTTTTGAAAACGCCGCGCTAGACACATTTCCCAACGTTTTGTGCAGCGTTGGAAAAAACGCATGCGTTTTGTGTTTTTTAGAGGAAAAAACAGTAGAAACACCCTCCAGCCTCCCCTGTCCTCGGCCCTCCAGCCTCCCCTGTCCTCTGCCCTCCTCTGCCCTCCAGCCTCCCCTGTCCTCTGCCCTCCAGCCTCCCCTGTCCTCTGCCCTCCAGCCTCCCCTGTCCTCTGCCCTCCAGCCTCCCCTGTCCTCTGCCCTTGTCTGCATTCCAGCCTCCGCTCTCCTCACCCCTCCATATGCAATGTACAGTATGTGTATATATGTGTGTGTATGTAGGCACTTCCGTCACTTTGTCCGCACTTCCTTCACTTTGTCCGCACTTCCGTCACTTTGTACACACACATACACACACACACACACTCTGCTATACTTACCACCGGCCCTGCGTCCGCCGCCTGGATCCTTAGTCGACATGTCGCCGCCCCCCAACTACTGGATCCAATATAGCATCCAAGAAGTCTCGCCAAACTTCCCGGACGCCATATTGGATCCAGTCGTCCGGGGCCGCCGACATACTTTGTCCAAGATGGCGTCCGGGAAGTCTCGCCAGACTTCCCAGATGCCATATTGGATCCAGTCATCCAGGGGCGGCGACATGTCAACTCAGGATCCAGGTGGCGGGGAAGATGCAGGGCCGGTGGTAAGTATAGCGGAGTGTGTGTATGTGTGTGTGTGTGTATGTGTGTGCTGACCACTCTGCCTACGGCGCTGTGCTGACCACTCTGCCCACGGCGCTGCGCTGACCAATCTCACCGCACTCACTGCTAACCACAGAGCCACCGCACTCACTGCTAACCACTGAACCACCGCACTCACTGCTAACCACTGAGCCACCGCACTCACTGCTAAGCACTGAGCCACCGCACTCACTGCTAACCACTGAGCCACCGCGCAGTGCTAACCACTGAGCCACCACGCAGTGCTAACCACTGAGCCACCGCCCAGCGCTAACCACTGAGCCACCGCGCAGTGCTAACCACTGAGCCACTGCGCAGTGCTAACCACTGAGCCACCGCGCAGTGCTAACCACTGAGCCACCGTGCAGTGCTAACCACTGAGCCACCGTATACTCTGCTACCCACTGAGCCACCTGTATTCACACAATTCATTTCACCGCACTCCCCTAACTATTAGTAAATAAACTATATATGGATTCTAGACTACCCGATTCTTTAGAATCGGGCCGCCATCTAATGTCAAATAAAAGGATCCTGCTAAAATCAGTTATAAGTGGTCAAAAAAGTTGTGTTAGCACAACTGTTTGCAAATGGATCTCTGCAGGATCTGTTCTAACGGATCAGTACTGGACATTTGAACTTAGGCTAGGGTCACACTTGGTTTTTTTTTTTTTTAAATCCTGATCCAGTTTTGAGCTTTCAAAAAGCTCAAAACCGCATCAGGAAATGCTCCTCATAGGAGCCCATTATAAAAACCGGATTGCATTACATGTAATCCGGTTACCGCATCTGGCTCTGCAACCTGCATGAAAAACCATGCAGGCTGCAGTTTTCGGAGCAGTTCTAAGCCCCGCAATGCGGTAACTGCATTGCTCAGGATGTGTAATCCTGAGCAATGCGGTTACCGCATAGTTTGCTTATCCCGGCTGCTGCCGGGATAAGCAAACTGTTAACAGTGTAAAAAAAGCTTTAATGTTAATAATAATTGTGCCCATCATGTCTCTAGAGGGTGCCCATCCCCCCTAGAGACATGCTACCTACTCAGGTGGGCATGTTATGGGTTAATATTGCTTGTACAGTAAGCCATCTCCTGTCGGCTCTGTACAATTTTGTGAATGAAGCCGCGGCTCCACTGACAACGGTGCGCATACTATATGTAATGTATGTATAGTATGTGCGTTGTCCGAGGTCCTGTAGGCATTTATAGTAGATCTATGGGCTGCCCAGCACCATAGATCTACTGTAAAAGCCTACAGGACCTTGGACAACGTACATTACATATAGTATGCGCACCGCTGTCAGTGGAGCCGCGGCTTCATTCACAAAATTGTACAGAGCCGACAGGAGCCGGCTTACTGTATAAGCAATATTAACACATTATATGTCCACCTGAGCAGGTAGAATGTCTCTAGAGGGGGATGGGCACCCCCTAGAGACATGATGGGCACAATTATTAGGAATATTAAAACTTTTATTACAGTGTTAACAGTTTGCTCATCCCTGCGTAACAGAGATGAGCAAACTGTACGTTAACTGGATTGCTCCGGATTACACATCCGGAGCAATTTGGCTATCGCAATGCGGTTCCCTCCACACATTTTTCAGAAAAAATATGTGGGAACGCAATTGCGTTCACCGCATCCGGATCTGGATGCGGTGAACGGAATTGTGCTATCAAATGTGACCCCAGCCTTAAGGTACCGTCACACGCGGCAATATTGCTTGCAATTTCACTGGCAATTTGCTGGTTGCAGTGAAATCATGGACACATTGTTCTATTTTGTTGCTGTGTACAAATGAAACAATGTGTCCATGATTTCACTGCAACCAGCAAATTGCCAGTGAAATTGCTAGCAATATTGCCGCGTGTGACGTACCTTAAGGGCCCTTTCACATCAGCGGTTTTCGTAATTCGCGGCAGATGCGGTGAAAAAACCGCATCTGCCGCGGTTACCGCATACCAGCTGCACTTGCGGCGCGGTTGCGGTTTTTGCCATGCAAAGTATAGGCGGACTTGCGGCAGGTGCGGCAAGTGCGGTTTTGCACTTGCGGCAGGTGCGGCCGCGAAAAAAAACGCGGCTGACCGCGGTTTTTTTTCGCGGCCGCACCTGCCGCAAGTGCAAAACCGCACTTGCCGCACCTGCCGCAAGTCCGCTAATACGTTGCATGGCAAAAACCGCAACCGCGCCGCAAGTGCAGCCGGTATGCGGTAATCGCGGCAGATGCAGTTTTTTCACCGCATCTGCCGCGATTTAAAAAAAACGCTGATGTGAAAGGGCCCTTAGTCTGACATGAACTTCTTTATTCACAAGAGAACATTACTTTTCTTTGTAAATGAGTCTTAAAAAAAATCAAAAACAAAATAAAATTGGATAAATATGAAAGAGCTGTGTTTAGTTTTAGACAATTTATTAAATGACAGCTTACCCTAGGGTACAATATGCATGAAGTGCAGAAATATCTCCTACATTAGAGGCAAAGTAAACATTTCCTAAAAATATGCTTTTGTTTATAAAGTTTATAAATTGCTACAATTATATTTGTTGCGACAAAGTAGGTTCAAAGGTTTAAATCACAGCAAGAATTTAATAAGCATAAAAAGACTTCTAAAGATGTGAAATTATTAAACAAATTAGTGTTCAACCTCAAGCACATAGTGAGAATACATAGCTGAACACACAGAATTCGAGTTGTTGCCAATCTATTTGCACATTCTATTGAAGCGGCCACAACGGTGGTCTTTGATTGCTGTATAGGAGCTCTAATACGTCCTCTTACCTGCTGGCATCAGCGGCTCTACATTTTTTCATTTGCACTATGCCACGTCCATCACAATGCTATGATAATGTCATGCCATGCTGGCTAATCAAAAGAAGAACCATGGATGCTGGTAAGAGAAAAAGCAATTCATGGACTCACACTGTTGTGGCCAATTGAAGGTGATATGTGAATAGATATGCAACAACTCTTTATAAAACCATGATAAATATGTCTCCCTAGTTAGCAAAAAAACATAATTTTTTTCAATCTATGACCAGCAATTTCAGAATGTTCATATGTTCATAATTTACTTATGTTACTGAATAAAGTTTCCAACAAAGAAAAAGGACATACAGTGGTCTAACATACATAAGAATGCTAAGGAAAAGAAAAGAGGAATGTAATATATAAGCAACATACTGTATACAAAATCTAAAAGGTAATGTCCTTGTTTTACCATTTTTTAGAAATTAGGGATAGGAATTTTTAATAAAGCCTATTTGCAAATTTGCATCAATTTTAATTTTAGATTTTTTGCAAAAATAATACATTTGCAAAGGTACAAAGAGCTGAGCTGCATTTTTCAAAACGTCTGGAGGCTATCATTTGTGTCATGGTTCCCGCAATTCCTATTCATTTAAAGGTAATTATCTGTCATCAGGATATTGCTATATAATCTGAGCACATCATGATGTAGTGGTTAAAAAAATAAATTTAGAAATTGGTAACTTGTTAGATTGCCTGCCATTGATTGCACACAATGAGAACTTTATCACTAGGAGATTATCACTGTCAGAGTATAGTGGCTCCTCTGGTAAAACGTGGTTTGTTTTCAAATTACCAGATAGAAAATATGAGTGTAGTTTGCTATGTTTAAAGGTAATTTATCAGTAGGTTTATGCCATATAAACTGAGGGCCTCATGATGTAGGGGTTAAAACACTGAATTCAGGGATATGTCAGTTACTAGGCTGCATGCCATTGATTCCACACAATGAGAGTTTTATCGCTGGATTAAAGTGGTTCCTGAGCAATTGTCTGACCACGCCACTTCCTGTGATAAGATGTGGTTTTAGAATACAAGATAGGGAATATGACTGTAGATTGCTATGTTTAAAGGGAATCTTTCATCATATTTTTGCTAGCTCATACTAGAGCTGCATAATGTAGGAGAAGAGACCCTGATTCCAGCAACGTATCACTTAGTTTACTAGGTACAGCAGTTGTGACACATTCATAGTGCTTAGGTTAGCAGAGACTTCTCAAAAAATGGCGGCAATAGAAAAACTCACAAGCTGCAGCCAAAAACAACTCCAACACAGCACTTACACAAGATGCAGTCAGACCTCAATAAAAAGCAAAACAAGTGCACAGATCCGATAAAAATCACCATCAACCTGCCAAGACATGGGGGAGGTGATTCGCTATGCACTGCTCAAGGTTTGCATGCATAGGATACCATTCACATTGATACAAATGATGCATTGTATCTGACAGCTACACACAGATCCTGCCACCAGACCAAAAGGGCAGCCCAGCACGATGCTTCTGCACTACTGGATGAATGACGCCCCATGGGGCCCAGCAACACCCCGCAAAGATGATAAAAAAGTGCAATAATTTTTTTATGATAAACAAAAAAAAATCTTTAATGGGGTATTGGTTAGATGTTTTGGCCAAGACTCTTTAAGCTCGTAATCCATGTCAAGGATCCCTATGCTTACGAGTCCCAACAAAATACTCACAAAAAGTGCTCAAAAAATGTCAGCAATAGAAAAACTCACCAGTTGTAGCCAAAAATAAATCCAACATAGCACTTAAGCAGGATGCAGTCAGACCCCATTAAATAAAGCAAACACAGGTGCACAGAGCCAATAAAAATCACCATCAACCTGTCAAGACATGGGGGAGGTTATTTGCTATGCACAGCTTAAGGTTTGCATGCATAGGACACTATTCACATTGATACAAATGATGCATAAAAAGGAGTTACATTGCACACTAGGAGACAGACCTGGGTTACAAGTTGTCTCCAGCTCAACTGAAATATATCTATAATTGTTCCCATGGCCCCTCGCAATGTGTGAAGGCTCAGGAGAACTCTTATAAAGTGATCACATGCTGGTACTACACACCTCAAAGAACCTATCATTGGCAGAGAGGGCGCCCCGCGCAGTGCTGGAGATGTGGAGACAATGGAGGTGACTATCTACACGTCTGGTGGACTTGTCCTATAATTAAAACCTATTGGAGGCAAGTGAGCGATTTTATAAAAAGAGTAACAAAAAGATCTCCCAAGCTCACAGTGGAGACTTCATTGTTGGGTTTCCCTCTTTCGCCGAACGATAAAAACATATCAAAACTAGCACTTAATTGCCTGACGGCAGCAAAATTATTGATTGCAACACATTGGGGCACACCAGACATACCCACCACTCAACATTTATTTGAAAAGGTGGACTCCTTATATAGAGTAGCATTGACAGTGGCAACTGTATCCAACACCCAAACAGCATTCAGAGAAACTTGGTCCCTTTGCATTATTTTTAAGGAAAATGGAATGATCACAGGTTGATAACCAAATCCTCTAACGATCAGACCAACTTGTGACGCATCTGTTCTGTCGAATACCCGGTTCGAACACGTCCCCCTCCCGGTCCCTCTGATACTCCTCATCCCCACCCCTTACTCCCACTACTCTTTCATCCTTATGCTTTATATCCTCTCTAACTTCTAGACTCTATCTATGTTACTCTTTCTCTCTCCTTAAACTCTCCCGGTTTAAAAAATGTGCATTGACAAGTTACAATTTGTTACACATTAATAATTAACCTACTGCCAGGAAATATACCCTGATGGACCTGACAACTAGGAGACGTCAAGTAATGGGAAAGCACTAAGTTGCCAATGAGACCACATAGCTGACGTCATTCTCCTCTTTCCTCCCACACTAATATCAAGTTGGGAGTGGTCATTAACATTTAAACCGGTTATATTTCATATTACGGGACTTAAACAGTGATAACCTATATGCTTTATTTCCTGTCAGTAAATTTATTCTCACTTCTATTTTCTAATTAATGTTATGTTTCCCTATCAGTGATGTTTAACCTTGAAGGAGTTGTTAATCTACTGTTTTATAACCCATGCAACATCTTAATAAAAAGAACATTGAAAAGAAAAGAAAAGATACAAATGATGCAGAGTGTCTGATAGCCACACATTTAACAAAGTTAACAGTTTTCTGTGTACATTATCTACTGACATACAGCGGGTGAAAAAAAGTATCGAACACGTCACAAATTTTCTAAGGAAATAAATTTCTAAATGTGCTGTTGACATAATTTCTCACCAGATGTTGGTAACAACCTATCCAATCCACACAGGCAAAAGAATCAGACCATAGATGTCCATACATTTAGTACGGTAGTATTTATAAATAACACAAGAAGAAATACATTGAACAAATGAAGAAAGAGAGGTGAAAAAAACCATGGAAGATCATGACACCAGTTGAAACGGCTTCAAATGATGGTCTATTAAAAATATGTCCGAGACCATTCCAAGGTTTTACAGCTATTTCCGTAATTTCCTCAATATTGCATAAGAATCAGATTGTATTTTCCTAAATATAAAATGCGCTTTTTAAAACAGAAAAAAAAGTGTACATCTTATGCAATAGTTGGCAATCAACTTTCCTAGTGATTGAGCAGAGTACTCATTAACTGTCAATAACACTTCATCTCCTATCTCAAGTAATAATTATTGGTTACAACAAAAACTCAAAATACCATTATTGCACTAGTTCTAGGATATAATTAAATCCAACAAAGAATTTACCGTATATACTCGTGTATAAGCCGACCCGTGTATAAGCCGACCCCCCTACTTTTGCCCCCAAAACCTGGGAAAATCTATTGACTCGCGTATAAGCCGAGGGTGGACCCCAGCACAGGTATACAGCCCCCAGCAGTGGTATACAGGTCCCAGCAGTATGATATACAGCAGGCCCCAGTGGTATATACAGCAGCCCCAGTGGTATTGCAGCCCCTATATACAGCAGCCCCAGTGGTATTGCAGCCCCAGTGGTGTATACAGCAGCCCCTATATACAGCAGCCCCCAGTGGTATATACAGCAGCCCCAGTGGTATTGCAGCCCCTATATACAGCAGCCCCAGTGGTATTGCAGCCCCAGTGGTGTATACAGCAGCCCCTATATACAGCAGCCCCCAGTGGTATATACAGCAGCCCCAGTGGTATTGCAGCCCCTATATACAGCAGCCCCAGTGGTATTGCAGCCCCAGTGGTGTATACAGCAGCCCCTATATACAGCAGCCCCACTGGTATTGCAGCCCCTATATACAGCAGCCCCAGTGGTATTGCAGCCCCAGTGGTGTATACAGCAGCCCCTATATACAGCAGCCCCAGTGGTATTGCAGCCCCAGTGGTATTGCAGCCCCTATATACAGCAGCCCCAGTGGTATTGCAGCCCCAGTGGTATTGCAGCCCCTATATACAGCAGCCCCAGTGGTATTGCAGCCCCAGTGGTATTGCAGCCCCTATATACAGCAGCCCCAGTGGTATTGCAGCCCCTATATACAGCAGCCCCAGTGGTATTGCAGCCCCAGTGGTATTGCAGCCCCTATATACAGCAGCCCCAGTGGTATTGCAGCCCCAGTAATGCAGGGCCCCTATATACAGCAGCCCCAGTGGTATTGCAGCCCCTATATACAGCAGCCCCAGTGGTATTGCAGCCCCAGTAATGCAGGGCCCCTATATACAGCAGCCCCAGAGGTATTGCAGCCCCAGTGGTATTGCAGCCCCTATATACAGCAGCCCCAGTGGTATTGCAGCCCCAGTAATGCAGGGCCCCTATATTCAGCAGCCCCAGTGGTATTGCAGCCCCAGTAATGCAGGGCCCCTATATACAGCAGCCCCAGTGGTAGTACACAGGCAGCCCCAGTAATGCAGGGCCCCCCCCTCATGCTCCGGTCACCTGTAAAGCAAATTATACTTATCAGTGCCCGCTGCCGTCCGCGCCCGCATCTGCCGACATCCCGATCCTCCGTCTTCATGCATCTTCTTCCTGTTTCCTGTGCGCGTCGCCGGTAATGACGTCATTGCCTGCGACTCGCACAGAAGCAGGAAGAAGATACATGAAGATGGAGGATCGCATGTCGGCAGCGGCGGGCGCGGACGGCAGCGGGCACTGATAAGTATAACTTGCTTTTCAGGTGACCGGAGCATGAGGGGGGGCCCTGCATTACTGGGGATGCGGGGGCTGCTTTATACCGCTGTATACAGCAGCCCCCGCACTGACTCGCGTATAAGCCGAGGGGGGTACTTTTCAGCCCAATTTTTGGGCTGAAAAACTCGGCTTATACGCGAGTATATACGGTATTAAAAATACTAATTTTATTAAATCATTAGTAAATTACACCGTAAAATTTAATTAGGCAAAAACAGGGGTTACTAGAAAATTGTATAGTGGCACCTGGAAAGAATATACTAATCTAAATAATGTGCATCCAATTTACTTTAATAACAAAATCAAACTACCGGTACATGTAAATTAAGCAATAAATATAACTTACATAAAATACAAAGTGCTATGCAGTAATTTGTTTAGATGCATGTATTCCTGAAAATAAGGGTTGGCCCTGAGGTTCAGAAGACAGGGGAAGTTTTGTCACTGAAGGTCATTGAGGGAGAAGCACTAAAGGGAGATACTCCTGTACTGATGGCCAGGATGCCATTACTGAAGACTGGAACATTTTATTTGCTGTCACAGGGTCTAGAAGTAGATAAAGGTCCCTTAACGTTAATGGTACCTTTACACGCCGCGACGGCAGGCTGGATACATCGCGCTACAAGCTACAATTGTAGCTTGTAGCGTCCATATCGCCTGTAGTAGCGGCGTCTGAAGAGGCGGCGCTACAGCCGGCGACAGATACATCTGTTTATGGTCTCTGCTCATAAACTTAAGGCAACATCGCCGATTGTAGCGAGCTGTATCGGCGTGTAAAGAAGCAACGGAAGGCAACTCTGGACACCCGGCGATGTGGCTGCCATGTATCTAAGGCGTGACACAGTCGCCATGTTACCCGCGCCCCATCTGCGATCATTGGAGGTCGCTCCTGCTTTATGATTGGTAGTCGCAGCATAGGGCGGGATATTTAAGGAGCTGACCAGTCACACTACACAATTACTCGAGCGTGCTGTATTAATCAGCCTACTGCGATGCCTGTCCAATCCTGATGATATTGCGCTGTCCTATCATCGTACGGACGGCTCGTAATCCAAGATTGTTGCACGCCTATGTGCTATCCCTGCTGCACCGGGTCCGCCCATAGTAGCTTGTTGGAGCGGTGTGTAAACATGGTACGCTACGCTACAGCTGGCTACTTGAGACACCCGGCGATGTAGCTAGCTATAGATGTAGCGTGCCGTAGCGCACCTTATGGCGGCGTGTAAAGAGAGTGCGTTGACCGTTTGTAGCCGTTCGGGCGTGCTCGTGCACGTGAAGTAGCGCGATGTATCCAGCCTGCCGTCGCGGCGTGTAAAGGTACCATAACAGTCACACAATACATATTGGCCAGGACTAACTGTACCAAAACCATACTCTCCTTATTTCCTTATCTTTATTCCTAACAGAAGGTAAATCTACAGGCCTCCCCCAATTTCGATGGTGTGGAAACTTATGAGCTCCAGAGAAAGTAGTCTTTTAACCCAAAATGCTTTGCTAGCTAACTGACTTAAGAAATGACTCTCCTTTGGAGATGAGTGAACCTTTTGAAGTTCAGATTCAGTTTGGTTCGCTGAGCGACAATATGTTTGCTGAACAGTTCATCAAACATCCGAATCCCATTAAAAATCAAGGGCGTAGAAAATATCTTCAAAGAGGCACAAACGTTGCCAAACACCTCTTAAACCGTTTTACAGTGGCGCCCCACTGTTTTGGTACAGACATTAGCTTCATACATTACTACTTAGCAAGCCTTAGCGCCGATGTAACACTCGCCGGTGACCTCCTAGGGTGCCAACTATGGTGGCCTGTTAGGCCAAATTATACTGCAAGGTGCTTCTGTGTAATCTGGCTGCCCTCTTGTATTGCAATCTTGCATTGTACTCTGACCAATGTTAATGAATAAGTGAGAGCAGATGAATGTTTGTAAACAGCTTTTTTCTCATCTTGATTGTGGACGGTAAAAAAGTAGCAACAAACTGTGACTGGATACGAGTGTCTTTCGAGACTCGCCAATGCAACTCAATGGATGCAATAAAAAACTGTGAAAGTCCTCAGTGGTTGTTACCTTTTAATGGCTAACTGAAAAGAAGGTAAGCAAAGCAAGCTTTTGAGGCACTACTGCCTCTTCATCAGGCTTAATGATACAGCTTCTGGAGAAACACACACATATATATATATATATATATATATATATATATATATATATATATATATACACAAATGCAGGGTGGGTAAATTGCAATACATAACACATGTGAAGTGAGGCGTGCAGTGGGAAGGGGGAAGAAGCAGCTGGGAAAGTGAAATCCTAGATAACAGGAAGAGACAGTTTTATAGTTCATTGATTAATGGTTCATCCAAGAACAGGGATGGGTGCGTGTTTAAATGGTTGTGATCAGGGCCGGCGTCAGCACCCGGCGTACCCGGGCAAGTGCCGGGGCCCTGACCTAACAGAGGGGCCCATCCGCGCTGCCCACACACATACCGTCACGCTGCAATAATTATTTTCACCTCCATCCACTCTCTGTAAGCTTCCTTGACAGTCCGCGTCATGTTGCCAAGGCCGCGGTCGGGTATCTAAGGGGCGTGCTCGCACCACTCTCCCATCAACAGCCGCATCCAATCCGGAGGCAGCGGCTCCTACCCCCTCCTTCTCTCTGCTCCTCCCTGCCTCCTCCTGGTCATGTGGCCCTAATGAGCAGGAAAGCGTACGGGTTGCCATAGTTACAGGATGCCGGCAGCGGAAGTGCAGTGTCTGGATATGGCGGCCGGCAGCGATCAGACCAGACTCTGGGTCTTCTTCCTTCTGTTCCTCCAGGTCTGGGGTCGCCAGGAGGAGTTCAGCCCCGGATACTCCTTGCCTGTCGGGGCTGCCGCAGCTGACCACAGGTACCGGCAGTGTGAACTGGAATGTATGTGTCCTGTGTGTGACTGTGAGTCGTGGTGATGGCAGAGAGGGTCTGGCTCTGGCTGCAGGGGTTGACAGTGATGGCCAGGAGGCTGCAGGTGGTTGTGATGGAGGGGGGGAGCAGTTGAAGGGGGTGGTGATGGCAGAGAGGGGCCTGGCTGCAGGGGTTGACACTGATGGCCAGGAGGCTGCAGGTGGTTGTGATGGAGGGGGGGAGCAGTTGCAGGGGGTGGTGATGGCAGGGAGGGGCCTGGCTGCAGGGGTTGACACTGATGGCCAGGAGGCTGCAGGTGGTTGTGATGGAGGGGGGGAGCAGTTGAAGGGGGTGGTGATGGCAGAGAGGGGCCTGGCTGCAGGGGTTGACACTGATGGCCAGGAGGCTGCAGGTGGTTGTGATGGAGGGGGGGAGCAGTTGCAGGGGTGGTGATGGCAGGGAGGGGCCTGGCTGCAGGGGTTGACACTGATGGCCAGGAGGCTGCAGGTGGTTGTGATGGAGGGGGGGAACAGTTGCAGGGGGTGGTGATGGCAGAGAGGGGCCTGGCTGCAGGGGTTGACACTGATGGCCAGGAGGCTGCAAGTGGTTGTGATGGAGGGGGGGAGCAGTTGCAGGGGGTGGTGATGGCAGAGAGGGGCCTGGCTGCAGGGGTTGACACTGATGGCCAGGAGGCTGCAGGTGGTTGTGATGGAGGGGGGGAGCAGTTGCAGGGGGTGGTGATGGCAGAGAGGGGCCTGGCTGCAGGGGTTCACACTGATGGCCAGGAGGCTGCAGGTGGTTGTGATGGAGGGGGGGAGCAGTTGCAGAAGATGGTGATGGCAGAGAGGGGCCTGGCTGCAGTGGTTGACACTGATGGCCAGGAGGCTGCAGGTGGTTGTGATGGAAGGGGGGAGCAGTTGCAAGGGGTGGTGATGGCAGAGAGGGGCCTGGCTGCAGGGGTTCACACTGATGGCCAGGAGGCTGCAGGTGGTTGTGATGGAGGGGGGGAGCAGTTGCGGGGGGTGGTGATGGCAGAGAGGGGCCTGGCTGCAGGGGTTGACACTGATGGCCGGGAGGCTGCAGGGGTGGTGATGGAGAGGGGGACAGTTGCGGGTGGTGGTAATGGCAGAGAGGGGCCTGGCTGCAGGGGTTGACACTGATGGCCAGGAGGCTGCAAGTGGTTGTGATGGAGGGGGGGAGCAGTTGCAGGGGGTGGTGATGGCAGAGAGGGGCCTGGCTGCAGGGGTTGACACTGATGGCCAGGAGGCTGCAGGTGGTTGTGATGGAGGGGGGGAGCAGTTGCAGGGGGTGGTGATTGCAGAGAGGGGCCTGGCTGCAGGGGTTCACACTGATGGCCAGGAGGCTGCAGGTGGTTGTGATGGAGGGGGGGAGCAGTTGCAGGGGATGGTGATGGCAGAGAGGGTCCTGGCTGCAGTGGTTGACACTGATGGCCAGGAGGCTGCAGGTGGTTGTGATGGAAGGGGGGAGCAGTTGCAAGGGGTGGTGATGGCAGAGAGGGGCCTGGCTGCAGGGGTTCACACTGATGGCCAGGAGGCTGCAGGTGGTTGTGATGGAGGGGGGGAGCAGTTGCGGGGGGTGGTGATGGCAGAGAGGGGCCTGGCTGCAGGGGTTGACACTGATGGCCGGGAGGCTGCAGGTGGTGGTGATGGAGGGGGGGACAGTTGCGGGTGGTGGTAATGGCAGAGAGGGGCCTGGCTGCAGGGGTTGACAGTGAAGGCCGGGGGACTACAGGTGGTGGTGATGGCCAGGGGAGACAGTGTACAGGGAAGGAGACAGCATACAGGGGAAGAGACAGCGTACAGGGGAGGAGACAGCGCACAGGGGAGGAGACAGCGCACAGGGGAAGAGACAGCGCACAGGGGAGGAGAAAGCGTACAGGGAAGGAGAAAGCGTACAGGGAAGGAGACAGCGCACAGAGGGTGACAGGCACGGAAAGGGAAGAGCCAGCGCACAGTGTTGGGGAGAGATAGCATGAGAGGGATCATATTTATGGGGTTATACATATAGATATATAATACAGTCCGCCGCCTTCATATTATATATATATATATATATATATAGAGAGAGACAGTATGTGTTAAAGGGGGCCCACTGAGACTCTTTCGCCCGGGGCCCACAAAAACCTGGAGCCGGCCCTGGTTGTGATAACAGTTCATGTAAGAAGTGTCAAAAGTTCACTGTCCTCTAACTGGGGTCTGTTCAAAGATGTGATATCCCCTAATGTCCTTTCAATTGATGTAAAAATGCATGAATCCATGTGAGACCTTCAATCCTGTTTTGAATGTGTCAAAGGTCGTTATCAATTTGTATTCAGAAATCCTTCTCTCTCTGAGATTTGAAGTTACTTTTTTAAAATGAGCAGACAAATGTCTGTGTCACTATGGTCGGAGCTGCAAAAATGTTTGGCTACAGGTAGGTCCATACGCCTTTCTTTTATTTTGTGCTGATGAGAATTCATTCTTGTTCTGAATTTTTGCCCGGTCTCACCTATGTACATGCCACCTGTTGGACATTTAGTACATATAATTAAATACACCACATTGCTTGTGGTACAACTGAAGTTACCTGGGATCTTACAGTCCTGATCTGTCCTGGGAATCTTTATCTTGTCTGCTGTCATTATAAATGGACAGGTTTTGCACCGATTCTGGTTGCAGGGAAAGGTTCCTGTAACTGCTGCTTAATCAATGGACTATAAAACTGTCTCTTCCTGTTATCTAGGATTTCACTTTCTCAGCTGCTTCTTCCCCCTCCACACTGCCCACTACATGCCTCACTTTACATGTGTTATGTATTGCAATTTCCCCACCCTGCATTTGTATATATACAGTTGTGGCCATTGTATTGACACCCCTGCAATTCTGTCAGACAATACTCAGTTTCTTCCTGAAAATGATTGCAATCACAAATTCTTTGGTATTTTTATCTTCATTTAATTTGTCTTCAATGAAAAAACACAGATAGAATTGTCCTAAAGCCAAATTGGATATACATCCACACCAAACATAAAAATGGGGTGGACAAAAGTATTGGCACTGTTAGAAAAATCATGTGATGCTTCTCTAATTTGTGTAATCAACAGCACCTGTAACTTACTTGAGGCACCTAACAGGTGTTGGCAATAATTATATCACACTTGCAGCCAGTTGACATGGATTAAAGTTGACTCAACCTCTGTCCTGTGTCCTTGTGTGTTAAGCATGGAGAAAAGAAAGAAGACCAAAGAACTGTCTGAGGACTTGAGAAACCAAATTGTGAGGAAGCATGAGCAATCTCAAGGCTACAAGTCCATGTCCAAAGACCTGAATGTTTCTGTGTCTACCGTGTGCAGTGTCATCAAAACGTTTAAAGCCCATGGCACTGTGGCTTAACCTCCCTAGATGTGGACGGAAAAGAAAAATTAACGAGAGATTTCATTGCAAGATTGTGCGGGTGGTGGATAAAGAACCTTGAATAACTTCCAAACAAGTTCAAGCTTCCCTGCAGTACGAGGGTACAACAGTGTCAACCCGTACTATACGTCGACGTCTGAATGAAAAGTGACTGTATGGTAGGATACCCAGGAAGATCCCACTTCTTACCCCCGAGACATAAAAAAGCCAGGCTGGAGTTTGCCAAAACTTACCTGAGAAAGCCTACAACGTTTTGGAAGAATGTTCTCTGGTCAGAGGAGACAAAAGTAGAGCTTTTTGGGCAAAGGCATCAACATAGAGTTTACAATTGAAAAAAGAGGCATTCAAAGAAAAGAACACGGTCCCTACAGTCAAACATGGCGGAGGTTACCTGATGTTTTGGGGTTGCTTTGCTGCCTCTGGCATTGGACTGCATGACCGTGTGCATGGCATTATGAAGTCTGAAGACTACCAACAAATTTTGCAGCATAATGTAGGGCCCAGTGTGAGAAATCTGGGTCTCCCTCAGAGGTCATGGGTCTTCCAGCAGGACAATGACCCAAAATACACTTCAAAAAGCACTAGAAAATGGTTTGAGAGAAAGCACTGGAGACTTCTAAGGTGGCCAGCAATGAATCCAGACCTGAATCCAAATATCAGGGACCTGGAGCAGTTTGCCAAAGAAGAATGGTCTAAAATTCCAGTAGAGCATTGTACGAAACTCATTGATGGTTATCGGAAGCGGTTGATCGCAGTTACAGTTAGGGCCAGAAATATTTGGACAGTGACACAAGTTTTATTTTAGCTGTTTACAAAAACATGTTCAGAAATACAATTATATATATAATATGGGCTGAAAGTGCACACTCCCAGCTGCAATATGAGAGTTTCCACATCCAAATCGGAGAAAGGGTTTAGGAATCATAGCTCTGTAATGCATAGCCTCCTCTTTTTCAAGGGACCAAAAGTAATTGGACAATGGACTCTAAGGGCTGCAATTAACTCTGAAGGCGTCTCCCTCGTTAACCTGTAATCAATGAAGTAGTTAAAAGGTCAGGGGTGGATTCCAGGTGTGTGGTTTTGCATTTGGAAGCTGTTGCTGTGACCAGACAACATGCGGTCAAAGGAACTCTCAATTGAGGTGAAGCAGAACATCCTGAGGCTGAAAAAAAAGAAAAAATCCATCAGAGAGATAGCAGACATGCTTGGAGTAGCAAAATCAACAGTTGGGTACATTCTGAGAAAAAAGGAGTTGACTGGTGAGCTTGGAACTCTAAAAGGCCTGGGCGTCCACGGATGACAACAGTGGTGGATGATCGCCGCATACTTTATTTGGTGAAGAAGAACCCGTTCACAACATCAACTGAAGTCCAGAACACTCTCAGTGAAGTAGGTGTATCTGTCTCTAAGTCAACAGTAAAGAGAAGACTCCATGACAGTAAATACAAAGGGTTCACATCTAGATGCAAACCATTCATCAATTCCAAAAATAGACAGGCCAGAGTCAAATTTGCTGAAAAACACCTCAAGAAGCCAGCTCAGTTCTGGAAAAGTATTCTATGGACAGATGAGACAAAGATCAACCTGTACCAGAATGATGGGAAGAAAAAAGTTTGGAGAAGAAAGGGAACGGCACATGATCCAAGGCACACCACATCCTCTGTAAAACATGGTGGAGGCAACGTGATGGCATGGGCATGCATGGCTTTCAATGGCACTGGGTCACTTGTGTTTATTGATGACATAACAGCAGACAAGAGTAGCCGAATGAATTCTGAAGTGTACCGGGATATACTTTCAGCCCAGATTCAGCCAAATGCTGCAAAGTTGATTGGACGGCGCTTCATAGTACAGATGGACAATGACCCCAAGCATACAGCCAAAGCTACTCAGGAGTTCATGAGTGCAAAAAAGTGGAACATTCTGCCATGGCCAAGTCAATCACCAGATCTTAACCCAATTGAGCATGCATTTCACTTGCTGAAATCCAGACTTAAGACGGAAAGACCCACAAACAAGCAAGACCTGAAGGCTGCGGCTGTAAAGGCCTGGCAAAGCATTAAGAAGGAGGAAACCCAGCGTTTGGTGACGTCCATGGGTTCCAGACTTAAGGCAGTGATTGCCTCCAAAGGATTCGCAACAAAATATTGACAATAAAAATATTTTGTTTGGGTTATGTTTATTTGTCCAATTACTTTTGACCTCCTAAAATGTGGAGTGTTTGTAAAGAAATGTGTACAATTCCTACATTTTCTATCAGATATTTTTGTTCAACCCTTCAAATTAAACGTTACAATCTGCACTTGAATTCTGTTGTAGAGGTTTCATTTCAAATCCAATGTGGTGGCATGCAGAGCCCAACTCGCGAAAATTGTGTCACTGTCCAAATATTTCTGGCCCTAACTGTATTTTGGCTAAAGGTTGTGCAACCAAGTATTAGGCTGAGGGTGCCAATACTTTTGTCTGGTCAATTTTTGGAGTTTTTGTGTGAAATAATCAATGTTTTGCTTTTTGCTTCATTCTCTTTTGTGTTTTTTCATTGAAGACAAATTAAATGAAGATAATAATACCAAAGAATTTGTGATTGCAATCATTTTCAGGAAGAAACTGAGTATTATCTGACAGAATTGCAGGGGTGTCAAACTTTTGGCCACAACTGTATATACATATATATGTGTGTTTCTTCAGAAGCTGTATCATTAAGCCTGATGAAGAGGCCATAGTGTATTGAAGGTTCACTTACCATCTTTTAAGTTAGCCATTAAAAGGTATCAACCAGTGAAGACTCTCAGAATCTAATATTTTTCTATCTACTGGCTAATACAGTACAAACATTTTTTTACCTCACCACATGTAGGGTATCGGGGCATTCAAGAGAAATTGCACAATAAATTGCATGGCACAATTTTTGCTGTTACCCTTGTGAAAATGCAAGATTAGGAGGTAAAACAACATTTTATTAGAAAAAAAGTGTTTTTTTTTTATTTTCACTGGTCAACATTATAAAATTCTGTAAAGCCTCTGGTGGTTCAAGGTGCTCAACACACATCTAGATATATTCCTTGAGGGTTTAGTTTCCCAAATTCGGGTCTCTTGTAGGAGTTTCCACTATTTAGACACATCAGTGGCTCTAAAAAAAAAAAAGACATGGCACCAAAATCTATACCAGCCAATTTTTCATTTCAAATGTTTAATGGTACTTCTTCCATTTTAAGCCCTGCTGTGTGCTCACACAGTGGTTTTCAACGACAAATGGGGTATGCATGTACTCAGGAGAAATTGCAAAACTAAATGTATGGTGCTTTTTTATCAATGTTACACTTGATAAATTGCTCAATATTGAACTAAAACAACATTTTTGTGAGAAAAAGTGACTCTTTATTCTCACAGCCCAACGTTGTGAAATTCTGTGAAGAACCTGGGTGTTCAAGGTGCTCACCACACATCAAGATAAATTCTTTGAGGGTATAGTTTCCAAAATGGGGTCAATTGTGGGGGCTTTCCTTATTTAGAGACATCAGGGGCTCTCCAAGCATAATATGGTATCCACAAATAGAAGAAAGGAAGCGGCACTCACCATCTGGAGATAGTTCTATTTATTAGATCTGTCCTGCCAGCTTCACAGCAGGATGATCAAAGCGGGGAGAGGGGACAGGGAAAGTTTTAGGACCAAGGACCCATGGAAGCGGTAAGCCCGCAAAACAGCAAGCCGTTGTTGCTCGACTCCTAACACCCTCTCCCTGCTTTGTTCATCTTGCTGTGAAGGTGGCAGGACAGATATAATAAACTGAACTATCTCCAGATGATGAGTGCCACTTCTTTTCTTCTATTTGTTGGAGCAAGGATGTTTATCTGTTAAGCGTGCAACACCATATTCAGGTGTCCTCACATATCCACTAATAGGACTAAAAAGTTTTGGGAGATCCATGAAAGGGATCATGGCTCCCTGTTGTTAACCCTTCAATAACTAGATAATATGGTATCAGCTAATGATTCCAGCCAATTTTTCTAAAAGTAGAATAGCACTCCTTCCCTTCTGAGTCCTTCCATGTGCCTAAACTTTAGTGTTCTACCACATGTTGAGTATTAGCGCACTCAGGAGAAAGTGCACAATATTCATGGTGCAATTTCCCCTATTATCCTTGGAAAAGTGCTTCATTTTAAACCAAAACAACATTTTTGTGAGGAAAAAAGTTATTTTATATTTTCACAGCTCAACGCTAGTTTTCAAAATGGGGTCACTTGTGGGGGGTTTCCAATGTTTAAGCACATCTGGGGCTCTCCAAGTATGACATGGTTTCAGCAAATGATCCTAGACAATCTTGCGTTTCAAAAGTCCAATGGTGCTTCTTCCCTTCCGAATCCTGCCATGTGCGCAAACAATGATTTTGCGCCACAACTGGGGTATGTGCGTGTGCATACTCATGACAAAATGCACAGCAAATTGCATGATACATTTTTGTCCTTTTATCCATGTGAAAATGCTTTTATTTGAGACTAAAGTAACATTTTTGAGGCAAAAAAATAAAATTTTAATTTTTTTCCTTCCACATTGCTTTAGCTCCTATGAAGTACATGAAGGGTTAATAAACTTGTTGAATGTAGTTTTGAGTAGTTTGAGAGGTTCAGTTTTTTGAATTGTGTCACTTTTTGGGGTTTTCTGTCATGTAGGCCTTTCAAAATCTCATCAAATGTGATGTGGTCCCTAACAAAAGTGGCTTTGTAAATTTTCTTGTAAAAATGAGAAATTGCTGATGAACTTTGACTCCACTCCTTCTAATCAACATGGCCGATTCAGGTCAGGATCGGAAATTTGAGCATTTTCCCTGAAATTTACCAAACATGACTATGTTCGGAAAATAGGTTTGAAATTTAAAGTGGCCCTAAAACTATCCCTGTTTATTACTAGAACTACCGATGGAGTCATTTTGACTCCTCACAATTTTTATGTCTCTTCTGTGACTACATTTTTCCGAATTCCGGGTTGAGACTTGGTGACTTTTACTCATTTAGGATGTGAAAAAAGAGTCTGCGACAATAAATAATTTTGGGGAACAAAAGTACCTTTTTTTTTCCAAATTTACCTTTAATTACCAAAGGGAGTCATTTGGACACCCTACTATATTTTGCTAGTCTTTCATGCTAAATGTTATTATTTCTTTTAGTTTTCATTTCATTTTCATTTTCCGTCAGTGAACCAGTGAACTCTTGAGTGGACTACATAATTTCTGAAGAATGCAGCCTGCAGTTTTGCTAATTGCTAATATGGCTAGAAGATGTGCGCTAAAGCCTGAGAATATTCTTGCTATTTTCCATTCTATAGAGGATGAATCTGAATGCGAATCTGAGGAAAATCAATTTGATGCTGACACTGACAAAGATTTGAATCCTCAAAACGTTTCTAGTGAATCTGAAGATTCAGAAGGAACAAATCCGGAAGGTAAGTAGTTATGTATATTTATTTGTTCTTCCATACACTGAGTTACAAAACAAAAATACTAAATTTTCAACAACTTTTTTCCAGATGTTGCAAGCTCATCAACTGAGGATCACGCCCGTGCTGTGCTGTTGCCTCGCGAACATCCTCCAGGTCGTGGACAGAAAAAATCTGCAAAACATCGCAATAATGTATCCTCAACAGATAACTGCGGCAGTGAAGGCGATGTAGCAACCAACACCACAGAAGGCAATGATGAATCTCCAGGAATACTTGTTTCAGCCAATGGAATTCGATGGAAACCTCTCAAAATTGGAGAACACTTACCTGGTAGGCGTGCACACCAAAACATATTTAGAGAAGTGGCTGGCCCTACAGGATACATGAGAAGGAATGTAATTAGAGATAGTCCTTTGAGTGAATGGTGATTATTTTTTGATTGATTCATTCATCTTGACTCACTTAAAGTGATGTACAATTGCAGAAGCATGCAGGAACAATGATGAAGATTTTACTCTTTCCTATGAGGAGCTAGAGGCATTTATTGCCATATTTTACACTCGCGAAATATCAGGCACGAGCCATCACTCTATTGCCAGTATTTGGTCAAATGACTGGGGAATACCATTTTGTGAAATGACAATGTCTAGGAACCGTTTTGTAGAAATTTGCATTGCCTAAGATTTGATGAGAAGTCCAATTGATCGCAGCGACTCAAAACCTACAAGTTTTCTCTCTATTCTATAGTGTGTGATAGATTAATTGATAATTGCATTGCTTCTTACAAACCTGGCCCGTACATTACTGTTGATGAACAACTTTTCCCCAGCAAAACCTGGTGTCCTTTCACTCAGTGTCTCCTTCTGAGCCGTACAAAAAGGCGTTTTTGCAAAAGCTAGTTACAGAGTTGGGTGGTCCTTACGTTAGATCTAAATGAAAGCGTGGCTTTCTCAGTTTGAAATCAGATTGTTTCAAGCAAATACAATTGCATTTATCACAATGATTGCTTTTGTCAGCCAAGTTGCAATTCAAAAGTCAATTCAAAACAAAAACTAACAATGTATTCCACTTTCTCTTATGTGTAGTTTAATTTTAAACTGTTGTGTATGCATTTGATCTTACAAAATGAATGATAAATAATTGTAAAACGTCTATTATTATTGTTTTACTTAGTTTACTTTTGTTATTTCCTGTAGAAAAATATGAAAATCAGAAAAAAACATTCCAAAGCACTATTGATGGGTCTCACAATAAAAACACATAAGAAAAAATATAATTATTATTAAAAACCACAAATGAATCCCTAAAAATAAAGGAAAACAAGCCAGGTGTCAAAATAATTCCTTTCGGTAGTTCTGAGGGGTGACCAGTCCGGTAGTCCTAGTGTTATTTAGGGCCAAAACGCTTGCCAGAAAACCCGCAGGCTGGGGACAATGCCTAACCTTAAGATACCTTTAGACATGGCAACTTTTCTAGGAATTTCATTGGCATCTTACTGGTTGCATTGAAGTCATGGACACTTAGTTCTATCTTGTTCCTGTGTACAAATGGAACAAAGTGTCCATGATTTCACAGCAACCAGTAAGTTGCCAGTGAAATTCCTAGAAAAATTGCCGCGTGTAAAGGTACCCTTAGAGATAGGGATGTCCCCAGCCATTGAATTTACCGGGTAGTGTAAAGTTGTAGAAATTTTAAAGCTTTACATGATTTTTTTTAAGCTTCATGGAGTTTGCAAGTGTTTTGACACCTGCAGGGTGTGAATTTGGGAAACTGCCACATGTAGCAGCAGTTATGAAGTCCCGGAAGCTTACAACGTCCCTAAAACATCCATTTAAGAGAGCTTAATATTTGTTAGGCATTTTTTTTAGAATATTTATTATTATTATTATTATTTCTTATTGCAGAGGGTCAACAGCATGCAAAGCCTTCTTTTCTACTCTTATGTGATAGCAATTCATATAAAAATAGGTTCTTGAAAATGTGCAATCTCAGTTTCATTTCATTGTTCAACGTACATTGACCAATCGGTGAACCAAATCAAATTCAATCTTCCAAATGTTTGCTCATCTCTATTTTTTCACTATTTTGTGTGATATAACTCTGCGGTTTAATGGCATAAAAATTCCAAGTTTGAAAATTGCTATGTATTCAACATTTTTGCCAAAATTGCAATTTTCTCACAAAGAAATGCAAAAAATATCACTTTAAATTTACCACTAACATGAAGTCCAATATGCAACAAAAAAAATAAAATCTAAAGCCCCTTTCACACTAGCATTTTTTTCAAATTGCGGCAGATCCGGCAGATTTACCGCATCTGCCGCCTAACGGCCGCACTTGCGGCAAGCCCCATGCATTGTCTGTGGGGCTTGTGGCAGGTATGGCAAGTGCGGTATAGCGAAAAAAACTGCGGTCAGCAGTGTTTTTTCTTGCAACCGCAACTGCCACAAGTGCCGGAAATGCGGCTATACCACACTTGCCGCACCTGCCGCAAGCCCCTTAGACAATGCATGGGGCTTGCCACAAGTGTGCCACAAGTGCGGCCGTTAGGTGACATATGCGGTAAATCTGCCGGATCTGCTGCAATTTGAAAAAATGCTAGTGTGAAAGGGGCCTTAGAATCACTGGAATTTGTTTAAGCATTCCAGAGTTATAACCTCATAAAGTGATACTGATCAGAATTGAAAAATGATGCTCGAGCATTAACGTAAAACGTGGCTCAGTCTTTAAGGTGTTTAGACTGTGGTATTTGTACAGGAATTTGTTTACACCCACTGAATCATGGAATCACTTTAGAGTTGGATGGGATCTCCTGAGTCATCTGTACCAACTTTATGTTCAACGCAGGACTCACTAAATCATCCCACCTGTCGTGGCAGACTATTCCACTCATTGATCACCTTCATGTCTACCAGCTTTTGGCTGGGCTTCAGTAGAAATCCATACTGCAGTACACTATACCACCACAGGCTTTTTATTATTTAAAAAGAATTAAAACAAAATTAAAAAAATAAAACGGACCTGTTATCAGTTATCAAAGTACCATAAATCAAAAACAAAACCCAGAAAACAACTGTGGAATTGCTGATTTTTTTCAATTCGACCACACATCACGTTACAGGGTATTATGAATCGTTTCATTCAAAACTACAACTCTTCTTCCAAAAAAACAAGTCATTTGGCTTGCTCAACAGAAAAATAAAAAAATATTGATTTTGAAATGCCATGAACAAAGTTTGAATCATAATATACCATTTTATTTTTTTATCTCTTTTCATATTTAAATCTCTGATTGTTGTTTATCCAATCTAAAAAATAATTTAATCAACAGCAATTCACTCCAACTAATGAATACAAATTATAATAGATATTTTACATTAATATCAAACCAGATGACCAGAAGTATTATAATAGCTTCAGCAGATTTGTAATCAAATTAAGAACATAAACTGAAAGCCTGCACATCCATATAAAGAATATTAATATTCATTGATCTATCATGTAAATACTGTATACGCTTAGAAAAAAAAAAAGAAAAAGCTTAGTACTGTGATAGCCAGTTAAAATAAAAGCCATTGCTCACAATTAAGCAAGTAAAACAATAGCAGTTTTGATAATATTCATTCCCCAAGGAAAATAAAAGAAATTATGTCTCTGCAATTAGTGTGGCATAGCAAAGTAGCCAAATAATTTCCTCGGCACTTTAGACAAGTAACATTTAATGACAAAAAAAAAAAAAATTAATTAATTAAAGAAGTTCCTTAAAATGTACCTTCAATTATGATCTGCTGATCATGCGGGGCACACAAGCTGCGCCCGACATCAATATGGTCAAAATCGTCACTACACTAATGGATAAATTGCAAGAGGTGTGATTTCTCTAAAAAAAATGGTAAATTGAGGGGGTTTTCTGATGTTCTATAACCTAGTTCAGGGTGGGGAACTCCAGGTCTCGAGGACTGGCAACAGTTCATGTTTTCAGGATTTCCTTAGCATTGCACAAAGGTTGGAATCATCACCAGTGCTGGTGATTCAATTATACAGTGGGGAAAATAAATATTACTCACCCACTAATTGTGCACCTTCTCCCACTTAAAAAGATGAGAGAGGCCTGTAATTGACATCACAGGTAGACCTCAACTATGTGAGACAAAATGAGAAAACAAATCCTGAAATTCACATTGTCTGATTTGTAAAGAATTTTTTTTCAAACTTTGATGGAAAATAATTATTTGGTCAATAAGAAAACTTTATCTCAATACTTTGTTATATATCCTTTTTTGGCAATGATAGAGGTCAAATGTTTTCTGTAAGTCTTCACAAGGTTGGGACACACTGTTCCTGGTATGTTGACTCTTTCCTCCTTGCAGATCTACTCTAGAGCAGTGATGTTTTGTGGCTATCACTGGGCAACACAGACTTTCAGCTCCCTCAAAAGGTTTTCTATAGGGTTCATATCTGGAAACTGGCTAGGCCACTCCAGGACCTTGAAATGGTTTTTACGGAGCCTCTCCTTTGTTGCCCTAATGGTGTGCCTGTCATCATTGTCATGCTGAAAGACCTAGTCACGTGTGTTCTTCAATCCACTTGCTGAAGGAAATAGGGTTGCACTCAAAATCTTATGATACATGGCCTCATTCCTTCATCCTGGTTCCTTGGCAGAGAAACAGCCCCAAAGCAAGATGTTGCCACCCCCATGCTTCACAGTAGGTATGGTGTTTTCTGGATGCAACTCAGCATTCTTTCTCCTCCAAACACAAAGAGTTGTGCTTCTACCAAACAGTTCTACTTTGGTTTCATCTGTCCATATGACATTCTCCCAATACTCTTTTGGATCATTCAAATTTTCTCCAGCAAGCTTCAGATAGGCCCGGACATGTAATTGCTTAAGCAGGTGGGATACATCTGGCATTGCAGGATCTGAGTCCCTGGTGGCGTAATGTGTTACTGATGGTAGCCTGTGTTACATTGGTCCCAGCTCTCTGCAAGTCATTCACTAGGTTCCCTCGTGTGGTTCTGGGATTTTTGCTCACCATTCTTAAGATAATTTTGACCCCACAGGATGATATCTTACGTGAAGTCCCACATCGAGGGAGATTATCAGTATTCTTGTATGTCTTCCATTTTATAATTATTGCTCCCACAGTTGATTTCTTCACACCAAGATTTTTGCTTATTGCAGATTTAGTCTTCCCAGCTTGGTGTAGGGTGACAATTTTGTTTCTCTTGTCCTTCGACAGCTCTTTGGTCTTCACCATAGTGGAGTATGGAGTGTGACTGTTTGAGGTTGTGGACAGTCGTTTTTTATACTGATAACAAGTTTGAACAGGTGCTAGTACTACAGGTAATGAGTGGTGAACTGAGGAGCCTCTTACAGAAGATTTTACCGGTCTGTAAAAGCCAGAAATCTTACTTGTTTGTAGATGACTAAATACTTATTTTCCACCAAAATTTGAAAACAAATTCTTTCCAAATAAGACAATGAATTTCAGGATTTGTTTTCTCATTTTGCCTCTCATAGTTGAAGTCTACCTATGATGTCAATTACAGGCCTCTCTCATCTATTTAAATGGGAGAACACAATTGGTGACTAACTAAATACTTTTTCTCCCATTGTAACCTGTTCAATACTAATACTACAACTTGTGTTGTACCAGGTCTGTATTAGATCTGCAATGGAAGCAGAAAACCAAGAACACAAAGTATTGGCATTAGTCTTTATATTTACTACAATTTTATGGCTTGTTTGACTGAACCTTGTATATAATGTAAAAAGCACAAATGTGGGCACTTTAAGAATGATTTTATTCTATATATGTTTATATATTGATTGTGTAATAAAAAATTTAACGATGATGTTTAAAAATCTGGGCAAAACCAGCATGTGACCACTGGACAAAGGGCATATATGCCTGAAACATTGCCAAATGTACCCAGGGCCAGACTAAAGGCTTGTATTTCATCTGACTAGAGGAGTGCTGCAGCCTTTTCTTTATTAGTACATACTAGGAGTTTTGAAGACATCTCAACTTGATTTGCATCATTTTGTTGGCAGTACTGCTCCCCTTTTTTTCCTATCTATTTAGCTATCTGATATTCTATCTATCTCTCTATCTATTCTAATTTAACAGTATGGGATTGACCATGTTAAAAAATCACATCATACGCATGTCATAAGTATGACATGTGCATGACAAATGGATGCTAGATGCAGGGAAACTGCACACTGGCATGTCATACCCGTGTCATATGGGTGTCAAAACGCACAACACTTGCATGACAATCTGATACTTTTGTCACCAAGATTTGGAGCCAGAAAAAAAAAGCAGATGTGAGCGCTTCCTAAGACTAGGGCTGCATAACCGTCGTGTTTTTGCAGGACATATCTGTCATAGAGTAGTTTTACCAAAGCCTTAGGCTAGGGTCAAACTTGCGTCATGACCCTAGCCTGACGCAAGCGCTAAAAACTTACAAATATCAGCCGCAGCGCATATCGATAATGCTATGCGCTGCCAGGCAATGGAGCCCAATAGAAACCCAATGTTTACCTTGTCAAACGGCCACACACAAAGCTGGTAGTGCGCTTTAGCTGAGCACACAAGAAAATGCTGCAGACAGCGTTTCCAGTGCGCACAGTTAAAGCACACTTCCTGGAGCTTTGTGTGTGACCGGTTGGCAAGGTAAACATCAGGTTTCTATAGCGCTGTGGCTAAAATGTCTAAGTATTTAGCGCTTGCGTCAGGCTAGGGTCATGACACAAGTGTGACCCTAGCCTAAATACAGTGTTAACACAGTCTAATGCTGTGTTAACGCTGCCATTGAATTATATGGGTTCTGGACTCCTCAGCACATGCTAACACAGGCAGTAAAGTGCAGGAGATTGTAATCTCACGTTATTTTGAAGTGGACGGGAAAACGTTACAAGGAGTGTTTTCTGTCCGCTTCAAAATAACGTCAGATTACAATTACTGGCACTTTAGTGCCCGCGTTAGCATGTGCTGGGGAGTTCCATGGAACTTTACATTTATAAGGGCAAACGAGGACAGGAACGTAAAATGACGACAGTCAAATCGTACAAGTACAGTAGGGTAGGGGAACCTGTCCACGAGGGCTTACAATCTACACTCCCTGACAAAAGTTATGTCGCTTATCCATGTTATGTAAATAAAAGCTTATGACCTGACATTAAATACATCCATTGGTTTTATAAATTACTCTTTTGAGAGCTGAAACCCTCTGAAATGTTATTTAGGTTAAGACAATAAATTTGCATCAATGCTACAATATTGATCAATTAATGAACACAGAATTGTCAGATTTTGGCAAGACAAATGTTTTGTCGCCTGGTCATATAATACACCCAATCCTAGTTTACATCCTCACCTGTGCTCCGTAAATGATCGGTTAATTAGTGGGTGTGTATAGAAAGAAACCCAGCAGCCCAGACCTTCTCTTGAACAGCAACTTGAGCTCTGACAACATGCCAAAAATCCACCCTGTGACCAAAGCCTTGATTATCAAGAGGCTGAAGACCAGATCCACTGCAGAGGTGGCTGGCACCTTTAATGTGTCTGAGCGTCAAGTTCAAAGACTTAAAAAAAGATTTGAAGAGACTGGAGATGTGTTTGACAAGCCCAGGTTCGGCAGATCCTGCAAGACAACTGCTCCGGAGGAACGTTTGTTGGTTAGAAAATCCAAAGCAAGCCCCTCTTCCACTGCGGCAGAGCTCCAACAGGCCTGGTCACCTCAAGTCCCTGTGTCAACTAGAACAGTTTGTATGATTCTGTCTTGAAATAGCCTGCATCATCGAATCAATGCCCAGAAGCCAGCACTAAACAAAAGGCAAATAAAAAACCGTGTGGCATTTGCAAAGTCCCACAGCCTGCTAAACAGATGGACGCTGGAAAAGTGGCAGAAGGTGTATTTCTCTGATGAATCTTCAGTAGAATTACACCACAGCCACCACAAATACTGCAGGAGACCTACTGGAGCCTGTATGGATCCAAAATACACCCAGAAAACAGTTGCATTTGGTGGTTGAAAGATCATGATCTGTGGTTACATTCAGTATGGGGGTGTGCAAAACATTTGCAAGGTGGAAGGCAATATCAATAACCTAAAATATCAAGAAGTATTACAGTAGCTACCTCTTATATTCCAAATCATAAAACGAGTCAAATTCTGCAGCAGGATGGTGCTCCATCTCATACCGTGTTTCCCTGAAAATAAGGCACCCCCCGAAAGTAAGGCATGCCTTTATTGTTAAAATATCAGCATGCCACCGATTAGTAGACCGGGGCATGCAGCTGTGTCTCCTCCAGCCCTTGCCCCTGCTACTGTCTCAGTGCTTGCCGCTGTGAGCGGTGCCGCAGATGCATATACACCGGCACCGCTCTATTTTTCAAGCCCCTCGCCACTGTCCTGGCCAATCACAGGCCAGTCACTGCATGATGTCAGCTTCTGGCATGTGATTGGCTGCACGGGTGGCTCCTGGCCTGTGATTGGCTGGGACAGCAGCACTGTACATTTATGGCACCTGATACAAGGAGATGAGAGCAGGGCCATTCTCCTTGCATTGGGAAAGCGGCGGGCAGCTCAGAGAGGCACCCGAATACAGCAGGGACTGGTGAGAAATGTCCCTGTGTGTGTGTGTCCCTGTGTGTGTGTGCCCCTGTGTGCCTGTGCCCCTGTGTGTGTGTCCCTGTGTGTATCCCTGTGTGTATGTCTCCCTGTGTGTGTGTGTGCCCCTGGGTGTCTGTGTGTGTGCCCCTGGGTGTGTGTGCCCCTGTGTGTGTGAGCCCCTGTGTATGTGTGTCCCTGTGTAGATGTTTTGATGCTGAATTGGTACCACATTGGGGGATAATGGGGATACCTTATTAGGTTTCGTAAGGGGATGATGGGGTTACTTTATTGGGGGCTGCAAGGTGATTACAGGTATACTTTATTGGGGGATGCAGGAGAATTATAAAAGATCCCTTTTTTTATCAATAAATATGAATTTTTGCTCGTTGACAAATAAGACACCCCTTGTAAATAAGACATGGCACATCTTTGGGAGAAAAAATTAATATATAGTGTTGGCCAAAAGTATTGACACCCCTGCAATTCTATCAGATAATACTCAGTTTCTTCCTGAAAATGAATGCAATCACAATTTCTTTGGTATTATTATCTTCATTTAGTTTGTCTTCAATGAAAAAACACAAAAGAGAATGAAGCAAAAAGCAAAACATTGATCATTTCACACAAAACTCCAAAAATGTGCCAGACAAAAGTATTGGCACCCTCAGCCTAATACTTGGTTGCACAACCTTTAGCCAAAATAATTGCGATCAACCGCTTCCGGTAACCATCAATGAGTTTCTTACAATGCTCTGCTGGAATTTTAGACCATTCTTCTTTGGCAAACTGCTCCAGGTCCCTGATATTTGAAGGGTGCCTTCTCTAAACTGCCATTTTTAGATCTCTCCACAGGTGTTCTATTGGGTTCAGGTCTGGACTTATTGCTGGCCACCTTAGAAGTCTCCAGTGCTTTCTCTCAAACAATTTTCTAGTGCTTTTTGAAGTGTGTTTTGGGTCATTGTACTGCTGGAAGACCCATGACCTCTGAGGGAGACCCAGCTTTCTCACACTGGGCCCTACATTATGCTGCAAAAATTGTTGGTAATCTTCAGACTTCATAATGCCATGCACACGGTCAAGCAGTCCAGTGCCAAAGGCAGAAAAGCAACCCCAAAACATCAGGGAACCTCCGCCATGTTTGACTGTAGGGACCGTGTTCTTTTCTTTGAATGCCTCTTTTTTTCTCCTGTAAACTCTATGTTAATGCCTTTGCCCAAAAAGAGAGAACATTCTTCCAAAACATTTTAGGCTTTCTCAGGTAAGTTTTGGCAAACTCCAGCCTGGCTTTTTTATGTCTCGGGGTAAGAAGTGGGGTCTTCCTGGGTATCCTACCATACAGTCCCTTTTCATTCAGACGCCGATGGATAGTACGGTTTGACACTGTTGTACCCTCGGACTGCAGGGCAGCTTGAACTTGTTTGGATGTTAGTCAAGGTTCTTTATCCACCATCCGCACAATCTTGCGTTGAAATCTCTTGTCAATTTTTCTTTTCCGTCCACATCTAGGGAGACTAGCCACAGTGCCATGGGCTTTAAACTTATTGATGACACTGTGCACGGTAGACACAGGAACATTTAGGTCTTTGGAGATGGACTTGTAGCCTTGAGATTACTCATGCTTCCTCACAATTTGGTTTCTCAAGTCCTCAGACAGTTCTTTGGTCTTCTTTCTTTTCTCCACGCTCAATGTGGTACACACAAGGACACAGGACAGAGGTTGAGTCAACTTTAATCCATGTCAACTGGCTGCAAGTGTGATTTAGTTATTGCCAACACCTGTTAGGTGCCACAGGTAAGTTACAGGTGCTGTTAATTACACAAATTAGAGAAGCATCACATGATTTTTCTAACAGTGCCAATACTTTTGTCCACCCCCTTTTTTATGTTTGGTGTGGAATTATATCCAATTTGGCTTTAGGACAATTCTTTATGTGATTTTTTCCTTGAAGGCAAATTAAATGAAGATAATAATACCAAAGAATTTGTGATTGCAATCATTTTCAGGAAGAAACTGAGTATTATCTGACAGAATTGCAGGGGTGTCAATACTTTTGGCCAGCACTGTAAGACGCTGTCTTATTTTTGGGGAAACAGAGTACATTCATCTCTACAACAAAGTTCCTCCAGACAAAAAAGATCAAGGTGCTCAAGGACTGGCCTGCCCAGTCACCAGACATGAACATCATTGAGCATGTTTGGGGTAGGATGAAAGAGGAAGCTTACAAGACAAAACCAAAGAATCTAGATGAACTCTGTAAGACAGCATTCTTTGCTATTCCTGATGACTTCATTAATAAATTGTATGTATCATTTTTGAACTGCATGGATGCAGTCCTTCAAGCTCATGGAAGTCACGCAAAATATTAAATATGACTCTAATAGCACCACAAATTTATTCACCAATGTTATGCAACATATATTTGTATTTTAAGTTAATTATTTGTTTTAAAATCACATTACTTTCTGTGGGCCACAAAACTTTTGTATTGCCAAAATCTGACCATTTGGTGTTCATTAAATGATCAATATTCCAGCATTGATGCCAAATTATTTTATTAACCTAAACCACATTTCAGAGGGTTTCAGCTTTCAAAAGAGTAATTTATACAACTAATGGATGAATTTAATGTCAGGTTATAAACTTTTATTTACATAACATGGATAAGCAACATAACTTCTGTCTGGTAGTGTATAAGGGGTGGGTGGGGAGACAGTAGGAGGGAGAGAGGTGAGGATGAGATGGTGCGGCGGATTAGGTTTTAGTGTGGGTTGTAGGCTTGAAGGAAAAGATGTGTCTTCAGGTTTTTCTTGAAAGTTCCCAGGGCAGGGGCGTGCCTGATGTGGTAGGAGAAAGATTTCCAGAGTATGGTGGATGCACGAGAGTACCTTGCATACGGTTGTGAGAGGAGGAAATGTGAGGGGAGAAGGGGAGGAGTTCTTGGGAGAAGAGCAGATTGTGTGAGTGGAGGTATCAGGAGACTAGGTCCAAGATGTATGGAGGGGACAGGTTGTGTATGGCCTTGTATATCATGGTTAGGGTTTTGAACCAGGATCTCTGGGAAGTAGGAAGCCAGTGAAGGGCTTGGCATAGGGGGGAGATGGGGGAGTAGCGGAGAGATAGGTGCATAAGCAGAATTGAGGATGATTTGGAGAGGTGCAAGGGAGGTAGCAGGGAGGCCATTGAGCAGGAGGTTGCAGTTGTCGAGGCGGGAGATGATGAGAGTGTGGACAAGTGTTTTAGCAGTGTCATGGTCAAGGAAAGGGCGGACTTGGGTAATGTTTTTGAGCTGGAGTTGAAAGATGTTGGAGAGAGTTTGGATGTGGGACTTGAAGGAGAGGGAAGAGTCGAGGATTACCCCGAGGCATTTGGCATGGGGCACGGGTGAGAGTGAGCAGTCGTTAACAGTGATGGATAGGTCGGGTAAGGGGGGAAATGATGAACTCAGCTTTTTCCATGTTTAATTTCAGGAAGCGAGCAAAGAAGAAGAATGAGATAGTGGACAGGCCTTGTGGAATTTTGGATAGTTGGACGTGATGTCGGGGCCGGACAGGTAGAACTGGCTGTCATCGGCGTAGAGGTATTATTGAAGGCCATGTGACTTAATGAGTTGACCTAGGCCGAGGGTGTAAATGGAGAAGAGTAGTGGTCTCAAGACCGAGCCTTGAGAAACTCCAACAAATAGGGGGTAGGGTGAGGAGGAGGTGTGGGAGTGGTTGACGCTGAATGTCAAGTTCATTAGGTAAAAGGAGATCCAGGAGAGGGCTAGGTCAGTGATGCAAAGAGATTTGAACTAATGACTTGTGCATCTCTAGTTATATGTGTGAGGGTTGCAGGCCACAGGGACAGACCTAGGCACGAACAATTGGGAGCGGGAACACCAGATCATAGCTTAGGGTGTTGACCCCTGCCGACAAGTAGGACAGAGAGAACCAGGATCAGATAGCCCTTTTTTTAACTATTAGGTGTACAGTTGATACCTCCGTTGGTACTATAATAGTCCCTTGGGCATGTTACACAGTGTGCACTGTTCTGACTTCCAGGGACAGCTAAGAGTGTATTTAGGGGTAGCTACGAAAAGTGAGGGCATCATATCGTCCATTAGTGTGCTGACCCCCGCTGTAAGGTAGAGGAGAGGAGGAAGAATAGTTGACAGGACCTACTTCTTCCTTTCTCCCTTTCTAACTGTGAACCATACACATTGATGTAAAAATAAATAAAAAATTGAAAAAAAGTGTGAAGTTCAATGTATTTTTGATTCTCAGAGCAAATAAAGTGTACAGCTGTAACCTACAGCCCCATGCAGTGCACTTTATATTGGTTAATTATCAAAATATATGGGACCCCACACCTCTTTTTTCAAAATATTTAAACAAATAATTTAAAGAAACAGCATGGGATTTGCCCCATTTTGATACTCAGGCAAGATCAAGCACACACATGGGGATGGCATTCTCAGTCTGTGGAGGCTGATGATTATTGCCCCCAAGCCTTAAAATGCACTCCAGCAACCACCCAAAAATTTGGTACATTATTTTGTTGCGTCAAATTCTGGTGCTTTATCTATCTCTCCCCGATGTAGTGGAAAATGGGGTCATATACAGGGTAAATGCAGCTGTGATTTATCAAAAATCTTAGCAGCCATCAAGCTCTTATTTAGTTATGAGTAGGGGTCTATGAGACCCCCATCACTAGTCTATAAGGCAAAAGAAATAAACACAAACACTGAAAAATCCTTTATTTCAAGTAAAAAACACACAAACCCTCTTTCTTCACTATTAACCCCAAAAAACACCCCTGGTCTGAAATAATCGATCACATGACATCAGTGTGTGTGCATTTGACAACTAATCACAGATGCCCTCTGTGCCAGTGTCTGACTGCAAGCATTCCCACACACAGACACAGAGGTTGTCTGACTGCAAATAATCCCAGAGGGTCCAGTGAATATGTATAAAGCTTAATGAGCGGATTCAAAAGCAAGTGTGAGAGTGGTATGATTTAACTGGCTAATCACCATTTTGCTTCCTTGTGCAGCTCCCCTAGCCCTTACTGACATTATTTTATAGCTTGAATTTGGGTCCCCATAAACCTCTGTGGAGTCCAGGGTTTGCTTGATGTACAGTGTAACACATAGGGTTTCTTGATCCTGACACCCAGGTTGCCGCTTTTGACTTCTTGCTTGTGAGTTGATACTTTCGTCACACTGCATGCAGCGGTACATAAAGTCACACAGCAGCAACAGTGGGCTATACTTGCATTTGTAGGACATCTTTTTGGGTAAACTTACTTCATGTATTGTGTCTTTGTTCATTTCGGGTGGTTTCTGGCTTGGCAACATATCTTCTCACCAAACCACTTGGCCATAGTCCAGTGCTTGTTTATTTGTATCTCACTGGTGCATCAGGGGTTATTCTTAATGGTGATACTTTGTTTGCCCTAGTGTAATCATATGTTCTTTGCCTATTATGACTGTTCAAGTCTATGTCTTTCTGTGTGCTGTTTGATTCCGACTCATCTTATTTTGCCAGTTGCTCATACTGTACTGTTATATTCTGCAAAAATTTCTGGGCTTGTTGTGTATAAATTGGTTGCAATTGTTTTTAGCTTTTTGTCATTGTATTCTTGTCCATTTAATAAAGATTTATATTTATAACATTCAGGTGGGCACATTCTTCTATGCATTCTTTTCATGGTTTGGGGTTTGAGCTCCAGTTTGGGTCAAGTCCATTCCCAGACCAGAATTTATTGTTAAATATGGCAAGATCCACTGAACCCAAACATTTATGAATTCAGGTAGCTGTAATCAGCTATCAAATAAAGCCAATTTTGCATTCCACAAGTTAAATGATGCTCTTTCTCTTCTGAGTGATGTTGTGCAGCCAAAAAGTAGTTTTTCATCCCATATGAGGTATCAGTGTACTCAGGAAAAAATGCAAAACAAACTGTAAAGAATTTTTATTTTCATGACTCAATGTTATAAAATTATATGAAGCACCTACAGGTTAAAGGGACACTGTCAGGTCATTTTTCAGTATTATACTAATATTACCCTTGAATAGTGTCTGGGCAGACCTTTTAAAAACATGTAAAATCATTATTTTACCGTTTGTAGTATCCATGTTATCACCATTGTCAGACCCTGCCAAGAGCTGCTACATTAGTCCTGTCCCATTATAAGCAGAGACAATTAGTCTTGTGCTGTATCAACTGTCATGTAATTATGCACTCCCTCTCAGCAGCTCCCACCTCCCTCCTCCCTTTGTTAACAGTGCAGTGTCAGGTTTAACTTACAGGTCTGTTCAGTTGATATCACCACAGAGGGAGAGAGCTACTGCAGATCTGTCTTATCTAGACTTCATTTGTTTCTGTAAAGCAGATACCCTGCTGTGTTGTGACAGTTTCTGCTTTGTAGTTCCCCTCTTGTGATACTGCACACAGAGAGCAGAGAGGAGAATACAGGCCCCCCACTGATCTCCTGTGCTCTGATGTGACATGCATATTCATGCATAGGGAGTGGACAGCAGAGAACTAAGTGGATCATTCACTGTGAGTGATAGATAGAAAGATTCTCGTTATTTCAAGTTTACAGAAGATAGGAGGGGAATATACATAAGTGAAATACATAAATAGAGTTTAGAAGGAGGAATTAGAAAATGATAGCAGTTACATGTGGATTTTTGACTTGACAGTTTTCCTTTAAAGGTACTCACCACACATCTACATAAATTCCTTGAGGGGTGCAGTTTTTAAAATGGGGTGACTTGTAGGCGGTTTCCACAGCTAAGGTACACCAGAGTCTCTGCAAATGAAACATAGCATCCGCTATTGATTCCAGCCAATTTTACACTCCAAAATTCTATTGGTGCTTTCTCCCTTCTGAGTCCTGCCATGCGCCCAAACAATAGTTTTCCACTACATATGGGGTATCAGTGTACTCAGGAGATGTCACAACAAATTAATTAGCGCATTTTCTTCTACTGCCCTTCTGCAAATGTAAAATCTTGGGCTAAATTCACATTTTGAGAGGAAAAAAATAAACTTTTTTTGTTTATTTCCACATTTCTTTAATTATTCTGATGCACCTAAAGTTTTAGTAAAGTTCTTAAATGCGGGTTTGAGCACTTTGAAGGGTGCAGATTTTACATTTTGTGAATTTGGGGTATTTTCTGTCACATAGGCCCCTGAAAGTCATTTCAAATGAAATGTGGTTCCTAAAAAATTGGTTTTGTCAATGTTGTTGAAGAAATGAGAAATTGCTGATAAACTTTTAACCCTTTGAACTTCCAAAGAGAAAACCATGTTTTCTTAACACTTACCTTCTGAACTCTACTCAAAATAAGGAACGTATTGCAACAGTTTTTTAAAAGCAATGATAACAAAGAGGTCTCGGATGAAACTTTGTGTTTATCACATAAAGCCTTTATGAGAGGTTTATGTGTAAAAATGTCAGCAAGAGAAAAGAGACATAGGGAGAATGAGGTGAAATCAGTTTTCCTTCGGATAAGTTCTCTGGAAGAAAAACAAAAACAAGGTAAAGACCCTTCAATAAATAGTGAACTATTAGAGACCAGAAACGAGCTACGGAAGCTTTTATTATTCAAATATGAACAAAACTTAAAATGGGCAAAAGCAAAATATTATACAATGGGGGATTGAGCGGGCGCACTATTAGTCCGCAGAGTGAAAAAAATTGTTGGCTAAGGGGAGGATCAATCACCTGGTCAATACAAAAGGGGAAAAGATATATAACCTATTAGATATAGTGAATGCATTCGCAGATCATTATTCACAACTCTATAATTTTAAATTAGACCCTAATACTCACCAACCCCCTACTTTGCAAATAAAACAATTCCTAAACTCTGTCACGTTGCCTATGATCACAAAACTCTTAAACTCCTCGCTCCAGTCCAGAGAAGTTATAGATGCGATTATATCATATAAATTACAAACGAGCCCAGGGCCGGACAGCTTTGCTAATGAGTATTATAAAACGTTCTCTGAACAATTAACACTGTACTTGCCGTGGCTATTTCTGGACTGGAGGGAAAGGGACAAAATTAACCCGTTGTTCTTAGAAGCAACAATTGCAACTTTACCAAAACCAGGCAAACCTTCAAACAAAACAGAGACCTTTAGGCCCATTTCACTTTTAAATTGCGACTTGAAACTTTATTCTAAGATTTTAGCTCAAAGAATCGAAGCATTATTTGCAAATTTGTACTGTAATGTCTGTATAGTCTTTTGCATTCTCCCCTGCCCAGGACCAAAATGTGCACGGTCAGACACGGCCATTAAACAGCACCTAGCAGATGCACCTACAGGCGCATCTGAATGAATTAGAGTAGCATTAAAAAGTTTATTTCAGTAATTCAATACATAAAGTAAAACGCATATAGTACATAGAGACAATACAGCCAGAGTGATCTATTTCAAGTGTTTATTTATGTAAATGTTGATGATTATGGCTTACAGCCAATGAAAACCCAAAGGTCACTATCTCAGAAAATTAAAGTAGGGAGGATGAAGGCTCTGAGAGATAAAATATTACATAAATAGGTATCAGAGGCTTCACCTTGTGTGGTTGTGAGAGTCGCAACCACTATAAAAGCAGATCACGGCTGCTGTAGTCCCCAGTGTGGTGCATTTAGAGTAGGAAGGATGAAGGGTTAAAAATCATTCGGCTTTATTCCACAAGACATCAAAGGGTGAATGTAGAGTAACATTGATTTATTAGTCAACGCTTTTCATCCTCCCTACTTTAATTTTTTGACATAATGACATTTCGGTTTTGATTTGCTGCAAGCCATAGTCATGAACATTAACAGTATAGAACATTTGAAATATATCACTCTGTATGCAATGACTTTATACAATATACAGTGCCTACAAGTAGTCTTCAACCCCCTGCAGATTTAGCTGGTTGACACATGCGGAATTAACTTGGCATTGTGACATTTGGACTGTAGATCAGCCTGGAAGTGGGAAATGCACTGCAGCCAAAAAGATTGTTTAAATTGTTTTTTTTTTTTTTTTTAAAGCGTTAAAAGTTAATTCAGAGGGTCATTTATTATTCAACCCATCAAACCACCAGCATTCTGTTTGGTCCACCTAAAGTATTAAGAAGTAGTTCAGGCACAAAGAACAATGAGCTTCACATGTGTGGATTAATTATCTCTTTTGCCAGCCTTTTCTGACTATTTAAGACCCTCCCCAAACTTGTGAACAGCACTCATACATGGTCAACATGGGAAAGACAAAGGAGCATTCCAAGGCCATCAGAGACAAGATTGTGGAGGGTCACAAGGCTGGCAACGGGTACAAAACCCTTTCCAAGGAGTTGGGCCTACCTGTCTCCACTGTTGGGAGCATCATCCGGAAGTGGAAGGCTTATGGAACTACTGTTAGCCTTCCACGGCCTGGACAGCCTTTGAAAGTTTCCTCCCGTGCCGAGACCAGGCTTGTCCGAAGAGTCAAGGCTAACCCAAGGACAACAAAGAAGGAGCTCCGGGAGGATCTCATGGCAGTGGGGACATTGGTTTCAGTCAATACCATAAGTAACGTACTCCACCGCAATGGTCTCCGTTCCAGACGAGCCCGTAAGGTACCTTTACTTTCAAAGCGTCATGTCAAGGCTCGTCTACAGTTTGCTCATGATCACTTGGAGGACTCTGAGACAGACTGGTTCAAGGTTCTATGGTCTGATGAGACCAAGATCGAGATCTTTGGTGCCAACCACACACGTAACGTTTGGAGACTGGATGGCACTGCATGCGACCCCAAGAATACCATCCCTACAGTCAAGCATGGTGGTGGCAGCATCATGCTGTGGGGCTGTTTCTCAGCCAAGGGGCCTGGCCATCTGGTCCGCATCCATGGGAAGATGGATAGCACGGACTACCTGGAGATTTTGGCCAAGAACCTCCGCTCCTTCATCAAGGATCTTAAGATGGGTCGTAATTTCATCTTCCAACAAGACAACGACCCAAAGCACACAGCCAAGAAAACCAAGGCCTGGTTCAAGAGGGAAAAAACCAAGGTGATGGAGTGGCCTAGTCAGTCCCCTGACCTTAACCCAATTGAAAACTTGTGGAAGGAGCTCAAGATTAAAGTCCACATGAGACACCCAAAGAACCTAGATAACTTGGAGAAGATCTGCATGGAGGAGTGGGCCAAGATAACTCCAGAGACCTGTGCCAGCCTGATCAGGTCTTATAAAAGATGATTATTAGCTGTAATTGCAAACAAGGGTTATTCCACAAAATTTTAAACCTAGGGGTTGAATAATAATTGACCCACACTTTTATGTTTAAAATTTATTAAAATTCAACTGAGCAGCATAACTTTTTGGTTTGTAAGATTTATGCTTCTGTTAATAAATCCTACTCTCGTTTGCAGTTTGAAGGCTCTAACTTATTTGCATCTTATCAAACCACCTAAATCTGCGGGGGGTTGAAGACTACTTGTAGGCACTGTATGTATTTCACTTTATGTATTGAATTACTGAAAAAAATAACTTTTTGTTGATATTCTAATTCATTGGGATGCACCTGTATATAAGATCATGTCAGCACAGGAACATATTTTTTTTAAACACATCCAATTGTGGAAATTATTATTATTCCAAGATCTATTGATAACAATTGAAATTTAAAATTACCTTTGTTCATGGGTGATATGGTGGCTCAGTGGTTAGCACTGCAGCCTTGCAGCACTGGGGTCATGAATTCAATTCCCACCAAGAACAACATCTGCAATGAGTTTGCATGTTCTCCCTGTATTTGCATGGGTTTTCCTCTGGGCACTCTAGTTTCCTCCCACACTCCAAAGACATACTGAGAGGATGTTTAGATTGTGAGCCTCAATAGGGATAGTGTTGAAATTGTATGTAAAGCACTATGGAATTAATAGCACTATATAAATGAATACATTTTATATTGGTCTGGGAACTTGCTATCTACCTTATGGAGAGGAGTTTTCCTGCAACCATAAGAAGACAGTTAAGTAGGTAAGGAGATTTAAAGCCTCATCCCTCCTCCAGGAAAAATGTAAATTTGCACTTCAGTAAGGAAGTGGATGAACTCCAGTGCCACCTTTAAGTAGCTCCTCAAAGTCATAGTCACTTTCTAACAAGCTTTTTAACATGACTAGGGGATTTGTGCCAGATCAGAACCCCAAACTACAGAAGCTGCATTTCGGGGTAACTGCCCCTCATCAGTGTATGTGTGGGATATTATGTTTCGTATTCATAATTACCCATATTACTTCCTCAGGGGGAGGAGGGATAGAGTAGAGCAGAGCCACACTGCTCTGTCCCTTCCTCGCTGTCTTTAATGCTCCTGGCATCTGGAAACCTGAAGACGGGGGCCGGAAGTTGTCATCATGAGTGCGCGATGACATATGCCCCGCGTTACCACTAGCTACAGCCTAAGCCTCTACCGCTCATGTGCTGGTATTGGGATGCATCACGAGGGAAACCACGCATGCGCAGGAGGACAGTCGGGCGAGCAAAGAGGTGAGCAGCCACAGAAGGGTCCTAATGGTCCCTCTGAAAAAATGAGCTCATCACATTAATAGCCACAGTGCCAATTAGTGATGAGCGAGTACTAAAATGCTCGGGTGCTCGAAGCTCGGGCCGAGCATCCCGAGATACTCATGTACTCGGCCCGAGTAACGAGCCCAATGTTATCCTAGGGGAGACACGAGTATTTTTATGAAATGACTGCCGGCTGCCTGGAAAAACCCTAAAAATGTCACAAAAGTCTCAGAAGAGTGCTGAAATGACATGGCAACACCATGGGGAAGACCCCAGGAAGCATTTCTCACTCAAAAGTCACAGATGTGAACAATGTTGTCCGAGTTTCACGCCAATTTTACGGAGTGTCCAGAAAACCTTCCAAAATGACACCAAAATGAATATTTAGGGTGGAAATGTTAAGGGCACATACCCAATAGTGAGATACAGCTGGTGTATGTCACTTTTTGTGATTACATAAAAGATTTTACGTGAAAACATTGTGCGACACTCCGATGACCCTGACAAGAAACGTAAATGAAGCCCTGTCTACAAATAAAGTGCCCATTTTGAGGAACTGGGTCTATTGTAGTATCTTCCTTTGCAAGGGCAGTCAAAAATTGGGAGGTTCACCAATGCCCCTGGATACAGAGATGCAGGATGGCCTGTAAACAAGAACTGGGTGTATTGTAGTATAGCCCTTTGGTCAGGGCAGCCAAAAATTGGGAGGCTCCTATTTGTCCCTGGATGGAGACGTGCAGGAGGGCCTGTTAAGAAGAACTGGGTGTATTGTAGTAGAGCCCTTTGGTCAGGGCAGCCAAAAATTGGGAGGTTCAACAATGACCCATGCATCCAGACATGTAGTAGGGCCTGTAACCCTCAAGTGGGTGTATTGTAGTAGAGCCCTTTGGTCAGGGCAGCCAAAAATTGGGAGGTTCAACAATGACCCATGCATACAGACATGTAGTAGGGCCTGTAACCCTCAAGTGGGTGTATTGTAGTATAGCCCTTTGGTCAGGGCAGCCAAAAATTGTGAGGCTCCTATTTGTCCCTGGATGGAGACGTGCAGGAGGGCCTGTTAAGAAGAACTGTGTGTATTGTAGTAGAGCCCTTTGGTCAGGGCAGCCAAAAATTGGGAGGCTCCTATTTGTCCCTGGATGGAGACGTGCAGGAGGGCCTGTTAAGAAGAACTGGGTGTATTGTAGTAGAGCCCTTTGGTCAGGGCAGCCAAAAATTGGGAGGTTCAACAATGACCCATGCATACAGACATGTAGTAGGGCCTGTAACCCTCAAGTGGGTGTATTGTAGTGTAGCCCTTAGGTCAGGGCAGCCAAAAATTGTGAGGCTCCTCTTTGTCCCTGGATGGAGACGTGCAGGAGGGCCTGTTAAGAACTGGGTGTATTGTAGTAGAGCCCTTTGGTCAGGGCAGCCAAAAATTGGGAGGTTCAACAATGACCCATGCATACAGACATGTAGTAGGGCCTGTAACCCTCAAGTGGGTGTATTGTAGTAGAGCCCTTTGGTCAGGGCAGCCAAAAATTGGGAGGTTCAACCATGACCCATGCATACAGACATGTAGTAGGGCCTGTAACCCTCAAGTGGGTGTATTGTAGTATAGCCCTTTGGTCAGGGCAGCCAAAAATTGTGAGGCTCCTATTTGTCCCTGGATGGAGACGTGCAGGAGGGCCTGTTAAGAAGAACTGTGTGTATTGTAGTAGAGCCCTTTGGTCAGGGCAGCCAAAAATTGGGAGGTTCAACAATCACCCATGCATACAGACATGTAGTAGGGCCTGTAACCCTCAAGTGGGTGTATTGTAGTATAGCCTTTAGGTCAGGGCAGCCAAAAATTGTGAGGCTCCTCTTTGTCCCTGGATGGAGAGATGCAGGAGGGCCTGTTAAGAAGAACAGGGTGTATTGTAGTAGAGCCCTTTGGTCAGGGCAGCCAAAAATTGTGAGGCTCCTATTTGTCCCTGGATGGAGACGTGCAGGAGGGCCTGTTAAGAAGAACTGTGTGTATTGTAGTAGAGCCCTTTGGTCAGGGCAGCCAAAAATTGGGAGGCTCCTATTTGTCCCTGGATGGAGACGTGCAGGAGGGCCTGTTAAGAAGAACTGGGTGTATTGTAGTAGAGCCCTTTGGTCAGGGCAGCCAAAAATTGGGAGGTTCAACAATCACCCATGCATACAGACATGTAGTAGGGCCTGTAACCCTCAAGTGGGTGTATTGTAGTAGAGCCCTTAGGTCAGGGCAGCCAAAAATTGTGAGGCTCCTCCTTGTCTCTGGATGGAGACGTGCAGGAGGGCCTGTTAAGAAGAACAGGGTGTATTGTAGTGTAGCCCTTTTGTCAGGGCAGCCAAAAATTGTGAGGCTCCTCTTTGTCCCTGGATAGAGACGTGTAGGAGTACCTAAAAACATTTTTCCCATTGAAAAGGAGCGGGTCTCCTGTCGTTGTAATGCCCATTCTAACAGAATGGGCTAAAAAATTTACCACTGCGGGTATACCTCAAACAAGAGCCTAACTATTCTAATGCTCATCATGGTGTCACATGAGGAGAAGGAGTAGCAGTCCAGCGATTAGCCAAAGTACGGAAGTGTGTACCCATGGGTGAGTGGAGGTACATGTCAAATTCAAATAACAAAATAAAATTCAGTTGTCATTTGCTGGTGGTGTGGTGAAGTCTGGCCCAATCCAACCCTTGTTCATCTTGATCAGAGTGAGCCTGTCCGCATTTTCAGTTGACAGATGGGTGCGTTTATCAGTGATGATTCCACCTGCTGCACTGAAAACACGCTCTGATAAAACGCTAGCGGCAGGGCAGGCCAGGACTTCCAAGGCGTAGAGAGCCAATTCATGCCACGTGTCGAGCTTGGAGACCCAATAATTGAAAGGCACCGATGAATCTCGCAGTACAGTTGTTCGATCTGCAAGGTACTCCTTCAGCATCTGCCCGAACTTAGCATTTCTGGTGGCACTACCCCGCACCTCAGGGGCTGTGGTACGTGAGGGGCTGAGAAAACTGTCCCACATCATAAAGACAGTTCCCCTGCCTCTGGCGGATTGGACTTGTGCCCCTCTCGGCCGTACGCCTTGGTTGTCCATCGAATCCTGACCTATGCCGCTAGCGTTTTGTGAGGGGAAGGATTTCACAACTTCCGTGACTATGGCCCTCTGGAACTGCAGCATTTTGGCTGACCTCTCCGCCTCAGGAATGAGAGACATAAAGTTCTCCTTGTAGCGTGGGTCTAAGAATGTTGCCAACCAGTACTGATTGTCGGCCAAGATGTTCTGAACGGGAGGGTCACGAGACAGGCAACTTACCATAAAGTCAGCCATGTGCGCCAGCCTCTTAACAGCCATCACATCAGTATCCAGACCAACACGATGACTGAACATGCTGTCCTCCTCCTCCTCCTCCTCATCTCCCCTGTCCTCTGGCCAGCCACGCTGAATCGAGGGTATGACTGGTGTGCATGTCATATCCCCAATTTGGCCTGAGAGTTGCTCCATGACTTCATCCTCCTCCTCCTCCTCGTCATAGTTCTCCACTACACGTTGTGATGACATGAGGCTGGGCTGTGTGTTTTCACCCACACCGACTACAGTTTCTTGCTCTAAGTCATCGCGCTCTGCCTGCAATGCATCCTCTTTTATTTTCAGCAGAGACCGTTTTAGAAGGCAGAGTAGTGGTATGGTGACGCTAATAATGGCGTCATCACCGCTCACCATCTTGGTGGAGTCCTCAAAGTTTTGGAGGACGGTGCATAGGTCCGACATCTATCTCCACTCCTCAGGTGTTATGTGTGGAGTTTGACCCATTTCCCGACGGCTTAGGTGATGCAGGTAGTCCACAACTGCCCTCTTCTGCTCACATATCCTGACCAACATGTGCAGCGTTGAATTCCAACGCGTGGGGACATCACACACCAGTCTGTGGGCCGGAAGACGCAAACGGCGCTGAAAGCTTGCAAGGCCGGCAGAAGCAGCAGGTGACTTGCGAAAATGTGCAGACAGACGCCAAACTTTTACCAGCAGGTCAGACACCTCTGGGTATGACTTCACAAACCTCTGAACCACCAGGTTGAGCACATGGGCCACGCATGGAACATGCGTCAGCTGCCCTCGCCTCAAAGCTGCAACCAGGTTCCGGCCATTGTCACACACGACCTTTCCTGGCTTTAGGTTCAGAGGTGTGAGCCAGTGATCTGCCTGCTGTTTCAGAGCTGTCCACACCTCTTCTGCATTGTGGGGTTTGTCACCTATGCAGATTAGCTTCAGCACAGCCTGTTGCCGCTTTGCAGAGGCAGTGCTGCAGTGCTTCCAGCTTGGGACTGGTGTGGAGGGTACAGTGGATGAGGATGCGCAGGTGGAGGAGGAGGAGGCTGAAGAGCATGACATTCCGGAGCTGTAGAGTGTCGGTGAAACCATGACAGAGGTAGGGCCTGCTATCCTTGGTGTGGGAAGGACGTGTTCCGTCCCTCGCTCAGACTGGGTCCCAGCCTCCACAATATTAATCCAATGTGCCGTCAAGGAGATGTAGCGGCCTTGCCCACAAGCACTTGTCCACGTGTCTGTGGTTAGGTGGACTTTGGCTGAAACAGCATTGTTCAGGGCACGTGTGATGGTGTTGGACACGTGGTTATGCAATGCGGAGACGGCACATCTGGAGAAATAGTGTCGGCTGGGGACCGAGTAACGTGGGACAGCAGCCGCCATCAGGTCGCGGAATGCGTCCGTCTCCACCAGACGGAAAGGCAACATTTCTAGCGCTATGAGTCGCGAAATGTGAGCATTGAGGACTGTGGCATGTGGGGCATTGGCAGCGTATTTGCGCCTGCGTTCAAATGTTTGCTGAATGGATAATTTAACGCTGCGCTGGGACAAGGACGTGGTTGATGGTGGCGTAATTTGTGCTTCAGCAACTTCAGGTGCAGGACCGGAGGCTTGTTCGCGGCCAGCATGGACAGGGGATTGGCTTGCATGCACAACAGCCGAAGACGTAGCAGTGACATCAGCACGCACCGCTCCTCGACTCTGTGATACTTCCCACAAAGTCGGGTGCTTGGCTGACATGTGCCTGATCATGCTGGTGGTGGTCAGGCTGCTAGTTTTCGTACCCCTGCTGATAGTGGCATGGCAGGTGTGGCAAATGGCCTTTTTAGAGTCTTCTGGAGCCAACTTAAAAAACTCCCAGACTCGGGAAGACCGAACATTTGCACAGGCACCTTGAGTCGTGTTGTTGTTCCGGGGAACGGTTGCCTGCCTTCTGCCTGCGGACGCACCCCTGCTTCGTACTGGCTGTTGTGATGCTACGCCTCCCGCCATGTAGGGTCAGCTACTGGATCATCCACCACGTCGTCTTCCTCTTCCGCACCCTGATCCTCCTCCTGACTTCCTGGCAATTGTGTCTCATTATCGTCCACCCCTTGTTGAGACACTTTGACAACGTTCCGTTCGTCATAACGCGGCTGCTCAAATATTTGGGCATCTGTACATACCATCTCCTCATGACCCACTTCAAGAGGAGGTGGCGACAGGCCAGATTCTGCGAATGGATACGTGAACAGCTCTTCCGAGTGTCCTAGTGTGGGATCTGTAATGTCCGTGGACGTGTAATCGGCCAGGTGGTAGGAAGGAGGATCAGGTTGGGAAATGTGCGGTGCAGTATCACGGCTACTGACAGTTGACCGTGCGGAAGACAGGGTGTTTGTGGAGGTGCCCATCTGACTTGAAGCATTATCCGCTATCCAAGTAACAACCTGTTGACACTGGTCTTGGTTCAACAGTGGTGTACTGCTGCGGGCCCCAAGAATTTGGGACAGGACGTGCGAGCGAGGAGATGTGGCCCTTTGATGTTGCGAAATGAGTGCTTGCACACGACCTCGGCCTCTGCCTGCACCACCATCACGTCCACTTCCTTGTTCCTTGCCAACGCCCTTGCCAACGCCTTTGCGCATTTTGCCTGTATAGAGCGACAACTGCCTGGTGACTGTGGAGGTCACAGGAGATTAGGATTTTAGTTCCCTAACCTGTATAAAGGTATGACGTACAACAGTGTGGTGACTGTTGAGATGACAAGAGTTAGGATTTTAGTTCCCTAACCTGTAGAAACGTATGACGTACAACAGTGTGGTGACTGTTGAGATGACAATAGTTAGGATTTTAGTTCCCTAACTTGTAGAAACGTATGACGTACAACAGTGTGGTGACTGTTGAGATGACAAGAGTTAGGATTTTAGTTCCCTAACCTGTAGAAACGTATGACGTACAACAGTGGGGTGACTGTTGAGATGACAATAGTTAGGATTTTAGTTCCCTAACTTGTAGAAACGTATGACGTACAACAGTGTGGTGACTGTTGAGATGACAAGAGTTAGGATTTTAGTTCCCTAACCTGTAGAAACGTATGACGTACAACAGTGGGGTGACTGTTGAGATGACAATAGTTAGGATTTTAGTTCCCTAACTTGTAGAAACGTATGACGTAGAACAGTCTGGTGACTGTTGAGATGACAAGAGTTAGGATTTTAGTTCCCTAACTTGTAGAAACTTATGACGTACACCAGTGTGGTGACTGTTGAGATGACAATAGTTAGGATTTTAGTTCCCTAACTTGTAGAAACTTATGACGTACAACAGTGTGGTGACTGTTGAGATGACAAGAGTTAGGATTTTAGTTCCCTAACTTGTAGAAACCTATGACGTACAACAGTGTGGTGACAGTTGAGATGACAAGAGTTAGGATTTTAGTTCCCTAACCTGTAGAAACGTATGACGTACAACAGTGTGGTGACTGTTGAGATGACAAGAGTTAGGATTTTAGTTCCCTAACCTGTAGAAACGTATGACGTACAACAGTGTGGTGACTGTAATGGTTTGAAGAGAGGATTTTAGTCCCTAACCTGTATTAAGGTAGTACGTACACCTGTCTGGTGACTGTTTTGATGACAACAGTTAGGATTTAAGTTCCCTAACCTGTATTAAGGTAGTACGTACACCTGTCTGGTGACTGTAATGGTTTGAAGAGAGGATTTTAGTCCCTAACCTGTATTAAGGTAGTACGTACACCTGTCTGGTGACTGTTTTGATGACAAGAGTTAGGATTTTAGTTCCCTAACCTGTATTAAGGTAGTACGTACACCTGTCTGGTGACTGTAATGGTTTGAAGAGAGGATTTTAATCCCTAACCTGTATTAAGGTAGTACGTACACCTGTCTGCTGACTGTTTTGATGACAAGAGTTAGGATTTTAGTTCCCTAACCTGTATTAAGGTAGTACGTACACCTGTCTGGTGACTGTAATGGTTTGAAGAGAGGATTTTAGTCCCTAACCTGTATTAAGGTAGTACGTACACCTGTCTGGTGACTGTTTTGATGACAAGAGTTAGGATTTTAGTTCCCTAACCTGTATTAAGGAAGTACGTACACCTGTCTGGTGACTGTAATGGTTTGAAGAGAGAATTTTAGTCCCTAACCTGTATTAAGGTACTAAGTACAAGAGTGTGGTGACTCTAATGGTCACAGAAAAGCTTGGATTCCAATCTGTATTACCCTGCCTATATCCTCCTAGATTAGTCCTGAGAAGGACTGTTCTGGTCACTGGAAATCTTGGACTCCGATCTGGATCACCCTGCCTATGTCCTCCTAGATTAGTCCTGAGAAGGACTGTTGTGGTCAGCAGCAGTTTGCAGCCCTGATCCGGATCTACCTATGAGGGCCGCAAATCTGTCCCTAATCAGCAGCAGACACTCTCCCTACACTCACTGTCTGGAAGGCTGTGTGCCGAGCACAGCGCGCCGGGACTTATAAAGGCTCGGTGACGCTGTGCAGGCCGGCCAATCACTGCTATACCACAACTAACAGGGCTGTGGCATTGCAGTGGTCTGTCAGCCAATCACTGCACGTGGGCTGGCTCTCAAAAGAGTGCCAACATGGAGAGATGACGACCACGAGCACAGCACGAGTATCGCGAGATTACTCGGTGCTCGGCGAGTCGCCCGAGTACAGTGATACTCGTGCGAGTAACGAGTAGTGCCGAGCATGTTCGCTCAACACTAGTGCCAATACACAAATATCATTCTCCGAGAGATAAATGAAATAATACATAAAGCTGGATTTGCTTCTTCTGCAGTTTGCTCCTCTGAAAAGTCAGTATAACTAATGTGGTGAACTTTCTTGATAGGAGGAGGGAAGTTAGTCAGCGGCCGGATCAACTGCAATCCAATGAAATATGATAAAGGGCACAGCGGAGCAGCTCGAGTCGCTCATGGAGGGTCCATCATGCTTTGGGGCTGTGTGGCCAATGACAGCATCGGGAATCTTGTTAAAGTTGAGGGTCGCATGGATTCCACTCAGTATCAGCAGATTCTTGAGAATAATGTTTAAGAATCAGTGTCAAAGTTGAACTTACGCCAGGGATGGATCTTTGAGTAAGACAATGATCCAAAACACCGCTCCAAATCTACTCAGGCATTCATGCAGAGGAACAATTACAATGTTCTGGAATGGTCATCCCAGTCCCCAGACCTGAATATCATTGAACATCTGTGGGATGTTTTGAAGCGGGCTGTCCATGCTCGGCGACCATCAAACTTAACTGAACTGGAATTGTTTTGTAAAGAGGAATGGTCAAAAATACCTTCATCCAGGATCCAGGAACTCATTAACAGCTACAGGAAGCGACTAGAGGCTGTTATTTTTGCAATAGGTGGATCTACTAAATATTAATGTCACTTTTCTGTTGAGGTGCCCATACTTTTGCACCTGTCAATTTTTGAAATAATGCATATTTCACATTTTCATATAGTAAAATAAACCTCCTGAAATATTACTGTGTCAATCAGTTATTACATATATCACACTGAAATAGCTGTTGCAAAAAAAACTATTTTAAACAAAAAAAAAAGAGTAAGATTAAGAGGGGTGCCCAAATGTTTTCAGACTGTATGTCCCCTCTGAATAGGTTGGCGCTATACAAATAAATTATTATTATAATTATAATTATTATTATTATTTTTGTGGAGGAAATGTACTTTTTCATTTTCATTGCTCAATGTCATAAAATTCTGTGAAGCACCTGGGGGTTCAAATTCCTAACGACTAGTAATGAGAGAGTACTGCAATATTTGTAACCACTATACTCGTTACGAGTACTTTTTAATAATTGCGTATTTGTTACCAATAGCGTGTACAATGCAAGTCAATGGGAAATGTGAGTATTTTTCTGCTGGACCCTACAAAGGGGTCTGGGGGCCTTGTGGAAAAGGCTGAAATGGATGGGAAAGTGATGAAACTGAATGGGAAGAGGCTGGAGAATATGCCTGCATGTATTTCTGACTCACATGTGGTTTGTGGGAATACCTTTGTTGCAAGATTACACCACAACTACCAACCCTAACCTAAATCGCATTTAACAGGTCAAAAAGGTTCATACACAGTTTTCCTGCATAATCTCTTGTATTTAAAGAGGACCTGTCACCCTCCTGGTGCTTTTCAAACTGAAAGCACCACTGAATGCATTGTGTCTGCTACATTCAGGGAATGGGTCTCCTATGTCTCTACCCTCCCTGTAAATTGTAAAAAACACTTTAGAAAGTGTAAAGGTAACAAGTCTGGAGGGACTTACTAAGTATGGAGCCATTGCTGTTCCCGGGTGTCCTTCTACCTTCTTCCTCTCTGTGCCACCTCCATCCCTGTCTGTGCCGCCTCCTGCTGGTGACGTCAGCACCAGAGCCCGTCGCGCTGTATACATACAGCATAATCTGGAGCAGGGCGGGCTCCGGAGCTGATGTCACCAGAGCCCGTGCTCTGTAGGCATACAGCATAATCTGGAGCAGGGTGGGCTCCGGCGCTGACGTCACCGACAGGAGGCGTTTCAGCTGCCGGGACCCGCTCCAAACCATTGCTCCCTCTGCACCTGTGTGACTTCAGATGCAAAAGTGCATGAGCGGGTGAGGAGGGGAGACACACAGAGCCAGGAGTTGGAACAGAGAGGGCTGGAGGTGGCACAGAGAGTAAGGGGCGGGAGGACACTCGGGAACAGCGATGACTTCATACTGAGTAAATCCCTCTGGACTTGTTATCTACACACTTTCTGAAGTGTTTTTTTACCACTTACAGGGGGGGTAGAGACATGGGAGACCCTAACCCTGAACCTAACCCTGAATGAAGCAGGCGCACTGCATTCAGTAGTGCTTTCAGTTTGGAAAGCACCAGGGGTGACAGGTCCTCTTTGAGGCTAAATAAACCAGAGAAAATAAATATTGCTTTTACTGTTTGTTCACATATACTGTTGTGGCTTTTTCGCCTTTTACAATTGGAAAGGCCCTGACGTATATATTTTGTAGGTCCCTCTATCATACATCATTTTTAGTTAGCTATTCCCCGACACTTTACATGGTCAGCTACAATGTACCAGTAGGTATGCTAATCTTCTACCTCAGAGACCTCAGGGGGTCCTGTAAGATGCGTTTTGGAGGGACTGCTCTTACTTAGACCCATGGGCAGTTGCTCCCTCAATGGCACTGTGATAGTGGGATACATATTCAATAGCAGTTTACAATATGATCATTGTAGCACTGGGCTTCACCCTATTCCTCCTCCACCTCCATGACATTTTTGGCCCTAAATTCAAATGTTCAGAGGGCCTGCAGTAGGCAGGAAACCTGAGTTTGCTGAGGGTCCAGAGATGTCCCTGTAACATATGTTTTGGACTCCTATTACTTAGACATTTATGATGACTCCCCTCTATACATTTGGTGCTGAAACCACTGCCTTAAGAATAACAGCATAAACAAATCCATGGTTGATGCCACTGAAGGTCATCCCATCTGCACAATAGGGAGGGCCCTCATTTATTCATTTGGGAGGGCCCTCTTTACATTTGGGAGGACCCTCCTCTATACTTTTAGGAGGGCTCTCCTTTATACTTTTGGGAGGCCCCTCCTCTATACATTTGGGAGGACCCTCTCTACACTTTGTGGGTGAAACCACTGCAAGCTGTCAGTGGTCCTTTTTTCCCCAATTTTTTTTGTTGACTCACAGTTAGCTTGGCTTTTGGCATTAATATGTGCAAATATGTAATGAAAAAACAAAATGCTAAAAAGGACAGTTGTTAAGGGACAGGGATGTGGGCATGGGCGTGTTGTTGTCAGTGGTGCGTGACAAAGCATTGACTTTGTGACAGGTCAGAAGAAGTCTGAGGCATCTACTGTTTCTGGCAAAATTTCCTGGCCTGGAATGTAAACATGTGTGGAAGCCAGAAGAGTGAGAGCAGATTCTGTCTTGGATAGCAGACAAGGCCTCCACGCATTTGTCAAGCAGCACTAAATGTTCCACAACTACACAGTCTATTGTTGATACTCAGAAGGCTGGACCCTCCAGGAACACTAGGTAGTGTTTTGTACATATCCTTTGTTTGACTATATCCTCTGACTGTGTATCATTGAAGAGGAACATTAAGAGGTGGCGAGCATTGATGCGCAACTATTTGAGGACCCACGGCCAGAGGAAAGTGACTTTGAGGAATCTGATTTACTGTTTCCAGATGTTGAGGATGATGATGAGACATAGTTGCCATCAGGTCAGCTTAGAATCTCAATTGTGAAGGGGATAACATTGAAGATGAGTTGGTCGATTACGAGTCCACTGATCCGACCTGGATCATTGGCACAGATAGCCAGCACAGCAACACAGAGGAAAATTGATATGGAAAACCAACACAGGTGCCAAGGGATAGTGGTTTAAGTGAGAACTGGGTCAACTGTTCCTAAGAGCACCCCCATGTGGCCCAATTCAGGGCATAGGGGCATTCAGCCATTGTCCACAACTTTTTGACTGAATGTCCTGAGAAAAATATTGTAATCTCTAGCATCTGCCATACCAAGCTGAGCAGAGGTCAGGGCAAAGGCAACCTGAGCACCACAAGTATACAAAACCATATGGCAGCCAAGCACCCCAGTGGGTGGGCGGAACACCAGGGTACCAAATCTGTGTCTGCGGGTCTAACCACTGCCATTTCACCTGTGCTTTGTCCTTGACAATCTGCTGTCTATGAAGCAGGCGCACATACCTCCTGCCCACAAGCCGCAGTTGCACAGAGAAAGCAAACATCAACCTCATCCTCTTAGTTGTCCAAGCAGAGCGTCAAGTTGTCTATGGCACAGAGCTTGGAAAGGAAGCATAAATAATCAGCCATGTACCCACAGGCACAAATACTAAAATCACAGATTGCCAAATTGCTATCTGTGAAGATGTTGAAATTTAGGCTTGTGGGAACAGAGTGTTTATGTGATCTCTTACCTGTGGCTGCCCCACGATACTTGGTTCAGAGCTGCCACTATTTTAGCCGGTGTGCAATCCACGACTTACATAAGCATGTGCGAAATAATATCAACCGCACTGCGACCAACGCTGTAACTAAGAAGATCGACATGACAACAGACATGTGAAAAAGTTGTTGTGAACATTCAGGATTTATACACTTCTCTGATAGCACACTGGGTGCTCAACTTGCTAGAGTTGCAGACGTTTCCCTTTAGGCTTGTGGAAACTGAGTCTTTCCGTGATCTCTTGGCTGTGGCTGCCCTAGGATACTGGTTTCCTAGCCATTGGCTCCACTATTGTACCTGCTTTACGGATATCAACTGTGCTGTCAGCAACGCTGTAACTGGGATGGTTCATGTAGCAACAGACACTTGGAGAAGTTGTTGTTGACAGTCAGGCATAATAAATTTCTCTTATGGCACACTGGGTGAACCTGGTAGAGAATGGGACAGAGTGAGAGCCTGGGACATCAGATATCCTACCCACGCCAAGAATAGTCAGCCCAACTTCCATCAAGATTTCCGTCTACTTGTATGCCAATTCTGTCTACTCTCCTCCTCCTCCTCCTCTTCCTCCTCCATGACATTCTTCAGCCCTCTAATCAATTGTTCAGAGGGCCTGCAAACCTGAGTTTGATGAGGGCACAGTGGTGGCCCTGTAACATATGTTTTGGAGGGCCCTCTATTCATTTGGTGCTGAAACCGCTGCCTTAAGAATAACACAACATAAGCTAAGTCATGGTTGATACCACTGAAGGTCATCTCATCTGAACATTAGGCAGAGTCTTCATCTATAATTTGGGAAGTGCCCTCCTCTATTCATTTGGGAGGGTCGTCTATAATGTGAGAGGAGAGAGCCCTCCTTTACACATTTGTGAGGGCCCTCTTTTATACATTTGTAAGTACACTCCTCTATGCTTTGGGAAGGGCCCTCCTATATTCATTTGGGAGGACCTCCACTACATTTGTGATGGCCCTCCTCTATACATTTGGGAGGGTCCTTCTTTATGCATTTGTGAGGGCACTCCTCTATGTTTTGCGAAGGGCTCTACTATATTAATTTGGGATGACCCTCAATACATTTGGGAGGGCCCTCCTGTATATGTTTGTGAGGTCCCTCCTCTATATATTTTGGAGGGCACTCCTCTATACATTTGGGAGGACTCTTCTTTACTCATTTGAGAGAGCCTTAATTTATGGGCCTGCGTGTGTATGCGATGATGGTATTAAGCAGGTGGCTGCTTTAACGGTCAGTAAGGTGGCACACGTGCCATGCATGGCTCACAAATTGAACCTAGTTGGTTAGAAAGGATTAAAAACATATTTTGACTAGTCGTACAAAAATCAGGTGTGTCATATTATTGCTCACTTATGACATTCTTATTTGCTTTTGCTGGTGCAGTCCTGCAAAACTACTTTAATTTGACAAGTCAACAACTCATTTGCGACCTGCACACGTGGTTGAACTGATCATATCATATGTTGTTGAGGATTAGTGATCAGCAGAGGGCTGTAGCTGAATACCAGCTTCAACATGTCCGATACATTGAGACTCACACACCACACATAACAACTGCCAATTGTTTGTGGATTGATGACAATTGTGAAATTCATGAAAACTTTGAGTACTGCACCAAGTACTTTGAGTGGTGAACAGTAAGGCTATTATCAGCGTACCTATTCTGCTGCTCTGTCTCTTGAAACAATCACGGCATAATCTCAAATAGGAAGCTTTGAAGAAACATCATATGGTTATGGATCAAGATTTCCCAATGGCAACATTGGGTGATGATGAGGAAGGCGAGTAGGATGAGTAGGGAGAGGACTTGTTTTTCTGTGCTACCATGGGGACTCCTATTGCTACAGAGGCGACTCCCAACCCCAGCTTGGATGGGCTGGAGAGGAGGAGGTGGAGGAGGAGGCAAGGCAGTGTGAGGAGAGGATGAGTATTGTTCCTCGTGTTGGTGACACAAAACCTTTGCCTGTTTGAAGCTTGGCCCAAAAGTCACAGTCCTTTTGTAAGTGTCTCTGTTTTAAAACCCTCGCGTGGTACACATTTTAGCCAACAACCTATACTTGTTAGCCACCTTTCTCGACCGAAAATTTCTTCTCTCCTTTTGGAGTCACAACCGCACAATGGAATCCTTCAAGAGGTGCCATTTTACACCAGTTGCTCTTTTCAACAGCCAGGATTGATGGCGAGAGACATGCACACCTGCTACAACAGAGGTGGGGGGGAAATGTGCACAAACTGGGCAATTTTGAATAAACCAGCACATCAGCATGGGCTATCTGTGCCTGTTACAATGCCAAGAAGATAGAAGTTGAAAAACATGCTCAAGGGATACTTCAGTGACCATACTTGCCTCATTCATGATGATTAATTTCCCTTTAATTATTGTGTGTTTTCAAGATGAACACTTGACCTGACCTCTCCTTATACGCCTTGGAGGTGTTGGCCTGCCCTACTGCTAGTGTCATGTGTGGCGCGCCTGAGAGTCCGGTCGCCACAGAGGTACTGCAGAAGCAGAAAGCAGATAAGAGGAGCACACAAGGAAGTAGTGGGAGGAGTAGTAACCACAAGGAGAGAGTGAGGAATGAGGAGTAGATGAGGCACAAGAGAGATGTGAGAAAAGGAGTCCTGGGAATTGAAGCAGAGAGGTTCATCCCAGGACAAGGAAGACACGAGAGCTGGTGAAGGGCTCCAGAGACTGAGAAGGGTCCCAGGGGCACAGAAGTAAGGAATCCACCTGTGGCACCCGCATCCAAGTCGAGGGTGACCGCTGTGGGCTGGAGGGACCGGGCCACAGAAGGGGACCAGCCCCAGAATAGTAAAGTGGACTAAGGACTCAGCTAGATAACCGGACTCTGCAGTAACTCCACGTGCAGCAGCCAAAGCCACACTTACTCATCGAAAAGGCAGCCGCATAGGGTCAAGGGGACTGAGAGGACGTCACCAATCAGGACCCAAGGCTACTGGTTTGAGACACTGAAGGTGAGGCAGGGGGCAGGAGGGCTAGAGCCAGCGCAGGAAGACAACCTGGGAAGGAACACCAGAAGGGGGTCCCGTTAGAACGTTCCCAAGTTACCTGAGAGCTGACTGGAACACTGACCCGGAGGGCACAGCAGCCCGCGGGAAGCTGGAAACATCTGGAGGTGTACTTCAACTGTAAATAAAATCTAAAGACTGCACCCTGCTGTGTCTTCCATTTTTTTCCCGCGCCCTCAGTCCTCCATCCCACTGTTCCCTATTCTCAGCATAGACTGTGAAAACTGCCCTGGTCCCTTGCTTTACCCGTGGAGAGCAAAACCACGTCAGCTGCATTACCAACAGCCCCAGTGGATCTGATTGCAGCGTCAGCCATCCATCCAAATTGCCAAAACCACGGGTAGTGTCACATTAATTCCCCATTTATTGATAAAACCAGGGCCACGGAACCGGGTCACAACCCCGTGACCTTCCCAGAGAACCTCTGACTAAGTTCCAAGAACCCCACGGTCCTTGTGAGCGTGTTTTCTGTTACGCTGGGGCAATCAATCATCATTGGTAGATGCACAAGACTCTCCACAGAAAAAGCAGGCAGACTTACTCTGATTAAATTCAAGAATGGATTTATACCCAGTTTGTTATTGAATCACTCCAAATGACAACAACACAACTTCAATTACACAAGAATGTTAATTTTTAAAAATGTTGTAAACTACAGATGACCAAACCTTGTAAAGTTTGTGTTTAGTTTGCCCACTATATTGGCATAAAGGTCACTGAAATATTGAACCACACTAAAATCAAATGGTGTCACGATAGGGGTATTGCCAAAGCAGAGCTTCAACATTGATCAGGAGTAAGGAGATGAGTAACAGGTGTAGGCATGGTGCTCAGAGAGCATAGGTAAATTTACAAAACACACAACAAACACACCACAAGAAATGTCTCCCCATTTGAAAACATTACGCCCAGATTGCACCAAAGTGGCATCAATTCAACCAGAATAAAAAGTGTAATTCAACAAAATATCTCTGTTAGCATTCTGAAAATACTGCTGACAAGTGCAGCACCTCACTCGGTTGATGGAGCGCGTAGAAACAAAACTGTGTATGAGTGTAAAACCACTGGTACTTCCCCTGCCTTACCTGCTTCCCAATATGCTGTCCAGGAATCAGGTCCCGATACCACCTGCACACAAACTGCAGTTGCACATACACAGCAAACATTTAACATTGGACCATGGACATATATCATATCTACATCTGGTGTTTAGCAAAATGTGACCCCAAAACTGACAGAGGGAAGATTGAAGAGTGCCTGCTTTCTGCCAAACACCATTACTTGGTAATTCATGAGTTTTTGTGGCAGAATTCTACCTAAATGTTAGCACAAAAACAGCGGGGAAAATAATTTTGAGCGTGCCTTGTATTAGGCAGTAGGAAATGTTTGGACTACTGCTTTGCACAGGGCACTTAACACTTTTTTAAGTAGATTAATGTGGACAGGAGAAGCCAGGCTGTCACCACCAAAAGGCCTTGTTCACACATATCAGCTTTTTTAACCTTCTCTGCGCTTTTTGGGCTGTTAAAAAAAACGCAGGTGCATTAACGCAGGGTGCATTTGAGTGTACATGCGTTTTTGACCTCCATTTGCATTTTTTTCCCCCAGTTCAAAAAACGCTGCATGCAGCATTTTTTTGGGTGCTGGAAAAAAACGCAGGGGTTGCTCCCAAAAACGCATGCGTTTTTTTAACATGGGGCCCTATTGGAAACGCATGTGTTAACGCAGGGCACATATAGGCACCTGTGTTAACGCATGCATTAATGCTAGCATTTTTAAAAGGCTCATTGAGGCACCCTGCGTTAACGCTAGCGTTTTTGCCTGCATTTTTGGGTAAAAAAATGACAAAGTCCAAAAATGATTATAATCCTTTCAGACACACAAGGGACATTTTTTGGCACTCTTAAAAAAACGCATGTGGTTTTAGGAGTGCTAAAAAAACGCAAATTGTGTGTGAACAGTGCCATTCTCTGCGTTTTTTAGCTGTTTATAAATAACGCACATGCGTTAACGCATGGTGCACTTAAGTGTAGCTGCATTTTTTTAACAACGCATGCTTTTTTTTCACCATTGCAAAAAACACTGCATGCAGCGTTTTTTGGGTGCCGTAAGAAAACGCATAGGTTGTTGAAAAAACGCATGCGTTTTTTTAACATGGGGCCCTATGGGAAACACATGCGTTAACGCATAGCACATAAAGGCACCTGCGTTAACGCATGCGTTAACGCATATGCGTATTTAATGAAAAAATGACTAAATCCAAAAACCTCTCAAAAACGTTCAGAACCACAGGGGACACTATTTGGCACCCTTAGGCCTTGTTCACACATACCAATGCGTTTTTTTAGCCCTTAGAAAAACTGATCAGTTTTTTAAGGGCTAAAAAAAACGCATTGGTATGTGTGACCAAAGAAAAAAAAATCAATCGCTGCCAGGACCTGTAGGTAATCAGCTGATGTTGTCACCTGACAGCATCAGCTGATCGGGGATTGCCGCGGTAAAAAGTTGGCTTTTTCCCCTCCCGGTTTAAATGATCAGCTGATGGCATCAGCTGATCATCTAATTCCCGGTAAAAATCGAGCTTTTTCCCTCATGGCCAGTTTAAATGATCAGCTGATGCTGTCAGCTGATCATTTAAACTGGCTGGGCAGGAAAAAGTCAGCTTGTTCCCAGAAATTAGACGATCAGCTGATGCTGTCATCTGACCGGCAGTTCCTGGATGACATGTCTGCAGAGGTGAGTATGTTTTTTTTTTTTTTCAAGATACATCAGCTGATTGTTTTAACCAGTATTTAAACAATCAGCTGATGTATCATCTGATTCAGGTCCTTGAACCTGATATTGATCATCTGATCGGTTTGTCGGCCAGGCAAACCAATTTGATGATATTAGATCTGGATTAGACATTGTGGGACCCTTGACCCAGGACTACGCCAGAGGAGGGGGGTTCTTTTGTTCAATAAAGATAAAGTTCCTAATTGTGTTGTGTTTTTTTTCTAATAAAACATTTTTTCTCTGTGTTGTGTTTTTTTTTTGACTCTTTACTAGAAATTCAGGGTGGTCATATCTAATATTGGCGTGACCCCATGAATTTTGGGCTTAGGGCTAGCTGATAATGCAAAGCTGGCCCTAATCCCATTAGTACACAGTGAGTCACCCTGCACCAGGGCCGCTGGAAGAGTTGGATACAGTGCCAGAAGATGGTGCTTCATAAACGTGCAATTTTTTGGGGCAGCTGAGGACTGCAAATCGCAGTTCAGGACCCAGAAAGCTTAGGCCACCCTGCGCTGTGGATTCCAGCCCCCAGCTGCCTGGTTGTACCTGGCTGGACACAAAAATAGGGAGAAGCCCACGTTAGTTTTTTTTAAAAAATGATTTCATGAAATTTATGAAATAATTAAAAAACAGGGCTTCCCTATATTTTAGGTTCCAAGCCGGGTACAAATAGGCAGCTGGGAGTTGGGCGCAGCCCATATCTGCCTGCTGTACCTGGCTGGCAAACAAAAATATGGTGCAGCCCACATAATTTTTTTTGTAAAAAAAACTTAAAAAAAAGAGCTTCCCTGGATTTTCCATTGCCAATGAAGGTAACACCAAGCAGTGGGGGTTAACAGCCAGTAGCGGCTTGGGTTACTTTTAGCTGGCAATAGAAAATGCAGAAGGAGACCATGTATTTTTTTAAACTCCTAACTAGGGATGGGCGAATCTACTCGCTAGGACTCGTTACTCGGCTAGTAGTAAGGGACTCGCAGGACTCGGTATTCTGCGAGTTTCCCAGCGTTTACTCGCACGAGTCCAATGCAAATCAATGGCAAACGCTGACAAAACTAGGATTGCCATTGTCTTGCATTAGACTCGGCTACTGTGCCAGTGATAGCAGGGAAACTCGTAAAGTAACTGCTGTTTGTTTGCAAGCCGAGTCCAGCTGTCTTCTCTGTGCAGGCTGCCGCAGCTCCAGGGTCCTAGAGCCCGCCTTCTCACACAGATGATGTAGCAGTGCTGAGATTGTTCTCAGTCTGCTCATTCCCTGTGCATAGACATCTATATTTATGCACAGGGGATGTAGCAGAGAGGACATCGCGTTTTGGACTGCGTCGGACAGAAGAGGATTTTTTTAATTAAAGATGGAGTCCCTAATGGCTTTTTTTTTTAATTTCAAATAAAAATTTTTCTCTGTGTTGTGTTTTTTTAACCCTTTATTGGAGATTCTTAGTGGCTGGGTCAAACGTGGCCTGACATTAAGAATCTCGGGCTTAATACCAGCTTGTATAACAAAACTGGTATTAACCCCTTTATTACCCAGCGTGCCACTGCCACCAGGGCTGCTGGAAGAGCGGGGTTCAGCGCCAGAGGATGGCGCTTCAATGAACGCGCCATCTTCTGGGGCGGCTGCGGGCTGCAATTTGCAGCGGGGTGTGCCCAGAAAGCTTGGGCATCCCTGCGCTGCGGATTCCAGCCCCCAGCTGCTTAGCGGTACCTGGCTAGACATAGAAATTGCGCGGAGCCCCACGCATTTTTTTTAATTATTTCATGAAATTCATGAAATAATTAAAAAAAAGGGCTCCCCTATATTCTTGTGTCTGGCCAGATACAAATAGGCACCTGGGGGTTGGGGGCAGCCCGTCGCTGCCTTCTGGATCCGGCTGGTTCCAGAAATACGGCGAAGCCCACGTGAAATTTTTTTCTGACAAATCCATAAAACAATGTAAATAAAAGGGACTGCATCTTTATTAACCCCTGGACCATGGGCGAGGGGTTAATAAAGATGCAGTCCCTTTTTTAGGATTGTTTTATTGATTTTTCAGAAAAAAAATTACATGGGCTTCGCCGTATTTCTGGAACCAGCTGGATCCAGCAGGCAGCGACGGGCTGCCCCCAACCCCCAGGTGCCTATTTGTACCTGGCCAGACACAAGAATATAGGGGAGCCTTTTTTTTTATTATTTCATGAATTTCATGAAATAATTAAAAAAAAATGCATGGGGCTCCGCGCAATTTCTATGTCTAGCCAGGTACAGCTAAGCAGCTGGGGGCTGGAATCCGCAGTGCAGGGATGCCCAAGCTTTCTGGGCACCCCCCGCTGCAAATTGCAGCCCGCAACCGCCCAGAAGATGGCGTGTTCATTGAAGCGCCATCCTTTGGCGCTGAACCCCGCTCTTCCAGCGGCCCTGGTGGCGGTGGCACGCTGGGTAATAAAGAGGTTAGGGCCAGCTTTGTATTATCAGCTGGCCCTAAGCCCGAAATTTATGGCGGTCACGCCAATATTAGACATGACCGCCATGAATTTCTATTAAAGAGTCAAAAAAAAACACAACACAGAGAAAAATTTTTATTAGAAATAAAAAAAAAAGCCATTAGGGACTCCATCTTTAATTAAAAAAATCCTCTTCCGTCCGACGCAGTCCAAAACGCGTTGTCCTCTCTGCTCATCCGTGTGCATAGATATAGATGTCTATGCACAGGGAATGAGGAGACTGAGAACAATCTCAGCTCTGCTACATCAGGCAGCAGGCGGGCTCTAGGACCCTGGAGCTGTGGCAGCCAGCACACAGAGCAGACAGGACTCTTATCTGTGCTGTTTCCCAGCGATTACTTGCACAGTAAACGAGTCCAATGCAAATCAATGGCAAAACTAGGATTGCTTCAGGCTGAAGCTTCTGAGACACATCGGTGATTTGTAAATCGCACACTACCCGCTATTACTCGCTTCCCCATTCATTAACATTGGACTCGCTAGACTCGCAACGAGTAGCGAGTCCTGGGCTCGGACTCGCTAGAGTCAAGCGATTCCGAGTAATTTAGGATTCGCCCATCACTACCCCTAACCCTAGGGTTAGGGTTATGTGTTTGGGGATTTACTTTTTTTTTATTTTTTAATGAATTTTTTTTTTTAAATTGATGTGGGCTTTTATCATATTTTTGTATGCCAGCCATGTACAGCAGGCAGATACAGTCTGCCCCCAGCTGCCTAGTTGTACCCGGCTGAGAACCAAAAATATAGGGAAGCCCTTTTTTTAATTATTTAATGAAATAACTAAAAACAAAATGATGTAAGCTTCCCCCTATTTTTATGTTCAGTCAGGTACAACTAGGCAGCTGGGGTCTGGAATCCGCAGCACAGGGTGTTCCAAGCTTTCTGGCCCTCCCTGCTGAGAATTGCAGTCCGCAGTTGACTCAGAAAATGGCACATTCATAGAAGCACCATCTTCTGGCACTGTATCCAACTTATCCAGCTGCCCTGGTATCGGGGTGCATTATCAGCTAGCCCTAAGCCCGACATTCATGGAGACATGCCAATATCGGACATGACCACCATGAATTTCTAGTAAAGAATTAACAAAAAAAACACAACACAGAGAAAGAAAATTTTATTAGAAAAAAAAACAAAACACATCAGGGACTCAATCTTTATTCAAGAAAAACCTCCCCCCTCCGACGTAGTCCAAAGGAGTCTTCTTTTTTAGCTCAGCTACATCTCTGGTTGAGAAAAAGACTTCACCTCCAGCTTTCCCTTACGATGCTTCCCTACCCGCTGCCCGATGCTTCACTTCCCCGCCGCCTCCCCGCTTGACCCTAAGTTAGAATCGGGCGGGGAGGGGGGAGAGTAAAGCAGCAAAGCAATGGGCAGTGGGGAGGGGAGCACCAGATGGAAAGCCGGCAGATGGGTCTTCACCGCCGGCTTTCCCGATGCCCATTTTAAAGAACAGCTGATGCATTAGCTGTTCCTTTGAAACAGCCGGCGGTGCCGTTGCAGGGTTCATGGGAGTTCATGCTTAACGGCATGAACTCAAATTAATTTTCCCACGACCGGGTGCTCAGCTACATCTCTACCAAAGACTCCTTTGGATTACATCAGAGGGGGAAGGTTTTTCTTGAATAATGATGGAGTCCCTAATGTGTTTTGCTTTTTTCTAATAAAATTTGGTTGGATACAAAAATAAGGTAAAGCCCACGTCAATTTTTTCAAATTATGTCATGAAATTCATGAAATAATTTAAAAAAGGGCTTCCCTGTATTTTTGGTTCCAGGGGTTGGGGGCAGCCGTTACCTGCCTGCTGTACCATGCTGGCATACAAAAATATGTCGAAGCTCATGTCAAATTTTTTAATAATTCATTAAAAAATAAAGAAAATATATAAATAATAGCACAAACATGTTTAGGTACTGCTTTATTATCTTTATTATCCCCTCGACCCCCATCTCTGTGCTGAACACTCTGGGCTCTGCTTCATCAGAGACCAAGGGGATTAAAAAAGCTTCTATCTCTATGGTCCCTGAAGGAGAGCCCGGAGTCCTGCGGCATTGTAAGATGGGGGGGTAACTCAGGTCACCCGAGGAAAGATCAGGTGGCATAAACTGAACTGTCCTCAGGTGACCAGAGTTACTTCCCTTACGATGCAGCAGCAAGAAATATAGGGAAGGCCTTTTTTAATTATTTCATGAATTTTATGAAATAATTAAAAAAAAATTGATGTGGGCTTCACCCAGCCTGGTAAAACTAGGCAGCTGAGGGCTGGAATCCACAGCGCAGGGTGGCCTAAGCTTTCTGGGCTCCCCCGCTCTGAATTGCAGTCTGCGGCTGCCCCAGAAAATGGCACTGTATCCAGCTCGTCCAGCGGCCCTGGTGCCGGGTGGCTCGCTGGGTAATAACGGGGTTAGGGTCACCTGTGTATTATCAGCTGGCCCTAAGCCCGAAATTCATGGGGTCATGCCAATATTAGACATTGGCCACCATGAATTTCTAGTAATTAGATAAAAAAAAAAAACACAACACAGAGAAAATATTTTTATTAGAAAAAAAATACAAACACAATTAGTGACTCCATCTTTATTAAAGAACCACTCCCCCGACATAGTCCAGGCTCGAGGGTCCGGCGACGTTCAATCTGGATCCAATATCATCTGATCGGTGTGCTGGCTGGCAAACCAATGAGATGATCAATATCAGGTTTAAGGACCTGAATCAGCTGTCAGACCAGCTGTGTTTAAATCTCCCGCGCTGACACCGAACAGCTGATATCGGCACAGGCTATTTAAACACAGCTGAACTGAGACCTGTATAAATCTCATATGTCGACACCGAATAGGTAATGTAGGCACAGGAGATTTAAACAGCTGTCAGATCAGCTCTGTTTAAATCTCCTGCGTGGACACCGTCGGGAGATCAGCGGCACCTGCCGCTAAGAGATCAGCGGTGCACATCACCAGGAGATAAGCGGCTCATCTCCCGACGGTGGGCGCTGCTCATATCCCTTTGGCGTCACCTACTGATGTCCTGGCGACGGGCGCTGCTGATCTCCCGGCGGTGTCCTCGTGGGAAATTTAAGCACAGCTGGTCTGCTGACAGCTGTTTAAGTCTCCCCCGCAGACACCAAATAGGGAAACTTAAACAGCTGTCAAACCACGTGGACACCACCGGGAGATGAGCAATGCCCGCCGCCCAGCGGTGTCCAAGAGGGAAATTTAAACACTGCTGGTCTGACAGCTGTTTAAACCTCCCGCACTAATATCACCTATTCGGTGTCAGCACAGGAAATTTAAACAGCTGTCAGATCAGCTGTTTAAATTTCCCATGCCGACACTGCCGGGAGATCAGCGGTGCCTGCCATCAGGAGATCAGCGGTGCTGCTGAACTCCTGGCAGTGGGCGCTGCTTACCTTCTGACTGAAACAGCCACTGATCTCTCGGTGACAGGTGTCGCTGATTTAAACACAGCTGGTCTGACAGCTGTTTAAATCTCCTGTACCGACATCACCTATTCGGTGTCAGCGCGGGAGATTTAAACACAGCTGTTTGTTTAAATCGCCAGTTGCTGGCACAAGCACAGCACAGTCAGGTCTGATATAGACCTGATGACGCTCTGCAACCAGCCAATCACTGTAGTGCCACAACCAACATAGCTGTGGCATTACAGTGTGTGGCAGCTAATCCCTGCTTGTGGCCTGGCTCTGTAAAGATCACCAACATGCAGGAAGGTGGACCCGAGCATGAGCCCTAGCATTTCGCTGGTACTCGGCGAGCTCTGAGCATCCCGAGTACTGACATGCTCAGGCGAGCACCGAGTACAGTCGAGCATGCTCGCTCATCACTAGTTGACACTTAAAAGTTTGTAATAAAATCTAATTTAATGAGTTGTTTTTCATTTTTCTTTGATATTTACGCCTCAGCTTTACTAAGTTACTTTTTGTCCTTGCTGCCAAATGACATTACCCAGATGGCATCAACTCCAAATACCACTACCCTATTTTCCAATGCACTTTGTCAATAAGAGAGCCGTGGCCAGGCACCAGGAGTTGCACATCTAATGGGGTTGTCACTCTTGGGGCCACTGCCACCTGCTAAATTTATTCTAGATTTTAAAATCTTTTAGGATTTTAAAGATGACTCAACTTTTCAGCTGTTCAAGTGGGTGTATGGATGGATAGATAGATGGCTGTAAAGAACGGATTGATTTATAGATAGATGTAAAACTAGATAGATTTAGTGCCTTTCATGTTGCAACAAAGGGTGTTTTAACCTTGTGTATAACTTTAAAAGCATAATTAATAAAGAAAAGTCATGGAGTATCCTCTATTATTTATCGCCAGCTGGGGTACAGCATACAGCTGCAGACTGCAGACCTCAGCTGGTGGCTTTATCTTGGCTGTTATCAAAATTGAGGGGGACCTCACAACTGTATTTAAAATTATCTATTTATATTTACAGTAATCTGATGTCAGGCAGGTGGATGGGGCTAAGTCTGTCTTTAACCCATTGGGGGAAGCAGTCAATATGTCCGAGTTTCATGAGAGGGCCTGGACGCATGGCGACAGTGGTACTGAAGCTTTCTCAGTAATAGTGTAGGAAGATAATGTTTGTGCCAAAACAGTGGGGGTCCACTGTAACATTGTTTGAGCTGTGTTTGACAGCTTTTGGACCTCTTTGAAGGTCTTTTCTAGGCCTTTGATTTTGTTCCCCCTTGTTTTGAATGGGTTTGGATGTTGGGAGAATTGTTTGCCAATCTATTCGGCAAACATATGCCTGTTCAGTGAACCGAGCCGAACCCAAATTTAAACAGGTTTGCTCATCTCAAATCAGAATGATGGTTCACAAGTTTCCATTATAAAAGAGACGTCTGACTCACACATTGATCAAAATAATTTGTATCACTGTCATGTGACTTAGAAGAGAACTGGAATGGACCCATGGTCTTTCCCCCCATCCAGCCATAATGTCATTGATAAACGCCCCACTCTTACTATAATGTCACCCATCCTGATGGCCATCTTTTAATAATGTACCCTCTCCTAACCTATTCTTTAATGTTCCTATAATTTCCTATAATTTCCTTTAATAATGTACCTGTCCTTTAACCCATTCTATGATGATGTCCACAATCCTAGTCATTATGCTGTCATAATGCTTTCCTTCCTGTAATAATGTCCCCGTCTTTTAATAATGTACGCTATGTTTAATACTGTCCCCAATTCTGGCACTCTTTTTAGACACATTTAAATACATAAGAATAAACAGTTTCCTCTTCCACAATGCCCAGTGCCTTCTTATTCCTCAATAGCATTCACAGGGGAGATTTGAACGCATGTCAGGGACATCACGTGCAGGCTGTAATGGGAATCCTTACGTCAGCTTTTGGTCTTAGATAGTTCATTGATGTGTATAGCTATTGCAATGCAGGGAGCTGGTGGATCTTTGCACTGCAATTAGGGATGGGCGAATCTACTCGTTAGGACTCGTTACTCGGCGAGTAGTAGGGGACTCGCAGGACTCGGTACTCTGCGAGTTTCCCAGTGATTACTCGCACAGTAAACGAGTCCAATGCAAATCAATATCAATCCTAGTTTTGTCACAGACTCTGACAAAACTAGGATTGCCTTTGACTTGCATTGGTCTGATTACTGTGCAAGTAATTGCAGGGAAACTCGCAAAGTAACTGCTGTTACTTTGGGAGCTGAGTCCAGCTGTCTTCTCTGTGCAGGCCGCCGCAGCTCCAGGGCCCTAGAGCCCGCCTGCTCACAGAGATGATGTAGCAGAGCTGCGATTGTTCTCAGTCTGCTCATTCCCTGTGCATAGACATCTATATCTATGCACAGGGGATGTAGCAGAGAGGACATCGCGTTTTGGACTACGTCGGATGGAAGAGGATTTTTTTAATTAAAGATGGAGTCCCTAATGGCTTTTTTTTTTTATTTCTAATAAAAAAATTTCTCTGTGTTGTGTTTTTTTAACCCTTTATTGGAGATTCTTAGTGGCTGGGTCAAACGTGGCCTGACATTATGAATCTCGGGCTTAATACCAGCTTGTATAACAAAGCTGGTATTAACCCCTTTATTACCTAGCGTGCCACCGCCACCAGGGCCGCTGGAAGAGCGGGGTTCAGCGCCAGAGGATGGCGCTTCAATGAACGCGCCATCTTCTGGGGTGGCTGCGGGCTGCAATTTGCAGCGGGGGGTGCCCAGAAAGCTTGGGCATCCCTGCGCTGCGGATTCCAGCCCCCAGCTGCTTAGCTGTACCTGGCTAGACATAGAAATTGCGCGGAGCCCCACGCATTTTTTTTTTATTACCGTATATACTCGTGTATAAGCCGACCCGTGTATAAGCCGACCCCCCTACTTTTGCCCCAAAAATCTGGAAAAACCTATTGACTCGTGTATAAGCCGAGGGTGGACCCCAGCACAGGTATACAGCCCCCAGCAGTGTGGTATACAGGCCCCCCAGTGGTATACAGGCCTCCCCAGTGGTAGTATACAGCAGCCCCAGTGGTAGTATACAGCAGCCCCAGTGGTAGTATACAGCAGCCCCAGTGGTAGTATACAGCAGCCCCAGTGGTAGTATACAGCAGCCCCAGTGGTAGTATACAGCAGCCCCAGTGGCAGTATACAGCAGCCCCAGTGGTAGTATACAGCAGCCCCAGTGGTAGTATACAGCAGCCCCAGTGGTAGTATACAGCAGCCCCAGTGGTAGTATACAGCAGCCCCAGTGGTATACAGCAGGCCCCCAGGGGTACATATAGCAGCCCCCAGGAGGTACCCAGCAGCCCCCTGGGGGTCCGCAGCAGCCCCCAGGGGGTACACAGCAGCCCCCAGGGGGTACACAGCAGCCCCCTGGGGGTCCCCAGCAGCCCCCAGGGGGTACACAGCAGCCCCCAGGGGGTACACAGCAGCCCCTGGGGGTCCCCAGCAGCACCCTGGGGGTACCCAGCAGCCCCCTGGGGGTCCCCAGCAGCCCCCTGGGGGTACACAGCGGCCCCCAGGGGGTCCCCAGCAGCCCCCAAATGCTGGCACTCGCCCCCCCTTGCAAGGGCCCCCCCCCCCCGCTTCTCTTACCATTCCGGACTTCTGATCCGCGCCGCTCCTCGACGTCTTCTACATCCAGGATCCCCGGCCGTGGCGCGATGACGTCATATGCCTGCTACGGCCGGAGATCCCGGATGTAGAAGACGGACGGAGCAGCGAGGAGCACCGAGGAGCGGCGCGGATCAGAAGTCCGGAATGGTAATATAACCATCGGGGGGGGGGCCCTTACAAGGGGGGGCGAGTGCCAGCATTTGGGGGCTATATGCACTGCTTCCCCCTGCCGCTGATTGACAGGGGGAAGCAGTGCATATTTAATGAGCGTCCCCATGTGACGGGGCCGCTCATACAGCAGCCCCCCCCGCCTCCTGCAGCCTCCACAGCCCCGGACACAGCCCTCACCCGTATTGACTCGTGTATAAGCCGAGGGGGAGACTTTTCAGCCCAAATTTTGGGCTGAAAAACTCGGCTTATACACGAGTATATACGGTATTTCATGAAATTCATGAAATAATTAAAAAAAAGGGCTCCCCTATATTCTTGTGTCCGGCCAGGTACAAATAGGCACCTGGGGGTTGGGGGCAGCCCGTCGCTGCCTGCTGGATCCGGCTGGTTCCAGAAATACGGCGAAGCCCACGTGAAAATTTTTTCTGACAAATCCATAAAACAATGTAAATAAAAGGGACTGCATCTTTATTAACCCCTGGACCATGGGCGAGGGGTTAATAAAGATGCAGTCCCTTTTTTAGGATTGTTTTATTGATTTTTCAGAAAAAAAATTACATGGTCTTTCTGGAACCAGCCGGATCCAGCAGGCAGCGACGGGCTGCCCCCAACCTCCAGGTGCCTATTTGTACCTGGCCAGACACAAGAATATAGGGGAGCCCTTTTTTTTTATTATTTCATGAATTTCATGAAATAATTAATAAAAAATGCGTGGGGATACGGGCAATTTCTATGTCTAGCCAGGTACAGCTGAGCAGCTGGGGGCTGGAATCCGCAGCGCAGGGATGCCCAAGCTTTCTGGGCACCCCCCGCTGCAAATTGCAGCCCGCAGCCGCCCCAGAAGATGGAGCGTTCATTGAAGCGCCATCCTCTGGCACTGAACCCCGCTCTTCCAGCGGCGCTGGTGGCGGTGGCACGCTGGGTAATAAAGAGGTTAGGGCCAGCTTTGTATTATCAGCTGGCCCTAAGCCCGAAATGTATGGCGGTCACGCCAATATTAGACATGACCGCCATGAATTTCTATTAAATTGTTTTAAAAAAAACACAACACAGAGAAAAAATTTTATTAGAAATTTTAAAAAAAGCCATTAGGGACTCCATCTTTAATTAAAAAAATCCTCTTCCGTCCGAAGCAGTCCAAAACGTGATGTCCTCTCTGCTACATCCCCTGTGCATAGATATAGATGTCTATGCACAGGGAATGAACAATCTCAGCTCTGCTACATCAGGCAGCAGGCGGGCTCTAGGACCCTGGAGCTGCGACAGCCTGCACACAGAGCAGACAGCTGGACTCTTATCTGTGCGAGTTTCCCAGCGATTACTTGCACAGTAAACGAGTCCAATGCAAATCAATGGAAAAACTAGGATTGCTTCAGGCTGAAGCTTCCGAGACACATCTGTGATTTGTAAATCGCACACTACTTACTATTATTCGCTTCCCCATTCATTAACTTTGGACTCGCTAGACTCGCAACGAGTAGCGAGTCCCGGGCTCGGACTCGCTAGAGTCAAGCGATTCCGAGTAATTTAGGATTCGCCCATCACTAACTGCAATGCATTTTAATAGAATGTGCATCCATGTACATACATCAAAATAAAATAGACAAGTGAGAGCTCTCTGTCTACATGGAGGGTGCAACTCTGATTGTTATGACCATTTGCACTGGTGAGTCCAATGAATTGAAGGTGTAAATTGCTAATTAGATTAAAATTTACCAATTGACCAATTTACATGGATTTTCCCAGGACATTCGATTCACAGGTAAATTTTTCTTCATAAATTGTACGTCCCTTATTATATGCTAGGGTCTCTCTAAACTCCAGAGTTAAAATAAAACAACTTAATTTTTTAAAAATAAAAAAAAATCATTGCACTCATCTCAGCACTCATCACTGAGGCCCCTCAATTACTTATTGTTACCCATCTGGTCCTCATTACATCTTCTGATCCCCACCACTGATAATGAAATCCCTGGGTCTCTCATGCTCTGATGAATCACAGAAGAGTTCTGTGCAAATGCACAAAAGGTCATGCCTTAAAGGGACACTGTCAGGTCATTTTTCAGTATGATACTAATATTACCCTTGAATAGAGCCTGGGCAGACCTTTTAAAAACATGTAAAATCATTATTGCACCCTTTCTAGTTTCCATGTTATCAGCATTGTTAGACCCTGAAGGGAGCTCCTGGATTAGTCCTGTCCATTATAAGAAACCAGGAATCGTCCAGTTGTTGTATGTGTTATTTAAATATCCACACCCATCCAAGCTTGTGTTCACTACCTCCCCTCTCTGCTCTGTGCTGGGAGCGGGGAGGTGTTTTGTGCTGCAGCCTGTGCAGTTTGTAAGATTTCTATATGTACATATGAACTTTGGTTCATATGACATGTAATGTGTGTATCTGCTGAGCACATGTTCATATAATCACATAGAAATCTCAGACTGCACACACAATGCAGAATATGAAGGCTCACAGCTACAGCAAAGATCACTCCTCCTTCCCCCTCCCTTCTATGTCTGCAGTGAATGAGTCACACAACAGACAGATTACAGGACAGTATAATGAGGCAAGAATATTCATTTTTTAGGGGGAGTGGGCAGCAGAGAACTCACTCTGATTTACAGAGGGAATTAATCTTTTATTTTGAAGTTTACAGAGAATAGAAGGGAAGCATAAATAATGGAAATACATGAATAGAGAGAGCTTAGAGAAAGGAATTAGAAAATGATACCAGTTACACATGGATTTTTGGCCTGACAGTTTTGCTTTAACCTGACACAAGGTCACAATAACATAAAGTCATGACCTCATAAGATTGTGTGCACATGCACATAGCCATAAATGTCAGTGGCAGGGAACAGAAGATAAGATGAGGACCAGACAGATTATGGTGAGGAGCGGGCTGGAGAGGTGAGCGATAAGGTGAGTCCAATTATTTTTCAATTTTTTAACCTTTCAATTGTCTTTTAAAGTTCACAAAAATGGTGACTAGCAGCCACCATTTTGATGACTCCGCATGGAAGGGAAGTACAATACATTTGTCAATAGCCATAGACTATCTCCTAGTACACTACAATACAACATGGAATCAGACAGAATAATATTAGGCATGTTCCATATAAAAACGTATCTATTCTTCTGTTTTAAACTGGTGTATAGGGGAAACACATGACATCACGCTGGGCGTCCAGTCCAGGGCTTTGTGTGCAACCATACTGTGCACTCCTGTGCATGACACTCTACTTTAAAGAGGACCTGTCACCAAACCAGGCATGGTGATCTAATTACAGCACTGGATGCAGCATGTCTGCAGCATCCAAGCAAGGGGTCACCCAGCACTTGAGCAGCCCTGTACCCCGAGATAATACACTTAGAAAACTTACATGCTCCAGCCACTAAGGAGGTGGCTAGGGGCTGCAGCCAAGGGCAGATTCACACCCCCTGCCTGTTTAATCTGCCCACCGCTGCCAATCATTCTCTCCCTCTTCAGCAGCATTTAAACAGAGTTTCTTTTTTCTCTCTCCCAGAAAGTCCGTTTAGCCCCGCCCCCTGAGGGGCGGAGCCAAACAGCAAGTTCTGGAAAAAAAAACTCTGTTTAAATGCTGCTGAAGAGGGAGAGAATGATTGGCAGCGGTGGGCAGATTAAACAGGCAGGGGGTGTGAATCTGCCCTTGGCTGCAGCCCCTAGCCACCTTCTTAGTGGCTGGAGCATGTAAGATTTCTAAGTGTATTATTTCGGGGTACATGGCTGCTCAAGTGCTGGGTGACCCCTTGCCTGGATGCTGCAGACATGCTGCATCCAGTGCTGTAATTAGATCACCATGCCTGGTTTGGTGACAGGTCCTCTTTAATCATCATAATGAAGAAGTAAAAAAGTGAACAACACACATTTGTCAGTTCACTATGCCTTTTATGAATTGTTGTCACATATCAGCAAAACTATTATTTTACAAATCCCATATACAGTATGTAGTATAACATTTTTTTTTTTTTACTTCTATATTGTAGTGCTTCACTCAGATAAGATAAAGTACTAGTATGACCTGTTTCACTTATGGCAGATAAGGCAAACCTGAACTTTTAAATCCAACAGAATTCCGCTTTTTTTGAAAAAAGAGAACGGATGCAACACACTTGCGGCAAGATTGTATTTTGTCTAATGCATTTTGTATTGGAGTTCCGGACATGTGCGACACTTGCCTTTTCATCCAGATTTGGTACTTCCGACACTTCAGGCACTGGACAAAAACCTTTGTTAACTTCAGTTTTAAGACAAGCCTAAAGTGCCGAATTAGTCGGATCCGGATAAAAATGCACGTGCCACACATGTCGGGGACTTCAATGCAAAATGCGTTAGACAGGACGCAATCTTGCCACAAGTGTGCCGCTTGAGCTTTTTGCAAAAATGGTGGAATTCTGTCGGATTTGCAAAAACACAGATGTGAAAGTACCCTAATCATGAGTTTAACCTTGGATAACATGTAGAGGACAATGCATCCATGTTTATGTAGTTACATCAAGTTTGGTGTTTTATTAGCCAGTCTTGAAGAAAAATCTGCTTAAGGCTACTTTCACATCTGCCATTTGTAGCAATTCTGGCAGATCAAGCAAAGTTGAACTTTTGAACTCAGTTTTTCCTGATCTTGCGGAACCTGAGACACTTGCAACAGCATCGCGGCAAGACTGCATTCAGCCTAATGCATTCCCTATGGGACATGCGTACATGTGCAGCACTTGCAGTTTTGCTGCGATCCGGCAATCCACAGTTTGTGGCAACAGGCAAAAAACCACAGCGGTTTTTAAACTCACCACAAGTGTCGCATTTGCCAAATCGTGGCAAAACGGTAAGTGCCGCATATGTCCGCAAGTCCCATAGGGAATGGATTAGGCAGAATGTAGTCTTGCTGTGATCCTGCCGCAAGTGTCTTGGCTTCTGGCAGATCAACAAACTGAGTTCAAAAGTTCACGTTTGCCTGATCTGCCGCAAGTGCTGCAAACCGCAGATGTGAAAGCAGACTAAGTAAGTTGCACCAATTTTTTTTCATAGATGCATCTTTCAAGTATGCTATGCGGCAAAATCATAAATCTTATATTATATAATACTTTACTGGACAAATTTGTCATGCCTTGCTTATTTGACAAACTTCTTCCATGTTTTAAAAAAGTGGTGAATTTGGAGTACTAGCACCAAGTCCAATTAATCAAGTCTGACATTATGCCAAACTTGATAAATATTGGATTAAGATGTGCCAAATTCATTAAGCATTGTGCACCTGGTTATCAAATTAACCTGCAAACGTGAGATAAATGCGCATAGGGTCTTATCCTTTTTTTAAGGTTATATCGGTGTAAATTGAGAACTGCTCACCTGATTCAGTTGTGTCACCCACAACCAGTATAATCGCCTGTAAGATGGCTTATAAGATGGCTGCTGCAGGGCCGCACACCTTCACGATAAACGTGGAAACAGGAATGCAGTAATAGGAACAAATGCCGAAATGCCCGCCCTGCCAAACAGGAATCACCAGGAAACGAAGAGTTAACTGGGCAGATTTTTCTTTATTTCATCCTACGCGATTCGGAGCCTCTATCCGAGCTCCTTCCTCAGGGAACAACAAGAGCACAATGGAAACAATCTTATTTAAACCAAAAAAGGCACCAAGAAAGAAATGACAGCCCCTGTGCTGTGACGTCAGTAATAGGGAGGATAACAATGTGACATCACAGTGTTTGTAAACATTCCATCGTAAAAACTGTCAAAAAACACAAACAATTCCATACAACTCTTCATAAGTCGATTTGCTGCTCCTTTTCAAGTCAAATAAGACGTCTTAAAAACTTTACTATAAAGGGAAAAAAATAAAGAAAAAAGAGAAAAAGAAGAGAAAAAGGAAAAAAGAAGAGATGAGCTGGATTCAAACTTGCAAGACATAATATATATTGTTCTGATTAACTTATAATATAGTTAGTTTATCTAGTTGTGCTATATAATCTGATGAAATTCACCATCAGAAATATGTGTGTTCGCAGGGAGAAAAAATTTCCGTGCAGGATTGACTTGAAAAGGAGCAGCAAATCGACTTATGAACAGTTGTATGGAATTGTTTGTGTTCTTTGACAGTTTTTACGATGGAATGTTTACAAACACTGTGATGTCACATTGTTATCCTCCCTATTACTGACGTCACAGCACAGGGGCTGTCATTTCTTTCTTGGCGCCTTTTTTGGTTTAAATAAGATTGTTTCCATTGTGCTCTTGTTGTTCCCTGAGGAAGGAGCTCGGATAGAGGCTCCGAAACACGTAGGATGAAATAAAGAAAAATCTCCCAGTTAACTCTTCGTTTCCTGGTGATTCCTGTTTGGCAGCGCAGGCATTTCGGCATTGGTTATCAATTTGGCACATTTCAAGCTGCCGTGCGACACCAACAGAACGGCACTCCAGTCAGGAGTTGGAGTACATTTCTATGACAATTTTTGCCACTTTAGAGGCTTAAATTATGATTAGTTTGCCAGGTTTACTATGCCATGTCTTGTCCTTCACAAGTTTTACTCATCTTTAAAATAGTTAGTGGAGCTGGCGCCTGAACTGATAGAAAATTTCTAAGATTCACAACATTTGGTGATATTTCAATTTATGTCAGATATGTAACAAAATGCTTGAAGAACTCATATACAGAAGTCTTGAAATTTTGGCACAACTAGTTCCTGGCTATTTGCAACTTTTTTGAAAAAAACATCCACAAAACTTTAGTGTATTTCCCCATAATATTAGAGTTTCAAATAACATTATGCAACATTGGTATGTCATTTATTTTAAATCTATATAATAAAAATAGGCAATACTTCAGAAAGTACAGTTTTATTAAAAAACATGTTTACAAAATGGTTAGATTAGCAATTCTGTAGCACCAACAAGCTCTTAAACAATACCCTATTTACAATTGTTTTTTAAAGTCATTGTACTTTACTGTTTCTTGTGAAGTAAGTTTCCAAATTTTTGCATGAATCTGCCAAATTTGTTTTCATTTGGCTGAACAGAGTTGTATACACTTGAGTTGTAACTTAAGTTTTGTTGTGGCCTTGAATAATTGGACATTAGTCCCGTACTTTTATAGTCTAAAACCTGACTGTTGAAACTTTGTGTATTAGAAGAGGGTACATTATTTTCTACTTTACAAAACTGCTCAAAGCGACTATAAACCCTTCTGTCATTTGGGCGCGAGATGCTGGTGTCCTCCTGAGGTTTAGAATAGTCTGGTATTGGCTGCACTACGTTCATATCCCTACGCGGTAATTCTTTGTGATGGAGCTCTCTGTGTGAGTGTCTTAAATGCATATCTCTCTGCATCATATGGGGAAGGGTATTATGTTGTATCTCTCTCTGAGACATTACTCTGTGAACGCCTTCATTTGGGTAACGTAAGGAGATTCCTCTCTGAATTACAGGAGTTACAACTCTCCCATATGGATTATTTTGAACCTGCAATCTGTTGTCCTGAAATTGCATTTGTTCTGTATTAAATCGAGGAGCAGATGCATCACCTGTATTTTCAATAAACTTATTTTCAACACTACTAATTGTAGGTGACCTACTCAATTTACCCTCTTCTGAAAGAAGTATGTTTGATCTACTGGTTCCTAAAGTAACATTTTCTTTACTTCTATTTAGACTTATTTGTGACATCGTAAGTGACTTTTCCCTCCGAGGAGAGGAACCATTTTTTGAGTCAGACTTTTTCGGACACTCTTCAGCATCTTCTTCAGAGATCAATGTGTCAGAACTGCTGCACATTCTGTAGAATGCAGGTGCTTTATTTTTAGCTAAATTTTCTTTTTTGTCTGGGGTAAGGTTGAGAAGTGATTTCAATTTTTTGGATCCTTTTTTAAGAAAGCTTGGAGAACCCTTATTTTCTTTCTTTCCTGGAGAATCTTTGCTATCATCTTCATCCAATGTTTCTGTAGACAGTGATTCCCTAACAGGTTGTGTAGTATCTCTCCCAATAGAATCATTTCCAGTATTATTTTTTCCTACAGTGTCAGTGTTATGAAAATCTGTAGGGCGTTCTGGGTTTTCTTGCTGCCTTTTCACTAGTGATGTATAAATGTAGTTTGGTGGGATTATATTATTACTGTGGCCTGCGTTAACCTTACGACTTTCAAAGAGTGGAAGACTGCGTCTTTTTAGAATGTTGTCATTAGCTTTCCTTAGACTATCTGGCTGTCTGCTAGTGGCAAGTGTTGAGTAAATGTATCTTGATGGTCCTGGAGTAGTATTGTATTGTAAACCTTGGTTTACATGAGTGCTGTTAGGAACCTGCAGACTATGCCTTTTCAAAGCATCATGATTTTGAGTAGACTGGGTTGTATCATAACTTGGAAAATGATTGACTTCTTTTGGCTCTGAAAACCTAACATTCACTGGTGAAGATGTTGGAGTTTGACTCCCTTGGGAATCAACTATAGTTGAATTAGAATGCGAAGAGTTTGTGGTGGAGCTACTTGCTTCATTTTGTTCTGGCAAAGCTGATTTATACAGAATTGTGTTCCGTAGCCTTGACTGGCTATATAATGAATAATCCATTGAATTATCAGCCCTGTCATTGCTCTCTCCTCTGTGTAACTCTATTTCATTTGATTCTGGAGGGATATCAGAGTGGTCATTTAAGTATGATTCAATTCTCCAGTTTCGAAGAAATGACTTTGTAGTGTGCTCCAAAGTGGGCATCCTCTGTTGTACGGAGCGCACATGATTGTCCGTGCCATGAAAAGATCTTCGTATGCTTGAATTTCTTTCAGAAAGATTTGGTGTTAATCTGTGGGACAAACGATTGGCAAAGCTTTGAGTTGTAGATCCATTATAGTTACTTGAGTACCCACCTCTGGATGAGGACCCTATACTGGCAACATCTGGATGTCTATTCCAAAGAACAGGTTGATGATTAATTCTACTGTTTGTAGCTCTATTGAGCATTGAATATGGTGATGCATCTGTCTTTTCCCCTGCTGCATAACTATGCCGTTTCCAGTTGTCATTCCGATCAAACTGTTGGAACTGATTAATTTTATTTTGCACATTGAAACCTCTATAGGATACATTTCTCATATTGTACTTTTCTTCTTCATTGTTGACAAATCTGTTCCTTGATGTTAAATAGGAAGACTCCAACATACTTGTTTGTTCCTTCCGTCCAAAAAGGCTTCTTTGACTTGAAGCAGAGAGTAAGGAACATAATGAATTTTGATATGATCCATTTTCCCAAGGAGTTTTTTTGTGTTTTTCAGTCACAGATACTTCTTGTCCAAAAGCCACAGGGATGGAGGAGCGAGCATAAAGTGTTCGAAATTCCTCATCAAAGCACTCTACTAGTTTTCCAGTGACAACTTGTATCATACTTAAGTGAACTTTTTCATATGACCACATGAAGCTGCAAAGAAAAAAAAGAAAGATTATCTAATTACCATATTCACGTTTATATTTATTTATTTCAATCATATTATACAGATAAGGGTCAGGTATCAATGGGCATGGTCTACCACCATGCAACATATTTACTAAAGTTGAGCAAATCTCCTAATATTTGATTCAGGCAGATTTGCTCAATTCTGAGGAGAAATTTTAATTGAATTGAATAAATTTGATGCAAATTGACTAAGCTGAGAAGGTGTTAAATAATGGAGTCATTAGGTAGACAGTCTGAGAGACAATCAAAAGTGCACCAAAGTAAGAAAGATGAAAGATTATAGAAGACAGAAGGAAGAAAACATAATACAGAAGGATAAAGAAGTTAGAGGATAGAAGAGCTGGTTGAAGTATAACATTGGGATAGGTATAAAAGGACAAAGGGGAACAAAGGAGAAATAAATCTGAATGTGGTTTGTATAATTCCAGACAAATTTGATTTTCCACTGATTGGATTATTCTTCTCTAATATGGGCTATAACATATACCACAAATCTAGCTCATATCGTAGCAAACATTTATGCCAGATGTTGGCTGCCATAGATTTCAGGTACAGTATGTCTCTTAATAAATTTGATGCACTTAACTTTAGTGATCCACCAGTTAAAAATTGGAAAAAAAAAACTGTCTTGATAAATTCCTCTTTGACTGTACTTTAAGTCAAGTGTTGGCATGACACAATATTAATGCAGTGTATTAAATAAAAATCTTTCTTAAGACTGCACTGATTATGAATAAAAAGGAATTGGAACATGTCTACAGTATACTCCTATTACCTAAACAAGCACAAAAAATATTGTTCCAAATATACAAACTGGCCAATTGTAGTGATCAAAGAATACACCTGATATATAGTTAAAAGTCCAGAATATTCATGAGGGAACGTCTCCGTCATCCAAACCTGTAAGCAGTGAGTGTGATTGACTGGCTTCTGAGAACTCGAATTTAACCAAAAAATAGAAAGGTCAAAGTTTGACAAATTTTCTATGGAGATTAATCATGATAAAAAAGTTTATTTTGCATTTATACAGTCATAAGACAAAATGCATATAGTACATAAACATTTATTTTTACTTCCTATTTTCCATCTGTACATTAATTTTCTCCTATAATGACTGTGTTACGTGGAAATATCTTGGTAACAAGCATTTGAGCAGGAAATAAACTCATTCAATATTTGACAGCAAAACAAAGTACCCGATCTCTGAGCAGCAGTAGTTATAGTTAAGAAACAAGCGCTCCTTCCTCAACATTATGCTGATCAGGCATTATATTGCGAAAGAATCCCCCAGCCTCCTGGTTAGAAAACTATGGTGTTATAATCAACACCCATGCCTCAGGCAAGAAAATGCTAGTCTGAGCTTATGTCTTCAATTGTGATTAGATCTTTCATAAATAATGCAGTTCTGTTGACATCGCAAATTGATAAATATTAATACATATTTCATAACTGTGTCTAGACGTGAAATTAAAGGAGCTATCTGATAATATAATATTGAATTTCTCTGTTTTCTGTCTCTCAGAATGTCCAGCGCTGATAAGAATACACTCTTCTAATCATTATTGACTGACCTGCATAATTTGGCCTTAAATCTTCTACAGTTTAAGGGCATTGTGCAGACGAGCATATTTTCAGTCCATGTGCGATTCAACATAACGTTGTATCACACTCGGACTAATCTTAGTGTATGGGGACATAACATATTACATTTTTTTATCGGACAGTGTCTGTCCAAGGAAAAAAATTGCAGCACATCAGAGTTTGATCCGGTTATTACATTGCACTCGGCCATGCAAGTCAATGAGTCTGTTGCAAAAATAAAAATTGCACTTGGATGACATCTGAGTACAGTCCGATTTCCATGGACTGAAAATATGGACAAATTTTGTTCTCCATGTGCTTTTCAACTGAGAGAATGGGAGCTGATTAAACTTTGATCACAGTTTGATCTGAGTGTCAACTACATACATGTACATGTAAGTAATTACATGTAATTGTAAATTTTTTCATCTAAGAAAATCGTATCAGTTATCTGCATCTGTCCTACGTGTGGAGGCCACATAATAGGAAAAGGCTTGTAAACATTATGTGGAGGTTATTAGTCAATCAAAAGACCTCCAAGGATGCAAAAATTAGACACTGGAGCATTTTTTTGAATTGCTTCAAATTAAAAGATCAACTACACATATTTAAAGGCCACGTTACACACACAGATATATTGGTCAGAGATCTCTGGTTGCAGTGAAATCATTGACACATTGTTCCATTGTACACAGCCACAATATGGAGCAATGTGTCCATGATTTCACTGCAACCAGAGATCTGTGACCAATATCTGAACAGATATCCGAGTGTGTATCGTGGCCTTAACAAGTGAAACAACAACAACATAATAATTATAGTAATTATAAATCATTATTAATTATTATTATTACCTCCTAAATAATAATTAACATCAACATTAAAAAGACTGGAATGCATGTTACCTGTAAGTGCCATACATGACTTTCTCACAGTCAACTAGCAGAAACTTCTGTTCCATTTTTCCGCAAAATTTTGCTCCTGATTTAGAAAAGTACTCCTGTCCTTTGACTGTTCGAACTCTCATGTTCTGTGTAAAACATAACAGTGTCAACCATAATACACTGTGATAAGCAATCATATTGTCAGATCATTTGTCTTAATCTACCTGCCTTTGCAACTTGAGAAGAAACGTTATTAGGAAACTCAATACAACTTTTCCCTAAGCAGTTTCGTAAATTTGAAGTTGGCAGCTGCTAACATTTGATGCCGCTTTTGATCTATTTTGTCCGATAAAACTGTATAAATCACACCCCTAACAGCTCGAACATGTTCCGTAGTGCATCATAGATACAAATCTGTTGGCTTCACAAAATAAGTACCGTATATATGTATTGGGGTTATTTACTTTACATTCTGCATGTCATCTCTTAAACATTAATATTAATAACTATTATTACCAATAAGTAATGTTTATCACCAGAGAATTCTGCATTTATGAGTGAAAATTTGAGTCTGTCTACTTAGCAATCATATACTACTGTAGTATATACTTATTGTATATAATTTAGAATATGTGTATGGTTCTTAAGATATACTTAAAAGGATATTTTTACAGATTCTTGCTTTGGATAGAATATAAAGATTTCTTGGATGAGCTTTTTTTGGACACGTAGCTATGGCAAAATTAAATATAAAGTAATTGCATTTTGGTCCAAGAGGCATTTGCAATCCTATAAGGAATGACACCAGAATAACACAATCATACAATGTTTTGTACATCATAAGAAAGTAAAACAACCAGTATAAAGAGCATTGTATGTTTTATGTGCTATTTCTTCCATATAGCTTGATTTGACTAGTTTCAATACTGTATATTCCATTGTCATAACAATCCCAAAAGATGATACCGATGTCACCACTCATCAGAGATGCACAGACTTAAGTACGGTACTGTAGCCATATGAATTGTCGCTCAGTGAACCGATGCTCAGAAGTAGAAAAACAAACTACTATATACAGGATCTTGGTGTATGTAACTTGAATATACTACATGCTCTGTTTAATGTACAGTTTGTTTTTTTCAGCAAATAATTCTGTTTGTATTATTATGATTTTCACATTGTTCTCTACATGTATTTACGACAGATTCAACATACCTTGACAAAAACTAGGTTAGAGTAGAAAAGTTAGTGGATAAATACTAATTGTGTTGCAGTTGAGTGAACAAATAAACTGAACATTTACCACTTGCACCTCTCCAGCCTGTCCTCAACTCTGCTATGCATCCACTTCTCTCCTCACTACTCCTGTTTCTCCCCTTTGCAAATCTCTTCACTGGTCCCAATTCTCCACTGAATCTAGTTCAAACTACTAACACTGACCTACAAAGCCATCCATAATCTGTCCCCTCCATGTATCTCTGAACTACCGTATATACTCGTGTATAAGCCAACCCATGTATAAGCCGACCCCCCCTACTTTTGCCCCCAAAACCTGGGAAAACCTATTGACTCGTGTATAAGCCGAGGGTGGACCCCAGCACAGGTATACAGCCCCCAGCAGTGTGGTATACAGCAGCCCCAGAGGTATATACAGCAGCCCCAGTGGTAGTATACAGCAGCAGCCCCAGTGGTATATACAGCAGCAGCCCCAGTAGTTAGTATACAGCAGCCCCAGAGGTATATACAGCAGCCCCAGTGGTATATACAGCAGCAGCCCCAGTGGTATATACAGCAGCAGCCCCAGTAGTTAGTATACAGCAGCCCCAGAGGTATATACAGCAGACCCAGTGGTAGTATACAGCAGCCCCAGAGGTGTATAGAGCAGCCCTAGTGGTAGTATACAGCAGCCCCAGAGGTATATACAGCCCCAGTGGTAGTATACAGCAGCCCCAGTGGTATATACAGCCCCAGTGGTAGTATACAGCAGCCCCAGTGGTATATACAGCCCCAGTGGTAGTATACAGCATCCCCAGTGGTATATACAGCCCCAGTGGTAGTATACAGCAGCCCCAGTGGTATATACAGCCCCAGTGGTAGTATACACGCAGCCCTAGTGGTATATACAGCCCCAGTGGTAGTATACAGCAGCCCCAGTGGTATATACAGCCCCAGTGGTAGAATACAGCAGCCCCAGTGGTATATACAGCCCCAGTGGTAGTATACAGCAGCCCCAGAGGTAGTATACAGCCCCCCCATCAGTATACAGGCCCCCCCGCCTTGTGCACAATCCTGTAAAGGAAGAGATTAGTATACTTATCACTGTCCCGCTGCCGCTGTCCCGCCGCCGTCATCGCGCTCTTCCGTCTTCTTCCGGTTTCCTCCTCGGTCGCGCAGACAATGACGTCATTGCCTGCACCGACTTGAGGAAGCCGGAAGAAGACGGAGGAGCGCGATGACGGCGGCGGGACAGTGGGACAGTGATAAGTATACTAATCTCTTCCTTTACAGGATTGTGCACAAGGCAGGGGGCCTGTATACTGATGGGGGCGGGCCTGTATACTGTATACACTGTATACAGTGTATACAGTATACAGTGACTCGCGTATAAGCCGAGGGGGACTTTTAAGCCCAATTTTTGGGCTGAAAAACTCGGCTTATGCGGAGTATATACGGTAATCTCCCAATATATTCTCTCACATAATCTTCAATCCTCACAAGCCCTCCCCATCTCCTCTACACTTATTCGATCCTGCCTACAAGATTTCTCCTGAATATCAGTCCTTTGGAGTTCTGCACCCCAACATGTTCGATTATCCACCGTGCTTGGCTCCTTCCGACAGAACTTGAAAACCCATCTCTTCAGGAACGTTTACAGCCTACAATGACCATGCTGCCACCTCACCATCACTGGAGCTTCCACCTCACCACCGCCAGAGCTACCTCCTTGCCATCAGCACCATCAGAGCGGCCACTTCACCCCCACCATAGATGGCGACCCACCACCACCAGATCTGCTGCACACCTGACTTATTGTTTCTTCCCCGTTATCCCATAGATTGTAAGCCAGCAAAGGCAGGGCCCTACGTCCCCTCTGTCCCCTCTGTAGCAGTCTGTCATTTTTAATTTGTTTACTGTAAACTAGATACTAGATACTATATTTTTTTATGTAACCCCATCTCATGTACAGCACCATGGAATTAATGATGCTATATAAATAATTAATAATAATAACAGAATTCCAAGTTTTTTCTCTCAAAATATATTATGTGCCAAAGTACAATTACATTATTATGTAGTGTAGCATGACATTGAATTGCTTGTAAGCAAAGTCTATAGAGTGTCATCATGATATTCCACACACTTTGTTCATTGGAATCCCTGGACTATATCAGACTAAGTGGATTTTTTTCTTTTAAATAAAGTGATGAATGAGGGTGGGTGTCTTTTCTTTATTTATCTTTGAGAAAGTTATTGTTTTTTATGCATATTTATCAATTCTCCAATTGTGGACACTTATTGATACATAACTCTTTAATACAGAGTAATTAACCCCTTCATGACCAATCACTAATAGGTATGTCATTGGTCATTTGCTATGTTCTGATGTGAGCTCATTTGCTGATCTTACATGATCTCCCACAGATCACCTGATCTGATCATCTAACAGGTGTGGGTGGATCAGAGATCCACCTGAGCCTGTTAATTAGTATATTGCACTGTCAACTCTGACAGCGAGATCTAACAAGCACTATCCCCACCACCATCGGTGACCCCATGACATGATCACAGGATGCCAATGTGTCAGATGATGAACCCTGTCATCGCATTGGAACATGCAGTCTTCACGTGCCCTAAGAGAACAATTAAAATTAATAAAAACTGAAGAAAAAAGTTTTTAAAATTTGAAAAATATTTTAACAAACACATAAAAGTTCAAATCACACCCTTCTTGCGCCATTGAAAATAAAACTATTTAAAAAAACTTAAATATTTGTATTTTCAAATTCAGAACATGCAGAAATTGTATAAATATAAGCATCTGCTCAAGACGCAAAAAAATAAGCTATCACACAGCCCCAGATCCCAAAATATGAGATTGCTAAGGGTCTTGGAACATGGCGACAAAAGCTTAATTATTAATACTTTTTTTTTTTTACAAACTTCAGAATTTTTTCACCACTTAGATGAAAGTAAAAGTATATATATTTGGCATCTACAAATTTATACTGACCTCTCACTGAGTGTGTTTTAAGAAAAGAATGTGGTCAGTAATGGAGCGCTCAGACACAAGTTACCATGGGGATTGTTTCAATGGTTACAAACCTCTTTATTTCCAATACCACTATGCATTTCAACAGCAGACCGCTGTATTCCTGAGGTGGAAATCCACCGTGGAAGTGATAAAATACACGAAACGGAGCGCCTGTAGTCCTCTCCGTACCCTCACCCCTCCCTGCACTGTGTAACCCTGGATTCTGCTGCAATGGAATAAAGCACCTGCACTAATGAAAAAGTCTTGTAGTTAGTGCCATCCATTTCTTTGTAACAGTTTGTATCTTCTCTTTGGGATTGAGCAATGCCACTTGGTCTCCAAATATTGTAGTCTACTGACATCTTACCCGTGATGCCGCCAATGCGTAACACTCTCCTTTGCATTTTTATATGTATATATCTACTATGTATTGTAGCATGTGATGTGTTTGTTCGTTCACCACCTGTTGCCTTCACTCTTTCTGTGTCAGGAATTGTATGATATAGTGTTCTCAAATGTTCATATAATACATTTTGTAATTTTGAGCATTATACTCCTTTTTCTGTATTTGTTTGCATATCATTGTTGGAATTGCTATGATAGCAAAGTCCACTCAACATGTGGTCTCTCCACCTCGTTTTGTTGATGGATCCCCTTATTGTAAACATATTTGGTATTGCTGCGTTCAGAAATGCCCGATTTATCAAAACATACAAAAATGGTATAATTATAAACGTCAACTCGAGATGCAAAAAATAAAAAGTCCACACCGCCCCAGATCCCGAAGGATGAGCATGCGACGGGTCGGGGAAACGCGCAATTCTTTTTTACCAACCTTTATCACCACTTAAATAAAAGTTAAAGCTTACATGTTTGGCATCTACTAACTTGTACTGACCGGGAGAATCATACTGACAAGTCAGTTTTACCATGTAGTGAACTTTGTAAATGAATTTTTAATAAAAATCATAAAATTTGACCTTTTTTTGCAATTTTACCGCACTTGCAATTATTTATTTTCCATTAGACTTTATTGTAAAATAAATGATGCCATACAAAATGCAACTTGTCTTACAAAAAAAAACAAGCCCTCATATGGCTATATTGATGGAGAAATATAAATGTTATGCCTCTTGGAAGAAGGGGAGGAAAAAATGAAAATGAATAACGGAAAATCACCTGGGGCTGAAGAAGTTAAAAATGAACCTTTTAACCTGCTACATGCAGCATGTGGCAAGACTTTTATGGTGGAATAAGGTGTTCAACCAAATCTTTAAAAATAGAAGAACATTGTCCAGTCTGCAGAAAAACAATATCCATGAGTCTGTTATTTTACTTTTAGTGCTGAAAGAGCTTGTAAAGTTTATCGGGATTGTAGATATCATCATTTTACAATTCCTAGTGAATCCTGTTAACATGTTCACATCAGTATTCTAGGCTACAAACACAAGTCATGTATACTCTTTCAAAAGTGTCCATAAAAATGCACAGTAACAGCTTCTTTCAATGGAGATGATCAAACATGACTATTATGTTTATGGAAAACTCATATTTTTCAATTTGCTGTGAAAGTAGATTTGCTACTCAGCCACGTGTGAAGAAATGAGCATCCGCTGAATAACAAATTTCTTTTTTCTTTCATCAGCAGCAAACATTACAGTCATTCAAACAACAGATGAATCCTTGGGAACAACTTCATTCTTATAAATAACTCCTATAGACATTAGGGTAAAAATATATGTTGCTGGGATAGCAAAGTTTGCGACCAATCTTTGCAATTAGGAATTATTATTTAGTAGTAACATTAAAGAAACCTGGTCCTAGAAATATGTGAAAGAAAATAAAATTGGAAAATGAATTAACAGGTCTGAAATAAAAGTGGGTAAAGCTTAAAACATTAGGAAGCAAGAGAAATCTTTCAATATCTCATTGTCTCGCATTCAAGAAAGGATTTTTTTTTCGTTGGGAAAGGTAATTTGTTTGTTTTAATTTTTACCAACCAGCAGATGTAGCAAAAAAAACAACATGAAGGGGTCACTTCTCATCTATTGGTGGTGGGCTAAAGGGGTCACTTCTCATCTATTGGTGGTGGGCTAAAGGGGTCACTTCTCATCTATTGGTGGTGGGCTAAAGGGGTCACTTCTCATTTACTTCTGAATGTCTGAAGAAGTCACTGCTCATCTACTCCCAGGGGGCTGAAGGAGTAACTGCTCATCTTATTCTGAGCTTGTGAAGGGTTTACTTCTCATCTTCTTCTGAGTGTCTGAATGGGTAATTTCTCATCTACTTCTAAGAGTCTGAAGTGGTGACTACTTATCTACTTCCAAGTGTCTGAAGGGGTCACTTTTCATCTATTTCTGGTGGGCTGAAGGATTCACTTCTCATCTACGTCTGGTGGGCTGAGGGGGTCATTTCTCATCTATTTCTGAGTGTCTGAAGTGATCTCTTCTCATCTCCCTCTTGGGGGCTGAAGGAGTCACTTCTCTATTTGTAAGATTTTGAAGGAGTCACTTCTCATCTACTTCTTGGGGATTTAAGGGGTCACTTCTCATCTACGTCTGAGGGTCTGCAATGGTAACTTCTGATCTACTTCTGAATGTCTTAAGGGGTCATGTCTCATCTACTTCTGAATGTCTGAAGAGGTCACTTCTCATCTATTGTGGTAGACTAAAGGGGTCACTTCTCATTTACTTCTGAATGTCTGAAGAAGTCACTGCTCATCTACTCCCGGGGGGCTGAAGGAGTAACTGCTCATCTTATTCTGAGCTTCTGAAGGGTATACTTCTCATCTTCTTCTGAGTGTCTGAAGGGGTAATTTCTCATCTACTTCTAAAAGTCTGAAGGGGTGACTACTTATCTACTTCCAAGTGTCTGAAGGGATCTCTTCACATCTCCCTCTTGGGGGCTGAAGGCGTCACTTCTCTATTTCTAAGATTTTGAAGGGGTCACTTCTCATCTACGTCTGAAGGTCTGCAAGGGTAACTTCTGATCTACTTCTGAATGTCTTAAGGGATCATGTCTCATCTACTTCTGAATGTCTGAAGAGGTCACTTCTCATCTACTTCTGGTGGGCTGAAGTGGTCACTTCTCATTGATTTCATGTGGGCTGAAGGAATCACTTCTCATCTTCTCCTGCTTATCTGCATGTATGGATAGTATTCCATGTTATGTGATAATATATGTAATTTATTGATGTGAACTCTTTTAGATACAGAGCTTTAACATGCCATAGATATGTAGGGGTACTATCTGTAATACATTGGAAATACTATTAACTATTGCACAGTGGTAATCTGATGGTAATGCATGCAGTATATGTAAGCATTTGTGGAGTATTGTAGAGATGAGTGAATTTTTCTGAAACTCAAATATGGCTGGGGTCACACTTGACATGAGTTTTTTTAGTGATTTAAAAAAACTCATGCGTTTTTACATGCGTTTTTTCATGTCATCATGAGTTTTTTAAGGTGTGTGATGGCACCCTGCGTTTTTGCATGCGTTTTTAAATCTGCACAAAAAAATAGTGCATGCACTATTTTTTGGTGCGGTTTTAACCCCTTAGTGACTGAGCCAATTTCCACCTTAATGACCAGACCGTTTTTTGTAATTCTTACCATTGTCCCTTTATGAGGTTATATCTCTGGAACTCTTCAACGGATCCTAGCGATTCTGAGATTGTTTTTTTCGTGACATATTGGGCTTCATGTTAGTGGTAAATTTAGGTTAATAATTTTTGCGTTTATTTGTGAAAAAATAAAAAATTTGGCGAAAATTTTGAAAATTTAGCAATTTTCAAATTTTGAATTTTTATTCTGGTAAACCAGAGAGTTATATGACACAAAATAGTTATGAAATAATATTTCCCACATGTCTACTTTACATTAGCACAATTTTGGAAAAAAAAAAAAAATTTGTTAGGAAGTTATAAGGGTTCAAAGTTCATCAGCAATTTTTCATTTTTCCAGCAAAATTTACAAAACCATTTTTTTTGTGACCACATCACATTTGAAGTCACTTTGAGGGGTGTACATGACAGAAAACACCCAAAAGTGACACCATTCCAAAAACTGCACCCCTCAAGCTACTCAAAACTACATTCAAGAAGATTATTAACCCTTCAGGTGCTTCACAGCAGCTAAAGCAAAGTGGAAATAAAAAATGGACATTTTAATTTTTCCAACAAAAATGTCCCTTTAGCCTAAATTTTTTCATTTTCACATGGGCAACAGGATAAAATGGATCCTAAAATTTGTTGGGCAATTTCTCCTGAGTACACCGATACATCATATGTGGTCATAAACCACTGTTTGGGCGCACGGCAGGGCTCAGAAGGGAGGGAGCGCAGTTTAACTTTTGGAGCTAATTTACCATTCAAAAAGTCAAATGGCGCTCCTTCCCTTCTGAGCCCTGCCGTGCGCCCAAACAGTGGTTTATGACTGCATATGAGGTATCGGTGTACTCAGGAGAAATTGCCCAACAAATTTTAGGATGAAATTTATCCTGTTGCTCATGTGAAAATGAAAAAATTGAGGACAAAAGAAAATTTTTGTGGAATAGAAAGTACTTTTTAAATTTTACGGATCAATTTGTAAAGCACCAGAAGGTTCAACGTGCTCACTATGCATCTAGATAGGTTCCTTGGGGGGTCTAGTTTCCAAAATGGGGTCACTTGTGGGGGAGCTCCAAAGTTTGGGCACACAGGGGCTCTCAAAACGCGACATGGTGTCCGCTAACAATTTGAATGGAAAATTAGCTCCAATTGTTAGCGGACACCAAGTCACGTATGGAGAGCCCCTGTGTGCCTAAACATTGGAGCTTCCCCACAAGTGACCCCATTTTGGAGACTAGACCCCCCAAGGAACTTATCTAGATGGGTGGTGAGCACTTTGAACCCCAAGGTGCTTCACAAATGAATCCGTAAAAATGAAAAAAGAACATTTTTGTGGAATAGAAAGTACTTTTTAAATTTTACGGATCAATTTGTAAAGCACCAGAAGGTTCAACGTGCTCACTATGCATCTAGATAGGTTCCTTGGGGGGTCTAGTTTCCAAAATGGGGTCACTTGTGGGGGAGCTCCAAAGTTTGGGCACACAGGGGCTCTCAAAACGCGACATGGTGTCCGCTAACAATTTGAATGGAAAATTAGCTCCAATTGTTAGCGGACACCAAGTCACGTATGGAGAGCCCCTGTGTGCCTAAACATTGGAGCTTCCCCACAAGTGACCCCATTTTGGAGACTAGACCCCCCAAGGAACTTATCTAGATGGGTGGTGAGCACTTTGAACCCCAAGGTGCTTCACAAATGAATCCGTAAAAATGAAAAAAGAACATTTTTGTGGAATAGAAAGTACTTTTTAAATTTTACAGATCAATTTGTAAAGCACCAGAGGGATCAACGTGCTCACTGTGCATCTAGATATGTTCCTTGGGGGGTCTTGTTTCCAAAATGGGGTCACTTGTGGGGGAGCTCCAATGGTTAGGCACACATGGGCTCTCCATAAGCGACATGGTGTCCACTAACAATTTGAATGGAAAATTAGCTCCAATTGTTAGCGGACACCAAGTCACGTATGGAGAGCCCCTGCGTGCCTAAACATTGGAGCTTCCCCACAAGTGACCCCATTTTGGAAACAAGACCCCCCAAGGAACATATCTAGATGCACAGTGAGCACTTTCAACCCCCTGGTGCTTCACAAATTAGTCCGTAAAAAGGAAAAAAAGATTTTTGTGAAAAAAAAAAAGTACTTTTTCATTTTTACGGATCAATTTGTGAAGCACCTGGGGTTTCAAAGCGTTCACTATGCATCTGAATAAGTTCCTTGGGGGTCTAGTTTCCAAAATGGGGTCACTTGTGCGGGAGCTCCAATGTTTAGGCACACAGGGGCTCTCCATACATGACATGGTATGCGCTTACAATTCCAATTGTTAGTTGACACCATGTCACGTATGAAGAGACTCTATGTGCCTAAACATTGGGGCTCCCCCACAAGTGACCCCATTTTGTAAACTAGACGCCCCAAGGAACTTATCTAGATGCATAGTGAGCATTTTGAACCCCCAGGTGCTTCACAAACTGATCCGTAAAAATGAAAAAGTACTTTTTTCCACAAAATCTTCTTTTTTTCCTTTTTACGGACTAATTTGTGAAGCACCTGGGGGTTGAAAGTGCTCATTATGCATCTAGATATGTTCCTTGGTGGGTCTAGTTTCCAAAATGGGGTCATTTGTGGGGAGCTCCAATGTTTAGGCACACAGGGGCTCTCCATATGCGGCATGGTGTCTGCTAACAATTTGTATGGAAAATTAGCTCCAATAGTTAGCGGACACCATGTCGCATATGGGGGGCTCCTATGTGCCTAAACATTGGAGCTTCCGCACAAGTCACCCCATTTTGGAAACTAGACGCCTCAAGGATTATATCTAGGAGTATAGTGAGCATTTAGAACTTACAGCTACTTCACAAAATTTGATAAAGTCATATTGAACATTTTCTTTTTTTCACACAATTTCTCACTTTTAGAGCATGTGCACAAGATACGGAGACACCGTGTCCTGGTCGTCTCCTCTCCTGCTTTTTTTTTTAGTATTTCTTTATTACATTTAAAAAAAAAAACGACGTGGGGCTTCGCCATATTTTTGGTCCAGCCAGGTACAGCATGCAGCTACGGGCTGCCACCAACCCCTTCTGCCTAGTTTTACCTGGCTGGAAACCAAAAATATAGGGAAGCCCTATGTTTTTTTTAATTATTTCTTGAAATAATAAAAAAAAAAATGGCGTGGGCTTCGCCACATTTTTGGGCCAGCCAGGTACAACTAGGCAGCTGGGGGCTGGAATCCTCAGCGTAGGGAGGCCCAAGCTTTCTGGGCCCCCCCCGCTGCGAATTGCAGTCCGCAGCCGCCCCAGAAAATGGCGCATTCATAGAAGCGCCATTTTCTGGCGCTGTATCCAGCTCTTCCAGCTGCCGTGTAGCGGTGGCAGACTGGGTAATAAGGGGTTAATGCCAGCTTTTTTTGCAGCTAGTACTAAGCCCGAGATTCTTAATGTCTGGCCAATATTAGACCGGGCCATTAAGAATCCCTAGTAAATTGTAAAGAAGACACAAGACAGAAAAAAATATTTTTATTAGAAAAAACACACAGACACTATTTAGACCCCATCTTTATTATTCTTTGGCATCCGACGTAGTCCAGTAGGAAGGTCCGACGTAGTCCAGCAGGAAGGTCCGACGTAGTCCAGTGGGAGGTCCCTCGATGATTTTCAGTCTTTTACAGCATATGGGGGCGTCCCCCATATGCTATAAAATCTGGCATTCTTCCAGGAGAATGACAGGTCATGACCTCAGTAGGATGATATCAGGTCAGGATCCTTGGTTCACAAAGCGTCAATTGTAATCCCATCATGGGATCACAATTGACCCTTTGTGAACCAAGGATCCTGACCTGACATGACCTCACTGAGATCATGAGCTATCAGTCTATGCAGAGACTGCTCTGTCTGCTAACAGACTGACAGTTCATGACCTCAGTGAGGTCATGGCAGGTCAGGATCTTTGGTTCACACAGGGGTCAATTGTGGTCCCATCATGGGATCACAATTGACCCTTTGTGAAATAAGGATTCTGACCTGACATGACCTCACTGCGATCATGAGCTGTCAGTCTAATCACAGACAGTGCAGTCTCTGCATAGACTGACAGCTCATGATCGCAGTGAGGTCATGTCAGGTCAGGATCCTTTGTTCACAAAGGGTCAATTGTGATCCCATCATGAAATCACAATTGACCCTTTGTGAACAAAGGATCCTGACCTGACATGACCTCACTGCGATCATGAGCTGTCAGTCTATGCAGAGACTGCACTGTCTGTCATTAGACTGACAGCTCATGATCACAGTGAGGTCATGTCAGGTCAGGATCCTTTGTTCACAAAGGGTCAATTGTGATCCCATCATGGGATCAAAATTGACCCTTTGTGAACAAAGGATCCTGACCTGACATGACCTCACTGCGATCATGAGCTGTCAGTCTATGCAGAGACTGCACTGTCTGTGATTAGACTGACAGCTCATGATCTCAATGAGGTCATGTTAGGTCAGGATCCTTTGTTCACAAAGGGTCAATTGTGATCCCATCATGGGATCACAATTGACCCTTTGTGAACAAAGGATCCTGACCAGCCATGACCTCACTGAGGTCATGAACTGTCTATTAGCAGACAGAGCATTATCTGCTCTGTCTGCGCATGAAGCCGGCAGACAGCACAGGGAGCCAGGAGAAGAAGGAGCCGCTCCAGGGAGATGAAGACAGGTGAGATCGGGGGATGACCGGGGGGAAGGGGGCTCTTAGAAACAGGGGGCAGGGGGCCAGGGTGCATTAGATCTCTCCCCGATGTGACATGTGTGACATGTCACATCGGGGAGGATTGTGCAGGAGGGGGCAGCCGGCGGTTCCTGAGCGCTGCGGCGCTGTTTTAGAGAGGGGGAGGAGGAGGAGGGAGGACGAAGGAGCGAGCTGGGCAGGAGGAACGTGGGGGGAACCGGAGGGGGCTGATAGGCATTGGGCACAGAATGAGGCTGATGGGCACAGGAGGAGGCTGTCGGGCACCAGCACTGACATTTCCATGCGATCTGACATGTATGACATGTCAGATCGCATGGAGATGCAGCAGCGGTGGCGGGTTTTAGCGCCCGCTGCCGCCATTTTGAGACAGATCGGGGGAGGGGTGGGGGTGGGAGGAAGATCCCCGGTACCGGGGGTCTTAGGACACTTAGGGGTTAATGCTTCACTGTCATCCGACGTGTGTTTTCACGTCGGATGAAAGTGAAAGCATTTTTTACCGGCAGTCTCATTTTTTGTAATGTGATGACCGGTAAACGGTGCTTACCGGTCATCACATTACCGGTGATGTTAAAAAAGCCCCCGATTCATAATCTTGGGGGTCTCAGCTACCCCCGGTAGCTGAAACCCCGGAGATTTTTGACCACTGGGGGGCGCTAGAGCACTTTCCCTGGCCAACGTCTACAGACGTCGGCCAGGCATAAGTACCCATTTTTTCCGACGTCTCTGGGCGTTAGGCCGTCGTTATGGGGTTAAAAACGCATGCGTTTTTTTAACATGGGCCCCTATGGAAAACGCATGCAAAAACGCATGGTACATTAGTACCTTTTAGTGCCATCCAAAAACGCATGCGTTTTTTAACATGGGTTCCTATGGAAAACGCATGCGTTTTTGGATGGCACTATATGGTACTATTTGTACATGCGTTTTTGCATGCGTTTTTGATGTCAGCTAATGACATAATAGCAAAAACGCACACAAAAACGCATGGTACTGTCATACATGCGTTTTTGCTATTTAGACATGCATTTTTGCTATTAGGGCATGCGTTTTTTTAACATGGGGGCCTATGGGTGCGTTTTTACATGTTTTTTTTAAAAACGCAAGTCTCCAAAAACTCATGGAAAAAACGCAAGTGTGACCCTAGCCTATGGCCATGTTCACACACAATTTGCATTTTTTTTAGCACACCTAAAAGCACTTGCGTTTTTTTAAGAGTGCCAAAAAATGTGCCTTGTGTGTGTGAAAGCTCCGAAAATGGTGCTATCATGGAAAATTTTATTTCATTTTCCTGCTTATATAGGGGGGTGCTGATGACAAAAAAAACATTTCCACAAACTGCTGGGCCGTTTCCGAAAAACGCTAGCGTTAACGCTTGTGTCTATAAGTGCGTAGCCTTGACGCTTGCATTTCCCATTGGGTCCCATGTTAAAAAACAGCACCCAAAAACGCTGCATGCAGTGTTTTTTGGACTGGAGGTAAAAAACGCAAATGGAGATGAAAAACGCATGTACACTCAAATGTACCCTGCGTTAACACACCTGCGTTTTTTTTTAACAGCCCAAAAAGCGCAGGGATGGGCAAAAAAACGCATGTGTGTGAACATGGCCTATGTCAGCTTTGCCAAATTTCATCATCTTGAAAAAAATTACTGATTTTGCACAAATTGAAAGTACCACATAACCTGCAATTGCTTTGAAAAGATATGTATGGGTCTTTAAACTCTTACAAATGCTTTAACAGAAACACAACCTTAGAAATATCAAAATGACCTCAACATGTTCAGCTATAAGTATAAAGATAGTAACTGGTGGCAACCAAAAGTCACTCTGCCGGCTCTCAGTAATAGAATTATGCACAAAACAAATTTCGTCACTGCTCACTATACTGATAGCAGAATCTGCAATCATGCCCAGCACATTGACATCTCTGTAGTGTATCAGTGACCCAAAGTCATTGAAGGTCTGGACCAAGCTTAGGCTGTGGTCACAGTTGCCATGCGTTTTTTTTAGTGATTTAACAAAACTCATGCTTTTTTTCATGTCAGCATGAGTTTTGTAAGGTGTGTGATGGCTCCCTGCGTTTTTGGCTGCGTTTTTGAATCTGCACCTAAAAATAGTGCTTGTAGTATTTTTTTGAGCGTTTTGAAAAACGCATGCGTTTTTGTAGAAAACGCATGCGTTTTTATAACATGGGTTCCTATGGGAAACGCATGCAAAAACGCATGTACAATTAGTACCTTTTAGTGCCATTCAAAAACGCATGCGTTTCCCATAGGAGCCCATGTTAAAAAAACGCATGCGTTTCCGGAAACGCATGCGTTTTTTTAACATGGGCTCCTATGGAAAACGCATGCGTTTTTGAATGGCACTAATTGTACATGCGTTTTTGTATGCGTTTTCCATAAGGCCCCTTATTAAAAAACGCATGCGTTTTTGGATATGCTCCAAAAACGCATGGGACAGTCACACATGCTTTTTGGCTATTAGGGCATGCATTTTTTAACATGGGGCCTATGGGTGCGTTTTTTACATGCGTTTTTGAAAACGCAGGTCTCCAAAAACGCATGTGAAAAATGGTACTGTGACCCCAGCCTTACACTGAATCACTGACTGAAGCTGCTCTCTTGTGAAAGCCGGCAGCTACCCTAAGGCTTTGTGCCCATGACCAGAAAGTGATGAAGAATTTTCTGCACGAAATCTGCACCTGCTTTTGGCAGAATTTCATAGTAAAAATGTGTTAATCTTCGCTGTGTAAGGCTGGGGTCACAGTTGACATGAGGTTTTTTTAGTGATTTAAGAAAACTCATGCATTTTTTCATGTCAGCATGAGTTTTTTAAGGTGTGTGATGGCTCCCTGCGTTTTTGGCTGCGTTTTTAAATCTGCACCAAAAAATAGTGCATGCACTATTTTTTGGTGCGTTTTGGAAAACGCATGCGTTTTTATAACATGGGCCCCTATGGAAAACGCATGCAAAAACGCATGTACAATTAGTACCTTTTAGTGCCATTCAAAAACGCATGCGTTTTCCATAGGAGCCCATGTTAAAAAAAACGCATGCGTTTTCTAAAACGCTTGCGGTTTTTTAACAAGGGCTCCTATGGAAAACGCATGCGTTTTTGAATGGCACTAATTGTACATGCGTTTTTGCATGCGTTTCCCATAAGGCCCCATATTAAAAAATGCATGCGTTTTTGGAAATGCACCAAAAACGCATTGTACAGTCACACATGCGTTTTTGCTATTAGGGCATGCGTTTTTTAACATGGGGGCCTATGGGTGCGTTTTTTACATGCGTTTTTGAAAACGCAGGTCTCCAAAAACGCTTGTGAAAAATGAAACTGTGACCCCAGCCTAATTGCTGCTTTTTAGATACAGAAAATTCAGCATGCATTTGGGATGATCAGAGTCCTACAGCTGCTGAAGACTTGACGCTGAATGACATGGGACGACGTCATGATCATGTGACCTATGGGCATGGCATACTCCCTTTTCAGGGCTGAAACCACGAAGTGTCAAGTATGTAAGGTAAACGCTGTACGTAATTGACATGCTGCAGATTTTTGCGGATCAAAGATGTGGGCACAGCACAGACAAGGTCACATTGACTTTGCTGGCTGTCCAATATACCATGCATATTTGCAACTTTTTCTTACAAATACACAGTAAAAATATGTAGCAAATATGCAGCGTTGGTAAAGGGCCTTAGGAATGAAGTACATTCTTTATTCACGCTTTCAGTAAGGCTGCTAGAGAGCTTTGTAATGTTATATATCTGGAGATTAAGGCTGGCTTCACACCACAGTTTTTGGCTGTCAGGGTGAATTCTGTTTTTTATAGGATTCCCCGGACAGAACCTGACAGGACAGGATGTGCAGAAAGTGTGTCCAAATATGGTCCTGGATCCTGTTTTTGCAGGATTTGTTTTCTGCCGCCGTTCATGGTGCTGAAGTCTGCCTGTGTCTGCTCTGCGGCTGTCCATGGTGCTGAAGTTTGCACAGCAAGATTTCTGAGCATGCTGTGTACCTAAAATCAGATACGGGAAACAATCCAATTTTTTCATGGATCTAGCACCCATAGACTCTCAGGTTTTAGGCGTTGGATTGTCCTGGATCCATTTCTGTCCAATTTTGTCAGATTTTTTTCACTGGAGCCCAAAAATGCAGCAAGTTCCGATTTTAGGGACAGCGAAAAACTGGACAAAAACGAATCCGGCACAGAATACACAAAAACAGATGGCCAAATAGGAGCAATTCGGCACCATAGGGATACAGGGGATGCAAACCCAGATCAGGCTCTGTCCGATTCAAACCGGACAGAACCTGATGCCAACAACTGTGTGTGAAGCTAGCCTAAAGCTAGGGCCACACTTGGGATCCTGCATCCGTTTACTGGATGTATTACTGGATCCATTTTTTCCCCTTGCCATTTTTGAGGCATTGTTACTGGAGCCGTTAACGCATGGTACCTATACGTACCATGCATTAACGCATAAGTTTCCCATAGACCCCAATGTTAAAAAAACACATGCGTTTTTGAAAATGCACCAAAAAACGTTGCAGACCCTATTAAAAGCGGATTTCAAAAACCAAACCGGTGAACGGATTACACTGTTGCAATCCCTTTTTTGCATTGGAGTCTATGGTTGCATTATCGGATCCGGTTTTCAAGATTTCAACATGTCAATAACTGGATCCAGCAACTGGATTGCAGACGCAAGTGTGGCCCTGGCCTTACCTGGTAAATAGTGTTATCTGAAGTGACAGGTTTAATTATTTTTATTATTAGTCTGATTAAGCAATTCACTGAGTGGCTTCTAGCATACACATTTTACTAAAAAGCTATGATCCATATTGGAGCCGCAGTCATATCAAAGTGTCAATGCAATTCACAATATATTTTCGGATGTCTACTACAGGTTGACAGGGTTTCAATATTAATTTAGTGTACTCTAATATGTGAATAAAAATTTTGTAACATAAAACTATATTGTCATGATGTAGAAAACATTACTTTAAGCTTCAAAAACATAAAAGCATCTCAAGAGAATTTGACAAGGTTACCCCACAATATTTAGACTCCAATTACTGTCACGATTTGTGCAGAGTAATGTGGAGGCTTGTAAAAGGCCTCATTTATGTTTCATGCACTGCACAAAATGATTCTCCTGCTTACATAAATTATGCATAAAAATAAGATGTTTGCTAATTAAACTGCAAATCATGAATTGCCAAACTTTGTCAAAGTAGTGGATATACCATAATAAATCAGGGTATATTTACATTTTCGGTTTCTGTTTATTTCAGTAAGGCTTTGTTCCTACAATAAGCTTTCGGTAAGTTTTGGATGTTGCAGTCGTCCAGGGTTCTGAAGGCTTTTATAGTAGATCTATGGTGCTGTGCAGCCCATAGATCTACTGTAAATGCCTACAGTACCTCGGACAGCGCACATACTATATTTAATGTACGTATAGTATGTGCACAGCTGTCAGTGAAGCCGCTGGCTTCATTCAGAAAAATGTACAGAGCCGACAGGAGTCGGCTTACGGTACAGGGGTTTTTAACACATGACATGCACACCTGAATGGGCAGCATGTCTCTAGGGGGGGTGGGCACCCCCTAGAGACATGTTTCACAGAATTATTATTAATATTTTATCTTTAATAACAGATTTTACAGTTTGCTCATCCCTGAGCAAACTATATGGTTGCCGCATTGCTACCACATCCGGACCAATCCAGTAACCACATTGCGGGGCACAGAACGACTCCGAAAACTGCAGCCTACATGATTTTTCATGCAGGCTGCAGTTCCGGAGCCGGTAACTGGATTGCTTGTAAAGCAATACGGTTTTTATAATGGGCTCCTATGTGGCGCTTTTCCTGCTCCGGTTTTGAGCTTTTTAAAAGCTCAAAACCGGATCAGGTTTTTAAAAAAGAAACGCAAGTGTGACCTCAGCCATACTGCTTATTTGGAACATGCACCGCAGGTCAGGTTATGTTAAGTAAAAAAGAAGCACAATGGGAATAAAATTAAATCCCATCCACTTTCCTGAAACTGTAATGGTACATTTACACGCCGCCACCGAAAGGTAGAAACCGCCAGGCATCGGACACAATTGTGCCTTTTGCCTTCAAAAAAACGCGAAGTGGCAGCGTGTAATTCAGGAAGTTCTTTCCTGTGTCTTTGGATACCTGTGTTTCAGCCGTGCTCAAAAACAAGCAGGCATAATCCCTATGGTGATGGCGTGTAATTGGGGCACAGGAACGGTATTTGAGTTCCCTTGGCAGGCGTCATGTATACCACACCCCATCAGCTATCATTGGTGGGGGCTACTGTGTACCCATTGGCTGTCCCTGCACAGGGTGGCATATTTAACGAGCTGACCAGTCACAATACACATTTGCAATAGTGTCATGTATTAGCCAGCCTTCCTGCGCTGGCTGGCCAATCATGATGTTATTGCATTGTCCAATCATCGTACGAGCGTCGAGTAATACACAACTCTGGCACGCCTATGTGTTGTCTCTGCTGCCCCAGGTCCGCCCATATTCCCTTGTGGTAGCGGCGTGTAAATCAGGGAAGGTGCTCCACAGAAGGTAACCTGCGGCACCCGTCGGCACTTCCGGGGAACAAAAATACCTTCTGTGGAGCACCTTGTGGTGGCATGTATATGCGGCATCAGGCACCGTTAGGAACCGTTGAAAACGCGCGCGTGCACGTGCAGTGTCTGCCTGTTGCTGCCCTCTGTGGCGGCGTGTAAAAGTACCATAAGACTAGGGTCACAATAACATTATTGACTGAACTAGGGGGATTGTGTTAAAAACATAGGTTTTGGCAGCCTAAACACTGTGCTACCGCCATGGTAGCGCCGCGTTAACGCTGCCAATGCTTACCTATAGGGGTGCAGTCCCTAGCGCAGCTCAAACGCCAGCTTTTTCCTAATGCGAGAAAAGACATTGATTAAAACGTCCTTTCTCGCGTTAGGAAAAAGCACAAGATTTCACTCAGATGCCGGTGTTTGAGCCGAGCTAGGGACAGCATCACCATAGGTAAGCATTGGCAGTGTTAACGCGGTGCTACCATGGTGGTATGCTGACAAAACCTATGTTTTAAACGCAAACCCCCAAGCGCAGCCAATAACGTTAATGTGACTCTAGTCTTAGGGAATGTTTGCACTGTGCGTATTTTGCAGTGTATTTGGTGCATATCTGCTGTGTATGAGCAGCAGCTCTGCACTAAATATGCAGCCTCAAATTTTCCCAGCAAGGTCTATTGGATTTGTGTAGTCCTATCAGCATGGTGTGTTCTTTTCCACAGTTGATATACTGCGTATTTTATTGCAGAAAAATCTGCAGCATGTCAATTGTTGATGCAAGTTTTACCATGTTTTTTACCCATGAACCCAAATATTAACTCAAAATAATCAGAATATACACAGCAGTGTTTACATGATGCGTATTTGTTGCTTATTTCTAGTGTCCGCTTTCCCTGAGCGGACAGGGAAACGCTAATAGCAGTGTTTCCCTGTCCGCTCGGCTTAAGTGGACATTAAGCAGCCTGCTGTGTGAAATGGTTACCACGATACACATCGGGTAACCATGCGCTGCGTCCGCAGAAAGCGGCGGCACACACGCACCTCCATTTCTCGGAAAAAAACTAAGTATTTAGCGGAGAACCGCTAAATACTTGCAGCGGAGGTGTGTGGACATGGCCTATGACAACTTTTTTTTTTTTGGCCAAAGTATCTGAACTTTATTTAAACAGTCACAACACACCTTAAAATCTGCATCAAGGCTACACCAAAAATGCATAAAAAATATATTTTGCACACAGGGATGGTTTGGATGCGTCTTTCTGCCAGTGGGTTCAGATTTTAGAAGTCTAAAATCTGCATCACAAACTCAGCGTGCAAACACAGCTTTCGAAGAATAAGCAGAATTTATGTACAAAACAGATCTGTTGCATTACTGATGCAAATAAAAACTAAGGGGATTTTATCTACGGTATACCATATATTTGACTTAATACTGCATAGAAAAAAGGTTTTTAAGGGGTTGTCCAAATAAAAAATGTTTAATGTGATTTTCACTTTCACATAATTGGACCCAAAATCTTTTATATACGAGATAAAAAAGAGCAAGTTCTCACCCTCTTCCGGTAATGTGTTACCTCTCCCTCGCTGGTCTGATCTCAGTGTTTTATTTGCACTGCCGTAGCCAATGGTTGAGGTTATTGGCTCTGCCAAAGTAGATGGCATGACATATTGAGCTTAGTAATTGGCTATAGTGGTGATGCACATTGTCAACGTGATGTTACCGCTGGAGCCAAACCACTCAAACCAGAGCAGCAGAAGCTGTAGAGAAGGAAAGTGTGTACTTGGTCTGTTTGTGCTGTTACCTACATGAAAGCATTTTTGTTCAACTTTTTAAACTGGAAAATCTCTTCAACCCCTTTCACCACCCTGCAATTTTTCATTTTTCGTTTTTGTTTTTTCATCCCCTTCTTCCAAGAACAATAACTTTTCATTTTTACGTCAACATAGCTGTATGAGAAATTTTTGTGGGACAAGTTGTACTTTTTAAGTAAACCATACATTTTACTATACTGTATACTGGAAAATGAGGGAAAAAAATTCCAAGTGCGATGAAATGGCAATTCCGCAATTGTTCTCTCATTGTTTTATTTATCATGTTCACTATTTGGTAAAATGGACCTGGTCGTATGATTATTCAGGTCATTATGACTTCAGAGACATCAAACATGTGTAGTTTGTTTTATTCACTTGGTAAAAAAATTAGGAGTATTTTAAAAAACAAAATTGACGTTATTGTCGCCAATTTATGAGAACCATAATGTTCTCACTTTATGGGATCTGGGGCTGAGTGAAGGCTTATTTTTTTTTCCCCCTGAGCTGACATTTTTACAAATACCATTTTTGTGTAGATGCAATATTTCGATTGTCACAGGTTTTTTTTGCAATTTTGAGGCAACCAAAATACTAAAATTCTGGCATTTTTCTTTTTTTTCCTTAATTTGTATCAGACTTAGGTATTTTATATTTTGATTACTCAGACATTTTTTAACTCGGCGATACCAAATATGTGTATTTTAAAAAATGTATTATTCTTTTAATTTTAATGAGGCAAAAGGGGGCCAATTTGAGCTTTTGTGGATTGTTCATATTTTTAAAAACTGTTTTTTTGCTGTTTATATTAGTCCCTGTTTGAAGCTGAAATCATTTGGTCACTCCTGCTGTTCAGAGCATCGGCACTACTCTGAACAGCACAAATGTTATGTATTGCTGGCAACCTGGCTGTCATGACAACCCATCGGCACCCCACAATTGTTTCTCGGGTATGCTGATGGGTGTGGTGAATGCCAAACTCCCGCTGGTGCGTATTAGATCATGCTGTCAGAGACTGACAGTGGCATTTAACTATTTAACAATGGTGGGCGGATCTCAAATCACGTGTCAGCTGGTCACATCAGTGGTGTGTGAGCCCACATCAAAGGCAGGACACTACCTATGATGTAAATATATGTCATAGGTCGTGAAGAGGTTATGATTCTACAAAAAACAATATTAGATATTGGAAATGCAAATAGACACAAAAAGTACAATACTAGTTTTTATACCACTTGTACTTTTTTAATTACTTGTTGTTATATCTGTTATATAATCAACGAAGCAAGACGCAAGCTGCCTGGAGATATGCCACAAAACATCAGTAAAACAAACCAATCTAAAATCTATGAATTATTTTCTTTTTAGAGCAGATATGGGAAGCAATACCTGTCTGAATTCTTCATAACACATTTAATTGCATGCCCTTTTTTATTGAACGGGATCAAAAAGGAACTATTTTTATTTAAGAAGCTAATTACAAAGTGCAGAAGACAAGGGAAAAGCTAACATAGAACTTATTGACACATTCTCCTTACGCTACCATAAAAATAACTAATATAAAGAACAATTCCCATAGGAAGCAGACAACATACTGGGAATGACCTTCACAAACTGTACTAATAAACTGGTCGATATCCTTGTTTTTTTCTGTTTTCCTGGTAAATTGACATTTTACTTTATTTGTAACATTTGAGTGAAAGAGAATTTTATCAATTTGGTTGTTGTTACAAACTACAAAAAAAGCCACTTAAACTTCTTTTTGAATAACCTGTGTAAATAAAATGTAATACATAGTGACTTTATAGAACAAGTTGTTATTTGTGTGTACGAGAGGAATAGCAAAATTCTGGCCATTACATGACTTGTATACTGTATTTTATGCCATTTTGCCTCTCTGTAGGTTCTATTTCTAATCTTTGTTGTCTCTGAGCTAGTGGGAGAAGACAAGTTGAGGGATTGCTTTTTTGTGTGTCTATGTAGCACATGTGGGAAAGCAATATGGAGGAAATATTACTGAGCCGTGGTACTGTAAAACAAGACCTAGGGTGAGGTAAAATTCAAGAAAGTAGCAGCACATGTCTGTGTGTCTGTATTTTTGTAACCTTTTTACTACCTCTCCTCTCTTCAAAGATAACCATAGAATAGACTGTTTTAATTTGTCAGTAGTCTATTTTGTTTTGATGAAAAAGATTTCAGCTGTTTTTAAAATTTATGACACATTTAGGGGTGGCAAAAGAAGTGCTCAAAAGTGAATTAAATAATTCACTAGTCAGATTTTTTCCCTATAGATCCATATGTCCACTCCATTAAATTTAGAACATATATCTTTTAGGCCAGCTTCACACCACAGTTTTTTGCAAATATGCCCTCCGGTGCTGTTTTCTGGAATTGGCAGTGTGCTGTGATGCCGCTGTCCAAAGTTTTGAAATTTCAGGCGGGAGCTCTCCAAGTGCTGAAGTTCAGCATACGCCGCTAAACTTCAGCACCCGGCGTCCGGCAGCCGGATCCAATTTTCTGTCAAATCTGGTGAGATCCGGTGCCCATAACCTCCCATGTTAGGGGGCACTGGGCACTGTATCGCGCCGGACTAGGGAGGATCCGGGTGGATCTGATTTTATCAGATTTTTGCCCCGGACACAAAAAACGCTGCAAGCTGCGGTTTTCTGTCCGGGGAAAAAAAACAAATTCTGCCGGATCCTCCCTGACAGCAGAGAACCGGATGACAAATGAATGCTATCCGGCCCCATAGGAATACTATGGGGCCAAAATCAGATCCGGGGCTGTCCGGTTCATGCCGGACAGCCCCGAATCCCTAAAATCGTGGTGTGAAGCCGGCATTTTCTGTTTTTGCTGATCAGGCTATATTCAAGTATAAAGGAATCCATCAATATCAGATTAGTAACAGATGCCATCTCTTTTCATCTATGTCATCCATTGACAACTGATCCATTACAAAGTTTAAGAAAAAAGAAAAGTTAATTTACTGCTTTCAGTTTTATAAAATAAATGAGAAAACAAAAACCAAATGGATGACATGAAGGAGGAAATGGTCATGAAAGCATACATGTGAATACAGGCCTACACTGGAGCTAATTGTATCCATTATCAGAGTTACTAGGATCAGAGAAGAATCCTATGGAATATCAAAGGCCATAGTAGTGTTGCATATATTCCAAATGCATAATTATGTGGAATTTAGTTTATGATCCTTAACCCTTAATAACCAAGGATGTAAAGGTAAGTCCTAGGTCAACCCCCTTCCTTGGATGAAAGCTCAAGCACTAAACTCGCGTCATTCCCTACTCATGTCAGATGATCTGATCAGCCAACATGTGCGGGTGGATCTGTGATTCAGCTGTGCCTGTTACCCTGTCAGATTGTGCTGTTAAACTCTGATAGCATGATCTAACACGATGCATCTGGGATTGTGCTATACCCCTCCACCTTCAGTGACGCTGTGGTATGATCACAGGGATCCGATGTGTTGCCATGACAGAAAGAGGTCAGAAGATGACACCTGTCACCTGGGTTCACAGGAGATGATTATTTCTGTTGTACAGAGCCATACATCAGCTAATGGTAAAAAACACCCAAATTATGTTTTATGCTCATTAATCATATTGGTAATAGCTGGCTGTAATTTCTCTGAACCTTAAAATACACTAAATAGATTAAAGAAATAAAAAGCATCCTCATATTTACCTCACCTCTCATGTGTCTGATCCCTTGTCATTCGTGCTGGAATTCTAGGTTCTGCGCATTTGCATCATGTCATGACATCAAGAGTCCATGACCTTCCACGCACATGCACAGAACCCTCCAGCATGAGATTTTGAGGATCAGAAAATATGGCGAGGTTGGGATAGGCAGTGATGAGCAGTGGAGGGGCCAGAGTGGTGGGTGAGGAGACCCAACAGCATTATGAGAGAAATTAAATTTATCGAGAATAACTAATCTGCAAACCAAATATGGCAAAAACAAATAAATTTTGAGGAGGGGGAGGACGGGGGGGAGGATAGAGGAGAGCAGAGATAGAAGAGGGACAGGCAGGGAGAGACAGGGAGTGACAGGGACAGACAGGGTTATGTACTGAGCAATGCCTCTGGGCATGCTCAGTACATAATCACGGAGCCGACATCGGATCCAATTTAGAATCGGATCCAATGTCCATAGGCTCCCATTATGTAGCCCTACGGACTGTTACGGATCCATCACGGATCTGTGGTGTCTGATTTTAATCGTGGACACCAAAATCGCAGCAGGCTGTGATTTTGGATCCGTGACTAACTCGAAAGGCTACGGATTGTGCCAAATCGCATCCTAGTCTATCCGATTTAACACGGATAGACTCAAAAACGCAGTGTGAAGCTTTAGAGCTTGCTAATGCTGCTTTAAATCTGTCTGGATCTCTGGACCTGGCTCACTTTAATTTTTCTCGTGCTCCCCTGATGCTGCAGAACCAAAGCTGCCTATGCTAGCAGCAATGGAAAGATCATAGTTTGAACTGGCAGAGTGACAAGGCCTCCAGCCCCACACTGTCAATGTTCATAATCGTATGGCCTCCCAACAAGGGAGTAGAGCAGTGCTTTCCTGAAGTCAAAAAATAAGACAACTCCTCTAATGTTATTCAGTCTAGAAACTGTTAGACAAGGACTTAAACTTTTTGATGCACAATGAACTTCCACTTTCCACAATTTTACAACAAATAGTTAAGCAACTATAGTTGTTGACACAGGTGACAAAGCTTTTTAGATTTTTATATAAAATACTTTATGTTAATAACTTTTACACAAATTCATATTTAAAAGGACCCTGACAGCAGAATCAACACCTATTAAAAATTTAATAACTGCATTTGTATATTAACAGTTATTTCAGACAACCTGATTGTTTGAACAAAGTTTACAGTTAGAGATATGTGGACCCATGAAAGTTCAGGATCTGGCGGTTCTGCCAGACTTTTTATAAAGTTCTGTTCTGCTCCCAAACTTAATCTAAACCTCATTGAAAATCACTGATTGGGCACTGCCAACATGCATCCAGTCATAAAAAAACACTTCTAGGGTAGAGGGATGCAGGATTATGTAATTTTCATTTTTTGAAATACACTACATTCAAAAACGCTGATTTTACCCCATGTGCTAACCATTCACACACTACAAGTGGCTCACATTGACCCGAGCACTGATTTTACCCAACTACAGCAATGCTTACTCCTGTGGTTTGCGTATGTCAAGCCCCCAAACTCCGAATACAATTCTGAAATTATTTGTAAAGTCTGTTTTTGGTAAGAACACCAAACTTTAACCCCTTTACAACCTATGACATGCATAGAAGTCATAGTTCGCCTCTCACCCTTTGATGCGAGCTCACATTCTGAGCTCGTATTTTCCCCCACACATCTCAGCTGATGTTTTCAGTTGAGATGTGTAGCTAACAGCTGCAATCTGATCAGTAATCGGATCGATGCTGTTAATCCTTAGATCGCGCTGTTAATCACTGACAGCTTGATTCAAAGCCCCACAGCAGGGATAATGCTGTTCTCTGCCATGATGAGAGGTCCTGTGATTCAATCATGGGACCTCCATCTGTTACTTTCACAGCCTAGGGTCATGCAATGAACCCGGAAGCTGTATTGAATAATTTCCTGACGGCAATGTCCCAGTAATGGTACATTTACATGCGGCCACAGGAAGGTAGAAACAGGCAGGCATCGGACACAAATTGTGCCTGTTGCCTTGAAAAGACCTCGATGTGGCTGCGTGTAATTCAGGACTTTCCTTCCTGTGTCTTCCCTGAAGGAAGGAAAGTCCTGAATTATATGCAGCCACATCAAGGTCTTTTCAAGGCAACAGGCACAATTTGTGTCCGATGCCTGCCTGTTGCTACCTTCCTGTGGCCACGTGTAAATGTACCATAACATCACTGGCAGGGATTGATCATTTCCCCTATGTTCAGATATGCTGTAGCCCATATGATCACGGGGAAGTGTTCGTACTGTGCATAATAACTGAGGCCCCCTTTTGGGCCAAGTAAAATAAAAAAATGTCAAAAAGTTTTTTAAAATATGAAAAAAACCATAAAAGTTTAAATCACCCTCTTTTGCCCTATTGAAAATAAAACTATTAAAAAAATAAAACAATACACATATTTGGTATCATCGCATTCAGAAATGCCTGGTCTATCAAAATACTAAATCAATTAATCAGTTATGTTAAATGCGTAAAAGAAAAAGATGTCCAAACGCCAAAATTATGTTTTTTTGGTCGCCGAACCATTGCAATAAAATACAAAAAAAGGGCGATCAAAACAGTGTATCTACTGAAAAATTGTATCATTAGAAACATCAGCTCAAGCAGCAAAAAATAAGCCATTACACATCTCCAGATACCGAAAAAGTGAATGCTATGGGTCATGGAAAATGGCACAAAAGTGCAATTTTTTTCCTTTAAACACAACTGAATTTTTTTTCACCACTTAGATAACCATAAAAGTAAACATGTTTGGTATCTACAAACTCGTACTGACCCAAGGCATCATACCAACTTGTCTGTTTTATTATATAGTGAACATGATGAATAAAAACCCCAAATAACAAATATGTAATTGCACTTTTTCTGCAGTTTCACTGCAGTTTGATTTTTTCCCATTTCCTATACACTATATGGTAAAGTAAATGATTTCAACTAAAAGTACAATTCGTTCTGCAAAAACCAAGCCCTCATTTGTCTATATTGACTGAAAAGTAAAGAAGTTATGGCTCTTAGAAGAAGGGGAGGGAAAAATAAAAACCGGAAAAGGGAAAATCACCAGAGGTTGAAGGGGTTAAAGTTCAGTTTGCTCGTCCCTATTCACAGTGTATTGTTACTCTCACCTGCTCAATATTCTACTGAAGCATAGCTGATATCTCTGGTTTGCCTTTACACCCTCTTCCATGAATTTGAATTCCAGAAGATACTTGTGAACAAAGCCACTTCCAGGCATGTGCTATGTGACAGTAAGGCTATGTGCCCACTATTGTGTATTTTTGCTGTATTTTTGCAGCAGAAACAGCACCCATAATTGTAACATTGAAGTCAGGCTAGTGTCACACTTTAATGTAGAATTGCGTTCACTGCATCCAGATCCTGATGCGGTGAACGCAATTGCGGTCCCACACATTTCTTATGAAAAATGTGTGGAGGGAACCGCATTGCGATAACCGGATTGCTCAGGATGTGTAATCCTGAGCAATCCGGTTCCCGTATACTTTGCTTATCCCAGCTGCTGCCGGGATAAGCAAAGTGCTAAACCTGTGAAAAAAGCTGTAATGTTAATAATAATTTTGCCCATCGTGTCTCCAGGGGGTACCCACCACCCCTAGACACATGCTACCTACTCAGGTGGCATGTAAGTGGTTAATATTCCCTGTACAGTATAACTGACTCCTGTCGGCTCTGCACATTTTTATCAATGAAGCCAGCGGCTCCTCTGACAGTTGCGCATAGTACACGTCATGTACGTATACTATGTGCCGCTGTCCGAGGTCCTGCAGGCTTTTACAGTAAGATCTATGGCGCTGCGCTGGCGGGCACCCCTAGAGACATGATGGGCAAAATTATTATTAACATTATAGCTTTATTCACAGTTTTAGCACCTTGTTTATCCCGGCAGCAGCCGGGATAAGCAAAGTATACGGTAACCGGATTGCTCAGGATTACACATCCTGAGCAATCCGGTTATCGCAATGCGGGGCACAGAACCGCTCCGAAAACTGCAGCCTGCATGACTTTTCACGCAGGCTGCAGAGCCGGAGCCGGTAACCAGATTGCTTGTAAAGCAATCCGGTTTTTATAATAGGCTCCTATGAGAAGCGTTTCCTGCTCCAGTTTTGAGCTTTTTAAAAGCGCACGTGTGACCCTAGCCTCAATGTGATTTTCCAACAGTTGTGCCCACCATGTGAATTTTTAGGTGTTGCATTTTTAAAGGGTCCTGTCAATTATTTAGTGCCTTTTTAGACTGCATTTTACAATTGACAATAAATGCACCAGAAACCCATTAGTCCATTTTCGAAATACAGTATATTGCCCAGTTAACATGTAAGACTGGGCTGCGTTTGCATTTGTATGCGTTTTTACCAGTAAAACACATCAAAATGCATGTGTTAGCGCACCGATAGGCTGCAATGCAAAGCGCATTGCAAACGCATGCAAAGATGCATGTAATTTTGCAAGAATGCAAAACACATGCGTTTTTGCAAATGCAGCCCTAAACGCAGCAGCCCACATTTTTGGCTGAATTTGCAAAAATGCATGCGTTTTGCGTTTTTGCAAAATAACATGCGATTTTGCATATTTGCAATGCATTTTGCATTGCAGCCTTTGGTGGTGTTAACACATGCATTGGGGTGAGTTTTTAGCAGTAAAAATGCATGCAAACGTAACCAAAATGCAGATGTCAAAAGACGCTATGTGTTTTTGCGCCTGAAAAAAAGCAGCACAAATGCAACCCAAAAAAATATGCACAGTGGATAGATAGCCTTGTAGATGAAGTTGCAATGTTCATGAGCATTAACACAATTTAGAAAGGAGAAGAGTGTGTAAGGGCAGGTTATACAGGGTGGGCAATTTATATGGATGCACCTAAATAAAATGGTTGGTGATATCAACTTCCTGTTTGTGGCACATTAGTATATGGGAGGAGAAAAACTTTTCCAGATGGGTGGTGACAATGGTGGACATTTTAAAGTTGGTCATTTTAGATCCAAGTTTATTTTTTTCAATGGGAAGAGGGTCATGTGACACATCAAACATATTGAGAAGAAAAACAATGGTTGGTTGGTTTTAACGTAGCTTTATTCTTTCATGAGTTATTTACAAGTTTATGACCACTTATAAAATGTGTTCAAAGTGCTGCCCATTGTGTTGGATTGTCAATGTAACCCTCTTCTCCCACTCTTGACATACTGATAACAACACCGCAGAAGAAATGCTAGCACAGGCTTTCAGTGTCCTCTGTTTCAGATGCTGCACATCTCGTATCTTCACAGCATAGACAGTTGCCTTCAGATGAGTGATGAGGCAAACTTTTTTGTGAATGGTGAAGTTAACAAACAAACTACCGCTATTGGTGTGATACTAACCCACAGTGGATAGATCCCTCCAAGACTGTTGGAACACAAGAATTGATAGTATGGTGTATGGGGTACAAAGATAGCGGGGCCAATCTTAATCAATGGAAACCTCAATGCCACTGGATATCTGAATCATGCAGCAATTTCAGATATCCAGTGGCATTGAGGTTTGCATCTGAAACAACGCATACTGGAAGCCTGTGCTAGCATTTCTTCTGCAGTGTTGCTATCAGTATGTCAAGAGTTTGATAAGAGTGTTGCATTGACGATCCAACACAATGAGCAGCACTTTGAACACATTTTATAAGTGGTTATAAACTTGTAAATAACTCATGAAAGAATAAAGATACATTAAAACAAAGGACACCATTTTTTTTCTTATGAAATTTTCAATAGGTTTGACGTGTCACATGACCCTCTTCCAATTGAAAAAAATAAAGTTGAATCCAAAATAGCCACCTTCAAAATGTCTGCCATGGTCATCACCCATCTGGAAAAGTGTTCCCCCCTCCCATATATTCATATGCCACAAACAGGAAGTTGATATCACCAACCATTCCCATTTTATTTAGGTGCATGTATGCATATAAATAGCCCACCCTGTAGATCTATGGCACATCAGTGGTCATGCTGTCAATAGACTGGGCGAGACTGATCCGCATGCAGCTTATGTCTTCTAGACAAGTCTTGTGCATTAGAATTGCAAATAAAGATGCCCCCATAATATAAACTTGATCGAATTTGCTTCCAACATGCTATGAGCGAAGTTTAGTTGAGCATAACTTTAAAGTATTTTTTCCCTCCCTCCCTTCTTCCCCCCCCTTTCTTTCCCACCCCCCACACCTCCAACCGCACGTGTTTATAAGAATGACAGAATTAGTTAGAGTTATGGTTTATTGTTAGTTGTTAACTAATGTGTGATTATCTTAATGTATCGCTACTTGTTATGACCACCTTGTAAGTTTATATCTAATTCAATAAAAAAATCGTTGAACAGGAATTGCAAATAAAGAACTTTGAAAAGATGAGAATCACAATATGCTGTGAACTTTTCCAAAACATTTGAGTTACATTTGAGTTACCGTATATACTCGTGTCTAAGCCGACCCGTGTATAAGCCAACCCCCCTACTTTTGCCCCCAAAAACTGGGAAAACTTATTGACTCGCGTATAAGCCGAGGGTGGACTCCAGCACAGGTATACAACCCCCAGCAGTGAGGTATACAGCCCCCAGCAGTGTGGTATACAGGCCCTCCCAGTGGTATACAGGCCCCAGTAGTATCGTATACAGCAGGCCCCCAGTGGTATACAGCAGGCCCCCAGGGGTATACAGCAGGCCCCCAGGGTATACAGCAGGCCCCTAGGGGTATTCAGCAGGCCCCCAGGGGTATATACAGCAGGCCCCCAGGGGTATATACAGCAGGCCCCCAGGGGTATATACAGCAGGCCCCCGGGGGTACATACAGCAGGCCCCGAGGGGTACCCAGCAGCCCCCTGGGGGTACCTAGCAGCCCCCAGGGGTATTCAGCAGGTCCCCAGGGGTATATACAGCAGCCCCCGGGGGTACATACAGCAGGCCCCCGGGGGTTTATACAGCAGGCCCCCGGGGGTACATACAGCAGGCCCCCAGGGGTATATACAGCAGGCCCCCAGGGGTTTATACAGCAGGCCCCCGGGGGTTCATACAACAGGCCCCCGGGGGTACAAACAGCAGGCCCCCGGGGGTACAAACAGCAGGCCCCCGGGGGTACAAACAGCAGGCCCCCGGGGGTACATACAGCAGGCCCCGAGGGGTACCCAGCAGCCCCCTGGGGGTACCTAGCAGCCCCCAGGGGGTACCCAGCAGCCCCCTGGACGTACCCAGCAGCCCCCTGGGGGTACCCAGCAGCCCCCAGGGGGTACCCAGCAGCCCCCAACTGCTGGCACTCTCCCCCCTTGTAAGGGCCCCCCCCGCTGCTTATATTACCATCCCGGTCTTCTGATCAGCGCCGCTCCTCGGTGCTCCGTCCTTGCTGCTCCCGTCCTGCTAAATCCTGGATCTCCGGCCGTCGTGCGATGACGTCATATGCCTGCGACGGCCGGTGATCTCGGATGTAGCAGGACGGGAGCAGGGAGGACGGAGCACCGAGGAGTGGCGCTGATCAGAAGACCGGGATGGTAATATAAGCAGCGGGGGGGGCCCTTACAAGGGGGGAGAGTGCCAACATTTGGGGGTAATTTATTTAGTTATGCACTGCTTCCGCCTGCCGCTGATTGACAGGGGAAGCAGTGCATATATAATGAGCGGCCCCACGTGATGGGGCCGCTCATACAGCAGCCTCCCCCCGCCTCCTCCAGCCTCCACAGCCCCGGACACAGCCCCCACCAACTCATACAGCAGCCCCCACCCGTATTGACTCGTGTATAAGCCGAGGGGGAGACTTTTCAGCCCAAATTTTGGGCTGCAAAACTCGGCTTATACACGAGTATATACGGTACCTAAAATCACCGTTATATGACAAATGCTAATAGATGTCAATCTTGCTGTCAAGTTCCCTTTAAAGATTCTTATTGAGAAATGGCTTCCATTCATGTCTTACAAATCTAAATTTGCGAATCCTGTGAAAATAGAATTCTTATTGTATATTTCTTAATTTTTACTTTTTCTTCTAGGACAAAAAGTTTCAGGTTAGAATCTAATTAGAATTAATGTAGCAAACCAGCTGCTGAATTACATGGGCAATGGAAAAATATCGTTTAAAACAAGGAAATAATAATTTTAAATTCAACATGTCACATCTGTCTTAAAAATAATGAAAGATTGAATGTCAGAAATAAATGTGTTTCGATGGTACAAAACTTTGCAAAACTTGGAGATGAAATAATGCGGCATAAATTATTTAAATTATTTAAAGTGAAAAATATAGTCATTCCTGTCTGATTTCTGATTTAGGGCAGAGACACCCTATGTGAGCTGCATGCGAGATACTTGCACGAGTCTTGCATTATTCACCCGGAATGGCCACTGCCTCTCTGAATGGGAGCGTCTCAGCTGCTTGCATTTCTATGCAGCTCCACCCTACCATCCAGAGGGGAAAGGGGCATTCCGGATGAATGATGCCAGACTCGTGCCCAGATGAATGATGCGAGACTCATGCCCGGATGAATGATGCGAGACTCATGCCCGGATGAATGATGCAAGACTCATGCCTGGATGAATGATGCGAGACTCATGCCCGGATGAGTGATGCGAGACTCGTGCCCGGATGAATGATGCGAGACTTGTGCCCAGATGAATGATGTGAGACTTGTGCCTGGATGAATGATGCGAGACTCGTGCTCGGATGAATGATGCGAGACTCGTGCCCAGATGAATGATGCGAGACTCATGCCCGGATGAATGATGCAAGACTCGTGCCCAGATGAATGATGCGAGACTCATGCCCGGATGAATGATGCGAGACTCATGCCAAGATGAATGATGCGAGACTCATGCCCGGATGAGTGATGCGAGACTCGTGCCCGGTTGAATGATGTGAGACTCGTGCCCGGATGATTGATGCGAGACTTGTGCCCAGATGAATGATGTGAGACTCGTGCCCGGATGAATGATGCCAGACTTGTGCCCAGATGAATGATGTTAGACTCGTGCCTGGATGAATGATGCGAGACTCGTGCCCGGATGAATGATGCGAGACTCGTGCCCGGATGAATGATGCGAGACTCGTGCCCGGATGAATGATGCGAGACTCGTGCCCGGATGTATGATGTGAGACTCGTGCCCGGATGAATGATGTGAGACTCGTGCCCGGATGAATGATGCGAGACTTGTGCCCGGAAGAATGATGCGAGACTCGTGCCCGGATGAATGATGCGAGACTCAGCTCATATGAATGATGTGAGACTCGTGCCCGGATGAATGATGCGAGACTCAGCTCGGATGAATGATGCGAGACTCGTGCCCGGATGAATGATGTGAGACTCGTGCGAGTATCTTGCATGCATCTTCCATAGGGTATCTCTGCCCTTAACGTGAAACTCTGGTTTTCCATGATTTTGTAGGAATGTAAAGAAAAAGTGGTTTTAGATCCAGACATAAATTTATGGATTCTGAAAGCAAGAGGACAGCAAAGCCTATAATTCAGTAATGAAAACATCAATAATTTAATTAGGGTCCGTAGTATTTACCTTATGTACATTACAAATGACCTAGACAATATCTGTGAGTACTTCATTAAATAGCAACGACATAAATAAATCTTATTATCTCATGTATTTGAAGTCTCCAGCAGAATTGCCTGAAGCAAGCAAGCTATTATGGTGGGTTTACACACACCAATCATTGTATCCAATCTCTGAACCAATCTCTGGTTGCAGTGAAATCATGGACACATAGTTCCATTTTGTGGCTGTGTACAACATGGAGCAATCTGTCCATGATTTCACTGCAACCAGAGATTGGTTCAGAGATCGGATACAATGATTGGTGTGTGTAAACCCACCATTAACCTTTATTCTTATAATTAGTTGTAGAAGCTTTGATTAATTGCATATTTTAACATATGTATGTACATAAAGTTATGTTTGTCTCTTATAGATGTATATTAAAAACATATGTTTCCTTATTTGACATTGGATATTGAAAATGACAGAATGGCAGAATGAGCTACACAGATGGAATCAACACATTTACTTTTATCTTCATTTATCTATAATATCTCTGGAAAGTAAGAAGACAACTTGGAATGAACAGTTTGACGTTTAATCTAAATCACATTTAGTTGCTACAATTTTGCAATTTGTAACTGATTTCTGAAAAGTTTAGTTCACAGCAGAAATGTGTTTAAGTGGTTTTGCCCTATATCACATTGTATGGGGCACATAATATTCTTTCATGGCTGGGGTCACATTTGGACAGGTAATTGTGGTTACCGCATCCAGATCCGGATGCAGTAACCGCAATTGCCTGCAGCAGCAGGGACGAACAAAGCATACAGCTGCCGCAGGCATTCACGTGTGCCTTACGGCAGCCGCATGGGCTCCCATAGGAGCCCATTATAGCAATCCGCCTGCGGTTTCCTAACCGCTGCGAAAACTGCAGCCTGCATGATTTTTACCACAGGCTGCAGATCCGGATGCGGTAACCGGATTGGATGTAGAGCAATCTGGTTTAAATAATGGGCTCCTATGAGGAGCGGTTCCTGATCCGGTTTTGAGCATTCTAACAGCTCAAAACCGGATCAGGATCTGAAAATGTGACTCTAGCCTATGTCAGCTTAGGTCGGCTTCACACTACGAGTGTGATCCAATCCGTGGCTGCCTGCTTGAGCCAGACAGCCCCGGACCAGATCAGCACACAGAACCGGAGGGCTAATTTGCCCCCGGTCTGGTGTGCAGCCACACGCAGATGCTGCTGCTGATAAGTCAGGACCGCAGCTAGCTCCCTGCAAGCCACAGTTCCGACTTATCAGCGGCGGCAGCTGGGTCCGGCTGCACGCAGGACCCCAGGGCATATTAGCCCTCCGGTACTGTGTGCTGATCCGGTCCGGGGATGTCTGGCTCAAGCGGACAGACACGGATCGGATCACACTCGTAGTGTGAAGCCGGCCTAAGTAGTATGCATTGTTTGCATTGTTTTTTTTTTAAACTGATTAAAAAATAAATTCAAAATAGATTTATTTTGATTTTTATTTAGAGGAATATATTTGATATTTGAGTGTAATTGAATTGTACTCAAATTTGACAAAATTCCTCATTCGCCAAAATGATAATTTTTTTTTCTTCTGTGTTATATTCAGCTACTAGCCACCATTTTTCTGAACCATTGAGGGTCATTAAAGATTATACTCACATCATCGCTCACCTCTCTGACACCTTGTTCCTCAATGCCGCCTTGCTAATTTTAACCTTATATTTCTTATCATTGTCATTTGTGCTGAAATACACCTCTAATGCTAGGCCAGGACTTTCTGATTAGGCCCAGGATGTTTCTGTATATGCGTGCATATGGTCATGGTGAACCTCATGATGACTTAACTTTTTCGCTTTCAGAGAAGGATGTTGTGACCTATTGTGAGAGGCGGTGATAAGAAGAGGTGTCGAGCATTGGCCAGGTGATGGTGAGGAGCTGAGGGGCCAGAAAGGTGAGTCATATGCTAATGATTAAGATTTTTTTTATTTGTAAAATCTTTCAATTAATTACATTCTGCAGACCCCTGAAAATGTACATTAAAATTGTGTAGAATACCTTCTCTGTGAATTGAATTATGCATAAAATTCCATACGAACAGGTGAATTCAAATTTTACTTCACTCACTCATCTATAATACATTGATAGATAGATTGATGAAATAGATAGATAGATAGATAAGATAGATAGATAGATAGATAGATAGATAGATAGATAGATAGATAGATAGATAGATAGATAGATTAGTGCATTGCTTACCCTTAGTCTTTGAACTTGGAAACCCTGTTTCTCTGCCATTGTCAAAAAATGTTGAAAGTTCACATCGTCAAGAAGTAGATAAACAGGAACTCCTCTAGTTGATGCTTCCACGAGTTCTTTAAATATATCAATATCGGTAAACATGTCCATTACAATGGCAATCACCTGTAGAATAAAATAGGATCATATTATTCCTATAAAAGGTCAGTTTGTTCCCAATCTCAGCACCTACTGGTTCTAGAAGCAGTGCACAGTTGCCTCTTAGCATTAGATTTAGCATGATGCATTAACTTTGAACTGAAGACACCTCTTGATTTTCAGAATGGAACATGTCTTAAACTTTTTCAAAATTGTACTTAATATATGTAAATACTGTTTAATACCCTTAATAATATCACCATAATTTATTTTCCTTGACCTGTTGCTGATATCTGTCAACACATTATAAAATCTAACCTTTAATGACTTTTATCCATAGATACATATTGATACATGACCAATCTATCCAGTGATTGTAGAAGACTTCATCAACTTTTAAAGATCACCTGTCATCGGATCAAAAGTGCCCATTTTTGGTTTTATTTTAATCTCACTTATCCCTAGTATTCTGTTTATTTTTTTTATTCTTTTGTAAATCCTTTGTTGAACTTATGATAAATCCTCTTTAAAGAGAACCTATCTCCTCCAAATATGCTATTTACCTGCAGACATACTGGTAATATATGGTTCAATAGCATTTAAAATGTGCACTACTGGCTTGCAGAGTAAAAATGAAGTTATGTTTTCCCTGCAGCTGCTTACTTACAGTCATTGGGGCGAAGCAGGGGCTGTAACAGTCACTGCTTACTGGACACTGGTGCATTATTATCAGTCTACAGTACAATAATTGATAGCCTGCTCAACAGAGGAGTGAACACATACATCTGATTCAATTTGGTGCACCTTATTTCCACACTCCCTTCATTAGGAATGGCATACAAAACAGCCTAGGCACATTTCAGACTGTCTAAGCATTGTCCATTAGTTCGAACACACCTAACTCTAACATTATAAATTAAAAGGGCAGCATGTTTACAGGTAAAAATCATGTCCAACAACCTGTGTGACAAGTGCTTTGTCATCTGACACAAACACCCACTGTCCATAAGTACTTGAAAGTAAATTATAGAATATAGATAGTGTCAATAGCATAACCCCAAAAACACAAATTAAACCATTTATCTGTGGTTTAGATGCTTATGTTGTCTTACATAATAAAAAGCATCTTATTGGATATGGACTTACAGTCTAACTTCAACCTTAAAAACTATAAACTATGATAATGAAGAATCTTTGAAACACCCTTGCTATAGCCAAGGGTTCTGCTACATGAATAAAAATATCCCAATCCTCCTTTGATGTTTTTGCCTGAATTGAATCTCAAGCTTTGCATACACAGTGTCAGTGTGTACAGGTGTGCTTTCATCCCTTCTCCTGTCTGAAGCGGCTCTTTAGTGCAAACATGGGAACACACATTATGGGTGACCAATGTTGACAAGGGAGAGCGATGAGAGCATTCTTTTATACTGTATGTGTGCCTGCACTCACTGGGCTCCTGCAATGATAGCTGTGCATGCTCTCATCCCTCTACCTTGTCAGCATCGGCAGCACACTTTGTGTTGTCATTTGTGCAGAGAGAAGGGGATGAGAATGCACTGACACTGTGTGTGCTCTCAGCTTATGCAATGTCAATGTGTACAGGTCTTAAAACTCAATTCTAGCAGCACTTCAAAGGGAGAACTGTCATTCAACCTTAGGGGAGGTGTGGAGACTTTTAATTGAAGGGGGTAGGAACAGTGCACTAAAACACTGGACATGCCAAATGTGAGCAGAAGACCCCTAATTTAGAAATTAGACAAAATATTATTATGTAAAACACAATAAATAACATCTATACTACAAGTGTGATGTTTTTGTGACATGTTGACTGCTCTACAGTCCATGTGAAATGCTCTGTTCAGATTTAATGGTTGCCTTTTTCCTTTGGCACATTCAGTGTTATTATGTAGATCAGAGGTCTCAAACTCCAGGCCTCGAGGGCCGCACACAGTCAGGTTTTCAGGCTTTCCTTTCAATTTGACAGTTCATCATTTGATTACCAACTGTCAAATACTATGGAAATCAGAAAACCTGCACTGTGTGCGGCCCTCGAGGCCTGCAGTTTGAGACCCCTGGTGTAGATGCAGCTATTTTGCAGTCTATGGGTGAGGCGGCTCTCCAGGTACAGGTGAGCTGCTGTTGCTGGGTGTGTCATCTGACTTAGTTTTCCACTCCCCCAGCCTTTAAATAGCATCTTTTTCCACCAGAAGATGTCACTGATAGAGTTTCAATCTGGCTTGACCTTGTGTGCTGTTAGGAATCTGTGCTATTGCTGAAGTCCTCTTGTAGTTAACATAATCATCTATGGGGAATTTTCTGCTGTTATTCTGGAGGGTGGGTGAAGGTGAGAGGGTGCTAGCCTACGACTGGTTGAGGAGCAGAGGGCAAGGATGTTGACCCAGATCTTCTCACCATCTGAGGTACCTCTGGGAGAAGAGAGAGTCAGAAATCCCAGTACACGGTCTGACTAGCTACCCAGGTACTTGACTCTCAATTGTCATCCTGCTACTCATTCCCTCATCTTCTATACCACTACCATCACAGTTTTTAGGGCTATGTTCTCTGCATTGGTTTGCATGGGTGACAAACCCTCTTTAAAGAGGACCTGGGTTATTTTATTGTAGATTATTTTGTACAGTTATTTAAGCAATTTAATTTACATGATTTATACAGTTCAAGTGTTTAGCTTTTCATGATATTTTTTTACAGCCAGTTGGTTGCCACACAACCTTGTCACCAGACCACCCACTCTCTAAACATTTCCACATGACATGACTTTATATGATTGTATTCATTTATGTAAATTAAGGAATAAACAAAAAGGCAAAGTGATTTTTCTGCACCACCTGTCCTGTTTAATTGTATTTGAAATAATAGCACACATACTATAGTTGCTATATGTCCCTTTGACATAGCAGTATGAAGATTGATATTTTTATTATTGATTTGTAATTTAGCATCAGGAGGATGAAATGTAACATTTATAATTATTCTTCCTGCAGTTTCTTTTCCCAATGTTGGCTTACAAAGCAGAAAGCTAAATACTTACCAACAGGAAAATTACTATAGATATAAATATTTCAGCTTCAGATATTACTTATGAAATGTTTACCACAAACATTAGAAAGAATCTGGCACCAGTTTTTTTTCTAGATAATCAGAGAGCTGCATGATACAGGGCAGAGGCAATAATGAATTCTATACTGAGCTGTTTAGTGTAGTTTTTATAAAATGACTGTTTTATCAGAAGGAGATTATCACTAAAGAACTAGTTAGCCTTTTGTCATGTATATAACCCTGCTCATACCACTGACTGGCAATTTTTTGTGTACATTGTAAATAAACTGACAATAGGGGAGGGGTTATACAGAGCTCAACACTCACAATGCTGGTAGATCTGCTAAAACAGTTTTTATTCAAAATTGCCCCAGCAATTTAAATTAGTGCCACATTGCTGGAATCATAGTATATGCCCCTACATTGTGCTGCTTTCAAATGAGGCAGCAAAAACTTGTCGACAGATTCCGTTTACGTCAATGATAGTAAGTTATTAAGCTTAAAGAGGACCTGTCAGCCCCCTGGTGCTATGCGAACTGAATGCAGCACTGAATGCAGTGTGTCTGCTGAATTCAGGGAAGGGGTCCCCCATGTCTCTAGTTCCCCCTGTTAATTGTAAAAAAAGACTTTATAAAGTTTATGGATAAGGAGTCCAGAGGGATTTACTCAGTAATGAGTCATCACTGTTGTATTATAAGGGACTGGAGGCAGGGAGAACACCAGCAGCAGCGATGTCACATACAGGAGGCTGAACAAGAGAGGCTGGAGGCGGGGAGGATACCATACAACAGTGATGACTCATCCCTGAGTAAGTCCCTCTGGACTCCTTCTGCAGGGGGGGTGACAGGTCCTCTTTAACAAAAGTTGATGATAGGATGATCTTTTTAACTCTTTGAGTCCCCGTTTCAGAGAGTAATTTGTTGGCTGATCTTTACAAGGAACTTTTAAAAACAAAGTAGTTTTGTTCTTGTCCATAAAAAAGTACAACAGTTCTGCTAATACCTAACACACATCTGATAATCATTGACATTGCTTCTATTCATTACATAACATTCATTGATCACCTGTGATGTAAAGCAGTGAATGCAGAAGGAGGTATAAACTGTGCTTGTATGCTCCCTAGGGATCAGGACCGTCTTAAGGTATCGTTACACAGTACGATATTGTGAACAACATCGCTGAAACAGGGTTTGGAGTTGTTCAAACGACATCGTTAGGAATCATTGCATGTGACACCGAGATACGACTACGATAAATCGTTGGATTGCTGATCGCTGATTTGTGAACATGTTCTCAAATCAGGTGATCCTCGATCAGCCCAACCTGCTGCATTGTTGTGTGTAATACCACAATAACGATCTCATTAACAACTTCGCCTATTCACAACAGTGAACAAGTATCAATCGCTGGGTTGTGCAAACGACACCTGCTCACTACATCGTTGGTGCGTCGTTCACAATATGTAGACGCTGTTACATCACACCAACGATGTCTAAAAGATGTCCTAACGACCGCGCCCCGGTGAGATCGCTAGTGATATCGTTACATCATTGAAGTGTGTAACAGTACCTTTACACAGCCAGAGACCCAACCTGCAAGATTAAAGGGGTGTTAATGCAGCAACATCAAAATAACTTTGCTGCAGACTTGGGATATACTCCATCCATATGTCAATGCATATGATTAAAATGAACCTGACAGCTGATTCATAGTGTCCAAACAATGGCAGCATGAATCAGACTCTGGCTATATCATTTGAAGCAATTACATCTCTCTATGAAATGCTGCAATGTTTCAGAGAAGACAAACATGTAAAAGCAAGCTAAGATGATGAGTCTAAGCGTCTGAACCACTCCCTTTAAGTGACATCTTACTTCTTTTATAAGAAGAAACTTGTCACTCAAGGGGAAAAGACATGGACATGTAACTATGGAATAGCCTCTTGGGCTAGACACCTGAGGGGCATAGCTCGGACCAGCTTTTAAAAGTGAATTTCCTCTTAAATGCTATAGCATTTCAGAGAAAGACATACCTGGCTAAAATGACGGCCCACTTTAATTATTGGTCTTTTTATATGTAGACAATTGCTCTTATACATCACCTGTTTTTCTTTGAACTTATGTGTCATTGTACCAGTAACCCTGTAGCTAAGAAGAATATAAAGAGCAGAAATCACCTTGTACAATTGATGGATCCATCCAGGTTTTTGTATAATGTAGGGTGATCCTAGTAAAGATTAATTTGGTTCTGTAGTACTTTGTTAGCTCTGTGTTATTTCAGATTTTGGTAAGTCAATCGAGACATAGTTGCAACCTCATAATGTGGGAAGAGCAATAAACCCAAAATCTATCAGCTGATTAAGGCATAGAATGATCAGAATGTTTCCTGGAATCAGATATCATGGATCCCCAGAGCTTATTTCTATTGTTGTAAAGTTTTATTAACCTCACAGTCATAACACAATAATAATATTTTTACATTATATATATATATATATATATATATATATATATATAATACATAATGTTTTCGTGAATGTATGAATGTATAATACAAGAATAATCTGTTCCTGAATACCAACAGGACAATTTTGCAGGCTTTATACAATAACATTTTCAAAGTGTAACCATATTCATTGAAATGCAATCAGGCTGCACATCTGCCCATTTGGCTTGATTCAGGAAATCACATTGTATTTTCAAGTCTTGAGAATAGTTGTTTTCTGTAAATTAATGCCATCACAGATGTGCTTGGAATTAATTTATCTTGCTACATGGTAAATATGTTTGATAATGTCTCCCAAATAACGGCAGGGACACACTTGTCCGACAGACATGCGAGTCTGTCGGAGGAGACTCGCAAAGGGCAGGAGCAGTGACCCGGAACGGCCTCTGTCAGGACGGGGAGTGTAGAGCTGCACAAACACACAATCAGCTGACAGCCCCGTCCTGACAGAAAGAGGCTGTTCCGGGTCACTGCTCCTGCCCTATGCGAGTCTCCTCCGACAGACTCGCATGTCTGTCGGACAAGTGTGTCCCTGCCGTAAATTGCATTTAGTGGTTAAAATGTTGGTGTGTGCAGCTACCCGGGTTTAACTCCTTCATGACTTTTGGTCTGTCCCCAGGATGCGTATTTCATTGCATATTTAGTGAAGCTCAACACCAGATCTGCACCAAGTTTGCAGCAGTGTGTTTTCCCAGCAAGTCTATGGTATTTATGAAGTCCTGTCCACATGGTGCATTTTTTTGCAGCCAATCCGCTGTGTATTTCATTGTGGAAAAATCTACAGCATATCAATTCTTGCTGCAGATTTTGCTACATTTTTCACCCATAGACCCTCATGATAAACTCAAACTATGCGGCGCCATATCCATGCAGTGTCTTCCTGCCCGAACGCCATCGGCTGCGGTAAGACACAGCCTCTCCCCCTGCTGTATAGACAGACCTGACAGCAATTCCCCCCCTCCCCCGGTTCTCACTTGCAGCTGCAGGGGCAGTGGTGCTAGCCAATGACAGCACCCCCCCAGGTCCTCACTTGCGGCTGCAGGGGCGGCGGTGCTAGCTACTGACAAGAGCTCCCCCTGGTCCACTTTGTGGTTCAGGCAGCAGGGGGGTTTGATAAATAATAATAAATAATAAATATAAAATAAACTATTCCAATCAGGAAATGGCAAGAAAAGTCAAAATGCCAGAATTACATTTTTTTGGTCATCGCAACATTGCAATGAGAAGCAATAACAGGTGATCAAAACATTTTTTTTACCCCAAAATAGTATCAGTAAAAATGTCAGCTCAGGTCTCCAGACATAAGCCATCTCTTAAGGCCGCTTTACACGTCGCAATATCGTTCCGATATTGCATACGATTTCACGGGAGCGCGCACGTTTTTGGCACTTGTCCAAGATCGCATAGGAGATGTTACACAGGGAGATATCGGCAGGCAACGCAACTACGATGTCGTACGCCCCTCTTGCACACTGCGTCTGAGCAACTCAGGGAATGAGCAATTAACATTGGAGTGAATAGGGGAAGTTGTGCTCCAATTCGTAGTTGCGCTGTCACACAGCATGATCCTGCCAGATAGTCAAGCCAATATTGCATGATTGAACAGTATGCACAATTCAAAAACGATATCGTAGTTGCATCGTTTTTGAGTTGCTTTGCCCATTTACACGACACAACGCACGAACGATATCAACTGAAAGGCCCTACCACGTGACTTTTTATCATAGTTGTATTGCGATATCGTGACGTGTAATCGGCCTTTAGCCCTAGATCCCGAAAAATAAAATCTTCAAAGCTCACAGAAACTAGCAAACCCAAGCAATTTTTTTTTATTTACAAATTTTTAATTTTTTTTCACCGCTTAAATAATAATAAAAAAAAACAAGTGTGGTATCTGCAAACTCATACTGACCTGCAGAGTCATACTGTCTGGTCAGATTTACCATATAGTGAACATGGCAAATAAAAAAAACAAAAAATAATTGAAATTGCTTAAAAAGTGCAATTTGACAATGCACTTTAATTTTTTTTTCTTGTTTTAATTTTCCAGTACACTATTTGGTAAAATGAATGGTGTAATTTGAAAGTACAGGGAATAATGGATGTACATGGATGCACCTAAATAAAATGGGAATGGTGGGTGATTTCAACTTCCTGTTTGTAGCACATTTTTCATCAATGAAAACCTCAATGCCACTGGATATCTGAAATTGCTACATGATTCAGATATCCAGTGGCATTGAGGTTTCCATTGATGAAGAATGGCTCACTATCTTTGTAGCCTTTATACCACAACATACCATCAATTTCTGTTTTTAACAGTCTTGGAGGGATCTATCCACTGTGGGTTATTGTCAGACCATTAGCGGTGGTTTTGTTTGTTAACTTCACTATTCACAAACAAGTTTGCCTCATCACTCATCTGAAGGCAATTGTCTATGGTGAGAAGATACGAGATGTGCAGCATCTGAAACAACGGATCCTGGAAGCCTGTGATAGCATTTCTTCTGCGGTGTTGCTATCAGTGTGTCAAGACTGGGAGAAGAGGGTTGCATTGACTATCCAACACAATGGGCAGCACTTTGAACACATTTTATAAGTAATCATAAACTTGTAAATAACTCGTGAAAGAATAAAGTTACGTATAAACCAAGCACAACTCTGTTTTTCTTATGAGATTCTCAATAAGTTTGATGTGTTCCATGACCCTCTTCCCATTGAAAAAAATAAAGTTGGATCCAAAATGGCCGACTTTAAAATGGCCACCATGGTCACCACCCATCTGGAAAAGTTTTCTCCTCCCATATACTAATGTGCCACAAACAGGAAGTTGATATCACCAACCACTCCCATTTTAGGCTAGGGTCACACTTGCAGATTTTCTAGCGCTTTTGGGAACCTGCGTTTTCAGAAAACGCATGCAAAAACGCACCCATAGGCCCCCATGCAAAAAACGCATGCCCAAATAGCAAAAACACATGTCTGAATGTACCATGCGTTTTTGGGTGCGTTTTTGGCTCAGCACCAAAAAATACTGCAAGATGCAGCTTTTTTGATAAAACGCACCCAAAAACGCAGCATGCAGTATTTTTTGGTGCTTTTTCAAAAACGCATGCATCTTAATAACATGGGGCCCTATGGAAACGCATGCGTTTTTAAATGGCACTAAATGGTCATGCGTTTTGCATGCGTTTTTACATGTGTTTTTTTGCACGCGTCTTTGCATGTGTTTCAAGGGACCCCACACCTATCAGCAAAAAGGCAGGTAAAAATGCAGGGTGCCAGAAAACACCTTAAAAAATGCATGGCATGTGTGACCCTAGCCTCATTTAGGTGCATCCATATAAATGGCCCCCCCGGTACAACTCGTCTTGCAAAAAAGTCACATAAAAGAAGTTCATTAATCTTTCAGGTGTCTCAAACTAAATGAAGGCATGTGGAAGGAAAAAATAAAAATGTTACCTTTTCTCACATAAATGTTATTTTAGCCCCACAAGAGTAACAGGAAAAAAAATGCACCATACAAATTGTTGTGCAATTGTTCTAGTACAGGGGTGGGGAACTCCAGTCCTCGAGGGCCGCAAACAGTGCATGTTTTCAGGATTTCCTTAGTATTGCACAGGTGATAACATAATCACTTGCACTGGTGATGATTCCAATCCCTGTGCAATACTAAGGAAATCGTGAAAACCTGAACTGTTTGCGGCCCTCGAGGACTGGAGTTCCCCACCCCTGTTCTAGTACATTAATTCCCATACGTGGTGGAAAACTACTGTTTGGCTTCATGGCATGGCTCATAAGCAAAGGAGGAACATTTGACATTTGGAGCATAAAAAATGCTGAAAACGCTAGTGGACGCCATGTCATGTTTGCAGAGCCCTTGATGTGCCTTACAGTGAAATCCCCCTACCATTTTGGAATCCAGATCTTTCAAGGAATTTATTTAGATGTGTGAACCTTGAGCTCCCAGTGCTTTACAGAATTTTATAACATTGGACTGTGACAATAAAAGATGTTGTTTTAGCCACAAATGTATTATTATTTTCATAAGGGTAACAGGAGAAAATGCACCATACAATTTGTTCTGCAATGTTTCTTGTGTATAGCTAGACCCCATATGTGCTCAAAAACTACTCTTTAGGCGGCCGTCACACGGTGCAATATCTTGAACGATATTGTAAGCGATCACGTGCACGCCGATCACTAACAATATCGTTCACATCGCTGGTGAGCTGTCACACAGACAGACTCACCAGCGATGTGGGCCAGCGAGATCGCTGGTAACTATGGTACACATCGGGTTACTATGCACCGAGCGGCGCTTAGTAACCCGACGTTTACCATAGATACCATCTCCCAGCATAGGCTGTGCCGCTGGGAGATCGTTCATCGTGGTGTCACACACCACGATGAAGCAGATTGTTAAATCGTTCATCGCTAGATATGAGCTCCAGCTCTCATATCTGCGATGTCACGATCAAGCGATTTTACATTGTAAAATCGCTTGATCGCACGTAGCGATGCACAATCGATATTGCTTAAGCGATCAAAAAGCAGATCACTTAACCTTCCTAGCGTTATTCCCGAGCCTGACTCGGGGTTAACATTCACTACCAGAAGCGTTAACCCCGAGTCAGGCTCGGGCTTACCCGCGTTCGCGGCAGATGCGGTGAGAAAACCGCATCTGCCGCACTTGCCGCACTTGCCGCACTTGCGGCGCGGTTGCGGCGCGGTTGCGGTAATCTGCATAGTAAAGGGAACCAACCACCTCGGATGACCCTCATACACTGTTAATATGTGCCCCTGCAGCCTAGTAAACCATTAGCAGCACTGTTTTTGTGTGAAAAGTGGCTGCAGTAGAAGTGAGATAATGATTTTATAAACTTACATGCCTGCGTACTTGAGGGCGTCTCCCTGTGTGTGCTGGCACTTGTGGGCTGTGCTCATCATGTCTGCTCTCCCCCTCCCTTATGCACGCCCCCTCTCAGCCTGCTATACTGTGTGAGGCTGATTGCGTCATAAAGGGGCGGGGCTACCGGGATGCCGCGATTTAGCCCCGCCCCTTTATGACGCAATCAGCCTCACATCACTATAGCAGGCTGAGAGGGGGCGTGCATAAGGGAGGGGGAGAGCAGACATGATGAGCACAGCCCACAAGTCCCAGCACACACAGGGAGACGCCCAGAAGTACGCAGGCATGTAAGTGTATAAAATCATTATCTCACTTCTACTGCAGCCACTTTTCACACAAAAACAGTGCTGCTAATGGTTTACTAGGCTGCAGGGGCACATATTAACAGTGTATGAGGGTCATCCGAGGTGGTTGGTTCCCTTTACTATGCAGATTACCGCAACCGCGCCGCAACCGCGCCGCAAGTGCGGCGCAAGTGCGGCAGCTATGCGGCAAGTGCGGCAGATGCGGTTTTTTTACCGCATCTGCCGCGAACGCGGGTAGCCCGCTTTTAGCAACAAATTCAAGACCTAAACAGACCGCCAGGGAGGCTACACGATATCGTTCAAGATATTGCACCGTGTGACGGCCGCCTTAGGCACAATGCAAATCTCAGAAGGAAGGAGCATGAAGCTCATGTGTCCTGATGCAAAAGCTCCAACGCGGCCCCCAATTATTGCAAATCTTTAATAGCATTATTATTTTTATATACGCCAAAGGAACATTTTGTGCTTCATAGGCTTTAGGTTGGAGATTTGATTGCAACACGGGCACCTATTGTAGTTATGAATCTTACCGTATTGTAATTCAGATTACTTGGAATAGTTTGAGGTGTCATGTTTCAGGGCCACTTTACACACACCAACTTATCTGTCCAACTTCTGAACAACTTGCTGGTTGCAGTGAAATCATGGACACATTGTTCCATTTGTACACAGCCACAAAATGGAGCAATGTGTCCATGATTTCACTGCAACCAGTAAGTTGGTCAGAAGTTGAACAGATAAGTTGGTGTGTATAAATTGGCCCTTATGGCCAGAGCATCCGATATGCTAGAAAAGCAGACCCACACAAGTGACCGCATTTTACAAACTACACCATACAATGAATTCATCTAGAGGTGCAGTAGGCATATTGACACCACAGGTGTTACTAAATTTTATGGTATTGGGCAATCAAGAAATATATTTTTTTTTCTTCAAAATGTTGTTTTAGGCTAGGGTCACACATGCCATGCGTTTTTTAAGGTCCTTTTTGGCACCCTGCGTTTTTACCTGCATTTTTGCTGATTGGTGTGGGGGCCCCTTGAAACACATGCAAAAACACATGTACCATTTAGTGCCATTTAAAAACGCATGCGTCTCCTATAGGTCCCCATGTTAACAAAAACGCAGGCGTTTTTGAAAAAGCACAAATAAATACTGCATGCTGCGTTTTTGGGTGCGTTTTATCAAAAAAAGCTACATCTTGCAGTATTTTTTAGTGCTGAGCCAAAAATGCACCCAAAAACACATGGTACATTCAGACATGCGTTTTTGCTATTTGGGCATGCGTTCTTTGCATGGGGGCCTATGGGTGCGTTTTTGCATGCGTTTTCAGAAAATGCAGGTCTCCAAAAACGCTAGTAAAATCTGTATGTGTGACCCTAGCCTTAGCCCCGAGTTTATAATTTTTATATTGGGAAATAAGAAAAAAGTGTATCATACAATTTACTATGTCACTATGTCAGTGTGTCAATACCCTCCATGTAATCAGAAACTCTTTTTGAGGTACAGTGCAAAGCTTAGAAAGGAGTGCTATGTTGGACTTCAGAATTTATTATAATTGTTTGTGGGGGCCATATTACATTGTCAAGGCCCCTAAGGTGCCAGAATAGCAGAAATCCCCCACAAGTGACCCACTTTTACAAACTGCACACAAATCCCCCATAAGTGACCCAATTTTACTAATTTCACACTACAGTGAATCTATCTAGCGGTGCAGTAAGCACATTGACATCACAGGTGTGTCACAAAATATTTACTATTGGGTTGTAAAGAAAAAAGTGATTACATTTTTACAACTAAAATGTTGTTTTAACCCCATATTTCACATTTCCCTAAGTTAAAAAGTAAAAAAAAGACCCCATAATGAGTTTCACAACTTTTCCTGAATGTGCCAAATAGAGATGAGTGAGAAAACCAAACAGGAGTGGTGTCTTCGGTCCGCGCTACTGCCCGAAATGATGTGAAGGAAGACAATGCTTGTATGTGCTGCTCCTTTATTCGACCTCTCACCCTGAGGAAGGTGCAAGGCTTGCACTGAAACGCGTTGGTGAGAGATCGAATAAAGGAGCAGCACATACAAGCATTGTCTTCCTTCCGGAGACTCCACTCCTGTTTGGTTTTTCTGAATCTTTTCCTAAGGTGCATGTGGCGGTGTGGGACCTGCGGCAACTATAACTCAGGCGTACAAGCTGGTTGTGGGTGATCACAACCTGACCAGGTGAGCGAGTTACCTGTAAGGCCCCCTTTACTTGTCTCAAGTGATAAGGCACAATCTGTGCCTCTGTATCTCCTTTGTTTAATTTTTTAAATAGAGATGAGTGAATCTTTTGAAGTTCGGGTTTAATTCGGTTTGCGGAATGGGTATATTGTCACTGAACTGATCGACAAACTGTTAGTCAAACTTCTGAATCCCATTGACATCAATAGGAGGCAACATCAAGGGCACAAAAAAAAACCTTATAAGGGGCACAAAAGATGCCAAAACAGATCAAATTAGGAACACCAGGAAAAGTGCCATCTGGTCCCCAAAGCTAAATTCTTATCATTGTGCATTATGGATGCATGGCACAAGGCCTAGCCCAGTATTTCAAGCTTTGTTATTGATCAGGAACAGGGAGATGAGTGACAGGTGTAGGCATGGTGCTCACAGAGCCCTGTTAAATTCACAAAACAAACAACAAAGACAGCCCAAGAAGAGTCTCCATATTTCAAAAGATTAGGGCCAGAAACCACCAAAGTGGCATCAATTGACCCAGAATAATAATTGTATCATGGTGCAGCCTGCGTACATTGCACTGGGTCTGGAAAAAGGCCTGGCCTAGAACTTGAAGGTTAAACATTAATTAGTAACAGGGGGTTGAGTGACATGTGTAGGCATCATACTCAGAGAACCCTGCTAAATTCTGGAAACAGAAAAGAAGGAGACACCAAGAAGAGTCTCCACATTTAAAAAAAATTAAGGCCAGATACCACAAACGTGGCATCAATTGACTCAGAATAAAACTAGTAAAATTGTGCAGCCTGTATGCATGGCACAGGGTCTGGTACAGAGCTTAACCTAGCATTTGAAGGTTAAACATTCATTAGTAACAGGAGAGTGAGTGATACATGTAGGCATCAGGCCCAGAGAAACCTGCTAAATTCAGGAAACAGACAAGGAGACCCCAAGAAGAGTCTCTACATTTCACAAAACCTAGGGCCAGATACCACCAAAGTGTCATCAATTGACCCAGAATAGGTCATAAAGGGTTTAACCCCTTCCATCCCCCAGCCTATTTTGGCCTTGCCTTACTGACCTTTCCATTTTTTGCAATTCTGACCAGTGTCCCTTTATGAGGTAATAAATCTGGAACACTTCAATGGATCCTAGCGATTCTGAGATTATTTTTCGTGACATATTGAGGTTCATGTTAGTAGTAAATTTAGGTCTATAATTTTTGCGTTTATTTGTGAAAAAATCCGAAATTTTAAAATTTTTAAATTTTGAATTTTTATTCTGTTAAACCATAGAGTTATGTGACACAAAATACTTAATAAATAACATTTCCCACATGTCTACTTTACATCAGCCCAATTTTGGGAAAGAAAACTATTTGTTAGGAAGTTATAAGGGTTCAAAATTCATCAGCAATTTTTCATTTTTCAAGCAAAATTTATAAAACTATTATTTTAGTGACCGCATCACATTTGAAGTCTCTTTGAGGGGTGTAAATGACAGAAAACACCCAAAAGTGACACCATTCCAAAAACTGCACCCCTCAAGCTACTCAAAACTACATTCAAAATGATTATTAACCCTTCAGGTGCTTCACAGGAACTAAAGCAATGTTGAAGGAAAAAATGGATATTTTAATTTATCCAACAAAAATGTTCTTTTAACCTCAATTTTTTCATTTTCACCTGGGCAACAGAATAAAACGGATGATAACATTTGTTGGACAAATTCTCCTGAGTACACCGATTCCTCATATGTGGTAATAAACCACTGTTTGGGCGCATGTCAGGGCTCGGAAGGGAAGGACCGCCATTTGACTTTTTGAATGGAAAATTAGCTGCAATTGTTAGCGGACACCATGTTGCGTATGGAGAGCCCCTGTGTGTCTAAACATTGGACCTCCCCCTCAAGTGACCCCATTTTGGAAACTAGACCCCCCCAAAGAACATATCTAGAGGCACAGTGCACTTTGAACCCCTAGGTGCTTCACACATTAATCTGTAAAAATTAAAAAGTTCTTGTTTTTCACAAAAATGTTATTTTAGCCTCAATTTTTTTATTTTTACAAGGGTAACAGGATAAAATGGATCCTAAAATTTGTTATTAAATTTCTCCCGAGAACACTGATACCTCATATGTGGTCATAAACCGCTGTTTGGTTGCACGGTAGGGCTCAGAAGGGAAGCAGCGCTATTTGACTTTTTGAATAGAAAATTAGCAGCAGTTGTTAGTGGCAACATTCAGACCCCATCATCCCCACATGCAGCCCCATCATCCGCATATGCAGCCCCCATGATCTGCACATGCAACCCCCATCATCCAGCCCCATCACACACACACACTCACTCACACACACACACACACTTACACACACTCACTCACACACTCACTTACACACACACTCACACACCCTCACATACACGCATACACACTCACACACTCACTCACATACACACACACACTCACACACACACTCACACACTCACACACTCACACACCCACACACATACACACTCACACATAAAAACTCTCACACTCACACTGACACATACACACACACATACACACTCACTCACATATACACTCATTCACATACACACTCACTCACATACAAACTCACTCACACACACTCACTCACTCACATGCACACTCATTCACAGTCACACTCACTCACAAACACACTCACACACACACTTACTCACACACACATACACACATACACACACAGCTGCTGCGAGCGGGGAGTAATCGGCAGGCAATGCAGTTATTCCTGCGCTGTACTGAGGTGTCTCAGCCACAGTGCATATACAACAAGCAGCGGCCGATCAGACGCCAGAAACCGCTCGCATCTGATTGGCCACTGCTTGGCGTACATGTACTGTGGCTGAGAAACATCAGTACGGTGCTGGCATAAATGCCCACCTATCGCTCCTCACTCCCTGCAATTCCGCTGCCGCTAGCTCCTGCAGCATCACCCTGTCATCCAATCACCCCCTGTCACCCGATGCCTGCCGCCTGTGCAGCGGGGGACATGGGATGATTAGATGGCACGGGGGATACTGCAGAAGTTGGCAGTAGCACAATCACAGGGTACAGGGTGCAATTGTAGACATTTATGCCAACGCCGTACTGAGTGTGTAAGCCACAGTACATGTACAACAAGCAGCGGCTGATCAGACGCCAGCAGCAGCCAGCGTCTGATTGGCCGCTGCTTGTCATACATGTACTGAGGCTTAGACACCTCAGTACAGCGCCGGTATAAGTGCCCGCGATCGCTCCCCCGTACCCTGCAATTGTGCTGTCGCCGACTTCTGCAGCATCCCTCGTGCCATCCAATCATCCTCTGTCCCCTGATGCCTGCTGACAGTGCAGCAGGGGCAGGCGGTCATCGTATAGCATGGGGGATTTATGCAATAGCCAGCGCCAGCACCGTGATTGTAGGGATTGATCGGTGGACAGGGGGCGATCACAGGGGGGGTGGCGGCAGGGCTGCTGCACCTTGGGCACCTCCCTCTTCAGCCTTTGGTGCATAGATGGGATGAGGCTGAGGAGGGAGGGCTCAGGGTAGCAGCACATCACATCACCCCTCCACATCTGATTGGAGGGATAGCATTACATGGACGCTAGCTCCAATCATATCTGGGGAGGGGCGACTCAGTATAATGCATTGCAAAGTGAAAGATATTTTTGTTGTTCTTTTCCATGGGATACATTAAATGAAAGTTTGTATTACATAATAACTTATTGATTGCCTTTGACCCAATGTTAATCCTACTTATTAATGTGAATTATCACTATGGCTTTGGTAATTTTTTTTTCTTTTGTAATTTCATTTGAAAGGTTCATATATTCAATAATTTTGTTGTCTAAAAGGTGCAGTTTGGGAAATGGGAACAGTAGATGAATCTGCACATATGTTAATTACTTTGCAAATTCTTTCATTCATTCATTTTTTTTCATTAACTATATCAATCTTTCATTGGAGATTGTATCAAATAATTATATATCTTTTGTTTAAATATTTCGTAAACTGAGATAAAATGTAAATGTTGCATTTCAAAGAACATTATGACATAAGGAAGGGTAAATGATTCATAGATCTTATCTGCACATTCAGTTGAAATTGAAATAGAACAACTGAAGCATAGTTACTTAAGTCACCATGGGTTTGGAGGCTCTAAAAATATATTAAATAAGATCTTAAAATATAATAAATCTTTATTGAAATGAAAAAATCTGTCTGTCTATGTCTACATCTAAAACATGACATTTTAAAGAAACTAAAAGAAACTTTTTTGGAGGAAAGTTTCAGTTCTTTAACACCTTCAGATATATGCTTACACCCAGGAACGTTTAGCCTTTCATATGTAGATCTGAAACAAATCCCAGAAGTACATACAGAGTTTGTCAATATAAAATATATGAATGCAAGAATAATACCTTACAGTAGAAAGGAAACCTGCTAAATGGCAAAAGGCAGAATCAATGTCCATTCTAGACACCCTGGCGGGCAAGACAATAGTACAGAAGCTAATTTATTGCACACAAAGGCCATGTACTTACAATTATCATGATGGTTATTGATAAGGTTAATCTACAGTGACATGTTTGTAAATGTTGACAGCTTTAAGGTCTCTTGTAGAAATAATTTTATATATAGTGGCATCAACAGATACACTGTTTAATATATTTGAATCCATATATTGTATAAAAAATAGTTATGAGTCCAGTCAATGCCGTATATGTTGCTGACAGGTTGTAATTAGAGTTTGTTACAGTATGTTAAGTATACTGAAATAATTATATGGATATACACTTGTCTGGTGGTCAAAGTACAGTACATCTTAAACCAATCGCATGGATCTGCATCCGCTGACACATGTAAAAACGCATAACACCGTAGTGTTTTTATTGCCTGAACAGTCACAGAATCAGGCAAAATATACTGTGGTTGTAACAGTTATACATATGTTTTTGCCCTGATCTGTCCCTAAATTTCCCTAAACAATAGACAGAGAGAGACGGAGAGAGAGAGAGATTGCCAGCCTGGTACAACTAGGCAACTACGGACTGCCACCTACCCCCAGCTGCCTAGCTGTACCCAATAATAAACATAATAATAATCTACTAATTAAAAGAAATTGACATGGGGCCATATATTTAATTGCCAGCCTGGTACAGCTTGGCAGCTGGGGACTGGAATCCTCAGCGTGGATAGTCCTAAGCTTGCAGCGTTTTCCTGTGCGCTCTGCAAAAGCGCATATCTGGGTCTTTTCAGTGGAGACAGCAGATGCGGTAAGCTTCTCGTTACCATAGCAAAGCACATGCAGGCGGCGCATATCTTTACCTGCCATTAAAGCTATGCATGCCTGGCGCTAAGTTTTTAACGGATGCACCAGGCTAGGGCCAGATGCAAGTCTGACCCTAGCCTATGTGTGATACAGAAAGAGAGGGTCATTGAGCTCTGAAGTCGTAGACACATTCACAAAGTGATAGATGCATTATTTTCCTATTATTTACTATTACTTTAATAACTTTAAAGTTAAACCCAGCCCGGCCGGGCAATTTTTTTTTTTTGCGCTTTCATTTTTCCTTCTATTTCTCCAAGAGCTATTTTTTTTTCTGCCTTCATAGCCTTAATGTGGGCTTGTTTTTTTTTGCAGAATGATTTGCACTATTGAATCACACCATTAATTTTATCATGTAGCGCAGCCAGGTCCATTGGGGTGTCTGTCCTCTGGGGTGCACTAATATAGTGCTGGGCAGCCACGCTAATTTAATAGTATGGGCATCACTAATAGGCTGTACTCAGACGCTGTACATTTATGTGTGACTGGTGCCCTATGCAAATCTCATTCGTGTGCATGTTTAATACCAGCAACCACCCCCTCCATGACATGGTAGGCTGAGAGTGGTTGTCTCATCAGTATTTTGCACTCGGTTTGCCCTCATCTCTATCATGGCAGGCCTGCAGCATCGGGTCAGTGCATTTGAACTTGTGCTGGTTAATGGCTGCTTCTGTTTAGTTTTTATCATGTATTGTACTGTAAAATGGAAAAAATATGCAAGTGTGGCAAAACAGCAAAAAAACGCAAATCAACATTTTTTATTATTATTATTTATTTACAGAATTCATTTTATTTTAATTGTCTACCTGGTACTTTATGACAAAAAATCTGAAGATTGTAAAAAAAAGTTGCTTGTGTCCTCATTTTGCCTTCATAGTTTTTCCATTTTTGGCTAATGGTGCTGTGTTAGGGCTTGATTTTTGTGCCCTGTTTTTATTGACACTGTTTTAGGGTACATATGATGTATAAATCACCTTTTCTTATTTAGCAATTCTAGTGATTTGATTTTTTTCTCATTAAACCATTTACTTACATGATTATTTATTTTATATTGTAATTTATGAATATAGCAATAAAAAAAATTGTGATTTTTTTACATTCATTTTTAATGGGAGTAAAATAACGTTATTTGAACATTTTTTTTTTTGCTTACAGCAAACATCACGGTCTCTTATGGGCTGGCTTTCACAGAAATACTGTCAGGACAGACAAAGGGAACATCCACAAACCCCTGGATGTTATGGCAGTCCATCAATGCTTTACAATCATGTCACAGTACTAATGGGTGATTGGTATGGAGAGTCCCCTGTTGGCCCTGTAAATGCAATGGTCATAAACTGACAGCAGAATTTTACAAGTTAGGACTGGAGCATATACCTAAGATGAACGCTATCTGATGTTTTATTGGATATAATTCGGACCGACGTTATTCTACGGGGCAGTTCCAATGAATATTTTCTTTTCTCATGCCGATAGAATGCAGCAGGACTTTTTTTATTTTTACAGTATTTAGCTTGAAAGTAAAATGCAAAACATTTACAGTGTTAACAACAATGATTATGTGTTAAACATATATCTAAAAGATCTGTAAATGTTATGGGAATATCAAATAAGTCTTATTTCATTCCTTCCAGTTAGCATTTAATTAAATGTATTTATTGAAAAAAATAATTTTTGTCTCACTATCCCCTTTTTACCACTACTTTTTTTTCACTTAACGTGATTTATTTAAATAGATTTTTTAAATGATAGCTGTAAATACAAAAAGAAAAACCTATGGCCCTTAAACAGAAGCTGGGCTCTCTGCCCAAACTGCCATTAGTTCTATTTCATTAAGGAGACACTCTGTACTGACAGCTACATAGAGGGATTAGATGTTGACTATGAAATGTTTCCCTCATTCTCAACATTGGAGCAAAAATTTGGTTGTAAGTTTATTCACTTATCCTCCAGCTTCTGTGACCCACATTAATAGAATGTTACGTTTTGGGAAGCTAACCCAACAGTGTTATAATAAAACAATATCACATGCCAGGAGGTTAAGCCATAACTATTGTAATTTCAGAAGCAAACTTAATCAATGGAATAAATTTGCAATGCTCCAAGAACAATTTATCGACTTTAGATTTTTTGTCTTCATCTCTGTTTTTACTTTATTACTAATGAAAGTTTTTGTTTACTGTTCATTACAACAAGAATTAATGAAAAGAGACAATCGCACACTCATGTGTAGATTTGCAAAAAAATAAGAGTCTTTTTTATTTGAGGAGCAGCGAGAAATCAACGTTTCGGTCCTTCCCGGACCTTGATCACGGTAGTTGCCCCCTTTTTCTTTTTTTCACATAGACTCCTATCTCGCTTTAGTTATGGTTGTCCCACTGGGTTCTCCAGCTTTGAGGGTAGTAGGATAGAAGAAATCCTCTGACCCTGTTCTGGGGTGCCTTATTTCGTTTCAATCTGGCCCGGTGTGGGTATTTCATGGCCTCAGTGCTTTCAGCTCTGATTTAACTCATTACATGCCATGGTCAATAGCTACTGCTGCATCTGAAGAATGTAATATCAGGTTTTAGATGGTTGCTATTTGGGTTTGACACAATTTTATTGCCATTTGTAGGTGCAGATTAAATGTTTTTTAAAGCATTTGTGCTGCAGAAATTAACTAAGAATGCATGTGTGTTTACACCTGTGAATATTCCGCATCTGATGCTTGTATATGGGGAAAATCTACACAGAAAACTCAGTGTACCAACAAAAGAAGTTGACATTCTGCAGATTTGAAAAATGCACTGCAGGTACGTTTATGCAGGTAAAAGAGAAGCCCAGTGGGCATGAGATTTTTATAAATCCCCTCTATGTTGCTGGAACTGTGAGATACTGCATTTTTGTCCCAGCGAAAATAAATGGTGTCAAAGATGCACCAAATACCCATAGTGAAGCATAGCAAATGATGGCACACAAAGCTATGTGTATGAGGCATCACAGGATTTGTGTGCATCTAAAGAAGTCATGCGAACATATCCTTACGCAACTATATAAGTGAGCATTGCATGTTCACATTCCTTGGACTAATAAATATTGTAACAAAAAAAAATGAAGACATGTTTTTCAGTATAATGTGTGAAGTTTTCTTTCTTCCCACCCTCTCGGGGGATGGACTTGTATTGTTTCAGCAAAATTAGAACTTCTCATCAGACATCAGTCATCCCCATGATGAAATGTGAATTTGGGCACACAGGTGCTTTATCATACATATATAGAAAAGGATTAATTTTCAAAATTACAGATATAAAAATTGCAATCCATTCTTACAATGAGACAAATATTGTTTATCTGTAACCTTACAATATTCTAAGAAAGACATTTGTAGTAACATTTAAAGTCATCCATTATGGGTATAGTTTTATCAATCAGAAAGTTTAAATCAAATCTGTAATTTTGAGAGTAAAACTTATTCCCTATATGTTTGCTAACGCACTTTTATGGCCAGATTCACACTTCTGCGTGGGGATGACTGATCTCTGGTGAGAGGTTCTAATTTTGGTGAAACTAACAGCTTCTAATTCCACACAAGTTCCTTCTGCAAGATGGTGGGAAGAAAGAAAACTCTACACAGCTGCTTTGGTGAAATAATTATCGTCCTGGTAGACTACTAGCCTCTGCTGTATATAGCATCCATTTGTATCTCCTCGATAGATCATGAATAAGGCTGCCATTTTAGCTGAAGCACATCGCCTTTAAACTGTTCATTGCACTGATCGGAGTGCCTTTAGTATCATGTAATATTTTTCATGGTGTTTCAATAAATGGAGGTTTACTATAAGCTTAACATGCTACTAGTTTCTCATTTCCTGGGTCTACTACCTCTTTCCTATACTATAAAACTGTATCTTTATTTATCCGATGAGCAATGAGTTAAAAGAGGTCTGAACGTTTGCATTCCGGAGAAGTTCGATTATGCCGTCTAGATTTAAAAGAGGTCTGAATGTTTGCATTCTGGAGAAGTTTGACTACGCGGACTTCAATGTGGACCTATATAAATCCAGTGTAAAGATTCACCTATATAAGCATTTCAAAAATCAAAAAAATAAATTTGATGCCACAAATATCTCAACTGAGAAACAAATACCTATAGGTTCACTGGGTTTTTTGGGTAGTGAAACTCCTCTGGGCGAATTAAAGGCGTATGTCACCACCGTCCTGAGTATTAATGTTGATGTCAATTTAGAGGTTGAATCTAATGTGTTAGATGTGCCACCCTTCACAGGTGGCAGAAAATTAACGTTTGCCCCCCCCTCCTTTGTCACAGGTAATAATAACGACCTGTTTGATGAATTGGACTCTAGGGACATAGAGGCATTGATATATCTTGAGTTACCTCCCAATTTAACTATAGAAGAACAAGAGGCAGTTAAAATTATGCAGAAATGGGAGGATGTCATAATAATGAAAGCTAACAAGGGCGGGGGGTAGTTCTTTTAGAAAAGACCGATTACGTCAAGGAAGCCCATAGACAATTAGGGAATAATAATAATAATATTTATTCATTTATATAGGGAATGAAACCACATACGAAAAACGTTTATCAGATCCTACTAACCTCTACAAAAATAAACTGCACACTTTTTTTCTCAGGAAGTTTGTAAGTCGTACCTTTGGGAAGAGGCAGGCGGAGAAACTCTTCCCTGAACATCCTCTTAGGTCCCACTGGTACTACTTACTAAGAGTACACAAATGTACAACTTCTCCACCAGGTCACCCCATAGTATAGAGGCAGACGTTGAACATGAAAAACTCCTGACTGAGGTCCTATGCGAGTCTCTCGACTTCATATTAAGACACAATGGTTTTAGCTCTAGGGATACTTGGTACTTGCAATGTGAGGGTACAGCTATAGGTACGCCTGTAGCTTGTATCTTCACAAACCTGTTCCTTGCCCTCCTTGAGGACAAAATGTTCTATTCTTTGTCTAACCCTTATCTGACACATTTGAAAAGATATATCCGTTATGTGGACGACATATTAATAATATGGGACAGATCTGAGAGAGACTTTGATTTGTTTGTCTCATATTTGAATTAACAAAATCACTTTAATATGAATTTCTCTTTGGTATTTGGCTATGAGAACATGGAGTTTCTTGATGTAAAACTGGTGATTGATAATGGCCATATAATAAGATATGTGTATAAAAAAAGATTTCAGCTAATACTCTTCTTTATTTCTCTAGTACACACCCTCTGCACACTAAACATTCTGTACTTTTAAGTCAGTTTTTACAACTTAAAAGAATAAATAATAAAATTAATCTCTTTGAGTAACAAGCAAACAAATTGCAGAATGATTTCTTGTGCAGAGGCAATCCAGCCAGCCTAATTAGAGAGGCAATAGAGAGCTTTTATGTACGATGACAAACAGAGAAAAAACAAGAGACAGCAAGTTGATAACGAAAAGAAAAGGTTTGCTTTCAAATTCAAATTTGGCCCCATGTTCAATAAAATTAACTCAGTCATATGTAAACATTGGCATGTGGTGGAGGCGGACAGATAACTAATTGCTTTGGGGATCAGTCTGCCTCTAGTCACCTATAAATGGTGTAGTCTGGGAACTTGCAATGTAACTTATGGAGAGGAGTTTTCCAGCAACCATAAGAAGACAGTTAAGTAGGTAAGGAGATTTAAAGCCACATCCCTCCTCTAGGAAATATGCAAATTTGCACTTCAGTAAGGAAGTGGATGAATTCCAGCACCACCTTTAGGTAGTTCCTCAAAGTCATAGTCGCTTTTCAACAAGCTTTTTAATATGACTAGAGGATTTTTGCTAGATTAGAACCCCAAACTACAGATGCTGCGTTTCGTGGTAACTGCCCCTCATCAGTGTAGTGTGTGGGATATTCTGATCTGACTGTGTAAGTGGGCTAAGACGAGGACTGGGAACTTGCTATCTACCTTATGGAGAGGAGTTTTCCTGCAAGCTCCCAGACCTTGTCTTAGCCCACTCACGGATCCTCCCTATTTCGTAAGAACATCTGACGTCACATGCTGTGAGCTGGTCTTGTTGAAGCAGAGAACCCGCGAGACGGCGTTCTATCATCCGCCGACTCCCCACTCCCTCTCCCTACTTTGATGTCAACCCCCTAGTTGAATAAACAAGGCGCTTCATCTACCAGGTGAGTGCCGTCTGTTTCTTATCTTCATCCATAAAATGTATCTTTATTTATGCTGCAAGGAGACCCCTCCTCTCACAAAAAATGGAATTAGAAAAAATGTTGTAAGTATTGTCTTTTTTGCTCACTCATTGAGATAAGCTAACACCAGAGTGTTTGAATTTGGATTTGTTCACCAAAAGAGGCGTGTTCAACAAATTATTCGAAGAACATTCGCCAAATTTTCTGATCACCATTCAAATCAATGGCAGGCAACAGGAAACATATAGAAAATACCTTCAAAGGTGTCCAAAAGCTGCCAAACACACAGACACACAGATTATCTACCAGTCTCTTGCTGCTTGCTTGCGGGTCCGCTCTCCCTTTCACTTAGTTCGGGTCCCACCATAAAGCTCATGAATATTCATCTCACTGACTGGCAGCAACCAATCACAGATGATCATGCTCTGTGAGAGCATCTGTGATTGGCTGTTGCCTTCACAGTGCACTTCCATTCCACAATCTGTCAGTGCTTAGTTGTCATACACCAGGGGTGGGTAACTCCAGGCCTCAAGGGCCGCCAACAGTTCATGTCTTCAGGATTTTCTTAGGATTTCACAAGGGTTGGAATCATCATCAGTGCATGTGATTCAATTATCACCTGTACAATACCAAGGAGATCCCCACCCCTGTCATACACATTAGTGTATGGCAACCAACCTGGCATCATAGTGTGTCCCCAAAAAAATAATAGAAAAAAAATTGCATAGGGCTTTACCCTGTATTTAATTGCCATCCATGTTAAAAGTAGGCAGGTGAGGGCTGATATTTTCAATGGGATCAGTGGCTCACTGTTATTGGGCCCCCATGCTATAAAATAACATCCCACAGCTGGCCCAGAAACTAGCACATTCATAAGAAGCACCAACTACTGCCGCTTTACACGGCTCTTCCACTTGCTGTGTAGTGATGGTCAACTGGCTAATAAGGGAATGCCAGCTTTCTGTTTCCAACTGGCATTAAGCCAGAAATTCTAAATATCGGGCCAATGTTTCACCCAGCCATAAAGAATTTCAAGTAAATAGTAAAGAAGAGTCAACACAGATAGAAAACATTTTATTACAAATAAAGCGCAAACACGTAGCAGGACTCCATCTTTATTACTCCCTCATACTCATGCTTCATCCTCTGCGACGTCTGCTTGATTGCAGCCATGTGGAGAAGAACACAGAATCCTGTCACCGCAGCCTCCAAACATTGAATGAATGAGCCACCAGCTCTGGTCCGGGAAGCAATGACTCCTGAAGTCATGGTTCAGGTAACCATAGTGGGCGCTAAGCATAGTGGTTACCATGGTTACCTGAGCTTTCCTCGGGTGATCTCAGGAGTTTCATTCGTTTGAGTAGACCTATAAGATCAGGGATGTGAAGCATATAAGGGCCATATTATATTGTTTCATATATTGCTTATATAAAGCTCTCCAATAAAAAAAAATATATACTGTATATTTATTTACAAAAAAATCCCTTAAAAATATAAAGCTTTCTTAAACAGATGTTTTAAAGGCATTGCAAACTTCATGGACTTCACAGCTGCGGGCCACATCTGGCATTGATTCCAAAATTCACACCTTGTAGGGATCAAAACACCTGCAAACTCCTGGAAGTTTAAAAAGATCCAAAAAATTCCCAAAAATTCTAAAGGTTAATACAAGCCGGTAGACCCGATGGCAGGTGACATTCCAAACTGTAGGTTAGGTGTTTTCTTCAGCCTGTGGGTCTTCCAGCGAGCATTTTGGAGCCAAATAAACAAGTAACGTTTTAGGGTAATTTTAAATTCCAAGTTCCTCCTGAACAAATTTGTATTTGACGACTTTTGGTGAATGTGTTTACATTCGCTGTCACCAAACTGAAATGCCCAGGTTCTTGCTGAATTTGAAATTGACTAACATGTTCAAGCTAAATTTGCTCATCACTACTCACTGAACTACAACAAGATGGAACAAAAAGCGAATAAAGAGTTATATGTACAGACATGTACTAGTGAACACTACATTTTGTTGCATAAAAAATTATACTTTATATTCATTGACATAAAATTGTAATGGTTCTCAAAATATGGTGAGACAAGAGCAAAGTATTTATTGTAAAATAGCAATATTACATAAATAATAGCACATGTATTGCTTTCCCAGAATTGTAGTGACCCACAGAACAGTTTGTAGAAATCCCATCCTCGCTATGGTTCACCTGACCGCAGCATGTTTTCAGCTGTGCTGCAGGTTGCTGTGCTTCCACGTCTCTGCAGCATGTTCATTTCATGCTGCGGATTCGAAAGTGGTCACCATCGGCTGCACACAAGGAGAAGCCGACCTGCACCAACCGCCGATCATGAGTACAGGGCAGGTGTGGTCTCCCTGCGTGCACCCGCATGCTCCTGCAGGTCTGGAGGCACTATGTCTAAGACACAGTGCCTCTGGACCCTGTGCATGTACCCTAATGGTTTAAGCCCTTAAACCAGGTAGTTATATCAGACAAAATTTACATATCTACAGTTGTGGCCAAAAGTATTGACACCCCTGCAATTCTGTCAGATAATACTCAGTTTCTTCCTGAAAATGATTGCAATCACAAATTCTTTGGTATTATTATCTTCATTTAATTTGTCTTCAATGAAAAAACACAAAAGAGAATGAAGCAAAAAACAAAACATTGATCATTTCACACAAAACTCCAAAAATGGGCCAGACAAAAGTATTGGCACCCTAAGCATAATACTTGGTTGCTCAACCTTTAGCCAAAATAACTGCGATCAACCACTTCCGGTAACCATTAATGAGTTTCTTACAATGCTCTGCTGGAATTTTAGACCATTCTTCTTTGGCAAACTGCTCCAGGTCCCTGATATTTGACGGATGCCTTCTCCAAACTGCCATTTTTAGATCTCTCCACAGGTGTTCTATGGGATTCAGGTCTGGACTCATTGCTGGCCACCTTAGTAGTCTCCAGTGCTTTCTCTCAAACCATTTTCTAGTGCTTTTTGAAGTGTGTTTTGGGTCATTGTCCTGCTGGAAGACCCATGACCTCTGAGGGAGACCCAGCTTTCTCACACTGGACCCTACATTATGCTGCAAAATTTGTTGGTAGTTTTCAGACTTCATAATGTCATGCACACGGTCAAGCAGTCCAGTGCCAGATGCATCAAAGCAACCCCAAAACATCAGGGAACCTCCCCCATGTTTGACTGTAGGGACGGTGTTCTTTTCTTTGAATGCTTCTTTTTTTCCTGTAAACTCTATGTTGATGCCTTTGCCCAAAAAGCTCTACTTTTGTCTCATCTGACCAGAGAACATTCTTCCAAAATGTTTTAGGCTTTCTCAGGTAAGTTTTGGCAAACTCCAGCCTGGCTTTTTTATGTCTCGGGTAAGAAGTGGGGTCTTACTGGGTATCCTACCATACAGTCCCTTTTCATTCAGACGCCGACGGATAGTACGGGTTAACACTGTTGCACCCTCGGACTGCAGGGCAGCTTGAACTTGTTTGGCTGTTAGTCAAGGTTCTTTATCCACCATCTGCACAATCATGCGTTGAAATCTCTTGTCAATTTTTCTTTTCTATCCATATCTAGGGAGGTTAGCCACAGTGCCATGGGCTTTAAACTTCTTGATGACACTGCGCACGGTAGACACAGGAACATTCAGGTCTTTGGAGATGAACTTTTAGCCTTGAGATTGCTCATGCTTCCTCACAATTTGGTTTCTCAAGTCCTCAGACAGTTCTTTGGTCTTCTTTCTTTTCTCCATGCTCAATGTGGTACACAATAGGACACAGAACAGAGGTTGAGTCAACTTTGATTCATGTCAACTGGCTGCAAGTGCGATATAGCTATTGCCAACACCTGTTAGGTGCCTCAGGTAAGTTACAGGTGCTGTTAATTACACAAATTAGAGAAAGCGTACGCCTGCGCACAAATCACCCAGTCTCGTCCGCACCAGAAATGCAACATGTCGTGTTCGTGGTGCGCACAGATCACATATGACAGTAAATGGGTGCGCACGGTCATCCGCAGCACCGTGCGCTCCCATTATAAAGATAGGGGCTTGTGGTGCTGCGGTCACATTGCGGATCTCCTCCGCAGAACGCTGCGGAAGGGAACGCAAATGTGAAGGTAGCCTTAGAATGGTTAAAAGTTCATCAGTAATTTCTCATTTTCTCAACAAAATTTACAAGTCCAATCCTTTAGGGACCACATCCTATTTGATGTCCCATGTGATAGAAAATACTCAAAAGTGACACTATTCTAAAACCCTCAAAGTGTTCAAAACCACATTCTGTAAGTTTATTAACCGTTTAGGTGCATCACAAGAACAAAATAAATATGGAAGCAGATATGAAAATTTTACTTTTCCCACAAAAAATATTGCTTTATCTCTAAATTTCTCAGTTTTACAAGGGTAACTGGAAAAAATGGACCATAACATTTGTTGTACAATTTCAAGATATGTGGTGAGCTCCTTGAACCCACATGTGCTTCACATACCGTATATACTCGTGTATAAGCCGACCCGTGTATAAGCCGACCCCCCTACTTTTGCCCCCAAAACCTGGGAAAACCTATTGACTCGTGTATAAGCCGAGGGTGGACCCCAGCACAGGTATACAGCCCCCAGCAGTGTGGTATACAGCAGCCCCAGAGGTATATACAGCAGCCCCAGTGGTAGTATACAGCAGCAGCCCCAGTGGTATATACAGCAGCAGCCCCAGTGGTTAGTATACAGCAACCCCAGAGGTGTATACAGCAGCCCCAGTGGTAGTATACAGCAGCAGCCCCAGTGGTATATACAGCAGCAGCCCCAGTGGTTAGTATACAGCAGCCCCAGAGGTGTATATAGCAGCCCCAGAGGTGTATACAGCAGCCCCAGTGGTAGTATACAGCAGCCCCAGAGGTATATACAGCAGCCCCAGTGGTAGTATACAGCAGCCCCAGTTGTAGTATACAGCAGCCCCAGTGGTAGTATACAGCAGCCCCAGTGGTAGTATACAGCAGCAGCAACCCCAGGGGTGTATACATCAGCAGCCCCAGGGCTGTATACACCAGCAGCCCCAGGGCTGTATACACAGCAGCCACGTAAGCAGCCCCAGGGCTGTATACACCAGCAGCCCCAGGGCTGTATACACCAGCAGCCCCAGGGCTGTATACACCAGCAGCCCCAGGGCTGTATACACCAGCAGCCCCAGGGCTGTATACACAGCAGCCCCAGGGCTGTATACACCAGCAGCCCCAGGGCTGTATACACCAGCAGCCCCAGGGCTGTATACACCAGCAGCCCCAGGGCTGTATACACAGCAGCCCCAGGGCTGTATACAGCAGCAGCCCCAGGGCTGTATACAGCAGCAGCCCCAGGGCTGTATACAGCAGCAGCCCCAGGGCTGTATACAGCAGCAGCCCCAGGGCTGTATACAGCAGCAGCCCCAGGGCTGTATACACCAGCAGCCCCAGGGCTGTATACACCAGCAGCCCCAGGGCTGTATACACCCGCAGCCCAGGCTGTATACACCAGCAGCCCCAGGCTGTATACAGCAGCAGCCCCAGGGCTGTATACACCAGCAGCCCCAGGGCTGTATACAGCAGCAGCCCAAGGGCTGTATACAGCAGCAGCCCCGGAGGTATACAGGCCCCCCCATCAAGCTTGCGCGGCAGCCTGTAAAGGAAAATCATACTTATCGCTGTCCCGCGCTGTCCCGCCGCTTGCCGACACACGATCCCAGGCTTCAATCCGCGTCTTCCGGCTTCCGGGTTCCTGTGGTCGCGGGCAATGACGTCATTGCCCGCGACCACAGAAGACGCGGATTGAAGCCCGGGATCGTGATGGAAGCGGCGGGACAGCGCGGGACAGCGATAAGTATGATTTTCCTTTACAGGCTGCCGCGCAAGGGGGGGGGGCCCTGGAGCTTGATGGGGGGGCCTGTATACCTCCGGGGCTGCTGCTGTATATATACGGATTACCGTATATACTCGCGTATAAGCCGAGGGGGGACTTTTCAGCCCAACTTTTGGGCTGAAAACCTCGGCTTATACGCGAGTATATACGGTAATTTAATAATTTTGGGTCATGAAGATGGAAAAATAACTTTTTACCACAAAAATGCTGTTTTAACCCCAAATTTTTCATTTTCAAATGGGTAAAAGGACAAACTGGAACATACAGTTTCTTTTGAAATTTCTCCTCTCTGAGCAAACTGCAGGGCTTGGAAGGGAAGAGGCACTATTTTAATGTGGAAATAGTATGTGGACGTCATGTCACATTTGAAGATCCCCGGACAGGCCAAAACAGCAGACAATCCTCCACAAGTGAGCCCATTGTGAAAATTTCACATGTAAAGGAAACCAAATAGGAGTGTAGATAGGAAGTTTATCCCTCAGATGATTCATATAATTGTATAACATTGGGCTGTGAAAATAAAAAAAATAAAATTTTTTCCAATAAAATGTTGATTTGGCCCCAAGTTTTAAGTTTCAAGAAGGGTAATAGGAGGCAGCGCCAATGCAGGTTTCAACACCCCTCTGTGTATGGAGAGCGGTGGCTGTGACCACACCCCTGTACAGACGCAAAACAGCTCTTAGTCAGTGCGGGGTCATTGTTACAGCTGCCTCTCTCTATACAAAGACTGGTGTACTTCTTTGTTTATTTAATTCTACATAAATGTACATAGTTATTGGTATAATATTTTTTCTTTTTTTAATTTATTTTGGGATTTTAAAAAATATTTTTAAAGTTTTTTTTTCACAGTTTTTACTTTTCTACCTACTCCCTCTATGGAATGTTTATTATATTCATGACTGGTGTCATGTATTGTAATGCAGATGCATTGCAATACATTATATCTGTCAGTGAGACACTGCCAGAATCTTTTTAAACCATGCTCCTTGCCCTAGCTGGTTCACCCAGATGTAATCATGACGATCTCAGGTTGTCAAGGCAACAGTTGGGCCCCCATGATCATGTTGCAAGAGTTCCAATCGAATGAGAGAAGAAGTGCACTCCCTCCCCCATCATCCTAAATTCCGTAATCATTTAATGGGTAAAAAAAGGGGTGGCATATGGACCAGCCCTGGTTGTACCATTCAGAGCTTGGCTATTACTTAAACCGAGCTCCTATCTGCAATTGTGCGGTCACAGCTTCTCAGTCTGTACAGTCACCGCTAAATAAATTTACATCCTATATCATGAACCCCTATCTGAACAGGATGTAAAGGTATGTCAAAGGCCAGGAAGGGGTTCAATGGGCTGTTGCTTACTACCTGGTTATTATTTTTTTCGATATTAAAATCACTTTGATATTACTAAGGCTGCATTTGTATTGAAGGGCTTGAAAAGGGTGGGGTGCTGTCCTTTGACACCTCAGGGAAGTACATACATTTTTGATGAAACTGAAGTACTTATGATTGGCCAGGGTCACACATGGCAGCCGTTTTTGCCTTGGATCAGTTTTTGGAATCTTTATAGCCATTTTTTTGTCTAAGTCCAAAAACGTATATGCGTTAACACATGGTGCACTTAAGTGTCACTGTGTTTTTCAAAAACGCATGTGTTTTTGTTCAGCATCCAAAAAAACACTGCTAGCAGCGTTTTTGGGTGCAGTAAAAAGATGCATGTGTTTTTTTAACATGGGGCCCCATGGGAAACGCATGCGTTAAAGCATGGTACATATAGGCATCATGCGTTAACGCATATGCGTTTCTGGTGAAAAAATGACTAAGTCCAAAAAATGGCCAGGAGCTCAGGAGACACTATTGGCATTCTAAATTTAACAGATCCGTTTTTCTAAAGCTTCAAAAAAGAGGATTGATATGTGTGACCCTAGCCATTCTGGGCAAATTTATTTTCTGTCAATACATTTTTAACTAATTTGACTAAACCTGTGACATTTGAATTTCAAAAGATTTGTATTTGTATATTCATTCATTCATTCATTGAAAAGATTTATATTTCTATTGAGAAAGATACACTTGTCCTTGTTTGGTTTTGTGATAGTAAATGCCTGCCAATATTCCTTTGCCTATTACTTATCCCTAAACCAGATGTCTCCAACCTGTCTGGCTTTGGGAGCCACACTCATCAATGAAAGAAGTTTGTGAGCCACATTCAGCAATAAGAGAGGGTAGTGAGCCACATCCAGCTCCCACCTCCTCACAGCAGGGATACTGAGTCCCCGTTAACAGTATAATGACAGTGAAAGCTTTTCCACAGGAATCACTCAGAAGCATTGCAACAACATCAAGGGGTTTCTACCTTACCCCCATTCAGATCTGATCTTCTATGAGGGGCTACTCATGTAATTCACTGTTTGGAGCCCAGACATTCATAGCTGATTTTTAGACCTGGTGCTCATACAGCAAGCTAGAAGAAAGTTGAAAGCCACCAATCATAAGTCTGCGAGCCACTGGTTGGGGACCCCTGACCCTAATCATTTTAGGCTATTAAACATTGCTTATGTTTACAACATACAAATGTGGTGGGCCAACAACATGACAGGTGTAGCTATGGTCATTCAAGGTGAATGAGAAAGACCATGATACAGAAATATCTTAAATCTCTATAGGATCCTACATTAGTCACGTATTTGGAGGCTGCCTCATCTGTATGGTTTTATGCCTTCACACTTATTAGCCTCAAGACAAATGCTTGTACCGTAATTCATTAACTTTTTGGAGAGGGTTGGGTCTTCCGTAATATTTGACTCAGCACATAATAAACAGGGTGGATGAGTTCTCAATCTTTCCAGTACGATTTACTTTCTAGAGAAATTAAATGCATACGTGAACCATTAACCCTTAAGAAATGTATGTTATTTTCTGTGTGTTTATGCTCAACCTGTTTCAGAATGTCAGAATGCTAGTTACAATGAAATGTGGCCTAAAGTTCAAGGACATTGCTTATACTGAATACAACAGTACTAATGGAAATCAATTGTTTAAAAAGTAGTACATTGTGCAAAAGTTATATTTTTTATAATTGTGTCCTGCATCTACTTAGCTCACCCCAGTAAGTTCATTTACATAAAGACATAATGAACATTTTCAGGTTATTATGCCTAGAAAAATAATTCTGCATTAGTGAAAATGAAAAGGTTATTTCTTATTAAATCTAGTCTGCATTAAATACATAATTGTTATTATTGTTAGGTACTAAAACTTCATGGAGTTGCAAATTACCATGACAGTCATGAGCAGTCACCATTTGGGTGCCATTAGTCTGGACCTACCTCCCCAGACATACTGCCTATGTGTTTTTGGTGCAGAATGAGGAAGGGAGCTACAAATGTAATACAGCAGCAATTTTAGTTGTCACAAACGTCTTCCTGTCTCCCCGCTAAGTGTCATCTTAGAAGCCTGGCTTGTAAGGTTATGTGCCTGCTGGAAACTTGTGGTGCAGATTTTTGTCGTCAGAAATCTGCTCCTACTGAAAAAATCAAAGCAAAAACACTTCTGCGCCGGTGGTGCGGTTTTTGTGTTTTTTTGGCTGCAGAAAATGTTTGTTTTTGTGGTCACTTCTCTTCCAGACTGACAGAACCATTGAGAGACAGAGAGACAAGAAATAATTTTGTAGGACTATTGAATGCATAGGGAAACAGTGTGTTTTTATAGAAAAATAGACAGCAATAATTGACATGCTGCTAATTTTCCTGGATTAAAAATGTATCATTTCTGCCACCGGAATACCACAGCATGGGCATAGGTGTAAGGTCCCTCGTTGCGTAACCTGTCTCCGTGAGGCAGGGAGTCCGGGTCCCATCATAATTATTATTATTATTTATTTATATAGCCCCATTATATGTCATGGCACTTTACATGCTAAAAGGTGCAGAGTAGGACAAGTAACATAGTAACAATACAAGTAACAATAAATGTGGACAATTCGGTCGTACAAATACAAGAGGGGAGAAATCCTGCCCTCTGGTCCCCCGTTCTGTTACTCACCTATCTGTGCTCCTGTGATGCCTACGTCTCCTCTGTTTTCCCTCACTTCCGGATTGCAGGGGAGCACACTTAGGGAGTGCGCACCACCGCTTCTCTAAATTTAAAGGGTCGGTGCACCCTTTTTCCAGCCCACCTCTCTCAGCCAATCACTCAGGGATTTTGTATATTTAAGGCCCTCACTTTCTTAAGGAACCGTCACACAGGGAGATATTGCCGGCGATGTTGCCGGCAACTGAGGGGTGTGGCCAAGTTGCGGCGACATCGCCGGAGAGTTGCCTCGTGTGACAGGGCGATAATCAGTAGAAAAATCGCCTGAGCAACATCGCCAGGTTTCCCAACCTGGCGATGTTGCTCAGGCGATCATGCCTGATCACCCTGTGTAACGCAGCAACCTGCAATGTTGCGGGCGATTCCGCCTATCACCAACATTGCGGGTTACCACTCGCTGGGTTGCTGGGCAACCCAGCGAGCGATAGCCGCGGCAACTAGCCGGCGACATCGCCGGTAAGTTGCACCGTCTGACATCTCCCCGGCGATGTTGCCAGGGATGCGCGCTCCTGCGATATCTCCCTGTGTGACGGTACCTTTAGGGAGATGCCTGGGCAACTTAGTACTGTTGGTCAAAAGTTGCTGTGCTCAGGTTGTAGTATCAGCGCTTGCTCATTTTTTCCTTGCCTCAGTTCTGTTATTAACTCTTGGTGTTTTCCTTATAGTGTTGGTGTCCTTGATCTGGTCTAACAGGTGCCTGGAGTCTCAACATCTTAATCACCTACCCTGCAGACTCGGTTTGTACCCTCTGGATCCCTCTGGACCATCTATCGGTGACACAGTCTCGTACATTCCCCTGACTCTCCTGCTACTCCGAGTCCTCACTGGTTTGCTCTGTCCAGTTCCCTGGACCCCTGGCCTTAATCTCTTTGACTATGTTCCTCTTGTCTTGGAGCTGTTGCATTCAGAGCTGCGCTCTCTGTACTGGGTCATCCACTGTTCAAGAGTTTGCTCGCCTTTGCTCCCCCGGAGAAATTTGGTGCCTTGTCCCAGGGGCCCTCCCTTATGGGTTCACCTTTTGTGCTTTAATAAACTCTTGCATATATCTGACATTCTAGTCTGGCTGGTTACTTAAGTTTAGTTTCCACAGAAAGTTCTGTTTTCTAGTGGGTCCACTATCCATATTTTCTCCTCCTCTGGCGTGACGACAGGTCTTCTGATTTTACATACGCATTGATTAAACTTTACTATGCTGCGGATTTGTCACAGATTTGCAATAAAAGTGTGATTACATCCAAAATAAATATGCATCCTGACACATTGCCTCAATGTTAAGACTGATACTGTAGAAAACTGTGGCATGTGGAAAATTTATATGGAAGAAGAGTGATTATTTAAATTATTTCTGAGGATCAGCAGTTAATTATATAATGAAGGGCCATAATAACCAACTATATCATTCAGCAATACATAGGCTAATTTTACCACTATGGGGTATAGTGGCTAATGTTATAATTAGGGATAATAATGCCTTTTATACTACCTGGGAACACAAGCTATTTATGTGATTGAGAACTCAGTGGCTATTCACATCAGTAGATCAGTGCTTAAAGGGACTCTGTCAGGAGACTTTTGCTAATTAATCTGAGAGTAGCATAATATAGGGCCCATTAGCCTAGTTCCAGGGATGTTTCATTTATTTTGCTGTGCGTTGTAGGTTCAATGCAATCAGCATTTTCCTAGTAGGAAATTAGGGGCATGTGCACAGGTTCCGGAGGCACTGCATGTTGGACGTAGCACCTCCGGACCTGAGTAAACCTGCAGGGAGTGAAGGGAGACTCACCATCTGCAGTGGGTGCAGGGTGGATTCTCCCTACATTCACCCACAGGAGATTTCTCCCACTCCCTAGCATAAATGAACATGTTGCGGAGATGCAGCAGTGAGGCAACCCGACCGCAGGTGAAAACACGCTGGAGAGCATAGTAGGCATAGAATTTCAAGAAATCTCATCCACTATGCTGCTGTACAATGCAAAGTTTTGGATCGCAGCGGTCATTACGATATGTCCAAAATGCTGCAATCCTTGACCGTGAATATGCACCCTTACACTATTGGACTAAAAGGTCACGGGACAGGAAGTCAGGCTAATGTCTGTAACCCCATCCCCACCCACACAGTCACAGATTGCTCACAATACACTGCCAGTCAGGGGTGTGATCGGAATATACATAGTTTAACTCTGTTCTGCTACTTCTACATCAGAAAAAACAGACATTCTATGAAAACTATGAAAACAGCATGAAGAATCATAGTAAATGTCACATTACTGGATCCAGGCGTTTTTGTCCTATTTTATGCTTCAATCAGAGTATATAGCAAAAACCTGCTGAAAGGTTCCCTTTAATTATTTTATTAGGAAATTATGTGGCTGTTTAAAAAATCTGAGAGTACATTGCTAATGATTTTATCATGTAGGCAAAATGGCTATTTTTATTATGTGGTTATTGATATCATCAACTACTAGGCATATTATTAGTGACACAGTGGCTAATTATATTGATTGGGGAATATTGTGGCTATCTACAGTCATGGTCAAAAGTGTGGGCACCCTATAAATTATTCCAGAAAATAGAAAATGAAGTAATTTTCCAGAAAATTGTTTGCAATTACACATGATTTGTTATATAAATGTTTTATTTCCTTTGTGAGTATTGAAACAACACACAAAAAATATAAACAGTGGGAAAAAAAGGCAAATTGGACAGAATTCCACACAAACTGAAAAAAATTGGCCAGCCAAATATGTTGTCTCTATTGCAAAATTGTGGATAAACAACTTTATTTCAACATGTGATTATTGTTAAAAGCACCTATGGCAAGTAACAGGTTGGGCAATATGAAAATCATACCTGAAACCAGGCAAAAATTGGGAAAAGTTGACTCAATGTTTGCATTGCGCATCTGTATCTTTCACACTAAACATGGAGAACAGAATGAGTGGAAGAGAACTGTTTCGGGAATTGCGAATCAAAAATGTTGAAAAATATCAACAATCTCTACGTTATAAGTCTACAGTATATCCAGTGATCTTGATGTTCCTTTGTCTACAGTGTGCAATATAATCAAGAAGTTTACAACCAATGTCACTGTAGCTAATCTTCCTGGATCTGGATGGTAGACAAAAACTGAGAGAATGTTGAAAAGCAGGATAGTCTGGATGGTGGATAAGCAGCCCAATCAGGTACCAGAAGAAATTTGAGCATTTCTGCGCTCACAGTGCATCAGGTAATGCAAAAAGCAAATATGGTATTTATCAAAATTTGAAAGAAATGAAATGCTATCGCAAGAGACCTGGTGCTGACAAAGAGACATAAAAAAGCTTGACTGCACTTTGACAAAATATATTTTAGTAAGTAAAAACCTTCTGTGAAAGTGACTTGTGGACAGATGAGTCCAAGAAAGAACTTTTGGTAAAGAACATCATTCTACTGTTTACTGAAAATAGAATGAGGAATGAGGCTACGAAGAACAGAACATAGTACCTACAGTCAAAATGGTGGAAGTTCAAAGATTGTTTAATTACCTCTTGACTGTGTGCAAGCAACATGAAATCTGAGAATTACCAAAAGCATTTGGCTTCGAATGTAGTTCCCCGTGCCAAAAAGCTGGGTTTGTGTTCTAGGTCATTGGTCTTTCAGCAAGATAATGACCCAAAATAAACTTCAAGAAGACCCCAGAAATGGATGGAAACAAGGTGCTGGAGAGATCTGAAATGGCAGCAATGAGTTCGGATCTAAATCCCATTGAAAACCTGTGGAGAGATCTTAAATTTTAGCAGTTTGCAAAAGAAGAGCAGTCCAATATTCCAGTTAGAGGTGTAAGGAGCTTTTTGATGGTTATAGGAGAGATTAATTGCAGTTATTTATTCCAATAGGTGTGCAAACAAACATTAGGTTGAGTGTGGCAACAATTTTGTATGCCTCATTTTTGGAGGTTTTTTGAAATTATGCATAATTTGTCTTTTTTCTGTTTTTTTTTTAGTTCAAATACACACAAAGGAAATAAAATCCTTCATTTTCTGTAACAATTTCAAGGGTGCCAACACATTTGGCCATGACTGTAAATGATCAGGGCGTGCAATATCTAATTATATAATCAAGGAGCATGTTTTCAGGGGGCATATTGGATATTTATATTGTAAGGATGCACAGTAGTGAGAGTATTTTTCATCAGAACCAAAGTGTGGGCTGAGTTAGTCTACATTCACAATGCGCATTTTTGGTCTGTTTTTGCTCATATATATTTGTAGCCAAAACCAGGAATGGATGATAATTACACAAGTGGTGTCCATATTTTTATTACACTTTTCCTCTGATTGTTCCACTCCTTGTTTTGTCTACAAAAACTGATGAGCAAAAACAGACCAAAAATGCACAGTGTGAATGTTGCCTTATTGTTAGTGACACTTTGATATTTGTATGGTGTATTCATAGGCACAGCATATGTCATTTTAGGCTAGATTCACACCGCAGTTTTGAGCTGTCAAGCTGTGTCCAGTGTTGTGCTGGATGCACTGGACACAGTCTGACAGCTCTGGACAGAACAGAACCCCCTCCGCTCCTGTTTTCTGCCGGAATCAGGACTCTGCGGCTAATGGCGGTGTCCAGTCCTGAAATTTCAGGATTGCAGCTTGCGGAGAGCTAGCTGCGGTCCTGAAATCGCAGCGGGGAGCTCTTCAGGTGCTGAAGTTTAGCACTGGCCAGCACTGAGCTTCAGCACCCGGCATCCGAGAACAGGACAGATTTTTCTGTCGGGTCTGGCGCGATCCGGCGACCATAGACTGCTATGTTATATGGCGCTGGATCGTGCCAGATCCAAGAGGATCCAGGTGGATCCGGTTTTGTGTAACTTTTTGCCCTGGACACAAAAACGTTGCAAGCTGCGATTTTATGTCTGGGGAAAAAAAACAAATTCTCCCGATTCCTCCTGGACAGAAGGAAACCGGATGGCAAAACAATGCCATTCGGTCCCATTCAGCCCCATAGGAATACTATGCGGCCAAAATCGGATCCGAGGCTGTCTGATTCACACCGGACAGCCCCGCATCACAAAAAATGTGGGTGAAGCCGACCTTATTCCCTTTGTCTTGTACAAGACATTGATTTTTTTAGGGGATCACTGAGAATTGCAATAAAAGTCATGAATCAAAGACATTGAAACATTAAACTCTACACTGATGTGTTCTGGATGGGAAAAGTCATTAAAAATGGTTGGAACAAATCAAGAAGAAGTAAAAGAAGTTGACTCCCAGAACAGACATTATGTCTAAGCTAATGAGTGTTAGCATTTATTCTGTTTTGATCAGTCCTGTGGTCAAAATGGTCTGCAGAGTGATGGAAGGTGATAGTGTGGCGCCCCTGTGACCAGGTGGCCACAGAGGAAAGTGCAGCCAGGTAAGGCAAGGCGATTGACAAAACACCCACACAGATGCACACACCAACCCTACGCCTAGGACTTTAGGTTGGGCAAGGAGTGGCAGGTGTTAACAGTAGTGAGGGTGGAGCGTAGGGTAGCACTGACAAAGTGGGTGGAGAGACCAACACTAGAAAACCCAGGAACACACAGTTAAAGCAGGAGAAGAAGGAGAGAGAGAACAGTCGGAGGAGTTTTCCAGGAGAAGTGGTTCCCTGGAGGATGCAGAATCCTGAGTGGCACAGACACTAGGAGAGAAAGCTCGCTCCATAGCCGGAGGCGAGGGAGACTACAGACGTAAGCAGAGACACCCCACAGCTGAAGTAAGGTGGGAGGACAAGGACCCGGCAGCCACACAGATCTTACCTCACTGGAGGAACTATGAGCTGAAACAATGACAAACAGAGGGAGCCTGGTGATTCCACAGCCATACCTGGGACACTGGAGGCTAGGCCGCTACAGCCAGAAAGCCGACTTTGTAGAAGTGACCAGGGGCACTGTAGGACCTTAATCACAGGACACACCGGCGTGGGGCAGGTGCTTTAAGACCTGCAGCCTAACTTTCCACCACGGTCTAGGAGCACAGTCATCATTCTAGGACTGGTGACCCTGACTGAGAGGGAAAAATTCACCAAAATGTCCGCGATGACCAGACTGAACCCGTGGGTGAGGAACTAAAGGAGAGACTAAAAGGGCCTGAATGGACTTAGAGGGAGCAACGCAGAGGAGCCACCTGAGCTGCACAGTCTAGTAATCCGGAGCAGAGCTGAAGTGTTTAAGTGTGACTAAAGAACTGTAAACTGTGTAAACTGCTGTTGAAAGACCAAGTAAAGTACCCAGTAAGCTCATCCCTGCCTAAGACTGTTCTTTTCTAGCGCTGCATACCTGGACAACCAGCACCGAGGAGAGCTGCAGCTTTGAATTAAGTGCACTACACTCAGTAAAATCCCTCCCAAGGCCCATCCATCACTGCTACACCTGCCCTGGGGACCCTCAGCCCTACCAAAGGAGGGCTTACCATCCACGCTGCCCCAAGTCACTGTCACCAGCAGGAATACGGCAGCAGTGGTTCTACTAACCACATACCCCGGGTGGCATCACGACAAATCACTTGAAAATAACCCCTTTTTGGACTGATCCCAAGCCACGGGACCGGGTCACGACTACCGTGATTCCCAGAGAGACTGCACTGGCCCTGTTCCCGAGTAATCCATAGCCTGGGGGCGCATCAATAGCATTTTTCTTTTTAAGTCCACAACTCTCAGGATACTCTTATCATTTCATGGGTTATGCTGGAAGGTGTAGCTTCCAAAAGAACAATCTTATATGACAGGTATGTAAACTAGTTTGTGCAAAATATGGGTGGTAGGGCCAATTCAGATGTGTCTCTTCCCCCTTTCTTATTCAAAACCTTACTATGTAACTGCAAACAGTGCCCCCTCATTACATACAATGTCCTACATTAATAATATATGCAATTGACGCACACCCAGGGCTCGAGTACTTGACTCTTGGGCTCTCTTCAGTCCGGGAAGTCACGGGTGGCCATCCCAAGGCGGTGGCACTGGGGGTCAACTGAAAATGGGGGTTATTTACAGGGGAATTATTTACAAGTTGTTGTCTTCGTGACGCCACCTGCTGAGTCTGGTGATGCTCGCCAGCGCTGCCACAGTCCTCCGGTGGTCGGTGGTATTGCGGCTTAGATGGAATAGTCCCCGCAGACGGGACTGGACCACCAGGGCAGCGATTCTAAAAAGCAAACAGTTTGCAATGAAGGATGCAGCAGAGTCGGGACTTCACTTCACCAGGTAACTTTTACTTGAACATTTTCATTCAGCTTTTCAGTTCAACAGTTCATTAGATGGTATACTGGCGAATGCTCCTGGCTGCAATTAGGATTTCTGGCTGAAGATGGAACCCTCCTTTATGTTACTTTCCTTCTTTCTGTTCACAGTGTTGCGAAGCCTGATTTCCTACAGATGATCTGGCCTCCTGCTGCTTCCGCTCTTGTGGGCTTCTTGGGAGTCAGGGCCGTATATACAATATCCCTGTTTAGCAGATTTTCTGTGAGCCTTGATGGATCTCAGAGGTACCTTTGTACCCGGGTAACTTTCTATGGGGCAAACTCTTTCCATTACTCACTTCCCCACTCAAGTTAACTCTGCGTCTGTGATCTTGCTTTCTTCCTCTTTCTTTGGGATCTTTACTCTCTTGGGCCTCTCAGCCGAGATGGCCCTCTTGGTTCCTTCAGGCTGGCTGCCTGGCTCCTTCCACACTCCCTCCTCCGACTCTCCTCACTGACTGACCGATTGACTGAGCTCTCTGGTTTCCTCTAGAGGTTGCTAAGACCCTCCCGGGGTTCCTCCCACCCACTATTCTAGTGTGTGAGTGCTGCTCTAGGTTCCATCTAGTGACCAATGTCCCAATTGCAGTGGAGTACTACACCGCTTTTCTGGGTGCAGTAACCCTTTTGTGGCACCTACGTAGTGGGGCGCCACACAATGGTTGTTCCATATTATTATTTCCTCCATTTATATAATACAGAGCATTGACCCTTATTATTATATACAGCGTCCTTCATTTACATAATACAGAATGTCGACTCTTATTTTTTATACCATATCCTTCATTTATAATATACAGAATGTTAATCCCTATTATTACACTGGTCAACAGCATTTTTGGTGCCAAAGATATTTCATTGAATTTAGGGTAACTTTGGGGTGCTGATTCTGAATATGTCATCAGTTTTGCCAGATTGGCTCAAGTTTTTGAGATTTTTCGTAAAATGTGTAACAAAAAAGACGTTTTTTGCTACTTTTTTAACGAAGTCTGTTATGTTTCTTCTATGTTTTGTCAGTGTATATTCACCACAAATGTAACAGAATGAGTCTGGATCGTTAAGACAACTTCTTCTTGATGAGTTCATGCTTTTCACTGGACAACAGACAACAACATAAAGTTAGTGCCAAAAACCAAGCTATGAACAAACTTTTAGAACACTAATTAACACAAAACTATATTGAGAACTGCTCAGTTCAAGTACTAATCCAAAGAAATTAATGAGATGATGCGTCGCATTTACCAACAAGTGCTATAAATAAGATACCAAAAATCTCAAAAACTTGAGCCAATCTGGCAAAACTGATAGCATATTCAGAATCAGCACCCCAAAAATACCCCAAATTCATTAAAATATTTTGGGCACCAGAAAAAAAATTTTTTTTTGTTGACCTGTGTTATCTACTGTGTCCTCCATTCATATAATATAGAATGTTGACCCCTATTATTATATATTGTGTCCATCATTCTTATTATATGGATTGTAGTCCCTTATTATTTTTATATAGTATTTAGTTGTCTGGCTTGTGGTACGTAATCATTAAGGGGTGTGATGAATTGGGTCATATGTACTATTTGTAGGTAGGGCTATATTTATAATTATTCAGAAGCCATGGAAGGCATGAAGGAAAGGAACAAAAAATAAATGCACATGGAGTAAGAATGTAAGAACAAAGGGTGAAAAGACAAATAAATGAGGGGTTGCTCATATTTATGGGCTATGCTATAATAGGCACAACTATTGGCATAAAATAAACATCGCAGAAGAAATACCAGCCATTCTTACCCATACCATGTCAATACTCAAATGCATACAAGGATGCGGCAGGCACCCACAATAAAGGCAGGGGCAGCACAGGTGCAATATACTCATTAGATAGCCACATAATAACCCACCAAACATCCTTGTGGGGATTACGATGCATCTCAAATGATAGTGTTAATAGCAGTCTATGCAAGCCTGTGTGCATTTGAAATACTGCGCAACCTTCCCATGGTTGTTTAGAACGCAGGTATTTTTCACCACTATTATCATGGGTGTCTCCTGCATCCTTATGTGCATTTGTGTTTTGACATGGCATTGGTAAATATGGCTGTCTTTTCTTCTGTGATGTTTTTAAAATGTGTCCTTTATCAGTAAATTGCTTTACAATGTTGGAATACCACAATGTAGTGCAGTCGTTGCGTTTTTTTATAGCTGAGTATGCCGAATAGAACAAAGAGGAAATAGCGAACAGTAATGTGCGTAGAGATCAACACCCAGCAACTTAATGAGAAACTCTTGGGATCCATATGCTTTATTGAGTATATTTCCACATACATAATCTTATTTCAGTGCTTGCAGGCCCTTTATGAAGTGACATAGATAGATCTATCTTTGTAACTTGGCATTTACAGTCAGGCACCTGAGGGAGCATGCCTACGGAAGCAAGAAGTAGGGGGTGACATACCGAGGCTGCTAGATCACTATTAGCAAAATGGAGAGGAGGAAAAGTATTATCTTGATGCATAGCAAGATTGCTATACTTTCTGACCCAGAGAGCAGCTGTGAACATAAAGCAGGCACCAAGCATTCTACTCTGCATTTATGCAACATGCTTGATCTATATCACCATGATATAGCTCTTTGCCTGGAAGTTAAAGGGGTTATCTGGGATTTTTATGAAAAAAAATGTACTCAATCACTAACAGGCAGGTAGCTGCCACCTATCTGCCAGTTGTCCCCGACACCATTCACCTCCATTTATCACTGGCACAGAGCAGTCTCAAACTGCTCCTGCCGGGGACAGCATGATGGGGTAAACAGAGCAGAGGTGGCATTTCTGCACTGCTCTGTGGAAGGGGCAGGACAGTCGGTCTTTTGTGGATTTCCAGCTAACTTCCTGCTACCTGATTGGGGGAGCTGGCTGTCACTCCATGTGATGTCGGCTCTGATGCTTGTTGACAGAGGGGAATAGCCACCCCCTCTGTTGACGTGACACCAGCAGAAGCAGCCAAATTGCTGATAGGAGTGGCCTCAGACCGGTCAGTGTCGGCGGTGAATGACGCCAAGCACAACAGCCAGATAGGTGCCAAGTACCTGCCTGTTAGTGCATAGGCACAATTTTTTGGGGAGAGAAATCCCAGATATCCTCTTTAATACTCAGTTGACTCTAGGGCCCAAATTCATTATTTTATTTTTTTTAATCATAATCAATTAATCAATTCTTTTTATTTCTTGTGGTATTCATTGGTGTTTTGGCACAAAGTAAAAAAAATTGTCTATTTTCTTGAACTGTTTTTGTGAATTTTTGGCACTAAAAGTCATACAATTAACAAAATGCTGCCAAAACGTGTGCAAAAATACTAGCATACACAAACATACACCACGGGGAGGGGAGCGGAGGCAAGCTAAGTATTGCTACTTTGTTAAAAGTCTCAATTGATAGATCAGGCAAAAAAAACTGGAATCTCTAAACTCCATCCAAAAAGTGAAATGCACACAGAAAAAAAAATGTTTACAAATTAGCCTTCAAAATAGCCTTTGAAAAGAAGATTGACTTGGCTACTAATAAAAAAGGCAGAAAACACACAAAACTATATAAATAACAGGTGCAAAGGCGATGATGAATCGGGGCCTGGGTTTTCTGTTTTTTACTGCAGTAACCTGAGCCAAAGCCCTTCTGCTTCTCTTAACTTTAGTCTGCATGCTTTCTATTGATTCTTCTTTGTCTACACTACCCGAAAACACTCCAGCCCCCAGAATAAAGAAGTTATGAAATTCTTTAGAAGACTGCTTGCGGTGTACCAAATTTTAGAATGTGCCCCACCCTCACTGTCTCACACCACTGGTAAGCCACAGCATATCTGCCTACTGTATAAGTAACAGTTTAATAACCAAAAGCAGGAGGGTGTTTATTTTGTCCAGTATATGTATAGAGAGTGTATGTGAATTTGCATAATTTGAGTGTGCTTGTGCACACACATATATGCAGTATATGTAAAGTGTATGCATGTATGTAGTTTATATGAATGTTTGCAGTGTAATAAGTACCTATATATGTGTGTATATGCATGTGTAAAATGACATAAACGTGTACTGAGCACGTACATTACATTTGTAATGATTGGTTTTATTCTAAAACTCTAAGAGCAAAGTCTAAAGAAAATTACCAGATTTGACAAATGTAAAAGTGTAAAATATGTCCATTAGGCATATACATGATAGAGTATACTTGAAATATCATAAAAAGCCACTAGCGTTAGATAAGAGATTTCCTAATCACTGAATTTCAACCAGAGGAAAATACTATAAAACACTTTTATTTCGATGAATTTAAAAACTGGAGAGACTAAAGGACCTTCCTGAAAGGAGGAGCAGAAACTAGAGCTCACCATAGCTCCCTGATGACAAGCAGGAGCTCTCTGTAGCATGACGGCTGTATGGTGCAGGATGTTTAGACCACCCTGCCTCCTGGTCCTGATTGATTGGATCAAACTGTCACCTTAGACCTCTGTATATTAAAAGGTTCTTTAGGATCAAAAACAGGGCTCCATAACCATCAATTAGATTGTTGCCATTGTCACAAATTCACATGTGCTGTATCTACAGGCGCATTTAACTCTGACAAGGAGATAAAAGATAACAATGGGGACATATTAACCAGGGGTTCCCTTGGACACCACCAATTCATAGTGGCTGTCAAAGAATCATAGATCGGGTACAACCTCATTTCTAATCGATTGGTTGTGATTTGGACCCCTTTTGTTTAGTAGCACCAACAAATTGGAGCCTTGTGACAAACGTATAGCGTGACGCCTCAGTGAAGCTAACGGAAATATAGACAAATGTTTGCTGTTTATTGACCACCTGTGTGGGGTTCTATATTTTCTGTCTGAAACCATGTATCATACTATTAATCTATGCCACCCCTGGCGAGCTCCCATAACAATTGGCAGCGAATAGCGACAGTCATTAATGTATCAAGGATAGATGGTTTAAATTGTTGTCTACGGACTCCCCCGACCAGCGCTTGAGTTTACATTAACCACTAGGAAAATAACGACTGACCTCGGAGGTTTGTGACCGCATTAGAGAACTTGGGTCAGGATATCGGTTTAATACTAGGATTTTGGAGGGTGGTGTCGGTTGGCAACCACTGTACAGATTTGTGTTTTCTATGTGGTCTGGGTTAAGAGTTGTGTTTAACTACACTGTATGGCCCACAATTGTGGTGTAAAGTTTTTAAATTCATCGAAATATAGTTGAAATATCATGCAGAATTGTAACAAACTCATGAAATCTATCCAAAAATTTAACTTAAGAGATTCAAAAATTATAAAGGATGTATTTCATAAGGGGTGTCTAAAGTTAAAAATACACCACTTCAAAGATAAGATAAAACGCAATCTTTATTATACAATTTTTAAAAAGTTCAGAAGAAGAACATAAAGGTTGCCAAACTAAAGTGAACAAAATAGGAATCACACAGAATGGCCTCCTAAGATATCCCTGATTATAGTTGTCAACCTACCAATGGAGGTACTTACACCCTAATTGGTTGGTGCCCCCGCTTTGTGGTGTGAACTTAGCCTATAAATGTAACTTTATGTTCAAATGTGGTAGATTTGTTTCAGATTTTTAAGTGGATTTTGCCCTGACAATCTGCAACTGTTTACAGTATATAAAGATTATATTTCAAAAATCCCATTCATTGTAGCAGGAAGTTGATGTAAAATTGATGTATTGGGCAACACTATACTAGTGGTATATACTTCCCTGTTTTTAAATGAATGATATGTGTTTGGCACTGCATGTTACACAGGGTAATGTGTAAGGAAAACAGTATGCATGTTATACAGTGCAATGAGGGTGGTTTCAAACTGGCATATGCAAAAGCAACGCACCGAACGTAGCCAAACACTTGCACACTGTGTTCCTATGTTTAACATGGGAACGCATGTGCCTGCGTTTGGCTGTGTTCGATTGCGCTTGCGTTCGGATGCGCATAATTTGTGCGCTCTCTGAGCACACTCCGAATGCAGCTTGTTGCATTTTTTGTGCGTTCGCGGGTGCTTGTTTTATCTGCATACGCATGCAGACACAAACGCCAGTGTGAAAGCAGCCTAATGGTACAGTCACACGTCGCGATATCTCGTAGGATATCGCATAGAAGTCACGGGAGCGCGCTCCCACAGAGATTTGGATCGTGATCAGAGTGTAGATGTGTCACGTTGAGATATCGTCTACAACATTGTGGCGATTCGGGGTGAGATCGTGAATAGCGGTCATTAGGATTCCTTGTTTTCACAGCGCTGAATGGGAGAAATCGTGGAACACATTGTTATCGCGGTGTCACACCGCACGATGCAGCAGATGGCATTATCGCAGATCACCTGATTTGAGAACATGTTGTCAAATCTGCAATCTCACGATATCTCACATTGAAATCGCGGTGTCACATGCTACGACGCACTTACGACATCGTTTCGATGTTGCAGCCACGCCTCCAAACACGTGACTTCTATGCGATATCCTACACGATATCATGACGTGTGACGGTATCATAAGTATTCTCATCTCTATTGAATCTCCCAGATGTTTTTCTCAATAGTATAGCTATATTCCATGAAATAATTACACCGTTGTCAATGCTTTTGTATGAACACTATTGAAGACTCATAAATTACCTGTCACAATTTCCAGGACCCTGGGCTTCCCCAAAGATACATTTCTGGTTGAGCCTTGGAGTCCCCATGACACTTTTTCTACCCACTGAGATCAGACAGTCCTTTTTGTGATCCTACTCTGCAAACTCAACTTTCCTGACAAATCTAAATGCTTTAGACAGCTTACATTCAAGGTGCCTTTGAGGTTTACACTTTATATTTCTGTTTGAACATTTCAGTGTAGGAACATAAGTCAATTTTAAAAGCAACCAAAGACTGCATTTATTCTTCGTCTTTTCTATACACTTAAAAGTGAATAAAAAAAAATGCTGCATTTTTATCGCATTTGTTATGGCAAATTCATTCCTAGGCACTACGTAAGATTTTGAGGAAGCGTAATAAAAATTGTAAAGTTATCCATTTTATTGTCATAAGCCAATACCAACACTAGATATATCATTCTCGGAATGACCTTGGATAATAGTAAAGAGACTGCTCTTTAGATACAGGAACAAGACTACAGGATATATTTACTTTCCTGTAAGGGTTGAGATTCAATGATCATTCTAATGTAATTTTTAGCAGCAAATAAATACATATTTCTTTAAAGAACGATGTTATCACATTTAAGAATGGTTTTCATGTGTGTATATATATATATATATGTATATATATATACCGTATATACTCGCATATAAGCCGAGTTTTTCAGCCCAAAATTTGGGCTGAAAAGTCCCCCCTCAGCTTATACGCGAGTATATACGGTAATCCATGTATATACAGCAGCAGCCCCGGAGGTATACAGGCCCCCCCATCAAGCTCCAGGGCCCCCCCCCCTTGCGCGGCAGCCTGTAAAGGAAAATCATACTTATCACTATCCCGCGCTGTCCCGCCGCTTGCCGACACACGATCCCGGGCTTCAATCCGCGTCTTCTGTGGTCGCGGGCAATGACGTCATTGCCCGCGACCACAGGAAGCCGGAAGCCGGAAGACGCGGATTGAAGCCCGGGATCGTGTGTCGGAAAGTGGCGGGACAACGTGGGACAGTGATAAGTATGATTTTCCTTTACAGGTGTGCAGCGCAAGGGGGGGGGGGGCCCTGGAGCTTGATGGGGGGGCCTGTATACCTCCGGGACTGCTGCTGTATACAGCCCTGGGGCTGCTGCTGTATACAGCCCTGGGGCTGCTGCTGTATACAGCTTTGGGGCTGCTGCTGTATACAGCTTTGGGGCTGCTGCTGTATACAGCCCTGGGGCTGCTGCTGTATACAGCTTTGGGGCTGCTGCTGTATACACCCCTGGGGCTGCTGCTGCTGTATACACCACTGGGGCTGCTGCATACACCACTAGGGCTGCTGTATATACCTCTGGGGCTGTATATACCTCTGGGGCTGCTGTATACTATCTTTGGGGCTGCTGTATACTACCACTGAGGCTGCTGTTTAGTACCACTGGGGCTGTATATACCTCTGGGGCTGCTGTATACTACCACTGGGGCTGCTGTATACTACCACTGGGGCTGCTGTATACTACCACTGGGGCTGCTGTATACTACCACTGGGGCTGTAAATACCTCTGGGGCTACTGTATACTACCACTGGGGCTGCTGTATACTACCACTGGGGCTGTATATACCTCTGGAGCTGCTGTATACTACCACTGGGGCTGCTGTATACTACCACTGGGGCTGCTGTATACTACCACTGGGGCTGCTGTATACTACCACTGGGGCTGTATATACCTCTGGGGCTGCTGTATACTACCACTGGGGCTGCTGTATACTACCACTGGGGCTGCTGTATACTACCACTGGGGCTGTATATACCTCTGGGACTGCTGTATACTACCACTGGGGCTGCTGTATACTAACCACTGGGGCTGCTGTATACTAACCACTGGGGCTGCTGCTGTATATACCACTGGGGCTGCTGCTGTATATACCACTGGGGCTGCTGCTGTATACTACCACTGGGCTGCTGTATATACCTCTGGGGCTGCTGTATACCACACTGCTGGGGGCTGTATACCTGTGCTGGGGTCCACCCTCGGCTTATACACGAGTCAATAGGTTTTCCCAGGTTTTGGGGGCAAAAGTAGGGGGGTCGGCTTATACACGGGTCGGCTTATACACGAGTATATACGGTATATATATATATATATATAATATATATATATATGTATATTTTAAATGTACCACACTCATAAAGCTTCAGTGAAAGGATTGTTTCACAATGACAATCTGTGTACAAATGAGCTACCAAAACAAATAAAGTCATAGAAGTAGGTACTTGATTGGTATTCCTCTCTATGAAGCAGATATTAAAGCATAACCACTGTTTAAATTTGTATGTAATAATAATAATGCAGAGCAATTGATTTTAATAAACTTTCAAATAAACCATATTTTTCGCTTTATAAGACACACCTGATTATAAGACGCACCCCCAAATTTGATGAAGGAAAAGAGAAAAAAATGATTTTTAATGTTAAATGGGGTCCGTTTTATAATGTTAGTGTCTGTCTAACAAATCATATAGGGTATATGTCCCTCATAGCCCCCTCATCCTGGTACAGTGTCCCTCATCCTGGGATATAGCCCTCCATCCTAAAATTAGCCCCCTTAATCTGGATATGGCCCCTTATATTAGATATAGCCCCCTTGTGCTGGCACATGCCCCGTGGTGATGCCACATGTCCCCTATTGCTGACACATGTCCCCCTGTGCTGGCACACATCCCCTATTGATGACACACGTCCCCCATGGCTGGCACACGTCATCTATGGCTGGCACACTTCCCTTTTGGCTGGCATACATTCCCTATGGCTGGCACACATCCCCATTTGGCTGGCACACGTCCCCTTTGGCTGGCACACGTCCCCTATGGCTGGCACACATCCCCTTTGGCTGGCACATGTCCCCCTGTGCTGGCACATTTCCCCTTTGGCTGGCACATGTCCCCCTGTCTTGGCAGACATCCCCTTTGGCTGGCACAAGTCCCCCTGTGCTGGCACATGTCCACTTTGGCTGGCACATGTCCCCCTTTGGCTGGCACACATCCCCCTGTGCTGGCAAATGTCCCCATTGGCTGGCACACGTCCCCCTTTGGCTGGCACACGTCCCCTTTGGATGGGATACATCCCCTTTGGCTGGCACATGTCCCCCTGTGCTGGCAAACATCCCCTTTGGCTGGCACGTGTCCCGCTTTGGCTGGCACAAGTCCCATTGTGCTGGCAAACATCCCCTTTGGCTGGCACATGTCCCCGTTTGGCTGGCACAAGTCCCCCTGTGCTGGCACACATCCCCTTTGGCTGGCACGTGTCCCCATGTGCTGGCAATCGTCCCCTTTGGCTGGCACATGTCCCTCTTTGGCTAGCACAAGTCCCCATGTGCTGGCAAACGTCCCCTTTGGCTGGCACACGTCCAATTTGGCTAGCACAAGTCCCCCTGTGCTGGCACACATCCCTTTTGGCTGGCACATGCCCCCCCCTGTCCTGGCTATAGCCCCCAAGCTATTGCCTATACTAAAATAACAAACACTTTACTTACCCTCCTCCAGCGCTGTCCTCCATGTCTCCCTGCTTGCCTCTGCGCTCCTCCACTTTCTGCTTCTCGGTGCTGGTCATGTGATCAGCACAGCAAAGAGTGAAATCATCTCTGCATGCCCAATCACAACGGCAGCATTGAGAGCGGGGAGGCACCGGGATTACAGCGTTGGAGGATGTATTGAAAGCTTTTTTATTTTACTATGGGCAGCATCATGGGAGCCATATCAAACAGGGGGGGGGCATGTGCCATCACTGGGGGGCACAGGCACATATAATATGCGCTGCTTCCCCAGTCAATCACCGTGGTGTGGTTTTAGCACCACGGTGATGGACAGCGGCAGTGCATATTATATGAGTGGGAGCAGGAGATCTCCTGCTGCCTCCTTCAGCCTGCCCCAGCCCGCCCCAGTCTCTCCCAGCCACCGGACTGGCTCCAGATCTCCCTCACCTCCTCTGCAGTATAATCAGTATATTCAGATTATAAGACGCACCCCCCACTTTCCTCCAAAATTTGAGGGAGCAAAAGTGCGTCTTATAATCTGAAAAATATGGTACTTTGTCAGAGAATTCTGTTTGAAAACCATTCATAAACCTTCCACAAGGTGTACCCACTACACTGCGTGTAAGGCAGATATGTGTTCATTCTCAGTCAGATTTGTAGTCACACTGAATACGGGCAGGTAATCATATAAGGGAGCAATGTCAAAATGTTAGGATCACTGCAAACTCTTCTTTACGTGGCACAAGATTCAGATCTCTCATCTGGCTCTACATAGCTCAGTTAGGATCTCTGTTAACCCCTTCTCTGCTGGCACATCACACTGCTCCCTAGCAGCCTGCTCTCAGAAGCTGTGAAAATACACAGACAGTGCTGGCAGACACCGAGGGATGCTGGCCTTGTCCACACAACCATATCATACAGTTTTTAAAAAAGCACAGAAAAATGTGAGAAAATAAGTCATATAGTACAAAACAGCATTATCTAAGCTGCTATGTGACTCATCATTTATAACCAGTGCAATAATGTGTGTTTGTTTCAATGAAATAAATTACATTTACACTTTAAAGTTTCATAGCTGATTGAAAATAAAAACAAAGTTCTGTCAAATTCAAACTATAATCTTAATCTGTTGGTCCAGAGTAAGGCAAAGCCCAATGAGCCATAATATGGAAACTAGAAAAAATCCATAAATCATAATGCCAATATCACACCATTAAGGAAGTGCTTCACTAGATCAACATTTCCAGCATATTTATCACCTAATGAGCCCCTTACATATGAATGTTTTTTATCATGTATGAACAATTATTATACATATGCCCCCTTAGATTCGTGGCTGAGTACCATGCAGAGTTTAGTATCATCTTCAAATATTAAAAATTTACTCAACGCACCCTTTCTATGGTCATTAGTAAACGAATATTCTAGAAAAGAGACAATTCTTGTTTTGAGACCTCAATAAATCTAAGGTGCTATATCTTGCATTGTCTGTTTAGTCTTTCTTGGCTTCACAAATCATGGACCCTTACAAATACTTAAATTTGTGCATGAATATGCCCGACTACCGTATATACTCATGTATAAGCCGACCCGTGTATAAGCCGACCCCCCTACTTTTGCCCCCAAAACCTGGGAAAACCTATTGACTCGTGTATAAGCCGAGGGTGGACCCCAGCACAGGTATACAGGCCCCCCAGTGGTATACAGGCCTCCCCATTGGTAGTATACAGCAGCCTCCGCAGTGGTAGTATACAGCAGTCTCCCCAGTGGTAGTATACAGCAGTCTCCCCATTGGTAGTATACAGCAGCCTCCGCAGTGGTAGTATACAGCAGTCTCCCCAGTGGTAGTATACAGCAGTCTCCCCCTGTGGTAGTATACAGCAGTCCCCCCCCTGTGGTATATACAGGCCCCCCTTTGGTAGTATACAGCAGCCCTCCCCCTGTGGTATATACAGGCCCCCTGTGGTAGTATACAGCAGCCCTTCCCCCTGTGGTATATACAGTTCCCCTGTGGTAGTATACAGCAGCCCTCCCCCCTGTGGTATATACAGGCCCCCGGTGGTAGTATACAGCAGCCCTCCCCCCTGTGGTGTATACAGGCCCCCTGTAGTAATATACAGCATCCCGCCCCCCCCTGTGCTATATACAGGGCCTCCGTTGCTGCCGCCGCACACCTGTAAAAGAAGAGCTTTCATACTTACCCTCCTGTGACCGCACGCGCATCCTCCGCTCTCCTTCCTGCTTGTACCCGGCGTCCATCCATATGACCGCGCACAAATAATTACGTCATTACAGGCGCGCGGTCACGTGAATGGACGCCGGGTAGAAGCAGGAAGGAGAGCGGGGGATGCGGAAGCGGTCGCAGGAGGTAAGTATGAAAGCTCTCTTTTACAGTGTGCGGCGGCAGCAACGGGGGCCCTGTATATAGCACAGGGGGAGGGCGGGCTGCTGTATACTACCACAGGGGGGAGCCGTCACTGACTCGTGTATAAGCCGAGGGGGGCACTTTTCAGCACAATTTTTGTGCTGAAAAACTCGGCTTATACACGAGTATATACGGTACTTTATTCTATTTCATTAACTTTCTTTAAGAAGACTGGTTCTTTTGTATGTTATCTAATATTATATTTTTTCCTGTGTAGAGTTAAACTGCATTATCTGTTTAAATATGCTCAAATGAGAAATATCTGCATTTTCCAGTTCTTATTGCTTTGTGCTTTAAAACACGAATCAGCTAGAAACTATTACAGATATGATATGATGCTAGTCAAAACTCACAGCCAACCATGAGGCTGGATAATTAAAAGGTCTGGGGTCAGATACCAAGCAATAAACAAAGCTATAAGACAAAAACTTAGTCAGGTCACGGTCCGAGGTCAAAATTCCTCGAAGGTAGCAAATAAAGACAAAGGGACTAGGCAAATTGATCATCAACAGCCAGGTCCAAGGTCAGATAAACAATAGATCAGACCGAACAGGGAAACAACAATCATGCAGTCACTACAGAGCTAAAGCTTAGTCTGTCAGTAATTGAAGGCAGATTGACAGCTAAATAGCAAGGTAATCACTCCAAAAAGGAGACACATGCAGGAAACCTCACACACTCCAGTATTGATTTGGTGGCTGAGCTGTATATTACCATACTGACAGCTCAACATGCCGCTAACTCCAATTGTACTGTTAAACTGTCCATCACCATACTGACAGCTCAGCATGTCTCTCCCCAAGATTGGACAGCTAAACTGTCACTCACTGCAGTCCAAGCACACTGTCAGAAGGACTTGTCCCAGTACTCCCGCTTTTAAGTGGGGTCACTGAACCCCCCATGTTTCCCTGAAATGTATGAAGGAAAGCCCTGACCAAACAATCAGTCTTCATGGAGAGAGTTGTCACCCAGGGTTTGTATTGTATTCTTTACAATGAAGGATATATTGAAGAGATTTCTGAACCCTAAGAGAACAGAGGGAAGCAGGGACTAAGTAGACAATACAAATAGGACAAACTTTTGCAACAGGCATTTGTGGAACACATTTTTGATGCAAAGTGTCATAAGTCTTCCTCTAAAGGCAACCAGATTAAAAACCTACAAAGTCTCATACAGACCAATACATTTTGGATCCAATTTGTTGATGGAAATTTTAGCTTAACATTTTTGGATGACCATCATATGTTGTTGGGATTCACCGAAAATTTTGTATCGGCCTTCCATTTTGATGACTCTGAGCCTACTCAATATTCTTCCAAACCTCCTTCCAGACATCCCCAAGTTTCTGTATTGCAACTTCCACTTCAGGACACACAGATCTTATCCTAAAGAATTCACCAAAATAAAGATTAATACCATAATTGCTAAAAAAAGGCAAGATTCCCATCGACTGCTTGAACCAGCTGTTATAGATGAACTCAGCAACAGGTACATATGAGGAACAGACATCCTGCAGCAACAACAAATCATCTTAAAATTTCTTTCAGTAATTGATTGTTTGTTTTTGTCTGATTGTTGGAATCAGGGGGGATAAGATGAGGAAAATGACAACTCAATCTCCAATGTCCTGGAAAGAATATCCAGAATTACGAGTCAAATTGTACCCTCCTATCAGATACATTGTTCCATGTAGTTTCACAACACGATTGATAAACCATCTGGAAAGTGTCTCAGTATTTGGCTACCCTAATAATAGAACAAAATGAGCTTGTTTACTGAATTGGTCAACTACCACCCAAATCACAGTTTTCCTGACAAATGCAAATCTGTAATGAAATCCATGGACAAATGAGTCTATGGAATTTCTGGAACTTGCAATAGAGCCAATTCCTCGGCTGGCTGGCTCTGACACACTTTAGTGCTTGCCCACATTTCACATGGTAATACATTCTTTAATATTATTAAGGATGGATAGCAAGAAAAAGAATATAGCAATAGCTTTATGCATAGCTTTGCCCCCAGGGTGATCATTCAAGATCTAATTATGAAATTCTTGCAACTGACTTAATCTTAGATGAAAAACAATTTGACTCTGGTGTAGCAGAAGGAGCTAGATTGGACTTCACAAACCTCCACCTCCAATTCTGAGGATACCATAGAAATCACAATGCTCTGAGGAAGAATGGAGAATGGAAGTTCTGGAGGAGAAACTGAATCAAGGCTGCATGACAATTTGTCAGCTCTCCCATTCTTTGAGCCCAACCTGAATGTGATAGATAATTTTTATCTTGAGAAAAATAGGGGCCATTTAGTCTGTCTTGGGGTCAACCTTTTGGCTGATTCAACATAAACTACATTTTCATGATTCATCACAACCGTGACCTCCAAACAATGTCTCCATTCTTCAAAATCTAATTTGATCATTAGTAACTTACGATTCCCAACATCATAAATTCTCTCAGCAGATACATTTCTTAGAGCAAAATGCACAAGGCCTCAAGTTGGTCTACATTTTAGGACCTTGAGACGACACAGTCCCCACCCTGATTTCTGAACCATTCACTTGCACAATTAATGGCCTCTGAAGACTGGGTTGGATTAAAACTGTAGAGGACATGAAACACTTTTTTAATTTATTAAAGACCCAAACATCCTCCGGTGACCAATGTTTTCTAAGCACTGGAGCAAGCATCACTGTGGTTGAGTACAGTTGGTGTTTGGCCCAATTTGAGCCACATTCAGTGTTTGATTGCCTTGCACTGGGCTTAAAAGCAAAGTTTTTGGGTGTAATTTGTATTCAAAACTAATTTGGAGATAAAAAAAATAGAAAAACCTTGCCTTTCCCTCCCCCGAAGTGTTTTACTTATGGCTGGCTATATGTGGACAGAGATATAAACTGTCAATCAATGACTTTCATTGAGGTTTGGGTCAATTTAGGGCACACAAACAGTTTGCCAAAATGTTTGGTCTCACTGCCCGAACCCAAACGTCAAAAGGTTTGGTCATCTCTACCTAAGATCTTCCCCTTACATGTGAGATCATTAAAAGATTTGGTGATCTGAGAAAAATCCACAGAGAATTGCATAGCAGTAGACACTGCTAATGGCACCTGACACCATCCACCCACACAGAGCAGCAAGCTCTAGTACATGAAACTGATGAAGGTCTACTCTTGACCAAAGCATTTCCACATTCTTGTACACTGCAAGCTGATTTAAATAAAACAATCACTTGAGAATCTACTTTGGAGTGCCTTGTGATATTTCATATATCTGAAGGACTAGGACCTTCAGATATACTAGGACTAGGACCTTACTGAGCACTATTTTCCCGAATTAGTAGGAAATACTGTATTTATTTTAATCAATGTTTTCCACTTATCACCTTTCCTGATGTATATCAAATTATAAGGTCCTCTAAAATCAATTTTAGAAAACCATTTTGTTCCCAAAAGCTTATTATATGTGGAAGTGGTTAAGTACTGTTTAGTGTCATCTTGTTTAATTAGCAGAAATCGAGGCAAGGACAAAGGGCACCATTTTTCGTTTTAACGAACAAATACGCAGCAGCTATATATGTGGAAGGGAGACTGAATATGAATCGTCCATAAAATTTAATTAACATATACCTTCATGGTGGTATGGTTAATACCTGGTAAATTATACAGGCTAACTTTAAGTAATTTAGCATTAAGGATTAGATTGATGGGGAGGTAATATCCCTGCCTATTTTTCAGAGAACACAGGCATACTCTTCAGAGTAGCCAAAAATAACAGCACTACATGTACAGCACTAAGACTTCTCTTTGAACAATTGAGACTCCCCTTAACAATATATTTCTGACATTAATCAATGACAGGATTATGAATACACAGCCATGGAAATCCCAAAACCAACATCAAAGGTAAGTTATCCAAAATATTGCAGGAGATGGACTCAGAGTGAAGTGCTCCCATCTTAAGTGTGAATTCCACTGTTGTGCTGGACAAAACTGTGAGATAACGGAGTTTTGTAAATGGCAACTATTTGAATGGGTTCTTCCAACCTAACTGTCCCTAATCATAATCTCAGAACCAGTCTTGATTCGAGAAAGTTAGCTGCTGATGACTGATCTGTGGGTTGTAAAAAATACCCAAATCTGTGGATCCCCTTGCAGTAGGCACATGATTATTCTCATGTGCTGTGACTCATTCCCTAATGACCAAAGTTGCAGGGTAAATAATAGCCTGCAGCTCTCACTATACACCCTAAACTGGTATTTCTTCTCTGACAATTTGTCAGGGAGGAGGCCATTACTGATTCGGGAGGATCAACTAGAGATCAAAAGATACACGAGTCAAAACTACAACCTGTAGTGGAGGGCTCTATGGAACAACCATCACACTAGATAACTGACCCTGCAACTGGGACTGCAACATCTCTAGGTCTCTCTGGCCATATCTTAAACCACCTGGGTCCCTGATTACAAAGTGTACCAATGGGATCCATACTGCTGGGAAGAAATAAACGTCAGGGCAATAGTAATACGACGCTAACCACTATTCACTGCCTAGTCGTGAGGCTAGGTGGTAAAGAGGTCTGGGATTAGGTACAAGGAGGGCAAACAATATACTAAGTGATGAGACAAAGGTAACAGCCATCACTCACTACATTACTGATTCAGGAAGACCAACTACAGATCAAGAGATACAGGTGTCAAAACTACTGCCTGCAGGGAAGGGCTCTACGAAACAACCATCACGCTAGATAACTGACCATGCAACTGGACTGTGACAGTGACATCTCTAGGTCTCCCTGGTCATATCTTAAACCACTGGGTTACTGATTGCACAGTGTACCAATAGGATCCATACTGCTGGGAAGTAAAAAGTCAGGGCAATAGTAACGACGCTAACCACTACTTACTAGCTAGCTGAGGGCTAGGTGATAAAGAGGTCTGGGGCTAGGTACAAGGAGGGCAAACAATGTACAAAGTGATGAGACAAAGACAACAGCCATCACTCACTATGTACTGAGCGGTGAATGGACCCATGTGTGCTACACCCTAAGACAGAAAGCTCGGATCATGGAACAACTGCATTTTATTCTTACAACTCAAAACTGTTGTATGAATTTTGTATAACACAATACCTACTGTATTGATTTTAAGTCCTTCTACCACAAATTCATCAATTCCCTGACCCTTCTACAAAATCCACTGGCTTCTCCATTGACATTCGACACACTGTGTATTGGTAATCTGAGACACATCCTCTGCTCTTTTATATACCAGTATGGCTGACATCAACAGAGACAGTTTAGAAGTGATGTAATTATGAATTTTCACAAAAAAGTAATAAACTTTTACCAGGTTTCCAGAGAGATGAGAGGCATTCTGAGTATAATGATTTTTTAAAAGCCTTTTGATATCTTTTTATGGTTCAAAAAAATGTCAGCCAGCAAAAGGGGAAAAATATCCACAGTTTATCGAAAGCAGCTTGTTGTAAAATTCAAGTAGAATTCTTGAATTTATTCACTTATTTCTAGTGCAAACAACATCTTTTTCATGTTGATTCCATCTCAAATCCACCTGAAAAAGTGCAGCAAAAACTATTATAATGGACAATAATGTAATGTGATTTCTTTTAACGACACTTAAAGGTTAAGAAACCTTAAACCAGAAGTAAACATGCTTATTCTTTGGGTGGCTTCCAAACTTGAAAGTATGGAATAAGAATCTGCTATCATAATAATGACTTAGAAGACACCATGATGAAGATGCTTGAAGGAAATGGCCACCGCGTCTTCATGAAGCAATTTAAGCTCGGTAAAACTTGTCATCTTAAAGACGTCATGTGTCCATACCCTAAGAGAAACAGAACTTCAAACTATATGAAAACTATTATTGTATAGGGGATTCAATGCTAAATTTGTTGAAATTATTTCTTCTATACATGACAGATATAAGATCAAATAATGTAAAAAAAATGTTTAAATTGCTTTACATATTCGTATGGAAAAAATAATGTAAAAAGTATGGTAATTATGCGAAGAATGAATACATTTGGGAACCTGACACGCATGTACAGTATTGCAGAAAATTATTTCTAAAATATCTCATGTCATTGACAGGTATATACTATTCCTCAAAGAAAATACAGACACAACATTCTTAAGACACTTCTAATCGTTAATTAGAATGTTGGAAAAATAATTATTGGTTTATCTTTTAATTTCCTTGTGTTGTTAATGAATCATCCATGAGTTTGCAGAGTGCAATACTGTAACATTCATTATTAGTTTTTCAAATCCTCTGTGTTTAGTCATCAGACCTTTCAACACACTTTGGAAACTGATTAATATATAGATTGTTACATGCATCTATTACTTTTCTTTCTGCGTAAATTATGTACTACAGCAATAAAAAAAATCACACTGCACCAGGATGCCTGAGCCCGGGTTTATAAAAAACAAACATATTTTATATTTATTTAATATACAGTACCACTCTTACCCATGCATTTTCCCATTTATACAGTACTACAGTATTATTATTGATAAGGTAAAAAAAAATTGTACCTGTTAGTCAGTAGATAGTAAAATATTAGAATCTGAGAGTCCTCAGTGGTTGATACCTTTTAATGGTTAACTGAAAAGATGGTAAATAATAGCAAGCTTTCGAGGCTCTTCATCAGGCTTAATAATGACACAAATTCTGAACACACACATATATACAAATGAAAGGTTGGATAAGCAGAGCCTAGTGGTCAGTGTTGGGAGGGGGAGGAGCAGCTGCGGCAGTAAATATCAGCATTCAAATATAACAGGCACAATAGTTTTATTATATCCTTTGATTACTGGTTGGTCCAAGATTTGAAGATTCCTCAATTGATGTAGAAATACATAAATCCAGTTGACACATTAATTCCTGCTGTGAATGAGTCAAAGGTCATCATAAGTTTATATTTTCAGACTCTCCTGATTCTTTGGGATTTAAAAATAAATTTCAAAGCTAGTATTTTCATATCTATTATGGTGTGATCATGGTTACAGAAATGTTTAGGCACAGCTAGATCTGTCTTTTTGTTGTGTGGAGATGAGATTTCTTCCTAGTTCTGAGTTGTTGCCCCGTCTCCCCTACATACAAATTCACACTCACTCATGTTGTATACATAATTAAGTACGCCAGATTGGTTTATCAATGCAGGAGTCATTGTGAACTGTCATCACCGACAAAGGCTTAGTACCAAGTGGTAAATAAATTTTAGTAGGTGTATTCAATAATTTTTTCCTGTGTTACATATCATTACTTATCACTAAATCTATGGACAACTATAGTTTGATTTCTTTGCCTGTGTGCAGTGGATGGGTTTTTACTGACATCTGATGAGAAATTCATGTCAATAGCACCTTCAGAAATATTTTTACTTAGAAAATTTATGATGAGATCAATACCCAATTTCACTATGCATCCTGTAAAATAATGTTATAGGGTGCACAGTTCTATTTTTATCCATAGATTTAGCTTAAAAAATCTGTACTTACATCTAATATTATTCGTGCTAATGTCTCTTTCAGATATGTATTTTACGTCGGTAGGATGTCATCATTCTTCGTGATAACAATTGATCTATCTGTACATAAAGATCTGATTCTAGGTTGCCATGGTTTGTTGTATAATTTATGTGTCTATCTACTGCCAGAATCTACAGTTTCGTAAGTTACTTCCATTAGCAGTCCTGCTTGTTACCCAGATGAACATTCGGTGTGTGGAGGACCCGCTACCTACTTGGTTTCTTGTTCTGAGTCTGTTGTATTACCACACTGGACATTACACCCAGACTCCAGCAGGCTGCCAATCCACAGGCCGCTCCTCGATCTATGTGACACGATTTACTAAGCTGAACATTTGCCATTTAGGTATCTATGTTTTTATCCAATCATTACATTAATAAAAATGCGGATGATCTAGATACTATGCATCAAGAATTAGAATATCACAAATGAATTTATTTCAGTAATTCAATACAAAAAGTGAAACACATATTATATAGAGTCATTACAAACAGAGCGATCTATTTCAAGTGTTTATTTCTGTAAATGTTGATGATTATGGCTTATAGCCAATGAAAACCCAAAGGTCAATATCTCCGAAAATTAAAGTAGGGTGGATGAAGGTTAAAACCCACGCTGCTGTATTCCATGAAACATCAAAGAGTGAATATTGATTTAGTAGTTATTGTGTTTCAGGGCTCCCAGAAATGCCCTGAAACATGACAATATTACATTGATTTTTGATGATATTCTAATTCATTGCGATGCACTAGTATATTAAGACTATGAAATAAGCCTTATTTTGAAATCAGTCAATAAGTCTGATAAAAGACATATTTGATGACTGTTCATATAGACGAACAGGCCATATAGAGATACATGGGGAGACCTCCATTGTTTCAGTATGTAACAAGCAAAAATAACATAAACTTCATTCAAAGTTTGCCATTCACAGAGGTAACATTCACCAACACAATGTCTTTCCCACGTTCAGCAATAGAGCCAATGTTTTTGTGCAGAATGCTTCCCGTCAAATTGGCGCTACATCTGCATCTGCTACATCTGTAACCTTTGTTACATCTTTACTAAGAATATATCTTAGGCCCTTTTCACATCAGCGGTAAACGCTGATCGCGGCAGTTGCGGTGAAAAAAACGCAACTGCCGCGATTACCGCATAACGGCCACGATTGCGGCACACTTGCAGCAAGCCTCATGCTATGTCTATGTGGCTTGCGGTAAGTTGCAGCAGGTGCGGCAAGTGCGGTTTCAGCACCTGCCATACACTTATCACAAGCTCCACAGACATTGTATGGGGTTTGCCGCAAGTGTGCCGCGATTGCGGCCGTTATGCGGTAATCGCGCCAGTTACATTTTTTTCACCGCAACTGCCGCGATCAGCGATTACCGCTGATGTGAAAGCAGCCTTAGGTCGGTCAATGGCTTCATATGTTTATGTAAGATAAAGAAATTGGAAACAGTGGAAGCAGGTACTAATATATATCCCTGCTGGCACCAGTTCACATTTTGTCTGTGAGTGCTGTGCAGTTTTTTTTCTCTTTTTTTTTTTCTTTTTTTTCTCTTTTTTTTTTTCATTTTTTCTCTTTATATATATATATATATTTATTTAATTATAAAATATGTTTATGGTTGGAAATATGATAGCATTGTAAAATATGTCTAATGTACTATATAAAGCAAATGGTAAAATATTTTGCCCTTAATGTAATATTTATTTTTTATTGCATGCATTATTAAATATTCTTAATAGATGCTACCATAAGAATTGCTTTAGCTACTACTTACTGTGGCAATCTTTTAAAACTAAAAACACAAGAGAATCTGGAAATAATTATCTAGGTTACTTTATCATTGAAATGAATGTTGGAGAAAATAACAATAACCTTATTTCCAATTTCTCACATGCCGACACATAACCAGGTTCCTTGTGTTGTTGTTGACTTGTGACTTGCCCTACCTAAATATATAATTACCACCTCTCTCCCCGGAGAGCAGTTGCTCAGTGTGCTATCTGGGAACAAAGGGAGTAATTAAAGTCACTGAGGCAGGTGTGATCAATACAACATATATGTAAGAAAATAATGAAGTTATGTGAACTGTAGTGCATCACATTGATAACCAGCCTTTAGTAAGGTCTGGCAACATTAAAACAACAGTGCTGCACAGAATCAGGTAAGATGGTAAAAGTCTAAAATATCATATATTTCATCAGGTGAGAATTCAGACATAATAAAGAAAAGATAACATTCTACATGTTCTATCACAATGGCCAAATGTGTAATTAAACTAATATGGGCAGAAGGTTTTTCTGTTCCACACTCTATAAAAATCATATACCGTATATACTCGTGTATAAGCCGACCCGTGTATAAGCCGACCCCCATACTTTTGCCCCCAAAACCTGGGAAAACCTATTGACTCGTGTATAAGCCAAGGGTGGACCCCAGCACAGGTATACAGCCCCCAGCAGTGTGGTATACAGCAGCCCCAGAGGTATATACAGCAGCCCCAGTGGTAGTATACAGCAGCACCCCCAGTGGTATATACAGCAGCAGCCCCAGTTGTATATACAGCAGCAGCCCCATTTGTATATACAGCAGCAGCCCCAGTAGTTAGTATACAGCAGCCCCAGTAGTTAGTATACAGCAGCCCCAGAGGTATATACAGCAGCCCCAGTGGTAGTATACAGCAGCAGCCCCAGTGGTAGTATACAGCCCCCCATCAGTATACAGCAGCCCCAGAGGTATATACAGCCCCAGTGGTAGTATACAGCCCCCCCATCAGTATACAGCAGCCCCAGAGGTATATACAGCCCCAGTGGTAGTATACACGCAGCCCCAGTGGTATATACAGCCCCAGTGGTAGTATACAGCCCCCCCATCAGTATACAGCAGCCCCAGAGGTATATACAGCCCCAGTGGTAGTATACACGCAGCCCCAGTGGTAGTATTCAGCCCCCATCAGTATACAGCAGCCCCAGAGGTATATACAGCCCCAGTGGTAGTATACAGCCCCCCCATCAATATACAGCAGCCCCAGAAGTATATACAGCCCCAGTGGTAGTATACAGCCCCCCATCAGTATACAGGAGCCCCAGAGGTATATACAGCCCCAGTGGTAGTATATATGCAGCCCCAGTGGTACATACAGCCCCAGTGTAGTATATATGCAGCCCCAGTGGTACATACAGCCCCAGTGTAGTATACAGCCCCCCATCAGTATCCAGAGCCCCCCCGCCTTGTGCACAAACTTGTAAAGGAAGAGATTAGTATACTTATCACTGTCCCGCTGCCGCTGTCCTGCCGCCGCCAACGCACTCCTCCATCTTCTTCCGGTTTCCTCCTCGGTCGCGCCGACAATGACGTCATTGCCTGCGACGACCGGAGGAAGCCGGAAGCAGACAGAAGAAGACGGAGGACCGCGATGACGACGGCGGGACAGCGGCAGGCGGACAGTGATAAGTATACTAATCTCTTCCTTTACAGGTTTGTGCACAAGGCAGGGGGGCCTGTATACTCATGGGGGCGGGCCTGTATACTGCTTATACGGCTTATATGCGAGTATATACGGTAAATGGTGATAAAAGAAAGCTTAGTAGTTGAATAAAACATATTCATAGTGCATGAAAATGACAGGCTCATTTGAATATTTTATGTCTACAAGTACTATATATTAGAGTTGAGCTAATTGATTTGAGCCAGAAGGAGACTCTCATAGAGGCTGATAGGAGGAGTCCCCAACAAAATGTGAAATCATTGTAAGGTGAATATAAGACCGGAGTCAGGGACCTTAGACTAAAAGCTCCATGTCTGATCATTAGTTCATAATCTGTGAACATAAATTGAAATGGAATTTTGTTAGTATTAAATTATTTAAATTATGTCATTGACCATTGTGTTTCTTCTCTTAGTATTTTTATATCTATATTCATATATACATGTATAAATATATACAGTTGAAACTAGAAGTTTACATGCACTATATAAAAATAGACATATGCATGACTTTCTCTCTATATGACATGAAATCAAAATTAATCTTTCCCCGTTTTAGCTCAATTATATTACCATAATTGTTTATATTTGCCAAATACCAGAATAATAAGACAGCAAATGTTTTAAGGCTTTTAAAGGGAACCTGTCAGGTCGTGCTACCCCTCTAACCTATCACTACCTGTCCCTACATCTTCCTATCTGATCCCTAACCATCCCTATTTGAGCTAAAGGGGCCCTAAAATGAGGGAGAAAAATACCTTACATACTTACAAACAGTCTCCATTTGGAGACTGGAAAGACATGTTCCGGGCTCTATTCTCCCCTCTTCGCTTTGTGTCTGCATGCCCTTTGGGCATCCTCATTCTCCTTGGGCTGTACCACCTCCTATTCAAAAAATGCCCACCTCTTGTGATCATGTGATGTCCAGGCCAGAACATCATATTCGGCCCATTGCATTGTGGGGCTGATCACGTGGTACGGGCCGGGCTCCGGAGCATGCACAGTGTGCATGTCACAGCTGGCCAATACCACGTGATCAGCCCCAAAATGCACCGGACCGGATATGACGTTCTGGCCCGGGCACATGTTTGTTTTTTTAACTCAAATGTAATAATAAATCTTTGTTCTGATAGATAAAAACGTCCTTTGAGATCCTCTTCATCCTCTGGAAGCGCCGAAAGGGAATCACTCTATCTATTCTGTTATACACATGTGAGCTCCCTTACAGGACTAACATTGTCTCTTAAAATTTGTGCTGCAGACTGGAGGATCATTAAAACAGTTGATCCTCTACACAAATCATATAAGCAAAAATAGAAGAAAACGGCATGGTGACTGTGAAATCTGTGTCCTGCAGTCTATGTTAACATACATCTACACTTAGATCCCACGTCCCGTTGTCTTCCTCTCTTTTTTACCTTTTTTCTTTTTTGTGGCTTCACTGGACAGGTTGATTTTACTGAAGTGTGATCGACTTGGAATTACATTGTGTTGTTTAAGTGTTCCCTTTAATTTTTCAATCAGAATTTATATATACTGTATATATATATATATATATCCATGATGACTTGATGGATGAACGCTCTGTGGGAATATCGATCTTGAGCTAGCCTACGTAGCTCCACCGGATCTTCTTTGACATTTTCTTGATAGTATCAAACCACCAGGTTGCTGGTCTTCCTCTTTGCCTTGTTCCTTCAATCCTTCCTACCAGGATGTCCTTTTTCAGTGATTTCTCTCTTCATATGATTTGTTCATCATAGGATAGATAGCTTGGTGATCCTTGCTTCAGTTGACATATTTGGCTTGATGTGTTCCAAAATTGATTTGTTTGTTGTTCTTTCCATCCTTTTTATTGATAACATCCTTCTCCAACACCACATTTCGAAGATGTTAATTGTTCTTCTGCCTTGTTTCCTTATTCTCCATGTTTCACTTCCACGTATCACCACAGAAATACCCAGACGATGTACAAGCCGTGTTTCTTCGCCAGTGAAATGTCCCTTGTTTTGAATATCTTTTCTATCTATCTATCTATCTATCTATCTATCTATCTATCTATCTATCTATCTATCTATCTATCTATCTATCTATCTATCTCTCTATCTATCCACTCCTAAAAAATATTAGTGAGAAGCCTGACATGAAAATGAGTTATATTTAGTAGTAGTTAATAATGTAACCTTGCAGCACTGGGGTTTTGGGTTTAACTCCCACAAAGGACAATGATCTAAATACTTACCGTAAATATCTTCACACAATGCAAAGACACATTGTTAGATCATTTAGATTATGAGCCCAGATGAAGAAAGGGATGATAATGTATTTAAATCACTGTGGAAATTAATGCCAATATATAAATGAGTAAAATATAAATAAAAAATATAGGCAAATGCCTCCGGCAGATATAGGAGACATAGTCAGATCTTCATCTGCAAGTGAGACCTGTAGGTGACCCTGCTATCATGCTATGGAGTAAAGTTGGTCAATAAGAGGAGCCCCCTTCTTTGTTTAAAGGCATTATATATTGCACTATTGAAAGTGGCACATACTGTAGGTTCTTATCAATCTATTTAAAGAATACCCACCCTGTTTATTTCCTGATGCTTTTCCCATACTTGCAGTGGTAAGAGAATTAAATGAGGCAAAGTTCCTGATAAGTACAGACCTTATTGGACAAGCCTTATGGACAAATTATGGAAATGTTTAACTCTGTATGAAATGCTATGTGCTCATCTTATAGAGGTCTGGTACAGGAGCTGTCTGTTATTTGTATGCCCCTGGTCCATACACTAAACTTATGCATGCTTTGGTTTTCTCCATAGTCTCCATGCATATGTCCAATTGCTGGGGCTTTAGTTGTCCATGTATGGTCCATGTATGGTCCATTGAGAACTTGAACAGCTTGCGAAACCATATGTTTGTGTGAATTTACCCTTACAGAAGGATTTCCATAGCACCGATTTCCATGTTTTCTCTATTCATGTACTAATCAAAATGACAGATTTTTCTTAGGATGTGAAAAGGTTGCCCTGTGATAGGAAGCTGTTAAGTAGAAAGATTTTCCTTTTAATTAAATAGATGAACCTATAAAGGTTGTGAATAATTTTCACACACAAGGGCAGATCTAGGAAAGATGACAACATTGATCTACAACAGAGCTATAGAAATGTATAAAGGGAAGCTTACTTAAAAAGGAAGCTTTTCCATTTAATTACCGTATATACTCGTGTATAAGCCGAGTTTTTCAGCACAGAAATTGTGCTGAAAAGTGCCCCCCTCGGCTTATACACGAGTCAGTGACGGCTGACTGTGTGGGGCCGGTGTCCGGGGGCTGGAGGAGGCAGGGGGAGGCTGTATAGTGAGCGGCCGGTCACGTGGGGCCGCTCATTAGTGCAATGCAATATGCACTGCATCCCCCTGTCCATCAGCGGCAGGGGGAGCCGTGCATATTACATAGCACTGTCTGTGCTCTCCCGCCCCCCTGTGGTAATATACAGCAGCCCCCCCTGTGGTAATATACAGCAGTGCCTCCCCCCCGTGGTATACACAGCCCCCCCCCCCCCGTGGTATACACAGCCCCCCCCCGTGGTATACACAGCCCCCCCCCCCCGTGGTATACACAGCCCCCCCCGTGGTATACACAGCCCCCCCCCCCCCGTGGTACGGTAGTATACAGCAGCCCCCCCGTAGTATATACAGCCCCCCCCCCCCCGTGGTATACACAGCCCCCCCCCCCCCCCGTTGCTGGCGCACACCTGTAAAAAGAAGATCTTTCATACTTATCCTCCTGCTGTCACCGCGCGCATCCTCCGCTCTTCTTGCTTGCACCCGGGCCCCGGCGTCCATCCATATGATCGCGCACAAATAATGACGTCATTATTTGTGCGCGGTCACGTGGATGGACGCCGGGGCCCGGGTGCAAGCAAGAAGAGCGGAGGATGCGCGCGGTGACAGCAGGAGGATAAGTATGAAAGATCTTCTTTTTACAGGTGTGCGCCAGCAACGGGGGGGGCTGTGTATACCACGGGGGGGGGGGCTGTATATACTACGGGGGGGCTGCTGTATACTACCGTACCACGGGGGGGGGGGGCTGTGTATACCACGGGGGGGGGGGGGGCTGTATATACTACGGGGGGGCTGCTGTATACTACCACGGGGGGGGGGGGGCTGTGTATACCACGGGGGGGAGGCACTGCTGTATATTACCACAGGGGGGGCTGCTGTATACTACCACGGGGGGGGGGCTGTATATACCACAGAGGGGGGGGGGCACTGCTGTATACTACCACAGGGGGAGACTGCTGTATACTACCACAGGGGGAGACTGCTGTATACTACCACAGGGGTGGACTGCTGTATACTACCACAGGGGGAGACTGCTGTATACTACCACAGGGGGAGACTGCTGTATACTACCACAGGGGGAGACTGCTGTATACTACCACAGGGGGAGGCTGCTGTACACTACCACAGGGGGAGACTGCTGTATACTACCATAGCGGGAGACTGCTGTATACTACCACAGGGGGAGACTGCTGTATACTACCACAGGGGGAGACTGCTGTATACTACCACAGGGGGAGACTGCTGTATACTACCACAGGGGGAGACTGCTGTATACTACCACAGGGGGAGGCTGCTGTACACTACCACAGGGGGAGACTGCTGTACACTACCACAGGGGGAGACTGCTGTATACTACCACAGGGGGAGACTGCTGTATACTACCACAGGGGGAGACTGCTGTATACTACCACAGGGGGAGACTGCTGTATACTACCACAGGGGGAGACTGCTGTATACTACCACAGGGGGAGACTGCTGTATACTACCACAGGGGGAGACTGCTGTATACTACCACTGGGAAGGCTGCTGTATACTACCACTGGGGAGGCTGCTGTATACTACTACTGGGGCTGCTGTATATACCTCTGTGGCTGCTGTATACTACCACTGGGGAGGCTGCTATATACCAATGGGGGGGACTGTATACCTGTGCTGGAGTCCACCCTCGGCTTATACACGAGTCAATAGGTTTTCCCAGGTTTTGGGGGCAAAAGTAGGGGGGTCGGCTTATACACGGGTCGGCTTATACACGAGTATATACGGTAAGTAGATGAACATTTGTAGGTTGTTAATTTCACACTGAAGGTCAAACCTAGTTATGGTAGAATTAGCCTGTAGACTGATCAAGCCATAGCATCACTGCTAAACACTGTCAGAATATTGCTTATAGGAGATTTAACGACTGCAAACAAGACAACTTTAAAGACATGAGAACAAAGATTTCACAATAGTTTTCTGTAGCTTGAAAAAGTCTCCTGAGAATGTTATAAATTCATCTTTTCTATAATATCTATATGTTCAATTATACATCAACACAGAGTGACACACTGTCATTTATGTAAGATAATTAGATAAAGGTATTCTGCTTACAGTAACAACAAAAAAAGGTAATGATTTAAAAAGAACTACATATCAAAATACACAGATTATCATAATTGGCATATAACTACTGAAAAGTTACAGAACATACATATGCTAAACCTTATCATACTAGCATTAAACATTACACATGCATTATTCTCTATACTGCCTTGAATTAAATCTGGTCATACGAGGTGTAAACAGAAGAGACTATAATCTATAGTCTGTATAGAAGCACAAGCAGGTATTTTGGGGTGAATTTAAAACAGAATATGAGGGTTTACACAGTGGCGGACCTTGTGCCAAGGGTACCCTGGTGCAGCAGCTGAGATGGTGAGGAGTGGGGAAGGGGTGCTGGCGGATGATGGCAAGGAGCGGGGGTGGTGCTAACAGATGATTGCGAGGAGCCGGGGGGTGAGGGGGGCCACGCAGTCCTGGGAGCCAGGGCGGCAGAGGAGAGGAGGGGCAGGATCAGCCAAGGGAAGCAGGAAGCTTCCCTCGGTTAACCCCCTCTTCTCTGTCACAGGGTCACGGGAGTCAGCTCGGGGCCCCCCCCTGCAGGCTTGATGGGCCCCCTAGACGGTCGGGGCTCTAGTGCAGCTGCACCATGGTAGGTTCGCCCCTGGGTTTACAACTTAGACATAGAGAAAGGAAAAGAAAACTGCAATATTGAAGAAATTGTACTGACAGTGTATGTACTGCCTCAACAGTCAAGAACGATGTATGAGAAATAGAATATAGTGCAAGACAAGATTTTTAGGGAAATTGAAAGCTTTGGAGTTCATTCTATCTTCCATAAGTCAAATCACATTTTCATGGAATCTGGATAATTCAAAAGTCAACAGTAGTAGTAACCGGCTGGTTCTATAGAAAAATGGGAACTGGTGATAATGGTGTAGTCTTGATTATATATACAAAGTAGGCAGCATGGCGGCTCAGTGGTTGGCACTGCAGTCTTGTGACACTGGAGTACTTGATTCAAATTCCTGGATAAAAGGCTAATGCATGCGCTGGGCTATTATAATTAATGGTTAATAATTGATTCAAATCCCACCAATGACAACATCTGCAAGGAGTTTGTATGCTCTCCCCATATTTGTGGATTTCCTCTGGACACTCCGGATTCCTTCCACACTCCAGACATAATGATATGGAATTTAGATTGTGAGCCCCAAAGAGGACAGTGTTGCTGATGTAGGTAAAAGCACTGGCTTTATTCATGGCGCTCTATAAATTAATAAATATTCCTCTTATTATAACCGATGGTTGTTTTATTAATATTTTTTCTCCACAAATGCCTTTATTTCATTAACATCAGATTTTTCACTTCTATCATAATGTGAGCCTTCAAAATCAATTTACTGATTTTAGTCCTTACAAAATATTTAAGGAATAATCCAGATTACACATTTTAGCTACTGAGCTGGTTTATACCATAGACGTATCTTTAGGCTACCGCAGTTCTCTTGTTGCAGGAATCTAGTACATGATATGGCAGACTTATTCTAAGAACAGCAGAAGCCTTAGGACCTTAACAGAAAATCACATGTAACTTAGAAAAAAAGTCATACACGAAGTGTCGTAAGTATTTTGACACATTGCAGAGATTTATAAGGCGAGATCATAATTGAGAAGAGGTGATTGTCAGCATCAGCAAATATCACACACAATATCCGTAGGCAAGTATCATCAATCAATGAACATGTGAGGTATATGAACATTGCCAGACGACCTTTTTTATTTCCATGCTAAAGCTTGTGGTTTTGCTATGATAAAAATTATTGATTTGCATGTCAATACAACAAATGAAACAATTAACACCACAGTGTGAGATATTTTGTTCATTGCCTTGGTATATGCAATTAGAAACTGTATGGTCATTTATTTACAATTAGTTCACTTCAATAGATGTACCAATGCAAAAATGGGTATATACTTCAATAGTTTAAGTGTTGGAAGATATTTTTATGGAAGTGAATAGCATTCATAGCATTTACTAAACTTATAGTTTTATTTGTCAGTTTACCTTAGTTTAACAACCTTAATGATTTTCTATGCTGGCATAAAGCCCCCATGCACATTTGCCTCAAGCCAGCCAAACCCATATGTGTATTGGCTTCTCAAATCCCCCACCAGATGATATCAGGCATCTGAAGGATATGGCCCGTTGGATTTACAATGGTCTATCTCACGGGTTTAAAACTCCAGGTCTCGAGGGCCGCACACAATGCAGGTTTTCAGGATTTCCTTAGCATTTGACAGTTGGTTATTTAATCTCCTGCAGAGGTGATGATTCCAACTGTCAAGCGCTAAGGAAATCCTCAAAACATGAACTGTGCATGGCCCTCCAGGCCTGGAGTTTGAGACCCCTGGTCTATCTTTTTGTAATGTGGGAAAAAAGCAAAGATTACTCTGGATGTGGCTCTGTCAGAGAGCAAAGCCAAGTATTCCTGTGTGTGAAGGAATGGAAAAAGACAGCTTTTTGTAGACAACATTTATCTATGAGTATGGGGGCCTTGAGTGCATTGGTGTTCGCACAAAGTATACGTTAATCCTTCTAATATTGCAAGAAAATTGTTTTCATAATTGAAACACACAGCAAAAGAGTTTATTTTTTTCCAGGAGAATATATTTCTAGGTGGGTATATTCGGACATTTTCAGATGGCTGTCTATCAATACATATGATTGGTCAAAGGCCATTATAAAATATATCCACTTTCAAAGTCAACCCTTAAAGAGGACCTGTCATCCCCCCCCAAAGATTTATTTCAATCTAAAGGAAGCACTGAATGCAGCATGCATGCTGCATTAAGGCAAGGGGTCCCCCAAGTGTGTCTGATTAGTGATGAGCGAGCATGCTCGGCGCTACTAGTTACTCGCATGAGTATCCCGGTACTCAGGATGCTTTGTGAGCACCGAGTACCGCCCGTGATGCTCAGACTCTTCACTAATAATTATCGCTCTGACACAAATACACAGCTCCCTTTAGTGCACACAGTGAGCTGGCACCTCACAGAGAGCAAATTGATTGTTAGGGTCCCTCTGGGGGGCACAGCAAGGTGTTGTATGCTGCGATGATTTGAAAAAGCCCTCCCCCCCGCCCTTTCCCAGAAACACTCGTTTTATAGCCGTAATTCTGTGGGCGGAGCCTGTCACTAATTCACTTACATTGGGCTCGGGGCTCGGTCAAGCACCCGAGCATCGAGCACCCGAGCATTTTAGTGCTCGCTGATCACTGTTTCTGATGTCTAAATCATGAAATACAGCCTTTTAAAAAGTGTACAACCGAGTCAGGAGAGTATTACCATATCCTCATGAGTTAGGTCCTTCCCGGGGCTATTCCTGCCCCCTGCTTCTATGTTCCTCCCTACTCTCTGTGCTGGCTGTCTCCTTGAAGGCCTGTCAGCTGTCCTTGCTCTGTGCCTGCGTCTCCTTGTGCTATCACACGCAGGCGCAGAGAGAGGTGTTCCTATTGTCTGCCCCTCGCTCCTGCTCTCGCCTCCCGCCCTGTCAGCAGCAATTATTCTCGCCCTGCTCCATGTATAACACGGAGTAGGGCGGGAACAAATGCTGATGCCCCATGCCCTCAGATTCTGTTTTAAACAGGAATTATTTATGAGTGTCTGCCTCTGTCCAATGCTGAAATTTCAGCAGTGCAGGTGCAGGGGAGCTGGCCATAGTGCTGAAATTTCAGCCATAGAGCTCTCCAGGTGCTGAACTTCAGTGGTGGCTGTGAAATGCTGTGGTCTCCATGGTGATGAACAAACGCGGCTGCATTACACAGCTGCCGCTCTTTCAGCACAAGGTGCCCGGGAACCGGTACGATTTTTGTCCGGAACCGGAGCGATCTGGCTCCCATAGGCACCCAAGTTATGGGCGCCGGATTGGTTCTTTTCGTTTTTTTTGGCCCCAGACACAAAAAATTATGCAGACTCCAATTTTGTGCCCGTTGGCAAAAACAAAAAGGACCGGTTCCTCCCAGAAAACCACAAAACCAGATGGCAAATAACAGCCATCCGGCACCATACGGATACATAGGGGGCAAATTCGGATTCGGTCTGTCCGGTTCACACTGGACTTACCCGGACCCGAAAAACCATTGGTGTGAAGGAGGCCTTAAATCTTCACTCTTAAGGTTTTTCTTCATTTTTGAAATCTAATAATGTACCTGAAATATTGAAGCAAAATATGACTAGAATGACCACAATATAAACAAAAATGGGTTGGTTCTTCCTGTTCTGTATCCTTTGTGGAATAGGCACAAGTATATGTTTTTGAGTTTCACCACCAATATATCCTTAAATGTTTCTCTGTCCCTCAAGCGTCTGTCTAGATAAATTGCAGGATTCATAAACTCTTCCTAAGACTATGGATAGGAATTGTAAGCCATTCTGTCCTTAATCTGATATGACAGATCCTGACAGTACTACCGTGTTTCCCCGAAAGTAAGGCCCTGTCTTACATTCTTTTGGGGGCCAAAAGTGGCCCCGGCCTTACTTTCGGGGGGGGCCTTACATTGGGTGCCCCAGCAGTGTGGCCTACAGGCCCCCTCCTGCTGGGACACTGCGGGAGCGGGTCGCACGTCATGTGCGCCCGCTCATTACATATGCACTGCATCCCCCTGTCAATCAGCGACAGGGGGAGCAGTGCATTATACAGTATATATGGGCCCCCTATTGCTGGCACACTCCCCCCTGTTATGAGGCCCCCACCGCTGCTGCTGCTGAAGAGATCTTACCCTCCAGGGTCTTCTTGCAGCAGCCAGCGGCGCGTCCATCCGTCCTCTGTACTCGCTCGGCGGTCTCCCGGATCATGTGACCGGCCCGTCGCAGTCGCGATGACGTCATGCGCTGCGACGGGTCACATGATCCGGGAGACCGCCGAGCGAGTACAGAGGACGGATGGACGCGCCGCTGGCTGCTGCAAGAAGACCCTGGAGGGTAAGATCTCTTCAGCAGCAGCAGCGGTGGGGGCCTCATAACAGGGGGGAGTGTGCCAGCAATAGGGGGCCCATATATACTGTATAATGCACTGCTCCCCCTGTCGCTGATTGACAGGGGGATGCAGTGCATATGTAATGAGCGGGCGCACGTGACGTGCGACCCGCTCCCCCCCCCCTCCGCTAGCGGCCTTATATTGGCCCCCCCGATTGTAAGGCCTTATAATCGGGGGAGGCCTTACATTGGCAGGCCCCCCCTTTACCCCCAGGCGGCCTTACAATCGGGGGGGCCTTACTATCGGGGAAACACGGTATATCCAAGCAGGATCATACCAAGAGGTCTCCACAGCCTAATGTCTAAACTCTGAGCAGTAGTCCTCAACTTTTTGACCTCCATGAACCAATCTATGAATATTAGATTCAACTATGGCAACTTTATCAGAGTCATCATAAATTAGGCTGAGAGCCGAGAGAAATGCCTCTGCTGAAGCCAATTATGGAGATTCTCCATGGAGATAAAACAAAATAATGCTTACTTGTTAACTCTCAGACTCAGAGGAAACTGAATGTAAGCGAAAACTTACTTACGCCTCTGTCCAAATAATTTAGTGTCTTTACCATAGGAGACAATGTGATATTCACATGACCTCGGCCATTAGAAGCTGACAAACATGCATGTTGTTGGGCACTAATTTCTGCGATCTCCAGGAACAAGGCCTGTAATTTTGCAGTGAAGGAGCAAACTTGACACATACAGATTTCCCCAGAACACATGAAATGGGATGGTTAAAATGTTATGATTGAATCCTACCACTCACAAGAGAATGAAAAAGTCAGGAGAGATGTTAAACAAGCAATCCATGGGTCCCTATTCAGGCTAGGAGAAGCCCTAAATCTAACTGTGGTTTGTCTCTGTCTGACCGCGGAACTTGGCACCCTAATATTACGCAATGGCACCCCCACTAAACATTAGCAGATTTTGAGTGTCATTAAAGGGAACCTGTCAGCTACTTTAGACCCCATAAACTATCACTATCTGCCCGTACAGCTTCCTAGTACCTCAGACACAGATGCTTAGTGAGGTAGGTATGGTTTAATAGTTGCACAAATGCATTTTATAACTCACATCTTGTGATGGTGATTTGCCACGGTCAAGACAGTCTGGGCATTCTTTCAGAGTCCGTGCCGCCTTCCATCCCTGGTAATCATGTCCCGGTGGTCATGATAATATAATTTTCAAGCGCTGCCCCCTTCTGTGTAAATACTACAATCTATGTGCTGCTTTTAGGTATGATGCAGTGGCCACATTTATTCTAGCCCTATACATTGTGGGGGTGTATTGGATGTACTTGCCGACTCCAGAGCATGAGCAGTGCACATTCTGAAGCCAGCAAGTACACTGAATTACACACATATAATACACAGGATTGCAAATACACGTGACCTGTGCATTGTGGGTGGGTAATTGGGTGTACTTGCTGGCTTTAGAATGCACACTGCGCATACACTGGATCTGGCAAGTACACACAATACACCCACACAATGCGCAAGACCGGAAATCGGCGCGTCATACTTAGAAGCAGCGCAGATTGTAGTATTTACACAGAAGGGGTAGCACTTGGAAATTAGGTTATCATACCCACCAGGGCGGGATAACCAAGGATAGAAAGGCGGCATAGATACTGAAAGAACGCCCAGACTGTATAGACCATAACTCATTGCCATCACAATATGTAAGTTATAAAATGCATTTTTGAAATCTATTAAACCACAGATTTAGCTCAATCAGGTTAGGGATTTACTTAGGGATGTATTAGGAAGCTGCAGGGACAGATCGTGATAGCTTATGGGGTCTAAAATAGCTGGCAAGTTCCCTTTAACTGCAACCTCAAAGATAATCAAAATGTAACACAAAACAACAATAATTATATTGAAAGTTCACACAAGCAGAGCTTGAGACACAGGGCTAAGAATGAGTTCACACAGTTATACAAGGAAGATGGGGGATAATGGAAAAACTTGGAAAACCAGCAAACAAACCTTAAACGTAGCAGTATGGGAAGAATGCTAAGAAAGGAAACACACAAACAAGATGCAGGGAAAAACAGTTGGGATAATTCAGTAAGAGAATCTATAGCTGAAGTGCTGGGAATCTAAACATCTATTCCCCTGGGAAAATAGACATCAATGAATTCAAGGGCATGGTGAGTTTAGATAGCCCTTACTAAGATGTGATAGGGACAACAAAATGAGAAAGTGAAAACACCTGAATAGAAAAATAAAGGAAAACAAGACAAAGGTAAGGAGAGATAAGAGAATTATGAGCAATAGGATAAAGACAAAGCATGCTGTTGTCTGACAGAGAAACCGACCACACAACCAGAGTTCACCGGATCAAACTCCCGAATCGAGGCATGACAGGAGGAGATTTAGATACCATTCCTTATTCATAGAAGTGTTCTGAGGCGGCAAAACTATGAGTAAAAATACTCTCTTGGATGTAAAGCAACTCCATACATGAATGATCTCAGGACACTTTATGGTTGGAATGGAATGACACAGGACTCATAATAGTGCTCACCTACACTTAAATTAATAAATATTTTAACAGATGTCTTAAAATGTCTGGTAGGAGATTCATATGGGATAATAATATACAAAGACCAATTACTATACATCCTGCAAAGTTACTTTCTCTGATGATGCCCCGTTCAGAAAATTTTGCCTTCTGGCAGAATAATTGTCTGAAGAAGAAAAGGTGAGTTCTACTGTGGGTCCTGTGTTAAGCCAACAGTTATCCGCTGCGAACAGATCACATATGGGAGTGAATGGATGCGCACGGTCATGCGCAGTCAAGCGCAGCACCGTGCGCTCCCATTATAAAGATAGGAGCTGGCTGTGCTGCGTTTACATTGCGGCTCCCCTCCGCAGAACGCTGCGGAGGGGAACGCTAATATGAAAGCAGCCTAAAGCATCTTGAGAATGTTTATATGGGGTGTGCTTTTCATCCAAGAAAGTGGGATGACACACTAAATTTTGCCTAAGAACTCTTCAATGAATATGTCAAAAGTGATATCTAAATATCATATTGAGCAACGCTCGCAACCAACATGAAGCAATTTGGTGATAAACAGTACTTTTTATACGATCATTGAGTCAACCTTCAAAAGTGAGTGGAAGAGAAAAAATAAAGAAACTGTGGTAATCTCCAAGCACTCATAGCAATCATTAGTTGCCATTCGTGAGAATTTGACTCAGAAACTGATATTCATCATGCTAGGGCAAACTACAAAAGTCTTGAAAAGTAAGTGTCAACGCTGTAAATATTGTTTTTTTTCATAAACTTGATTTGTTTGTCAGTAAAAGAATAAAGATATATGAAATGGTTACAAGTGTCCTTCAGTAACTATAGAAATAACTGACTTACAGATCTTAAAACAGTGAAGTAGCAAACTTTATAAAAAAACTAAATTTGTGTCAGTCTCAAAACGTTTTGACACAACTGTATGCTAAATTTCACTTATTGCTAAACTAAGAATATGTTGACAAAAATGTTTTTTACATCAATTCAAAATCCCATAAAAATGATTAATAATTCTATTAATGCAGACTTTGAAGTGGATCAGCTTTAAAATTCACATAAATAAAAATCCACATGAACATTACACTAGATGAATGAGAAATTAAGTAAAATAAAGTTACAAAAATGAAATGATCTTACCTTTCTAGCTTCTTTGATATTTTTTCTTATCATTTCTTTGATTGTGAGTAGATGTCCTCTTGGTGGATGAAAATATAGATTTATGTCCGTAGTTCCTATTTGTCCTGGTGTCACATATGGCCACCCAAGATCAAGATTTGGAGCCTCTACATCAGACTCTACAGGCCAATAAGTCCCAGAAGATGAATTATCATCTGTTGATTCTCCAGGTGTATTGTCCACATTTTCCACTGGCTTCTGGATATGACTTGTGATAAAATGGAGTTCATCTTCCGCAAGGAATTCATTAGCTCTTTCCTTAACAAGAAATTCTTGATATGAAGCAACACCACCATCAATTAGAGCATCAATGGCCAACCGGTACCATTCTTTATAGTGAGGTTCTATGAAGCTTTCATTTCTGCCTTCATCATGTAAAGATGAAAGTAATGATAGTGTTTCCACTAGTGCAGACATGTTGAAAAAGTAGATCAAAAACCTAAAAAAAAGCATATAAAAATATATTGGTTTATGTATATTTTTATCAAAATGTGGTTGATGTTACAATTAGTGATGAGCGAGCACTAAAATGCTCGGGTGCTCGGTGCTCTGGCCGAGCATCTCAAGATACTCTTGTACTCGGCCAGAGCACCGAGCCCAATGTAAGTCAATGAGTGACAGGCTCCGCCCACAGGCTTATAAAACGAGTAATTCCGGAAAAGGGCGGGAGGGTGGGCTTTTTAAAATCGCCGCAGATATAACACCTTGCTGTGGCCCCCAGAGGATCCTATCAATTAATCTGCTCCCTGTATGGTGCAGCTCACTGTGTGCACTGAAGGAGCAGTGTATGTGTCTCAGATCGCTATTTATTACCGAGCAGTCCGAGCATCTCGGCAGTACTTGGTGCTCGCCGAGCACCCCGAGTACCGAGATACTCGTGCGAGTACCGAGTCGCGCCGAGCATACTCGCTCATCACTAGTTACAATATCTATCAAAATTGTCTTTGTTATCCATAGCAAGAAATCACTTAACAAGTTACCAAAGCAATTCAACCTTTTGCATTTTTTGCTATATGTGTACTTCACTGTTTGGGTGCATGAGAATAACAACTGAGACCACTCCATCCAGGGCATATGCCATACGTAACACATAACCAAAATCTATCTGAAACAGTAGCAATCAGCTCTAGCCAGGATTAGAATCTCTAACAACAGCAATAAAATAGTGCAATCACTGGTACACATGCTTACAGCACCTAACTGCTCCCGCAATGCCATCACAGAGGGCCAATGGGTTACCATAGCAGCAAAGCAGAGGTCCTGTTGAAGGCCCTTATCACCACTACCGCAGCATTCTGCTGAAGCTCAATTTAAGGTTGGGGTCACACTGGCGTATATTCCCTCAAGCAGGCAAATCAGTCCGATTATGCTAATGACGCTAGGATCAAACTCAGATTAGAGTTGGAGCCAAGTGTTAGTTTACTGTGATCCATTTCTGTTGCATGCAAGACTAAGAGTACATGTGAGTAGAAGATGGAGAACTTCATTTCTCTATCTTCTCAATTGTCTGTGTTGGCATGAATCAGCCTGCTCTTAATGACATTCAAGTTCAGTCCGATGCTTTTCACACACCAATAAGCTTCAGTGGTTTCCCACCATCCAATATATTTTACCCCACATGCAGCATTCTATGCTTTTGTCTTATGCCTATCCGGTTCACAATTTGCACTATAATGTTGTGTCCCCCTACAAGGACACACACCACAGGGACACTCCACCCCCCAAAAGGACACACAACATAGGGACCCCCCACAGGGACACACGCACACCACTGGGACACACACACACCCAAGGGACACACACACCCCAGGGACACACACACCACACAGACAGACACAGATGTGCACAAATCGCCTTACACAACTCGCCTCATTCGTCTGGTATCTTTAATTTCCAAAAATAAACATCTGATTAAAAACAGCCAATGTGCAACACATGTGCCATATAGGGAATTAAGGCAGATGTCAGTCACATGAGCTGTCTATTATGTGTATGTGTGAGGTAACATATACTGCCTGGCCAGGGGTGGGTTTACTGTTGGCTGGAGATTTATTAGGCTGCCTATAGCAATCAATCACAGCTCAGCTTCTATTTTCCTACAGGTCATTAATATGACATATTCAAATTCTAATTTGTTATAGCTAACAGCAGTTATTTATTAACCCGGGCATAGCCGGATAGTACAGCTAGTATATTATATAGAGACATTACAAAAAGAGTTTATTTTTCTAAATGTTGATGATTATGGCTTACAGCCAATGAAAACCCAAAGGTCATTATTAAATTAGGGAAGTTGAAGGGTTAAAAATTGAAATGTTGTATTCCATGAGACATCAAAGGGTGAATATAATATTGATTTATTAGTTAATGCATTTCAAGGCTCTCTGAAACACCCTGAAATATGGCAATATTATGTTGATTTGTCCTGAGGGAGGGATCAGGGAGCCCTGAAATGCATTGACTAATAAATTAATATTATATTTACCCTTTGATGTTTCGTGGAATACGGCAGTGCAGTTTTAACCCCTCATCCTTGCTGCTCTATATGCACAATGCTGGGGACTACAGAAGCTGTGATCTGCTTTTATAGTGGTTGTGACTCTCACAACTACACAAGGTGAAGCCTCTGATACCTATTTAGGTCATATTTTATCTCTCAAATCCTTCATACTCCCTACTTTAATTTTCAGAGATAATGACCTTTGGGTTTTCATTAATTGTATGCCATAATCATCAACATTAACATAAATAAACACTTGAAATAGATCACTCTGTATGTAAAGACTCTATGTAATATATGTGTATCAGTTTATGTATTGAAATTACTGAAATAAATTAACTTATTGATAATATTTTAATTCATTGAGATGCAAAATTTTAAATATCTAAACAAATATATAAATATAAAAAATATATACACGTTTGATATTGTCACAATAATAGTGACTTAGGGATAATATCTTCAGGGCGTTTTTACTGCATAATAAATGTTGAAGAAACAAAAACCTGAACATTAGTGGCGGCATACCCCCTCATTTCATTTTTAAAGGAAATCTGTCAGTCAAAAATCCATATGTAACTGCTATCATTTTCTAATTCCTCCCACTAAACTCTCTCTATTGATGTATTTCTTTTATTTATATTTCCCTCCTATCTTCTGTAAACTTCAAATAAAGAGATTCATTCCATTTGTCACTCATAGTTAAATGTCCACTTAGTTCTCTGCTGTCCACTTCCCATACATGAATATGCATGTCACATACTCACACCACATCACTGCTCAGGACATCACTGGGCAAGGGGGTGCTGTATCCTCCTCTCTGCTCTCTGTGTCTGCAGCCAAGAAAGAGGTGGAATACAATACAGAAACTGTCACAGCAGGGATTTCTGCTTACAGAAACAGATGGAGTCTAGATAAATCAGATCGACAATAGCTTTGTCCCTCATCAGCACAGAAGATACTGGAACCTGACACTGCACTGTTAGTAAAGGGAGGAGGGAGGAGAGAGCTGCTGAGAGGGAGTGCATAATTTATGCAGTTTATACAGCACAGGACTATTCCTGCTAGCTTATAATGGAGAGGACTAATCCAGGAGATCTCTATAGGGTCTGACAATGCTGACAACCTGGAATCTACAAATGGTGCAATAATGATTTTATGTGTTTTTAAAATGTTTGCCCAGGCACTATTCAAGGGTAGTATTAGTATCAAACTGAAAAATGACCTGACAGTGTCCCTTTAAAATATAATATGCAAAAATGAATGATGTCATTCAAAATGACAGCTCATCTTACAAACAAAGTCAGATATGTATGTATCGATGAAAAATAATAAAAAAAAGTTATGGCTTTTGGAAGCAGGGGAGGAAAAAATAAAAGTTTAAAAACTAAAAATTGTCTGGTCCCAAATGGGTTAAGAAATAATGCTTGTACTATGTATTTATCTCTTCAGACAGTTTTAATTTTGTGTCTAATTTTTAGCCGACGGTAAAATTAATGCACCTGCTTAATTAACAACAAAATGGTTCAAACCAACTAATTGCTTCTTATTCCAAAGGCTTGTGGTTAAGTGCCATAAACAATACACCGTCTGTATGTAGGGCTTTTCAATTTTAATACTAATTACACTGTACAAGAGTTCAAAAGATTGGAGTACAACATACATAATTTATGGAAAAATACTAAATATGATGATTATTTTTATGTTATGTATAGACTCTTCTTCTACTGATCACACCCAATGTTTTATGACCTTTTTATCATTAAAATCAATGTTAACAGCTGCAGTATGTTCAGTCTACCTGAACGTATTAAGAATGATAGCACCAGATGGTAGGTGCAGTAACACAATTACAATAGTTTTCTAACAACTGGATGACAACAGTAACTGTAGAATCGTTGGTCATATGGTACACCAGTTTAATATGTATAAGTTTTATGGTTCTACGATGTATTTCATAAAGATACAAGAACCAATATAATGAAACTACAGACATTATAAAGTTACAGAGACATTTGATAACAAAACTTTCCTTGACTGGGAAGCTCTGAGGCTTGCCTATTATGAAGCATGGGTAAATGTAACGTACCGGTAATCAAAAACAGTATTAGGCAATTATTAATTATATAATCTTCAGATAAATTCATTGTAATTGAATTCCAGGATTTCTTTCGGACATTTGACAATGGAGAACCCTATAAATCAACACGGTAATGTCACATTGTTTCATATAACATTTTTTCTTAGTGTTTGGCTTTTGTGGAATATGTCTAGCACAATATCAATTCTCTGTAGCCTAATAAACAAATATTAAAGGGATAACAAGACTTTTTTACTCATATGCAGTTTATACATGAAATCCAATATTTAAAATTATTTTCTAACAAATTAGAAGCCAAAAAATCAATGTTCAGCATTTACTATGGGTTACTATGTGCTGCATCTGTATTAAAGGCAACTATATGAGTGACAATTATCTAGTAGTATGTTAGGCATCCAGTGACCTAACAGAACCTATCATGGCATAGATTCTGCTAGGTGTATAAATTATTATGATAGAATGTTAGCCCAGAAAGGCAGAATAGCTTCTTGTAGTTGCCATAATTATGTACCAGCATGCTTTCAACAGCTCAAGATTCTCCACAAGTTTAAGATCTAGCCTTATGAAGCCAGCGAAGCAAGGAAAACATGGTGTCTTGTTTCTAAAACTAACTAATGACTTTTCAACATTTGTGTTATAATGCATCGTGAAAGTTGACTTCTTAGATTGGTCATATCATTGAAACATCTATCTACAGTATCAAGAGAGCACACGGTCTGTCAGGAAAACATTCCCCATCCATCAATTTACCTCCAAAAGCCTGAACTGCTGAAATATACCAGGAAGGGTTAATCTAATTCATGCTACTTGTCTCCTATTTGGTCCTACTATCAGCAAGGTGCAACAGGAATCTAAATCCACGTGACCATCCAATTTTTGCACTGCACAGTGATCTAATTTTTTGTTCTCTTTTCCCACTGGAATCGTGCCTTCTTCTTTCCCTAAGAAAGCAATGGTACTCAAACTGGTCATTGCAGTTACAGCTTATCTGTCCTACTGAACAGTTGTGTATTAGGACATGTTTGTTGGAGTACCAGCTTTGTATCCAGCTGACTTTGTACAGTGAGCAACATTCAGTCATAAAAACAATTCATGACATCATCCACTTACCATTCAGATGTTAACACCTTAACAACCACATTTAAACAGCCAACTGGCACCCAGCAACGTCAGGAACCCATGAAATATGTTCTGAACCTTTATCAATGTGATAGACCCTATTAAGGTACCTTTACACGCCGCAACTACGGAGTAGCAACTGAGAGGCAATCCGGAGTTTCGTCACCTTTGCCCTGAAATTGCTACAAAATTGCGGCGTGTAATTGTGGAACCCGGTGGTGATTTTGAAAGTTGCTCCCGGTTGCGGTTTCAGAGCATTGTTCAAAAACCAGACGCAAACCTAAAGGTGAATTGCCCTGGTTTTGGCATGAGAACGGGAAATAGGGATGGAATCTATGTCGCCTAGTGATTTCCCAGAGGCGTGCCACAGCGAGCTGGATACCGCGCCCCATTAGTGATGATTGGTGGGGGCTACTGTGTTTCCATTGGCTGTCCCTTCACATGGCGACATTTGGAAGAGCTGTCCATTCACACTACACAATTGCAATGGTGTCATGTATTAGCCAGCCTTCCTGCGCAGGCTGACCAATCATGACGCTATTGCGTTGTTTAATCAGCGTGTTTGGGGCGTGGAATACACAAGTCTGTCACGCCTATGTTCTTGCGGCGCAGAACATGTACGCCCACATTCCTTTGGGGATCGCGGCGTGTGAAGTGGCTTCAGGAGTCAACCGGATGTTTCCAAATGTTGGTGTGGGAACTTCCGGGATGATATATCACCTTCAGTTGAGGGCGCTATTGCGGCGTGTACATGCGGCTTTGGCATTCAGAGGCAACCGTCAAAAACGTGGACGCGCACGTTCGGTTGCCTCCAATTGCTGGTAATAGTTGCGGCATGTAAGGGTACCCTTACAGGGATTAATCCCCATATTTAGAAAATAAGACAGCACTTGGGCTGTGCCTCTCTATTTTCCTAATGTAGTCATTCTGCAAGAAAAGAGATTTTCCAGGGCAATTCAAGTAAAGCTTTCCCCAATACCCTAATCATCCCCTCGATCAACCCCCATGAAAAAATTGTTAGTTTTGTTTTATAATTTTAATTTATTTCATTCTTTATAATTAGGGTTACCATTAGGGTAAAAATGTTTCAAAATTCACAAAAAAATTATATAAAAATAAAATAAAAAATACTAGTATTAGAATAGGTTTATTAGTGTTAGACTGGAGTATTTTTTTGTTAGTCAGAGATAAAATGTAATAAAGACAGGCAAAATAATCACTGCAGAGCAGGCACACAGGCTGCTTTGCTCTGGCAGTTCCAACAGTGAAGCAGAAAATGCCTCTGAAGCAAAACTGTGTTCAACCAGGCGCAACTTAGCTTCCACTTCCTTTTTAAGGATCTCACAGCCTGATGGTAATGAAGTCAGTTATCACTGCTGAAACATCAGATGTAGGGCCACGTTCTGCAGTCTGTCCCTCGACTGTGTTGTCCCAACCAGTCCTTTTCCCTACAAATTCCCCCTCTTTTAGCAGTCCCTGGTGTAAACGTTAACATAACTAATTTTACCCTATTTCCAAGAAATAATAACAAGCAAATACCCTAAAATAAGTAAATAAATAAATTGCAAGTGCATAAAAATAGGGTACTTGGTGACATTATTTTGCTAAAAAAAGTAAAAGACATCCCACCACGTCACGGTGACCCCATCTGACCGATCCTGTTTCAGCTAAATTTACATTCCAAAATTAAAATATTGCTCCTTCTGTCCCAAGCCCTACTATTTGCCAAACAGAATTTGGTTTACCACTTAGGGGGTATCACCATGCTAAATAAAAGTGGGAAACAAACTATGGGGTCCACTTTTTGGTATTACCTCTCATAAAAGTGAGAAATTCGGGGCTAAAGCAACATTTTTTGTGAAAAGATAAAATAAAATGTTAAATATGACAACCTAATGTTACCAAATTCTGCGAAGTACTTGGGGATACTAAATGCTCACTATACCCCTGGATAAAATCCTGTGCGTGTAACAAAATATATATCGGTTTGACATCACATCAACTGAAAGTAAGAACTTGGGAAAACGTGCTTGACATCATAGTATCCAAAACACAAGATAAGGTTGAGGAACTCAAGACCATTCCCGTCACTTTAAGCTGGAACATGCCAGTAATCCCAAATGCTTTAAGGTGAGGGGGAAAGAGCATGTACAACTGGGCATTAGAGGGGGTAATATTAAGAGAATCCTCGCACAATTTGAGTGCAAATAGATTCCTGTTCTGAGAACTAAAACCCCAAATTGTTTGAACGAAGCTATCAGCTTCTCCTCCTTTTAATAATGATACTCTTGCCATGGTCTTAGAATAATATCAGATCTGTAGGTAATTTAAGCATGTCTGCTAGGGCAGCAATTCAGCTCAGTTCTATTATAATTTGCCATTTTTTTTATTAAGTCTGTTTTTAATCCTGTCTGTCTATCCCAGCACATAATTTTTTTCTTATACTGTGTCCTATAAAATTGCCTTTGTTTTTTCAGGATGACTGATGATTCATTGTTGAGGACATGATGCACAGAATATTGTTGACAAGTGCATAAGGAATCACGGATTTTCGGAATGATCATGAGCAGGGCACCTTGTACAGCGATTCATAAAACATTTGTAAGTGCATGCTGACAGTGATGGCTGTGAAGGCCCTATGAGATTGTTTAACAACTTACAATCTCTAGATAAAAGAATAAAGTTTATGAAAATTATATTTAATATTGTGGGGGGGTTGTTATCTGCTCATGGAGCCGTTGTCCCATCATAAGCCAGTGTGGCGCCCCACTGGTCAGGCGTCACAGTTGGGGTACTGCATCCATAAACGAGTGTGCGGCTATCCCTGTCTCAAGGGAATGTAGGGTTTGTAGGAGGATCCCATCCCAGCACTACCACACACCCACCTAGGCAGATGGTAAGGGCTTATACCCTTAGGGGGAGTTAGGGGAGGAAGGAGATAGAAAGACAGTGAGTTTTAGTTTGCACTGAGGAAAGACAGAGCACGGGAGCCCTGAGAGAGAGAAGGGGACTCCGAGAGAGAGGGCCTGGAGAGAGAGAACAGGCAGCTCAGACTGAAGTTGGGGACCCTCCGAATCGGAGCGTCCATACTCCGGGAGAGAACCCTGGTCCATACACCAGAGTGCTGGTTCCAAAGACGCGGCACAGGGAGTTCAGCCCCTGAGCTGTAACACCGGAGGTCTGTCTACCCGCCTCGACACCCTGTCAGAAAGGAAACCAGTCACACCACGATAACCCACCAGGGTCAAGTTCCAGTGCAGGAGAGAGGAGAGCCGGAAGCCGAGACACTCAGAAAGCACCCCAATCGGGCCTGGTACTAAGCGGGCTGTTCCCGGACAGGCAGTAGCAGCAGAACACGGGTTACAGACAAGGAAGGCATACCATGGGAGACTCCAAGAGACCCTGCAGCTCACTGTGACTACCCGGCCGGCTGCCTTTACCTAACGACTGTTGACCTCTGAACTGTACTACCATCAGCATTGTTCTAGCAAAGTACTAGGGTAGAGTGACAGAGTCTCCGTGTGCTTATTCACTGCTGCACTGCAACTTGTTTTTCTCCATCATCAGCACTTCCATCACTACAGGTGCATCCCTGCAACATTTATTTTAGCAAAGTTGTGTTCAAAATTCAATTGGTGCTCCTGCCCTTCTGTGCCCAGCCCTTTGTCCAAACAAAGATTTCTGACCACAAATTTTGGTATCCATTTTGTAGTGCTAACTCTTGTAAAAGCGACAAAATTGGGGATAATGGAATATTTTAGAGGTAAATTGTATTTATTTTTTCATTCCATTTTGCATTATTTCCTGTGTAGCACTTGAATGGTTAAAACAATTCCTGACAGCACTTTTGAAGTATTTTAGGGTTTTTAAATGTTATCTCTTTTGTAGTGTTACCAATTTAGAGGTCCCTCAAGGTCCATTTCAATCTGAATAGGTCCCTAAAGAAACATGTTTTGTAAATTTGTCAAAAAAATGACAAATTGCAGCAAAGCTCTAAACTCTTCACACATCCTAACAAAATAAAAAGACCTTTGAAAAATATTTCAGATGTACAGTAGAAAAGCTTATTAATGAATTATCTTGTACAGCATAACTGACTGATTTAAACATATACAAACTAAAAGTTTGAAATTTGTGATTTTTTTTTCAAATATTTGCCAAAATTTGAAATTTTTACAAATAAACACAAACAAAATTGACCTAAATTACCACTCACATAAGGTACAATGAGTCACGAAAAAATCAATTTCGGAATCACTGGGATCCATTGTAGCATTTTTGTCACAGGTGTGTCAGGAGGCATGGATGAGACTGTAGAGGCCACTTGCAGAAGGTCAACAGTCAAAATTCCCCAAAAAAGTCTCTGTCACTTTAAGAGGCATTTTTCTTTTAGTGAAAGCTGGTGGTCACTAGGACCCAGCTGATCTCTTACCTTGAGCTGTCTATTTATACCACTTGATTCCCAGCATGCACTGCTGGTGATAGCTTGTCAGGTGTTTGGAGGTAACTTCTCAGCTCAAGCAGTGAATCCTGGGGTTTCTGTTGGATTGCTGTGTGGATCTTCTCAAGCTAAGTGTTTCTTCCCTTCCCTTTTTGTTTGTTTCCCTGGTGTGTATCTTTAGTTGGTAACCGGGCTGACTAGTGTTCACCCGCTCTGATCCTTGTGTAGTTGTAGTTCAAGGCAGTAAGGGAATTGGTATCCCGACCGGCGACAGTTGCGGAAACTGTATAGGGTTGTTAGGGGAGCCAGTTGTCAGCGCTAGTTTATCTAGTGGTCACTATCTCCCCTTTTGCCCTTCAGTGACTCCTTCCCCCCTCGTCGTCCTGTGCTAGGTGTCTCCCTACACCCAGAGTGACAATTTTAGAGTTATTGCCACCTAAAGTGACCCTGGTCAGATTTCTAAAATTTATTGTGTTCATTAAGGTCGAAATTACCGTATATACTCGCGTATAAGCCGAGTTTTTCAGCCCAAAAATTGGGCTGAAAAGTGCCCCCCTCGGCTTATACGCGAGTCATACGGTCCCCCTCAAAGTTTGGCGCCCCCACCTCAGTTTCTGGGCCCCCCGCATGCAGCGCTGCGCTCATACATTACCTGTCTAGCAGCTGTCACCCTCCGGTGGCGGATCGCGGCTCCCGGCTCCGGGCTCCATCTTCCTCGCTGACTTCCTGCTTGTCAGGTGACCGGCCGGCGTCGCGATGACGTCATCGCGCTGAGCCCCGGTCACAAAGCAGGAAGTCAGCGAGGAAGATGGAGCCCGGAGCCGGGAGCCGCGATCCGCCATCGGAGGGTGACAGCTGCTAGACAGGTAATGTATATGTGCAGCGCTGCATGCGGGGGCCCAGAAACTGAGGTGGTGGCGCCAAATTATGAGGGGGGCCCTGCTGGGGCCCTGTATACTACCACTGGGGCTATATACTACCACTACTGGGGCTGTCTGTATACTACCACTGGGGCTATATACTACCACTGGGGCTGTATACTACCACTACTGGGGCTGTCTGTATACTACCACTGGGGCTATATACTACCACTGGGGCTGTATACTACCACTGGGCTATATACTACCACTACTGGGGCTGTCTGTATACTACCACTGGGGCTATATACTACCACTGGGGCTGTATACTACTACTGGGGCTGAATATACCACTGGGGCTGCTGTATACTACCACTGGGGCTGTATACTACCACTGGGGCTGTATACTACTACTGGGGCTGTATACTACTACTGGGGCTGTATGTATACTACCACTGGGCTGTATACTACTACTGGGGCTGAATATACCACTGGGGCTGCTGTATACTACCACTGGGGCTGTATACTACTACTGGGGCTGCTGTATACTACCACTGGGGCTGTATACTACCACTGGGGCTGAATATACCACTGGGGCTGCTGTATACTACCACTGGGGCTGTATACTACCACTGGGGCTGTATACTACCACTGGGGCTGTATACTACTACTGGGGCTGCTATATACTACCACTGGGGCTGAATATACCACTGGGGCTGCTGTATACTACCACTGGGGCTGTATACTACCACTGGGGCTGTATACTACTACTGGGGCTGAATATACCACTGGGGCTGCTGTATACTACCACTGGGGCTGTATACTACTACTGGGGCTGCTATATACTACCACTGGGGCTGAATATACCACTGGGGCTGCTGTATACTACCACTGGGGCTGTATACTACCACTGGGGCTGTATACTACCACTGGGGCTGTATACTACTACTGGGGCTGAATATACCACTGGGGCTGCTGTATACTACCACTGGGGCTGTATACTACCACTGGGGCTGAATATACCACTGGGGCTGCTGTATACTACCACTGGGGCTGTATACTACCACTGGGGCTGTATACTACTACTGGGGCTGTATGTATACTACCACTGGGGCTGTATATACTACTGGGGCTGCGTGTATACTACCACTGGGGCTGCTGCTGTATACTACCACTGGGGCTGCTGTATATACCTCTGGGGCTGCTGTATACTACCACTGGGCTGCTGCTGTATATACCACTGGGGCTGCTGCTGTAACACTGCTGGGGCCTGTATATACCACTGGGGAGGCTGCTGTATACCACACTGCTGGGGGCTGTATACCTGTGCTGGAGTCCACCCTCGGCTTATACGCGAGTCAATAAGTTTTCCCAGTTTTTGGGGGCAAAAGTAGGGGGTCGGCTTATACACGGGTCGGCTTATACACGAGTATATACGGTAGCTAATTCTCTAAGGCATTAATTTACACTTAAATCGATCCACAAAAAATTTCTAACTTGGATTTATACTTTACTTTATGGTGAAGTATCTAATACACTGAAATATTCTCACTTGGTTTTATGGTATACGTAATGATCAAATATCTTGTTCACCAAAACATTCTTACTTGGATTTACGCTGAACTTGATGGTAAAGTTTTTAATTTTCTAGTACTCTAAAAAAATGGCAATTCAGTGCTTAACAGTATATAGTTTTATAATATATAGTTTATTTTCATGTATGCTATAACAATTCATTAGGTAGGAGTTGACCTAAAATTCTAGGAGATGACACATGTTGATGACATAGGAAACATCACCTCACCCTTATTGCATCCTTCCCTAATACATCATAAGAAGCTTTCAGAAACTGCATGATCATCAAAGCATCATTTTAATTATCAATTACACTTTATTTCAACTCATAAATGATCAAAGCAGCTTTGAAATGCACATGGTGAATATTTCATGAAGAGACTGCAGTGTTTCAAGGATAAAAAAATTAACTGACAATACGATTGCATCTCGGAATGCTAGGTATGTGCCATTTTGGATAAGCCCGTATTGCTTTCTAGAAAAAAGGTTTCATATTCATAATAATTCACCCTGAAAGTTGGAAAAAAGTCAAAGAAAAACAGATGTAACAACAAGAAGATGGGAAAGGCCATAGTTAGGAATGAAGTCAATCCTCCAAACTGTGATGTGGGTAGGCAACAACTTATTACTGAATGCAAGTAAACTTAGTGGAGTGTGACAACCTATTTTTTGCAGTTATGCCCTGCTCAAGTAGAAAAGAGTAAATGACGCACAATGTAGGGTTGTACAGTAAATGAACTGATGAAATGTCAAATAGATGTCAGTTGTAGTAGTCACACATGTAAGCACAAACTGTAGTTATAGCATGAGAGGTAGAGTAATATTATTATTATTCATTGGTCTGATAAGGCATAATTTGAAGTGTGACATCTTTAAAGTGTAACACCAGAAATATACCAGAATGGTAACCCATGGTATAGTCTCATTCATACTGTCATGTCCTGATCCATCTGAATTCATCCACAGGGATGTCTGAATTATCTTTAAATCCAGAATACCCACTGAACCCCACTGAACCTCCATCGCTACTCTTTCTTCCTCTGTTTGTAATGGAATGTTGCTGCTTTTTTCACAAATTTTCCTATTAGCTCCAATGTCTTTAATTTTCCTCTGCTATGTGGTGTCCTCCAGCTCCCTGCACCTCCTCTATGATCACACCTAGTTCATTTTGTAGGCATTTAAATGGTATAAATTGAGTGGAGCAGGTCTGATAGACTTTGGTCTGATATGACATAATTTGAAGTGTGACATCGTAAATAGGGATGGGCGAATCTACTCGCTAGGACTCGTTACTCGGCGAGTAGTAAGGGACTCGCAGGACTCGGTACTCTGCGAGTTTCCCAGTGATTACTCGCACGAGTCCAATGCAAATCAATATCAATCCTAGTTTTGTCAGAAACGCTGACAAAACTAGGATTGCCATTGTTTGCATTAGACTCGCGAGTAATCACTGGCTACTGTGCCAGTGATAGCAGGGAAACTCGCAGATAACTGCTGTTTCTTTGCGAGCCAGTCCAGCTGTCTTCTCTGTGCAGCTCCAGGGTCCTAGAGCCCGCCTGCTCACAGACATTATGTAGCAGTGCTGAGATTGTTCTCAGTCTGCTCATTCCCTGTGTACAGACATGAATGTCTGTGCACAGAGATGATGTAGCAGAGCTGAGATTGTTCTCAGTCTGCTTATTCCCTGTGCATAGACATCTATATTTATGCACAGGGGATGTAGCAGAGAGGACATCGCGTTTTGGACTGTGTCGGACGGAAGAGGATTTTTTTAATTAAAGATGGAGTCCCTAATGGCTTTTTTTTTTATTTCTAATAAAAATTTTTCCTTGTGTTGTGTTTTTTTTAAAACAATTTAATAGAAATTCATGGTGGTCATGTCTAATATTGGCGTGACCGCCATAAATTTCGGGCTTAGGGCCAGCTGATAATACAAAGCTGGCCCTAACCTCTTTATTACCCAGCGTGCCATCGCTACCAGGGCCGCTGGAAGAGCGGGGTTCAGCGCCAGAGGATGGCGCTTCAATGAACGCGCCATCTTCTGGGGCGGCTGCGGGCTGCAATTTGCAGCGGGGGGTGCCCAGAAAGCTTGGGCATCCCTGTGCTGCGGATTCCAGCCCCCAGCTGCTTAGCTGTACCTGGCTAGACATAGAAATTGCGCGGAGCCGCACGCATTTTTTTTAAATTATTTAATGAATTTCAGAGTCAGAGTCTCAGAGTCTCAGAGTCAGAATCTCAGAATTTCATGAAATAATTAAAAAAAAATGCGTGGGGCTCTGCGCAATTTCTATGTCTAGCCAGGTACAGCTAAGCAGCTGGGGGCTGGAATCCGCAGCGCAGGGATGTCCAAGCTTTCTGGGCACCCCCCGCTGCAAATTGCAGCCCGCAGCCGCCCCAGAAGATGGCGTGTTCATTGAAGCGCCATCCTCTGGCGCTGAACCCCGCTCTTCCAGCGGCCCTGGTAGCGATGGCACGCTGGGTAATAAAGAGGTTAAGGCCAGCTTTGTATTATCAGCTGGCCCTAAGCCCGAAATTTATGGCGGTCACGCCAATATTAGACATGACCGCCATGAATTTCTATTAAATTGTTTAAAAAAAAACACAACACAAGGAAAATTTTTTATTAGAAATAAAAAAAAAAGCCATTAGGGACTCCATCTTTAATTAAAAAAATCCTCTTCCGTCCGACGCAGTCCAAAACGCGATGTCCTCCCTGCTACATCCCCTGTGCATAAATATAGATGTCTATGCACAGGGAATAAGCAGACTGAGAACAATCTCAGCTCTGCTACATCATCTCTGTGCACAGACATTCATGTCTGTACACAGGGAATGAGCAGACTGAGAACAATCTCAGCTCTGCTACATCATCTCTGTGCACAGACATTCATGTCTGTACACAGGGAATGAGCAGACTGAGAACAATCTCAGCTCTGCTACATCATCTCTGTGCACAGACATTCATGTCTGTACACAGGGAATGAGCAGACTGAGAACAATCTCAGCTCTGCTACATGAGGCAGCAGGCAGGCTCTAGGACCCTGGAGCTGGGGCAGCCAGAACACAGAGAAGACAGGATCTTATCTGTGCGAGTCAGCGATTACTTACAAAGTAAACGAGCAATGCAAATAAATGACACAACTAGGATTGCTTCAGGCTGAAGCTTCCGAGACACATCTGCGATTTGTAAATCTCACACTACTCGCTATTACTCGCTTCCCCATTCATTAACATTGGACTCGCTAGACTCGCAACGAGTAGCGAGTCCTGGGCTCGGACTCGCTAGAGTCAAGCGATTCCGAGTAATTTAGGATTCGCCCATCACTAATCGTAAATAGAGATGAGCCACCACCCTAATGTTCATATTCGATTCGATTCGTCGAATTGGTGGGGTTTTCGACGAATGTTCGTCGAATGGTCGACAAACACCGTCGAACACCACGGATCACTAAATAAACAGCTAGGTGGGGCTGTTTCACTTCCGCAATGTATATATATACATTGCAGAAGTGAAATTAAGTAAAATAAAGTGTTAAAAATAAAAAAAAATGTATGCTCACCTGTCCGCGGTCCACCAACGCCTCCGGCAAGGTCCTGTTGCATATAGGACTTGTGGTGACACATGACCGGAGTTCCCGCGATAACATGACATCACCACAGGTCCTATCATCAAGAGGACCTTGCCGCAAAGGTTAAAATAGACATTTTTAAGTTTTGGACACTTTCTTTAAGTAAAAGAAAGAGACCAAAATATAAAAATGTCTATTCTAACCTTTGCGGCAAGTTCCCCTTGCTGATAGGACCTATGGTGACGTCATGTTATCGCGGGAACTCCAGGCACATGACCCAGAGTTCAAACCGTGTTCTCCCGGATTGCCCAGGATTGTACCAGTCCGGAGCAATCCGGCGCCCCATAGCATGGGGCTCTATGGTCCCAGATTGCTCCGGACCGGGGCAATCCAGTTTTCAATCCGGTTATCAAACCGGTTTTCTATTTTTGACCTTCCCGTCTGGATTTTCAAATGAACAGCTGACTCAGGTCAGCTGTTCATTTGAAGTAGCAGTGCTGGCAGGGTTCATGTGAGTTCATGCTTGCCTGCATGAACTCACATGAACTTTCCCATGCCAGGGTGCACAGCTCTGCTAGATCTCTGGTGGAGGTTCTCTACCAGAGATGCAGCAGAGCTAAAGAAGAACCCTGGACTGGACTACGTCGGATGAAAGAGGATTTTTTTAAAATAAAGATGGAGTCCCTAAGTGTCTTTTTTTTTTTTTTTCAAATAAAAATATTTTTTCTATGTGTTGTAATTTTTTTAAAAATTCACTAGAAATTCATGGCGGTAATGTCTACTATTGGCGTGACCGCCATGAATTTCGGGCTTAGGGCCAGCTGATAATGCAAAGCTGGCCCTAACCCCTTTATTACCCAGTGAGCCACCGCACCAGGGCCCTTGAAGTTGGGTTCAGCGCCAAAAAATGGCGCTTTAATGAATGCGCCATTTTCTGGGGCGGCTGCGGGCTGCCATTCGCAGCGGGGGTGCTCAGAAAGTTTGAACTGCGGATTCCAGCCCCTGCTGCCTAACTGTACCTGGCTGGACACAGAAATAGCGCGGAGCCCCACACATTTTTTTTTAATTATTTCATGAAATTCAAGAAATAATTAAAAAAGGGGGCTCCCCTATATTGTTGTGTCCGGCCAGGTCCAAATAGGCACCTGGGGGTTGGTGGCCCCTCGCTGCCTGCTGTATCTGGCTGGATACAAAAATGCGGCGAAGCTCACGTCAAAACAATATGAATGAAAGGGACTGCATCTTTATTAACCCCTCGACCATGGTCGATGGGTTAATAAAGATGCAGTCCTTTTTAGAGGATTGTTTCATGGATTTTTCAGAAAAATTTTGACGTGAGTCTTCCTGTATTTTTGTATGCCAGCCGGATACAGCAGGCGGCAACAGTCTGCCACCAACCCCCAGCTGACTATTTGGATCTGCCTGGACACAGAAATATCGGGAAGCCCTTATTTTTTATTATTTAATGAAATAATAAAAAAAAATGTGTGGGGCTCTGCGCTATTTTTATTTCCAATACGCTCATCCTCAAAATGCCAAACCTTGACCCGACTGCTATGTCCAGCTACCGCCTCATATTGCTGCTCCCGTTTGCTCCCAAACTTCTTGAGCAGCATGTCCATGCTCAATTTTCCAATCACTTCTCATCTATCACTCTCCTTGACAACCTCCAATCTGGCTTCCGGCCTCACCACTCCACCGAAACTTCCCTGACCAAAATTACTAATGACTAACACACAGCCAAAGCTAACATTTCTCCATCCTCCTCCATCTAGACCTGTCCTCTGCCTTTGACACAGTTGACCACTCCCTCTTACTACAGATTATCTCTTCACTTAGCATCAAAGACCTTGCCCTATCCTTGATCGCCTCATACCTTTCTGTCCCCACATTTACCGTTTCCCACTCCAACACTACCTCCTCATCCCCCACCCTCTCTGTTGGAGTCCTACAAGGCTCTGTCTTGGGGCCTCTACTTTTTTCCATCTATACCCTTGGCCTAAAACAACTCATAAAGTCCCATGGCTTCCAGTACCACTTGTATGCTGATGAAACTCAGATTTACCTTTCTGGTACAGATGTCAACTCTTTGGTGGCCAGAGCATCTGTCAGCCATATCCTTCTTCTTCACCTCTCGCTTCTTAAAACTTAATGTAGACAATACTGAAGTCATCATCTTTCCTCCATCTAATGTATCTTCCCTACCTGATCTTCCTATTATGATAAGCAGCAACACGCTCTCTCCCGCACCTGAAATCCGTTACCTCGGAGTAACTCTCTACTCTGCCCTGTCCTTCAAACCACACATTCAAACTCTCGGTACCTCCTGTTGCCTCCAGCTCAAAAATGTTTCCAGAATCTGTCCTTTCCTTAGCCCTCAATCTACTAAAACATTTGTCCATGCCCTCATCATCTTTTGCCTCAATTACTGCAACATCCTCCTCTGTGGCCTGCCTGCTAATACTCTTGCACTTCTCCAGTAATGTGCTCAATTCTGCTGCTCGACTAATCCATGTCTCTCCTCACTACTCCCCTCTGAAAATTTCTTCACTGGCTCCCAATACTCGAACAAATCTAGTTCAAACTACTAAAACTGACCTACAAAGACGTCCATAACCTGTCCCCTCCCTATATTTCTGAACTAATGACCCAATATCTTCCCTCACATAATCTTAATTCCTCACAAGACCTTCTCCTTTTCTCCACATTTATTTATTCCTCACCCAACCACCTACAGGATTTCTCCCTAATATCCACCATCCTGTGGAATTCTGCACACCAACACGTCCGATTATCCTCTATGCTCAGATCCTTCAGACCGAACCTGAAAACCCATCTCTTCAGGAAAGCTTATAGCCTACAATGACCATGCTGCACCCTCACCATCACCAGAGTTTCTACATTACCATTACCGGAGCTGCTGCCTTGCCATCAGCACTACCAGAGCAGCCACCTCATCACTACCAGACATGCCGACCCACCACTATCAGATCTGCTGCTCCCTGACCTACTGTCTTGTCCTCATTATCCCGTAAACTGTAAACCTGCAAGGGCAAGGTCCTTTCTCCTCTCTGTACCAGTCTGTCATTGATAATTTGTTTACTGTAATCTATATCTGTAATTTTGTATGTAACCCTTTCTCATGTACAGCACCATGGAATTATTGATGCTATATAAATAATAATAATAATAATTTATATAGCACCATTAATTCCATGGTGCTGTAAATGAGATGGGGTACATACAAAATTATAGATATAATTTAATGTAAATAATTTAGCAATGACAGACTGGTAAAGAGAGGAGAGGACCCTGCCCTTGCAGGCTTATAATCTACAGGATAATGGGGACAAGACAGTAGATGAGCAGGTGCTGTTTGCAAGAATTCAGACAGACGAGTAAAAAGAATTATCAAATATGCTGTACAAGAGCCAAGAATCACCTGTGGAGAGCTACAAAAAGTCCTGAATTCAGCTTGTACAATTACTTCAAAGAAAACAATATGAAAATGGCCAGTATGCATGCTCACCATGCAAGACTTTGAGCTGAGAAAATCTTGGTGTGGGGCTATAGTTCAGCATATGGCACAGGCAAACTCTATATAATTGAAGGATGGATTAATGGACAAACATACAGAGACATTCTTGATAAAAATCTGCTGCCATCTACCAGGATGATGAAGATGAAATGAGTGTGAACATAATAGCAAGTAGTTGATCTCAAACACACAGCCAAGGAAACTCTCAATAGGTTTCAGAGAAAATAAAGCTGCTAGAATGGCCAAGCCAATCACCTGACCTGGATCCAGTAAAAAATTATAAAAGGAATGAAAGCTCAACGTTCACAGAAGGAGCCACAGAAAATTAAGGATTTGAAGAGAGTTTGTGTAGAAGAATGGGCCAAAATCCCACTAGAGCAATGCCTGCTACTAATTTCTCCAAAAAGGAGGCATTTTAAAGCAGTCATTTCCAACATAGGCTTTTGTACAAAGTATTAAATACATTTCAACAATCATGTTTACATGTTCACTACATTTTCCCGGTGTGTTTTATGTTTTGATTTTTTGCCTTAGTTGATTAGATGAGTTGTTACTGACATATGTCAGGAACTTCATGTCATAAGCTCTTTGAAATATAAAAATATATTTACTTAGAACATTGATGGCGTTCAATACTTGTGTGCTACACCAATCCTCTGGCATGCTCTACCTGAAGACATTAGGACTATCCACAATTTACACATATTCAGGCGCTCCCTTGAAACACATCTGTTTAGGGCATCCTATCATTCTCCCTAATCGTAGTCATTTAGACATAGGCTAGGGTCACACTTGAAAAGGTAATTGCGGTTCCCACATCCAGATTTTGATGCGGGAAGCACAATTACCTTCAGACACATTTTTGTGTCCAAATCTTCCTTTAAACCGCAATGCGGTAACTGAATTGCTCTGGATGTGTAATGCTGTGTAGTGCTGCTGCAGAGATGAACAAAGGGTTAAATAATAAGAATCCATGTGGGCAACATGTCTCTAGGGGGTGTCCACCCCCCTAGAGACATGCTGTTGACACAGGACAGCATGTCAGGGGTTAACTTAACTGTAAACCCCAGAGCCGCAATTGTCGGCTTTCTACAATTCATTCTATTAAAACCCACCGGCTCCTGCATCAGGACCAGTAGCCTACGCAATTTGCGTAAGCATTTTACAGTACAGCATCCTCAATGAGGACCTGTCTGTGTTGCTTATGCAATTTGCATAGGATACTGGTCCTGATGCAGGAGCCGGCGGGTTTTAATAGAATGAATTGTAGAAAGCTTACAATTGCAACTCAGGCGATAACAGTTAAGTTAACCCCTGACATGCCGTCCTGTGTGGACAGCATGTCTCTAGGGGAGGTGGACACCCCCTAGAGACATGTTGCCCACATGGATTCTTAATATTTAACCCTTTTTTTATCCCTGCAGCAGCAGGGATGAATAAAGTCCCCGGCTGCCGCAGGCATACACATATGCCTTGAAGCAGTTGCATGGGCTCCCATAGGAGCCCATTATAACAAAAAGGCTGTGGCAGTGTAACCGCTGCGAAAACTGCAGCCTGCATGATTTTTCACGCAAGCTGCAAATCCATAGCCATTAACCGGATTGCATGTAGTGCAATCCGGTTAACATACTGGGCTCCTATGGGCAGCGGTTCCTGATCCAGTTTTGAGTTTTTTGACAGCTCAAAACCGGATCAGGATTTCCAAAATCTGCCACAAGTGTGACCCTAGCCATAGGCTATTCACTATTGCTCTGAACATAATATCTCTATCAAATTACACTAAACTCAAGAGCTCTACACAGATTGGCTGGTGGCCACTCTTGTAGCTTTTATCTACTCCCCATCCCCTCACATTGGCTGGACCATCATTGTAAATAAACACCTGTATTTTATGGCACCCCACCTCATTGTTAGATTGTAAGCTTTTACAAGCAGGGTCGTCATTGTTTTTGCTTAATTATTGTACTTTTTATAATTGTTTCTCATAACTCTTTGTATACGAACCTGTGAATTGTAAAGTACTACGGAATATGGCGCTATATAAAGATTATTATTATTAAAGAGAGACAAAGAGAGAAAAAGAAAGACAAAGATTGTATATATATACACACTCTTGTTCTCTCTCCACTTCTCTTTCCCTCTCTAAATTCAATAAATTACTTATTTTACCTGGGAAAAATTATGAAAATGCCCAATGGATGCAACAGTCCCAAGGCACAAAGTAATAAGTTACTATGTAACTATACAATTAGAATTCCAATATGACAAAATAATTACAACTACACAATGTGAGATGCAGATAAAGTGAATGTACTGAAAGATAATTAATAATCAGTTGAAACCAATGTGTATGCTATAAAAATGCAATTATAGAAATTATAAATTAGTGGTGAATATTACTCATGTCATGTGCTGTTCTTCTTCAATTTAACATCATATCCTTTTGAAGTTGTGTATTGCAAAAAAAAAATTAGATTTTACTTTTCATGTAATATATTCACATTAGAGACTAAAAAAAACCATATAGTAAGTGGTTATCACAAGTACCTCTATTTTTTTTTCATTAGCTAGAGTTTTTTAAAGAGGAAACCTTTTCAGGAAATGCTTTTTATTTAGGTGTTTTTAAAGATCTTCTCTTCCTGAAGTTTTTCCAGAAGTGTTTTTGAAGAGTTTTTTCATGTTTTGGAACAGTTTTTTAAAGCGTATTTGCAGCCTTTTTATTTATATTACCTAGACTGAAACAGATTTCATCAGGATCTGCTTCAAAAAAGATGTTTCTAGATCTAAAGGTTTTAGCAAAGTTTATCATCTCTTATTGTAATCTTGGAGATTTTTTAAAAGGTATAGCAATGTTATTAAACCAACTAGTAAAAAAAAATGAATACTGAATAAAATCTCTTTTTGATCAATGATATGAGAATAAGCAATTCAAAGTTTATGATAAAATTTTAAGATGATATTTTTGCTGTCAATTTAAATGCTTCCTGGATTTTACTTGCATTTATACAAGAATTTTGCAATAATTGCCATAAACTAATGAAGTAATTTATCACTAGGACAGAATCTAAATGCATGTACTGTATTTAACAATCACTTTAAGGGGAGATCCAGGAAGATAAAAAAGTACTTTCCCTGCCCTCCTACATGATGAAGCTGAGCTGTCTACTGCAGTCCTAGAATGTTTAGATCCTTTATAAATCAATAAATTCTTATTTGCTCCTCAGCACTCACCCCTTATTGAACAATACATCACAGAGCAGAATAAGCAGGGGTGTGGCTGCTTGCTCCGATGCTCACACTACATGTCACCCCCATTCTATATGATGTATGTATCGCTTTACTCGCCTGAGCTGAAAGTGACAGCTGCACAAACATACACACTGTCATTCAGTTCAGGAGAGTCGTGTGATACATACAATAGGCATATAGAGTGGGGGCTGGCATGAAGTGAGAGCATGGGTCTGGTGACCATGCCCCCTGTTCATACACTAGCTAGAAGCATCAGGGGACTAGAATGTAGGATGAGCATGGAGCCCCCAGAGCCACACTTTCGGCTCATTACACTAGTTAGAAGTATGAGGGGGCTGGAATGCAGTGTGAGCATGGAGCCCCCTTTGGTCATGCCTCTACTATGCCCCGCTGCTCTCAGCAGCCTGAAGCTTAATCTTCTCTTTGATGTATTGTCCCATAAGGGAGGGGTGAAGGCTGAGGAGCAGATTCTATTTTATTGATTTATAAGCGACCTGTAGATCCTAGAACTGCAGTGGATAGCTCAGCTTCATCATGTAAGAGGGCAGAGACAGTACAAAAACTATTTTTCTCCCCGGAGTTCCCTTTAAAGAAATACTTATTTTTAAAGGGAATCTGTCAGCAAGTGTACACCCTCGTAAGTGTTCATATGCTCACTTAGGTAATTTTGGACGAGATTCTGGAGGAATCCATGATTATATATATATATATATATATATATATATGCTAATGAAGCATATTAGGTGCTCCATCCCATGCAGAACACATAACAAAGGTCTGCCTCCCTGGATCAGTTACATGTTTAGTGGCTTTGTTACTTACATCTAGTGCCTTGCAGTCAATCTTGTGCCAGCTCACATTACCACAGTCCTAGCACCTGAGTTATAAAGTGCCCATCTGAGAGCACTGGGGTAGTGTGCTTGTTCACGGCTTCCCTGCTGGTCTTCTTGGTGTACAGTGCTGATGGACAGTGTCTGCTCAGTAACACACTGAAACCATTGATCTCACAAAGGCACCTTACAGTGCAGACACGATGACCAGCTGCAAGATTTTCTGCGTGGCATCAATTGCCAGTGAGACATCCAGCTATCAATTAAAAGAAAAATGCAAGTGCTAAGGATGTAAGAGACACAGGGAAGCAGACTTTCATTAGGTGTTCTGGGTGGGAAGAAACACCTGATGCTTAATTTGCATATTTCTAAAATCATGCATTACTGCTAAATACCACATGGGTCAACAAATAGCAAATTATAAATGCATATAAATTTCAAATACCTACATGAGCATATAAATGGTTAAGGAAGGTTAAACTTGCTGACATATTCCCTTTAAAAGAAGATGAATAGAAAATGTATTTTTAACTTAGTAAACAAAAACATACAAACTTAAATGGAATCTGTCAGCAGGATCTAAGCCGTCTATATGGGCATGTAGGTCATAGAGAACTGAATAAAATTATACCTTGATATTTCCAATCGAATGTCTTAATCACCAGAAATCAATGTTTTTTATATATGCAAATGAGTAATTAAGATCTATGAATATTTCAGAGTTTACTGAGATTAAGAGAGCAAAGTGTCAGTCATTATTGGTTCACAAGGGTAATTCCCCCTTTTATTAAAAAATAAGCCCTGGAGGCAGATTCTCATGCACATTAGTGTCTGCCCCATAGATCTTAACAGCTCATTTACATATACAGATTTCCCCATATTAAGTAACTGAATCACATATATAAAGGTATCATTTTATTCAGCTTCATATGACTTACATGCCCATCTAGATGGCTTAGGATGGTTGATCCTACTTACATACTAGCAATACATACAAATGGCTTATCCTTGTGTTATCATTTGGGGTCGTAAATTAGTATTCTTTAAAAAAATTCCTTTTTAATCCAGTCTTAATGAAAATAAAATATCATATGGTCACCATAATTTGCAGATGTAGCATAATAAGTTAGTATATCATTAGTTTTAGAGTGTACTTCTACTGTAGATTCAAATAATAACTTTTGGCATGGCAAAGTAATATAAGAAAAGCTTATATTTAAGCGTCAATCCAGCATTTTTTTCAGCTGTATTGTGCTTTAAATCTAAGTTCCTTGCTCCCTGCCTTATACTTAGCGCTGACATTTTAATAATTTTTTGGCATCGCTCCAGTATCACGATGCTATCTTATGTAAAAAGTTAGGTCACATGCACTCATTGCAACTCTATGAGAGCCAAAACACATGCTCATTTTTGTTTCTTTTCTTGCTGATTCGTGGTCAATGTGAACATGTGCCTACATACTGGATGCGTATACTTGTGCTCCAGTCCAGTTTTTGCAAACTAAGGTGTGGTCTGCCTTACTTTGAGCTGGACATTATGTGTATACAGCTTCCCATTACTGGGTATTCTATGTTGGGGCCCGGGCCTTGCACTGTCCTTATCATATCTATGTCACTTGCTATCTGGTAAGGTTTGTAAAACGTGATGCTAGGATAGGACCGTCCCAATGGGGTCACCTTGACGTGGTGGGATGGCTTTTACATTTTTTTTATCAAAATAATATTACCAAGTACTCTATTTTTATTGTCATGAACTTTTGTTTTTTGTTTATTTACTTATTTTAGGGTATCTGCTTATTTGTGTTTCTATTCTTTGATTTTCCCGCAGAAACATGCTGCTGTATTTCATCAAACTATATTGCAATTTTTCTAGGACTGCATTCTATATTGAAAATTGTAGTCCAAATACTGTATAATATGACTTTATATTTACTACAGTGTATAGATAAATATAATTCTGTAATTGTAATATTTTTGGGAGAAAACTCTAGGTAGTGAAAAGTGAATATAAGAAATAGTAAGTGTTATTGCACCTAAAGAACAGTACCCCAATCAACAGTTAGGGTAGGATGCTGGTTTAAAGGGACATCAACTGGTTTGATCCTAGACGATGTAGTCCCACTTGTGAGACCTTCAGGCAGTGAATATGATCCCAAATGCAAACTGCAGCATCCAGACCTGGGGATTAAGGTACCGTCCAACAAGTACATTAAGTCTCCATGATTCATTCACTACATATCTAGATGAAAGAAATCTGTCCAATTAACATATCCCTTTAATGTTGAATTTTCAGTGGAGTCAAACAGATGTCTTATGGCACACACAGCTATAGAGCACTGACCTAAAAGTAGCTTTTCTAGCTTATAATTATACGCTCATGTTGTATTTCTTTATAAATTTGTACCACAATAAGTCAGGCTTCATATGTTATAGATTGTCTTGACTTTCTAGTACATCCAATAATTATTTGTTTAAATGTTTTTATTCTTTAATTTGCTAGGTTTTTCAGTAATTAAAGCTAAAATCTGATTGTGACTACATCAAACACTGATACGTTTTTGAAGCATTAGGCTCCCTATCATTTGCCTTTTCACCTACATCCGCGAAGTCGTGAATATTAAAAGTTACTTCCATCCTCCAGGAAAACCTTCAAAAATGAACATGTTTCTTAGTTTCTTCTCAATAGCAAATGTAATTAGTAGCAAAGTGCTGGATGGAAAGTGACATAATTTTTTTTCTTTACAGACACACATTTCAAGTCAGTCAGGTCAGATAGTATTGCTAAATCAGACAGGGAGTTGTCCACAACAGACTATTAATCTTGAGAATTATTGGCAAGTAGCAGCAAAGAGCAGAAACACTTCCCTTACTCATCATCCTAGAAATTGCTCCATTGTCTTAGGTCGACACAGTTTTTTCATTCCTAAGAAGAACAAACAGTAAAGTACAAAGGTACGTTTAATAGCGCCTAAGTCAACTTCCAACCACTGTTCATGTTATTAATGTTTGACATGTCTGGGTAGAGCTGGAGTCAACAAACAAAGTACCTACATTAAGTTTCATGTTTTATTTCATCCCTTTTTTCCCATTTCTACACACTTAGCAGAACTCTATTGTTGCCTCAAGGTATTGTCCTTATTCTGCTTAAGTATATATGTAATTACATAGCATTCTCCACACCTCACCCTATTTGTAAGGATGAGATAAAGTTTGCCGCCGCCTATGTGATGACAGTCATAAGTACTTTCCAACTGTCAGTCTAAGACAAGATACCGTCGTTCAGAGCTTTCCTTCCCAGCTTTCTATGAATCAGGTGACATAAAGGAATTTTAAAGAAGATTCCACTGACACATTTCCCAATCCTATAAAAAGTGGTGTTGAGGAGGAACATCCACCTGAAAGTATAGGCATAGCTATCAAGATAGAAAAGCAGAGCAGCTTCTATGTGGCCTATGAGCTACAAGGGCTCTACTCCAGTATTAAAAAAATTCACAGGGAGGCAGTATAGCTTGTCTCTGGAAAAAGGGATCTCACCAAGCAGTAACCATGATAATCCTAATTTTTGTATAATTTCAACTAATATTTATAATATCATTATAGAGAAGAGACTACGAGTTTTGCTAAGGAGCTCCATGGTGACTTAAAACTTCTATACTACAGAAGAACAACCCTGTTTTAGTCAACAACCTTTCAGTAAGGCAGTAAGTCTTAGCTCTATTTGTCATGCAATGGATTTGAGCCAGTAACATAACAAGCAGAGCATTGTATTAGCCATGCTATAGCTGCAAACATAAAGAATGGCCCAGGGGCATATATACTGCTGTTTCTATCCCCACTTATTCTGTTGCTTAGGAAAATATATCATACTACAGTATATGATTTCTCATGAAAAATGCTAATCACAGAGTGTGAGGTTAAAGTCCTACATTTCAGAACATAAATACTATGCGCCTTCTGCATAAAGTCTAAATGTATATAGGTAGAAAAAAAGCAAAAAAAGACTGAAAACTTCTTAAATGTTGTGTTTTTTGTCTGTTTAATTTGTTGACCTGTTGATATCCTTTTTTAATTAATACAGCATATTGTTCTTTTGTGTGGATACAGCACTGAAACTATAGGGAGTAAAGTATATGTGTAATTAGTATATCTAAATTCTTTATTTTCCAAGTATTGTTACCGGCATGCAACTTTTACAATACTATGGACACCATTAGTTGGTGTTCTTAGCCCTACATCATTTAGCTGTGGTGTGATGTATTTGCATAGTACTAGTGATTAAAGATCCTAAGATTCAATGCTCATTACCCACCATCTAGTCCTCTGGCCTCTTCTTTCCACTGTCACAAGTTCAATCTGTTCACTGCAGGTCAGAACTTTTGTCTGTGACCAGGCCTCAGAGATCGCTGTGAATGGCATGTCCATGACATTGTAGCATGCTGTCATGCATGTCCACTCAACTACAGCAGATACACCTTTATTCAGGATGCTTAGCATCTGTTATCCTTCTTTTAGTCTTTTAGGTTAACAGGTGTTTTCATTTATTCATTTGTCTGTCCAATCACCTTTTGGATATGGCTATATATACCTTCTCCCTGCTAATATTTCTTGATGGATGTCCAGCCATACTGACATTGTGGCACCCCTATGGCAAAGCGCCACAGGGAGGTATTGCACCCCAAACAGAAGGTGTAGTGCCTCCATAGTCATGGATATGGGGTTCTTGCAGAGTCTGTCATAAGCGCCCATACAATAGGCCAACTTAGAATAGGGGACTGGATATTTAGTAGGTTCCAGGGGAGTGGAGCCTAGAGTAGAGTGGGAGACTTAGAGTGACAGTTAGTCAGTGAGGAGAAGAACGGTGCTGAGGAAGCAGCAAAGGCGGACGTCAGGAGACTGAGTCCATGTCAGGAGGGCACCTCTTTAGAGAGGGGTGACCCAGACACCGCAGGAGACAAACCAGGACCGGTTGGAGCCGGCTGGGGAGTTCGGATCATCACCGGCATACCGGAGCCAAGGCAGTGAGTTGGTCTATCTCTGACTGCAAACCGACAAGCTGTGGGACCGACATAAGGAGCCATAGTGCCACGGACTGAATCCCTACCTTTGTCCCAAATTAGGTCTAGGACACTTTAGAGAAAGAACCGGAGGATTAGCTTGTTGTCGTTCTCGTCCGTACCGGTAAGGAACCAACTCTACCTAACAGTAACAGATCAGGGACTGGCGAAAGGGCTCTTCAGTGTGGTTAAAGAGAGTTGAAGAGGAACCCAGACGCAGAAAGCTATTAAAAAGGTACCATCGACAGACTCTGCAAAGTTACCTCAAAATCTGTTTATGCCAGTCAATGAAAGTGAAAAACCAGATATGGTCTATCTCTCTGCTTTTCTTTGTATATCACCTTGCAACTATCTACTGTTTCTAGTTAGGAAGTAGGCGGCATACTCTCAAGCAGTACATACCTTTTCTTTTAATTTTGTATTTTGTGGTTTCTTTTTACTCACTCTGGGATCACTTTTAATTTCAGTACTCCATTCCTTCAGTAGGTAAATTGCACTTTGCTCTGCTCTCTGGTTCCTTATGTATGTAAAGCACTCAATCACCTTTCAGGCAGCTAAGATTCAATTTACCATCCTTTAGTCTAGGCTTAGAACTGTCCAGCCAATGCAGAAACCATTAGGGAGTGCAGGGTCCAAATCTCCAGTCTGTACAGGATCTGTAGGGCCTTTTGAAGGTTTTTATAGTGTTTTACCCCTATATCATGTATAAGTTGATAACACAATCATAACACATACTTTACACTAGGCACTTCGAAGACTGGTCATGGCTGAAATTCTTAGTCTACATTGAGCAGGTCTGAAGATGTGAGGACAGCCAGACAGCAGCAGAGACGCTAGGCAGTTGAGATGTAAATATATATATAAATATATATATATATATATACTGTATATACAGTAATTTCGGCTCAGACGTCGCCTGTATAACTAGGTCTGCATCATATGTTGAGGAACCAAGACTATCTGTTGATAAATGGGCTACTGGAACAAACCATCAGTGGGCCAGGCAAGAGAACCTGCATCTGATGAAATGCTACTGCAACAGCAGACCAAATGTGAGAGAATACATGAAGCGTATGTGGAAACTATGGATGGACACAAGACCTGCTTGTCTATTGACTGAGAAACATTACATTTCAATGTAATACCTGTAAGAACAACATGGGCAACCTCCTGAAAAAATTTCCTGCCAGTTATTAGATACTGAGCTGGCATTGTGTGCTTGTTAAAAGAAGAGATGGGAGTTACAGATGTGAAGACCTGTAAGCTCCATACAATGCATGCAGGCCCCCTCCCCAAGTCTTAACACTCAAAGATTGTATACTAGGATGGTGAGCGAGGCATTATAGGCTTCCTAGTCACCATCATAGATGAAGCAAGGAATATCCAGGAATACATCTGGAAAATGGCATCAAAAGATGAGATACTGATAAAGCCTAAAGAAACCTAAAGATTGCGAGCCCCTGCGGACAACGTCCTCTAACCTTCTGTACTCATGTGACGAATATTGTCCATTGCATTGTATTTGTCTATGTTTACCCTTTCCACAAGTAAAGTGCCATGGAATTAATGGTGCTATAATAATAAATAATAATAATTTAAATGTGGGACCTTTACTGAACTGAGATTAGTCTATGCATTTTGAACAGAACATTTCTATACAAGAGTAAATATGATTTGAAAACAATGTCCTATAATAAATACTAGCTGTAGTACCCGGCTACGCCCGGGTTAATAAATAACTGCTGTTAGCTATAACAAAATAGAATTTGAATGTGTCATATTAATGACCTGTAGGAAAATAGAAGCTGAGCTGTAATTGATTGCTATAGGCAGCCTAATAAATCTCCAGCCAACAGTAAACCCTCCCCCCGGCCGGGCAGTATATGTTACCTCACACATACACATAATAGACAGCTCATGTGACTGACATCTGCCTTAATTCCCTATATGGCACATGTGTTGCACATTGGCTGTTTTTAATCAGATGTTTATGTTTGGAAAATAAAGATAGCACACGTATGAGGCGAGTTGTGTGAGGTGATTTGTGCACATCTGTGTCTGTCTGTGTGGTGTGTATGTGTGTGTCCCTGTGGGATGGGGTCTGTGTGGTGTGTGTCTCTGTTGTGTGTGTTTCTTTGTGGTGTGTGTGTCCCTGTGGGGTGAGTGCATGTGCCCCTATAGGGTGTGTATGTGTGTGTCCCTGTGGGGGGGGGTCTGTGTGGTGTGTGTCTCTGTTGTGTGTGTTTCTTTGTGGTGTGTGTGTGTCCCTGTGGGGTGAGTGCATGTGCCCCTATAGGGTGTGTATGTGTGTGTCCCTGTGGGGGGGGGTCTGTGTGGTGTGTGTCTCTGTTGTGTGTGTCTCTTTGTAGTGTGTGTGTGTGTCCCTGTGGGGTGAGTGCATGTGTCCCTATAGGGTGTGTATGTGTGTGAGTCCCTGTGGGGGAGTGTCTGTGTGAGGTGTGTGTGATTCTGTGTTGTGTGTGTCCCTTTGTGGGGGTCTGTGGTGTGTGTGTGTATCTGTGTTGTGTGTGTCTCTTTGTGGTGTGTGTGTGTGTCCCTGTGGGGTGAGTGCATGTGTCCCTATAGGGTGTGTATGTGTGTGAGTCCCTGTGGGGGAGTGTCTGTGTGAGGTGTGTGTGATTCTGTGTTGTGTGTGTCCCTTTGTGGTGTGTGTGTGTCCCTGAGGGGTGAGTGCATTTGTCCCTATAGGGTGTGTATGTGAGTGTGTCCCTGTGGGGGGGGTCTGTGTGGTGTGTGTGTGTCACTTTGTGGTGTGTGTGTCCCTGTGGGGTGAGTGCATGTGTCTCTATAGGGTGGCTATGGGTGTGTGTCCCTATGGGGGGGTCTGTGTGGTGTGTGTCTGTGTTATGTGTGTCTCTTTGTGGTGTGTGTGTCCCTGTGGGGTGAGTGCATGTGTCGCTATAGAGTGTGTGTGTGTCCCCTTGGGGTGTGGGGGTGTCTCTGTGTTGTGTGTGTTTCTTGTGGTGTGTGTTTGTTTGGGTGCGTGGTGAGTATCCAATGTTGGGGCTGCACCTTAGCGACTATACACTTGCTGTTACTCTTTGTGTGCGTGTGGTGTGTATACATGTCCCCGTGCGTGGTGAATATCTCATGTTGGGGCCCCACCTTAGTGACTATATGCTGGTATATGCTGTTAGTCTTTGGTGCTATCATTAAGCCCCTCTCATTCACAACTGTCAAGTGGTAACTGTCACTTTTTCCCCATTATGTAGATAGGGGCAAAATTGTTTGGTGAATTGGAATGCGCGGGGTTAAAATTTCGCCTAACAACAAAGCCTATGACGCTCCCGGGGTCCAGACGTGTGACTGTGCACAATTTTGCGGCTGTAGCTTCGACGGTGTAGATGCCAATCCCGGATATACATACATACACACACATACATACACACATTCAGCTTTATATATTAGATAAGGGTCCTTGCACATAGCATTAATCTATGAACTCAGTTAATTAACACTTTCAATCCTTAAGGGTCTATATTAGGTTTTACTATATGTACACTATTTGATTCTAGGGGAGGATTCCTGCATAATTTAACTGTATAATATAACTTGAATAAAACAGAGCTGTGGGCACCATATTACTTCACTAAGCACAAACATTATATATGGATGATTTCTTAAAAGGATTCTGCTACCTTCTGCTTATGAATTGTAAAAGCAAGGAACCTTCATATATGACGTGACAGCCTCATGTGTCTGTATAGCACAGAGCACCATTCAGCCTTTATCTCTGATACTCATACTTTGTTATCTTGGGTGCACAGACAGTCCACGCTCTGAATCGCCCGCTTTCACAATGCATCTTTGCATTCTTTTAAATGAAAACATCTCAGGTCTGCTTCACCTTACTTGATGTATCCATTTGTATTGTAAAATAAAGACAAGTTTAACAAATACGTTTGCATTTATATAGAATAAAATGGGAAACACATGTCAAATGTGTATCCATTAGGCGAATATTTGCACACATATCTGTTCTGATCCGTGTATTTTTTTTCTCAGGAGGAAAAAAATATGTCTACTGCATTTTTTATCTTTCAAAAAAAATATATGAAAAACTGAGCTTTGTATTTTATTATTGCAGTAAATGTAAGGCATACTGTACAGACATATAATATATTTGTATCTGTTTTTTCATTCATTCTTTCATTTTTTTTATCTAAAAAATAGGGTGTTTTTTTTAAACATGCAAGCTAATGAATGAAAAAAGATATGCCTCTTTTAAAGTAAATCCATTTACATCAATTTTATAATAGATTTTTTTTAACAGTTTAAAAAATGTGTAGTTACTAAATATTACACACATGGTGAGAAACAAGTCTAATGGTTCCTTCACACACCGCAATAACGGCTGGCGATATGAGGCGATCTAACGTGCGCGTGCACGTTTTTCATGCTCACCTCAGGCTGCCGATGGCGGCCTCACAGGCCGCAATTGCGCCCTGAAAGTAAGACGATGTGTCGCTCCGGAAACCACTTCACGTATAGCGGAAACAATGCTGCCTAATCCCATCCCCGCTTCACACGCCGCAATCTCAAAGGCAATGTGGGCTTACATGTTGAGCGCAGCGAAGAGATAGGTGTGCCGCAGTGGTTTACACCACGCCCCTTACGCGCTCATTGGACAATGCAACAGCATTCCGATTGGTCAGCCTGCTCTGGAAGGCTGGCTAATACATGACGCCATTGCCATTGTGTGGACGGACGGACAGCTCATCAAATATGGTGAGGTGTCAATTGACAGCCAATGGGAACACAGTAGCCCATACCAATCAGTTCACATGGGGCGCAGACTACAGAACGGGAAATCATAGGCGACGCTGATTCCATCACTATCGCCCTATCACATGCCACAATACGGAAATATCACCTTCATGATTGCGGCTGATTTCAGAGCAGTGCTCAGGCAACAGGCGAGAGGCGATTTATCACCGCAAAATTCCCCTATTACACGCCGCAGCTGTCAGGCAATTTCACGGCGATTGCTCCGGGCGGGATATCTCCTTTAGGATTCCCAGGCGAGATTGCGGCGTGTGAAGGTACCATTAAAGGGAAAATGTCACTGGCTTTTTCCCACTCAGAGCCACCTGAAGTAGAGACAGAAAGCCTGACTCCAGTGATATGTTATTTATTGGACTACTTAGTGTAGTTTTGTTAAAGTTTTATTAGCAGGAGATTATCAATACAGGACTAGCAAATCTGCTGCAAGGTAGTCATAAAGCATGTTCATATGTTCTATATAAATAGCTCTACTTCCACCACTGATTTGCAGCTTTCTGTGTATACTGTATATGGGCAGAAAGCTGCCAATCATTGCTGTGTGAAAGCACCCTAAGTGACACATTGCTGGAATCAGATTCTAATCCACTACACTGTATGCAGAATCATTAGGCAAGTTGTATTCTAGAGGATTATTTTTATTATTGATCGACAACTATTTTTCTCAATCAACCCAAAAGACTCAAATATCAAAGCTTAATATTTTTGGAAGTTGGAGTGTTTTTTTTTTAGATTTGGCTATCTTAGGAGGATATCTGTTTGTGCAGGTAACTATTACTGTGCAGAATTATTAGGCAACTTAATAAAAACCTAATATATATTCCCATCTCACTTGTTTATTTTCACCAGATAAATTAATATAACTGCACAAAATGTAGAAATAAACATTTCTGACATGCAAAAACAAAAAAAATTAGTGATTAATATAGCCACCATCTTTATGATGACACACAACATCCTTCCATCCATAGATTCTGTCAGTTGCTTGATCTGTTTACGATCAACATTGCGTGCAGAAGCCACCACAGCCTCCTAGACACTTTTCCGAGAGGTGTACTGTTTTCCCTCCCTGTAGATCTCACATTTTATGAGGGACCACAGGTTCTCTATGAGGTTCAGATCAGGTGAACAAGAGGACCATGTCATTATTTTTTCTTCTTTTAGACCTTATTGGCCAGCCACGCTGTGGAGTAGTTGGATGCATGTGATGGAGCATTGTCCTGCATGAAAATCATGTTTTTCTTGAACGATACCGACTTCTTCCTGTACCACTGCTTGAAGAAGTTGTCTTCCAGAAACTGGCAGTAGGTCCGGGAGTTGAGCTTCACTCCATCCTCAACCCGAAAAGGTCCCACAAGTTCATCTTTGATGATACCAGCCCATTCCAGTACCCCACCTCCAACTTGGTGGCATCTGAGTCGGAGTGGAGCTCTCTGCCCTTTACTGATCCAGCCTCTGGCCCATCCATCTGTCCCATCAAGTGTCACTCTCATTTCATCAGACCATAAAACCTTTGAAAAATCAGTCTTAAGATATTTCTTGGCCCAGTCTTGACGTTTTATCTTATGTTTTTTGTTCAAAGGTGGTCATTTTTCAGCCTTCCTTACCTTGGCCATGTCCCTGAGTATAGCACACATTGTGCTTTTTGGTACTTCAGTAACGTTGCAGCTCTGAAATATTTCAAAACTGGTGGCAAATGGCATCTTGGCAGCTTCATGCTTGATTTTCCTCAACTCATGGACAGTTATTTTGCGCCTTTTTTGCCAAACACGCCTATTGCGACCCTGTTGGCTATTTGCAATGAAACGCTTGATTATTCAGTGATCATGCTTCAAAAGTTTGGCAATTTCAATACTGCTGCATCCCTCTGCAAGACATCTCACAATTTTGGACTTTTCAGAGCCCGTCAAATGTCTCTTCTGACCCATTTTTCCAAAAGAAAGGAAGTTGCCTAATAATTAAGCACATCTTATATAGGGTGTTTATGTCATTACACCACACCCCTCCTCATTAGAGAGGTGCACATCACCTGATTTACTTAGTTGGTAGTTGGCTCTCAAGCCTATACAGCTTGGAGTAGGACAACATGTATAAAAAGTATCATGTGATCAAAATACTCATTTGCCTAATATTTCTGCACACAGTGTACATTATGCTGCTCTCAGATTAGGGGGAAAAAACCTGATGACAGGTCTCTTTAATCCTGCAGAAATCACCTTTGTAGCATGAGTGAATATATAAGATAAAGAAAAAAAAACTGAATCTTTACATCTTTACCTATTGTGCGTGACCTATATTAAGTAATTCTGTTTATGCAATACATCTGCATTGTAGCAATGCAATGACTCCCAATGATGGGAGTGTTAATGCTGTACTCAGCAAAATCAGATGTGTAATCTGCAAATGTGCATTTTGCAATAATCTGGGAAAACTCACTGCTAGAATTTTAACTACAAAGGAATATTTCCTGATATGAAGTGTATAAGTGTATAACTTTATAGATTTGCAGTAAAATATACAGTAGCCACATGCGGTATACTCATTTTGTAAGAAAAATCTTTAACATGAAAATAAGTCTTGAACCAGCAGGTTTTAGGGCTATAAATTGAAGACAGTCCCTTACAGGTTCTGGGATACTGAGTGCAATCATACCTTTACTTCAATGATTACATACATGTATGAATGTAAAGATAAATGATATAGAAGTCCTTAGAATCTGTGCAGCAAGGGGAGAGGATGCACAGCACATTAGTATAAGAGGGGCTGGGTTTCTATGTATTACTGGCCTGTTTTCACTAAGCCAAATCCTCCCACCTCCCTGTCTCCCTCCTTCCATCTCCCTGGTTGACTGTGATCTTACAAGCAGGAGAAGCCCCCACCTCCTCCAGTCTCTACAAGTCCTGATTTGTCTCCTCTCACAGATCTGGATAGATCCTTGCTATTGTCATCACAGATCACAGGATGGGGATCTGTCTATGGAGCATGCTGCGAGTTGTATTGTCTGGATCTGCAGACTGTGTGATGGAGCATGCTGGAGGTTGTAGTGTCTCTGGGTCTGCTTATTCTGAGCCAGAGACACTGCAACTCGCAGCATGCTCCATAGACAGATCCCCATCCTGTGATCTATGATGACAATAGCAGGGATCTGTCTTGATCTGTGAGAGAAGGCAAATCAGAATGTGTAGAGACTGGAGGAGGGGGAATTTCTCCTGCTTGTGAGATCACAGTCAAGCAGGGAGATGGAGGGAGGGAGTGAGGGAAGGGGGAGGGTTTGGCTTAGCGAGAACAGGGTAGTAATACAAAGAAACCCAGCCCCTCTTATACTAATATGCTGAACTTCCCCCCACCCCCCTTTGCTGCACAAATTCTAAGGACTTCTATATCATTTATCTTTACATTCATATAAAAATGTTCTCAGTAGAGGTTCTTCCTTAAATTTAGGTACATATATATGCCACATTATAACCCGTAGCTGTAACAGCAATTTCACCAGGCAATAATTGTAGAAATTCTGGATTTTAACTCTTAAAACACAGGAATAATGATTGTGGTGTCCTTTGTTCCATCATTGACATTTACAATGGCTGTTTAGAGACTTCAGCTATTGGCTTCATAACTTAACTGCACTCTTTCAGCACAAATAACCATTCAAACAGAAGAGGAGATAGCTTTAGTTATAGCTCTATTGCCCTCTAAATGGCACATCCTTCCTGTATTTTGGTGATCGTGTGACTAAGCACGTGATAGGCAGACAAAGGAACTTGAGTACAAACATATCAGTCTATGACTTATGTCCATGTCATACTGTCACTTCTTTATTGTCTTTAAATGGTTTGCTGAGATGAATACTTTAATTGGAACTTGACCCTTGATACTTGCTTCTCAAACCATTGCCATCATGAATCTGATCCTGGCTGGACGACTGCAGTAATCTAGAGATGATCAAATCTTTTGAAATCTGCAGTTGTTCTACTGTCTTGGAAAGATGTGGCTAACACTTTTTTGTCTCTAGGGAGTGTATGCAGGACTTTTTATATGTTTAAAGCCAACCTCAGTAATTTGAAAGAGAAAGTGACACAGCACAGCAAGCGAAGTATCTGAAGTTCAGGTGCAACTTTTCTAGGTGGCAGATTAACACCATCAAAAACACAGAAAATGATAATCTCTCCTCATCGATGGCACATTTTTAAGGAAGTCTACAGTCTGTTAATTATGAAATCTTCTTCATTGTGTAGAAAGATAACAGGCATTTTGTTTATGATCCACGCAACTCAAACATTGTTCTAGTTCGCCAAGATTTCAGAAAGATCAACTAAAATCTGATTTTCATTCAATTAATTTGATTAACTGCACAACCAGGTATATTTTTCTGTTAGAAGCTAAAACATTTCAGCGAAAATATATTTTGAAGAGATGTCCAGAGGATCATAAGCAGAGACAGGACGAATTCAGTGCCGCCATGACAAGCTTTTGCTAGTTCTGCTCTGGGTGCTTGACAAGTCTATCACTAAGCAAAAACATGGAAGAGATCCATCAACTTCTTGGAGATGAGTGGAGCGAAACTGAATGTGGGCAGCAACAGACCAGTCTCGTCCCTGCCTATGGTTTCTGGCTGAATCTTCAAATTACATCTTCTCGTAGGTGCTGGAGTGTTTCAGAGAAGTGTACACCTGAATGAAAATGTGGAGTCAGATTATGATTCAAATTGCTTATGGTTTTGGCAACATAAATCAAATGACAGGTTCTATTTAAAAAAATGTGTCTAAAAATATAAAACAGAAATAGGTCAAAGGAGCGTTTTTCCCGCACTTTCTATGTCGTTGTTCCTGGTCTGCAGCCAATCAAGGCACATTACATAGGCTGGTGTCATTGGCTGGCTTGTTTAATTGGCTGCCAAAGTCACAGTTCCCTAGGGATATAAGAGGAGACCATTTGCCGTCATCGCCATTTTGAGATTGTTACTGCTAGGGACAGTGCTGCTGCCTCTCTATGCTACTACGTGCTGCTCTGTCCATGTGACACAATTAGATAGCTAGATACTCGATTAATTTTTAGACAGAATAGGAGGGTGAGAGGGTACATGCGGACATAGGCATTTTATGCTGAACAAGATTCCTAAGTTTGTGTGCATTGACAAAGCCACATTTCTTTGCAAACAAAAAGTGATTGCCAAGTCCTCCAGTTTACCCTAAAAAGGCTCAGTTTAGCCTCTAACCTGTGAATCTCAAATCATTCAGTTTCTCCTAAAAAGGAATTTTTTGCCTGTAACCTGTGATTCTCAAATTCTTCAGGTTCCCCTTAAAAGGCTGTATTTGTTCACTTACCTGTGATTCTCAAATCCTTTAGTTCTCCTAAAAAGGCTCTTATGAATATACTAATGAGTATTTAACCTTTAAATGCTAAGCTAGACCCTGTGCAATGCATGCAGGCTGCACTATTCTCCATTTTTTATTGTTCAATTGATGCCACTTTGGTGGTATCTGGTCCTAATTATGTTAAATGTGGAGACTTTTATGGGGGTCTCATTGTCTGCTTCCTGAATTTTTCTGAGCACCATGCCTACATCAGTACCTTGAAATACTGGGCCAGGCCTTGTCCCATGCATCTGTAATGCACACTGATGAAACTTTTAACTCTGGGGAATAGATGTCATTTCTCCTGATGTCTGTCCCTAATTTTGCGTCCCATTGATTTGAATGGGATTTGGATGTTCGGCAAACTGTTCGAATTCATACTTCTAAAGGTTTGCTCATCTCTAGTCATAATACCCTTACTGATCTTTGTCTATTGCACAAAGTTCCTAAGTTGGACATGTGAACATCAAAACCCAGGACAAAGGTAGCCTGCTCTGATATATTGTATATTGTAATATATATGCAGGATACACATTGATACATTGGTAAAAATAAAGCACTAGAATGTGATATGGGAAAAGACAAAAAGCCAAGGCTATGTGATTCTCTGAGCATTGTTGTGCTGGGAATCTTTTAGAATTCATGAAGATAAGAGTTTGACATGCATCACCTGTAAAATAGCAGAACATCCTAATAGTCGTGGCCTCTTTCGGCTGAATAATGCGCTCAGTCAGACTGCAAACATTGTTCAGTAATAATTTGAGGAACATAACAATGAATTTAAAGTGTTTACTCAGTCTCCAAATTCCCCTGATCTCAATCCAAGTGACCAATTTTGGATGTTCTGGAAAAACAATCCTGATCAATAGAGACCTTAATATACTGGACACTCAGTAGTGGATCTGCTTCTAATATCTTGGTGCTAAATACTACAGGACACTCTCACTTGTGTGGTGTCCATGTCTAAATAGATCAGAGCTGTTCTGCCAAGTGGTTTTAAGATTATGACTAGTTAGTGTATATAACCAACTAAGTAAAAATAAAATATTATTACTTAAAAAAGTAAAAAATCATAAAAGATAATACAAAAAGAATATTACGAAAGAACCCCTAATTTATGAAAGAATGCACAGTCTCCATTATAACCCTAATATATTGAAAAGCAAAAAAGTTAAAACATTAATGAACAAGTAATGTATAACGTATTTGTTCTGAAAGGCGTTGTCTGCAGCAGAGCATATAGAAGGAACTTTTGGGGTTAATCTACATGTTTAGTCACATTTAGGAGCATTTCAACCACACTTGTAAAACGTACCAGGCAAAATCTGCCAACATTAAATAAAAAATGGACTGAAAATGAAAAGTTTTAAAGTATAAATAACATTTACCCGATTAGGCCACGTCCACATGTTCAGTATTTGGTCAGTGTTTTACCTCAGTATTTGCAGCCAAACCCAGGATTGGGTGATAAATCCAGAAGTGGTGACGTGTTTCTATAAGGCCAGGTGCACACGCTAAGAATTTGATGAGTTTTTTACCTCAGGATTTGTAGACAAAACCAGGAGTGGAGCAATCAGAGGAAAAGTCTAATAATAACACCTGCACCACTTCTGTATTTATCACCCACTCCTGGTTTTGGCTACAAATCCTGAGGTAAAAAACTCATCAAATACTCAGCGTGTGCACATGACTTTTCCTCTAATTGTTCCACTCCTGGTTTTGTATTATTTATACTGAGTTAAAAATCTCACCAAATACTCAACAGGGTCACATGGTCTCATTTGTGAAAGTCTAGAGGTTGCCATATACCTTCCATGGCATGTGTTCAAAACCTTTTTTGGCCTTCAGAAGTTCCACTCCCCTCCTACACTAATAAATACCACACTTGATTTGACAGAGTATGTGTTCTCAATTGGAGCAGACAAAATATGCCTTTTCAATTCAATATGCTAGATCTCCCTTTTACCTCAAGTCATCTGACAGTAAGTAGGTATTCACACACATGAATATTGGTCAAGACTTGCAGAATAAAGTGATTTCACACAAAGTTAGGCCTATTTCACATCTAATGAAGGTTTGCGTTTTGTTTCATTTGCGTTTCTATGCGTTTTTACAAACCACATTCAAAATGCATGCGTTTTTGCCCCCATTGATTTCAATGGAAACAAATGCAAAATGCATGCACAAACGCATGTGCATTTTCCTAATGCAAAAACGCATGCGTTTTTGCAAACGCAGCCAAAAACGTTGGCCAATGCGCCTAGGGCAGCGTTTGTAAAAACACATGCATTTTTGCATTAGGAAAATGCACATGCGTTTGCGTTTGTGCATGCGTTTTGCATGTGTTTCCATTGAAATCAATGGGGGCAAAAATGCATGCGTTTTGGATGCATTTTTAGCGATAAAAACATATAGAAACGCAAATGAAGCAAAACGCAGAACAGGTTTAGATGTGAAATGGGCCTTACTCTTAATCAATAGATCTTGGAATAAAAATAAATTCAACAATTGGATGTAATTTAAAATAATGTTCCTGTGGTGAGATAACCTTATATATGTGTCCCTGCTATGTACTGTGTAATGGATATGTCTGATTGTACAGGGACATGGTCTGATCATACCACAGCTCCTGTGCTGACATAGGCCAGGGTCACATTTGCGGTTGGACCCTGGCCTGCCGGATTCCGGTTTCAACTTAGCAATTTTTCCATCACCGCATAGCGTTTCCGCTATGCGGTGCTGGAAACCACAGTCCCTAGTTACCCGGTGTTTACCTGCACGACCTGTCACACAGGCAGCGGCTCGGAGGGCGTTTTACAGCGCCGCACAGGAAACCGTTGCAGACACGATTTCCTGTGCGGCGCTGTAAAACGCCCTCCGAGCCGCTGCCTGTGTGACAGGTCGTGCAGGTAAACACCGGTTAACTAGGGACTGCGGTTTCCAGCACCGCATAGCGGAAACGCTATGCGGTGATGGAAAAATTGCTAAGTTGAAACCGGAATCCAGCAGGCCAGGGTCCAACCGCAAATGTGACCCTGGCCATAATCTTATATATGTGTCACTGCTGTGTACTGTGTAATGAATGTGTCTGACTATACAGGGACATGGTCTGATCATACTGCATCTCCTGGGCTGAGATAATCTTATATATGTGTCCCTGCTATGTGCTGTGTAATGGATGTGTCTGACCATGTCCCTGTATGATCAGACACATCCATTACACAGTACATAGCAGGGACACATATTTAAGATTATCTCAGCAAAGGAGATGTGGTATGATCAGACTATGTCCCTGTATGGTCAGACACATCCATTACACAGCACATAGCAGGGACACATATATAAGATTATTTCAGCACAGGAGATGTGGTGTGATTAGACTATGTCCCTGTATGGTCAGGCACATCCATTACACAGTACATAGCAGGGACACATATATAAGATTAGCTCAGCACAGGAGATGTGGTATGATTAGACCATGCCCCTATATGGTCAGACACATCCATTACACAGTACATAGCAGGGACATATATATAAGACTATCTCAGCACAGGAGATGTGGTATGATTAGACTATGGCCAGGGTCACATTTGCGGTTGGACCCTGGCCTGCCGGATTCCGGTTTCAACTTAGCAATTTTTCCATCACCGCATAGCGTTCCCGCTATGCGGTGCTGGAAAACGCTGCCCTTAGTTACCCGGTGTTTACCTGCACGACCTGTCAAACAGGCAGCATCTCGGAGGGCGTTTTACAGCGCCACACAGGAAACCGTGTCTGCAACGTTTCCTGTGCGGCGCTGTAAACCGCACTCCGAGCCGCTGCCTGTGTGACAGGTCGTGCAGGTAAACACCGGGTAACTAAGGGCAGCGTTTTCCAGCACCGCATAGCGGGAACGCTATGCGGTGATGGAAAAATTGCTAAGTTGAAACCGGAATCCGGCAGGCCAGGGTCCAACCGCAAATGTGACCCTGGCCATAGTCCCTGTGTGGTCAGACACATCCATTACACAGTACATAGCAGGGACACATATATAAAACTGACTTTACTCTTATGTGCAAGAACATCTTAAAGCTGGCCATACACATAAGATAATATTCATTGAGCAGCCACCTGTCTTTACTGCCTCTCAACCAAGTAAGTGCTTTGCTTAGCCGAGTTTTCATGTGGTTTCAATGGGGAGAGAGTATAAAGGCCCCGTCACACACATCAATGTCGCCAGTGAACTAATCGCTGGTGACATTGATGGCTGATCGCTGGTGAGCTGTCACACAGGCAGACTCACCAGCGATTAGCAAGAGTGAGTGCGCTGGTATCCATGTAAACAAGTGGGTAACTAAGCGCTTAGTTACCTGCTGTTTACTATGGATATCAGCTCTCAGCGCTTGCTGAGAGGCTCTGGGAGCTGGCTGATCACGCGTGTCCCGGTGTCACACCCAACGATGCTGCGTGTCCACCGGGCAGCCATCGCCAGGTTTTCGGACCTGTCCGAAAACCTGGTGACCATCAACCAGCGATTTATCGCTGCAACGTCACGTGCAGCAGCAATATTGACGCGTGTGACGGCCCCTTAAGTGACTGCTTGACTTCTCTGCGATTGTTTTATATTCTCTGGAAACAAATGAATTAAAATTCCCACTTTATAATCCATCTATTACCAGACGTCATCTATCAGAAAAGAGTGAGGAAGCCCCTATACACATCATCCAACTTTCATTTAATACTGTACGCATGAGTGATATTATACTTAACCTCTCTGGCGATGGCAATGCAATTACAGTGATTGCTAGTTTCCCTAGGAGATTACAAATGTTAGTTTAATGTGATCACTTTAATGTCTGAATTCATTGTCCAAAACAAATATACTTTGAGGTTGCACCTGTTTTATAAGCATGTGCTAAAAGTCACTAAATTTGTTATTAAGGCTCAATAAGCCCAATGATGAACAGAATATGGTCATATACATTGGCCACATGTTCATTCCGGCTCATGGGTTGTGAATATATTTGAATGACTCCAGTCTATCGGCTATGTACGTACTGTCTGACCGTTCGAAGGGAGTCCTTCGAAGCTCTTTACTTCCCAGCATTCCCAGCGTTGTTTTTTTGAATTGGTTGTATGTGCGGCACTCTACAATAATGATGTTACTCCACAGAAGGAGATTCACAGGCCTCCTGTCCAGCAGTAACACTACTATATTGACCTGACTGATGGACTTGTGAATTGAATTTTCATTTCTAATTATTACTATTGGAAAACATTTCTCCGCCACAGAGAAAACATAACAAAGATGACACTATGCAAACAGATAAGCCTGGGAAGTACCCCAAAAGACTAAAGGAAATATTTCAATAAAGTACATACCTAGACACATAGATACATCTGTAATATATTCTTATCTTGGAAAGGGCTTGATTACAATTAAATCTTTGCACAGCAAAAAGACTTCAGTCCCAATATACCATGACATAGACGTTCAATTCAAAACTGGCTAAAAACCAAAACCAGAGAAGATCTTCCCGTAGAGTATCTCTCCGACAGTACACTTGATTTCATTGCTTCGGGTAAGAATATACACACTTCCTTGTGATTATCACTACAGAGCATCTCAGGTTAGAGATGTCACATCAAAGCAAACAACACTCTACCACTTTTCTGAATGAGTAGACTCTATACTCTGGAATAAACCTTATAGTCTGTCATTTTTAACTTACTAGATGTGGTACTAACAGGAAAAAAGTTTTGTTACTTACCATGAAATGGAAACAGTGAAAGAGCCAGCAGGTATAAGAATGTGTGATACGAATGTGTCACTGCTCTGCTGGAGATATGAGAGCAATGTGTTTGGGTTTGGCTAGTCCTCATGAATAGAGCCCTGGGCAGACAGGTGTGTTACCTGTTCCAACATGCAAATGACTTGTCATATGAAACCGCCTTGAATGTAGGAGCAAAACCTGTTTAAACTCCAGGCCCATCCCTTCAGCAAATGTAATGCTGGGGATTTCACTAAGCAGGGGGAGCTGACTGCGGTGATAATGGGGGTGGAGTTGTTACTGTATAATGACAGTACAAGCCTGGACGTCTTAGTGACATTATTACACTTTATGAGTAGCTTGTTAGTCAAGTACTAGCTTCCCATATACTTTCTTAAGTTTTATGGCTTTCATAAGTAAGTTTACATCAAACTAGTATAAAGAAGACTTACTTTACCTTCTTGCAGACATCTGCCTTTTATGCTGCTTAGTGGTGTGTGAACCTTTCCTTTACATAAAGTTGAGATATTTCGCACATGATGGCTCAGTACAAAGTCCTTTCAATAATCTGAGCAAAGTCAGAAAGCTAAAATGTAAAAGCTGGGATACTGTAAGCTTCAATGTCATAGCACAGGAATATACAGAACAAATAGGATCACAGTGACATATTGCTACTATGATCCATTACTTTTGCTGAGGAGACGTCTTGTCGCATTTGTATCACCTTAGTGGATGGAAGACTTTTTGTTATTTTTCTTTTTTTGTGGGGAGACAAAATGATTTCAAGACAGCAATTTTCTGAAACTTTTTATTCCATTAACCGTTCAGATTAAATCATGTGCTATTTCTAAAATTTGTATTATTACAGATGCAATGATACTAATTTTGTACATACCGTATTTCTCAGATTACAACACGCACTTTTTTCCTCCAAAATTAGGAGGGAAATGGGGGCGGATCTTAAAATCCAAATCTTGTTGGTTCTTAAAAAAACTTACTGAGGGGGAGTTCCAGTGCTGGAGCAGAGGTGCAGAAGGCAGGGTCCATGGAGGATGTGGGCAGTGGGAGAAAACTCCGGGTGTCACAGCCTTGTGGACACCAATTTCCATGTTCCTGCAGGCATTGGCAAGCTACACCACAGCCTCTACCATTCAGGACTTCTAGAAAATGGCCATGGATCTCTATCTGTGCATGCGCCGCCTCTCTGGTCATTTTATGGAAGACCTGGATGGTAAAGGCCGAGTTGCAGCTTGTCAAAGCCTGCAAGAATAAGAAAAATGGTGACCGCCATCACACATCCCCGCAACACAGCCCCAGCTCCAGTTCTGAAGTTTTTACCCCATGCCCACATCCTCCAGCGACCTTGCCTCCTGAACCTTTGCTCCATCACTGCAACCCCTTCCCCTCGGTAAGCAATGGTGGGTTCAGGATGAGGGGCCATGTACAAGGATGAGAGACATATATACCAGGATGAGGGGGCCATGTACAAGGTTGAGGGACATATATATCAGGGTGTGGGGCTATGTACAAGGATGGTGGACATAGCCCCTCATCCTGGTATAAATTTACAAGTGTACAAGGATGAATAACATATATACCGGAATATATTATATCACTTACCCATTGACACATGTTGACCTTGATGTCTGAGGGCTGGGAGTTTGTTATTGGTATTGCAAGAATCTCTTGCCATCTTTCCTTTACTAATAACTGCAGAATCCAAAGGGTTAAAGAAGTGGAATAAGTGTTTCTTCTGATTTAAGCACTTACAATGGGAAATCTGGCTTTCAAACCTATGGGCTTCACTACAGACTCGAAAATTATTGTGACATATGTGGAATCGGTACGGTTCGGTTGCCACAGGAACACCTGGTGCGGGGAGGGATTTCCACATCAGGTAAACTTACACATACAACACCTTCCACCCCAGACCTGAAGGGGGAGCTCTACTTGCTGACTCCAGGCAAGGTCCCCTATAAATTCAGGCCCGGGGGAGGAGTTAGGCAGTGCAGTTCCAGGGAGGACTGTGAACACATCCTGGTGAACGGTGCTGCGCTAGGCCTGTGTCAGAGAGGGAGACTAGCCAGTGTGAGGGACCGAAGAGTGAGGGTCAGAGGCAAGGCGAGCCAGAGAGGGGGCCGAGGAACCAGTCCAGTTCACCCCAGAGGAACAGTAGAGACAATCCGGACGCCGGAGTCTGAGTCTGCATGGGTCCAGTCAGCCCAGCAGAGAAGACCGGAGGACCAGGGAGACTTCAGTCTCCTGGCAAAGGAACACTTGTAGCACAACCACCAGCAGAGCCAGGTACCGCAGTGGATTCAGCGGTGCCCAGCAGTAAGACTCTCATCACTTGCTATACAAGTGAGGGACACAGGAAAGGTCACAGCCAGGTTTCAGACAGCCCAGGACTACAGCACAACACACAATAACAAGGAGGCCTCACAACTCATCGGGTGTGGAAATCCTGAACTACCACCTGACCACTCGGACTGTACCCTTGGACGTAACCTTGAACTACAACATCAGTAAAGGTACAGAAACAACAACACTGTGTGTGCGCCTGTTATTAGAGCCCCTGATCCTGCTCCCACCACAGACTGTCCTGTAATATCTCCACTGATGAGCTGCATTCCTCTGCAGCACAAAGAATGGACATAGAGCTGCATTTGCAAACTGCGGATCCATCCCCCTATACAACCATCTTGCTGCTCCACCATCACCCGAGGTCTGTCCACAGCGCCGGTATCATTACCAGGAACCATAGATGGCGTCACGAGACATTACACTTTTATATTTTATTACCCCTTTTTCAGCGACCACCAGGGCCACGGGACCGGGCAAAAGGCCCCGTGACATCCCAGTAAACAACGCCCGGAACAGGGTACCCCACGGCCCTGAGGTGGGTCAACATACATACAGTATACAGCAGTGCCTTAGAAAAGGGTCATTGTTATTTCTGCTCTTCAAAACCAATGGTCAATGTAAAGGCCAAAATAAAAAAAATCTTCCTCAATTTACTGTTTATTTCCCTACTGACACAGTATTTAACACTGCCTCAAGCGCAAAACAAGAACAGGATATTGTTCAGTCAAAGATTACTGAAACCACAAAAAAGGCTATGAAGTATGCCAGTCAAAACATTCCCCCCAGTCATGCCTCATCATTCATTTAGATTACGGTAAGAAGCAAAACTCTGATTGGACCTTTTGGTATAACATTGGAGGTGTGGGAACCAACACAAATATTAAACACTTATGTCTAACTAGATGTGAGCCTGATGCTATTATTGCATCGGAGGGTGGTGTCTGTGCACTGTCTCTGTGCCGTCTCCCCCTGTGACCTGTCTCCTCTCTGTGCCATCTCTCCTCCTGTGCGCTGTTTCTCCTTGTACCTTTTTCTCCGCTCTGCTCTGTCTCCCCCGTGTGCGCTGTTGTGTTTCTCCCGTGTGCGCTGTTTCCCCTGTATGTGCTGTGTCGTCTCTCCCATGTGCGCAGTCTGTCCCATGTGCGCCGTCTCCCCATGGATGCTGTCTCCCCGTGTTCCCCCCTGTGTCACTGCCTCTCCCCCTGTGTCTCTGCCTCTCCCCTTGTGTCTCTGTGCCAATTCCCCTGTGTTACTGCCTCTCCCCCTGTGTCCCCATGTGCCACTACCTATCCCACTGTGTCCCCTCTGTCACTGCCTCTTCCCCTGTGTCCCCTGTGTCACTGCTTTTCCCCTGTGTCCCCCGTGTCATTTCCTCTCCTCTGTGTCACTGTGCCTCTCCCCTCTGTGTCTCTTTGCCTTCTCCCCTGTGTATCTGCCTCTCCCGTGTCCCCCTGTGTCACTGCCTCTCCCCCTTTGCCCCCCTGCATCTCTGTGCCTCTCCCCCTGTGTCTGCCCCTGTGTTCCTCTTTGCCTCTCCCCCTTTGTCCCCTGTGTCTCTGTGCCTCTCCCTCTGTGTCCTCCTGTGTCTCTGTGCCTCTCCCCCTGTGCCCACTGCATCTCTGTGCCTCTCCCTCTAGTGTCCCCTGCATTCTGTGCCCTATTCCCCCTGCATTCTGTGCCTCTCCGTCCGCCTGTGTCTATTGCTCCCTTTCTACCTGTGCTCCGTCCTTCCCCTTCATGTGACACGGCCTGTGTGATTGTCACATCAGCCCGCCTTGTCACATGACCAACTCCACACAGACTATATCCTGAAGCCTTCAGCCAGCATCGCTAATGCCAGGCAGGGGTGAGAATGGAGGAGGGGAAGGGGGGAAGATGTGGTTGGTTGGGGGTGATGGTGGCAGGGGTTCTGCTGGCGGTAGTATGTGGTAGTCAGCACTACCGCCAGCGGACGCCATATTGTTACACCTAATAGTTGGGTATATGAATTTTCCTTGTGGCTTTCAGTGGAAGTGACATAGCGTTACAATCGAACGGAAATGGAAGCCACAAGGCATTAATAAATTAAACTGTAAATGTATAAAGCAAGTATAAAGACTTCTAATGATTATTTTATGCTAAACATCATGATACATGGCATTCTAATTAGATCAAAAGATTCATAATGATAAATGCAATTTTCTATTTATCTATGAATTTCAGATTGATATATTTACTAAAATTGGTCCTAAGTCCACTCATGACTAGCACAGTCGAGCGTATGGTCTTTCCCACATACTAGCACCTCACGAAAGACTGACGAATTCCAAATTAATCTGATAAGATAGATGATGTCTAAGTTGTGCTTTCATAGTATTTTTTGATCTTACAATTAAATTTTCATGTCGAGATAGTGACTATTGAAGTATCTGAGGTGTTTTGAAGGATCATTAAGATTATTTGGCACAATATTGGTTAATCAGCACCTACCTCAGCTGTTTTTTTGTAAGGACTGATGGATCTGTCTTTTTCTTTATGTTTTTCTACCATGCAACTGTCGAGCCCAGGCTTTTGTGAGAGTATCTCGTGAAGGTGTCTATGGTGGCATTAGTGTTGTTGTTCTATTGGTGAACGGTGTTCTCCGGGGAATGCCGGGTCGCGCCTGATCCCGTTCCTGGGCCTATCTTTGAAAAAGGAGGAAATATTTACAGGGAAATTATGTACAAGTTTTGTTGTCGTGACGCCACCTGTAGTTTCTGGTGACATCAGCGGCCAGCCGAGGTGGATGGTATCGCGGCTAGGATGGTGAAGTCCTCCACTGGTAGGACTGGACCTCCGGGACAGCAGAGGGTAAAGGGAAGTTTGAAGGGAAACTGTGTTGTGTAGGGAGTGCTGAAACAGTTTATGCATGGGGCTGATGATGGAGAGGAAAGATGCACGCACACAGAAGAAGTTTTTTTACCTTTTACTGATGGTTAGCAGGTAAATACGTCCAGGGCACTGACAGGTGACAGGGTTGCACAGTGGGTCCCACGGCAAGTGGGTATAAGGCCTCCTCTGTTCCTGTGTGTGTTGAAGCACAGCCTGCTTGCAGCCAGACTTGCCTCCTCTGTCTTCCTTACTGTAGTGTGCGGACTCCGGGTTACCTTCTCTGAACACTGCGATGCTACGCTGCTGTGTCTGGCTCCCTCTCCTGACACACAGAGGATACTGGGTTGCCATAGCCTCCACAGTGCAACAGGGTTTTCTGTGGTCCTATAGTATCCCAATAATCCGGTGATTCTCCTTGGATGAACTTTCTCAAGCTCCTCGCTCCTCGCTCACTGCTCCTCGCCTTCAGTCCCACTTAGGCTTACGGGACGTAGAAGGGCCACTCCGGGTCACTGGTTCAGGCCTAAACACGGCACCGACCACCAGGACGTCTTCGCAGCTCTCCTAGAGTCTGCACACTCTAACTAACTCCGCCCCCAGCAGCAGTATTTATTGGGGATCTTGCCTATGGTCGGTAAGTGGAGCTCCTCCTATTGTGCCAGGGTGGAAGGTGTTGTATGTAGTAGGTACCTGCTGTGGAAACCCATCTGTGCATTAGAGAAATCTGTGGCTACCTGCTTGAGCAGGGCACCACATACCCTCCTAGGTAACATCAGTACTCCTGGACTGAGCAATTTTCTGTTATAACAAAAGAAATAACAACATTCAACAATAAACAGGTAACATATTTACAAAGCCTTAAAATATAAAAATTTACAAAAAGACACTGAAAAATATTGAAAAATAGAAAAACAGGTAAGTCCATACGGTGCTAGTTCATCCACTGCAGGCTTTTAAAGAGTTTGTGGCTACAATAGTCCAATAACTGTAGTCCTGTTCAAATTTGAAAAAAGTTCAAAGAGTCTTTACAGTCCTTTTTCTGTACGCTCCAGGTAAGAAAAGGGGAAAGTCTTTTAAAGTCCACATTTTAACAATAAACTTGGGTCCCTATGGGTGTCTCGGCTTAGGAGACCTGGTACCTCCCCGCCCCAGGCACTTTCTGTTCCTAACTTAATGTGCTTGGGACTAGGCCCAGTTCCTCCACCCTTCTGTACAATACTATTTACATTCTCTCTTGTACAGGTTACTATTTACATGTTTCCTTAGTGTGCTCTACCTTATTCTTCATTGCACCTACTCTCCAAACCTAGACAGGGGTTGACCTCGTGTGCATCTCTTTGACTTTCGCACTACAGGTGTTTGTCTCAGGTGCGGTGTCTATTGTTGGGTCTGGTGTAGGCATGTCAGGTAAGTTTCTGCATTGCCTTAATCTCACTATAGGGCAGGTGTACCGATTGCAGCATCCTCAGATTCTCTAGCAACGGGTATGTCTTCCTGATTCCTTTGTACTTCTTCATTGGGCTGGTAGAAACTTAATATTGGCACTATGATGGCTCCATCTTGTTGAGGCCAATCTTCTGGGAATTCTCCTAAGATGGTTGAGATTACTTTCTTCTTTTGTTCTGGATATGGACTTAGTTCCTGTTTTGGTTCAAAATCATGAATGGGTTGATTGGAGAGGTCTTGATTTTTCCAATCTGTAGGACACTGTTTAATATGATCTCTGGACACAGTCTGTGTGGTTCTTCCACCGTCTTTGCTGATGATGCAGACTTTGTCAATCTCATTTCCAGAGTCTAGTAGTACATAGGGTTCTTGTTCCCACCGGTCGTCTAATTTATGGTGAGTTCTTCTTCTTTTTAGGACCATACTTCCAGGTGGTATTGGTTCTGTTGGAGCATGTTTGTTATAGTCCCTTTCTTGCTTTTCACTGGATTTCTCCAGGTTATTTTCGACACTTGCTTGAACCTTTTTATATTGTTCTAGGCCAGTGATGGCGAACTCCAGGCCTCGAGTGCCACACACAGTCCAGGTTTTCAGGATTTCCATTGCAATTGACAGTTGGCAATCAAATTACCAACTGTCAAACTCTAAGGAAATCCTGAAAACCTGCACTGTGTGCGGCACTCGAGGCCTGGAGTTCGCCATCACTGTTCTAGGCGATGGGTTTTCCAATTTGAAATGGCATGAACTGCTTCAGGATCTACTACTCCGGTTCCAGTCTAAGGGTAATTTTCCTGTACGAGCTCTCATCAGGTATGCTGGTGTACAGTTTGTAGAACTTACTGGAATGTGGTCATACATGTCAACCAAGTCAGGTATTTTTTCCGGCCATTGGTTTCTCTCTTCTAACGGTAGGATTTTCAACATGTCGATGATGATGTGATTCATTTTCTTGCAGAGTCCGTTGGTTTGTGTATGATACGGTGTTGTTCTGTTCTTTTTTCACCCATACATCTGGCAGAACTCTTGAAAGATCTCTGCTTCAAAGGCTGATCCTTGGTCTGTCAAGATAAGTTCTGGATATCCCAATAGTCTGCAGAAGACATTTTGGAAGGTTTTAGCAGCTGTTGCGGCTGTTAAGTCCTTTACAGGGGCAACCATTAAGAATCTTGAGTGATGGTCTACCATAGTCAATGCGTAGGTGTAGCTGGATCTACTTGGAGTCAGTTTTACATAGTCCAAGGCGACTATTTCCAGAGGCTGTTTGGTTACAATGGGATGAAGCTGGGCTTTGTGGCTCCGTACGTCCTTTCTTCTCAGGCTGCAGGATTAACAATTCTTACACCATCTTTCTATAGATGACCGCATGCTGACCCAAAAGAACCTATCCTTAAGTAGCATCTCAAGCTTCTTCCATCCGAAATGACCAGTCTGGTTATGATAAGCGTTCAAGACCATGGGGATTTCTGATTTTGGCATGATGATCTGCCAGACCATCTCGTGAGTTCTTGGATTTATGTACCGCCGACATAGCTTATCCTGGCATTGGAACAGTTTACTCCGCTCATTCCACAGATGTTTGGCTTCAGACGGTGAATTTTCAGGCAGCTTCGCTGACTCTTGGGTTATCGGTTGTTTGATTAGACTGACAGCCGGGTCATGGTCTTGCACCTCCCTCCAGCTGAAGTGGGGTAATGGGTTTACTGTCCTTGTAGAGGGATCTTGACGGGTCTGCTGGCATTGGTTTACTCTTACATGGTGGAAGGCAGGTAACTCCACTTCTTCCAGCTCGTCTTCATCTACACCTTCTTCTGATAAGTGAGGCATCCTGGATAAAGCGTCCGCGTTTCTATTCTGGTGCCCAGCCTGGTACTTGATGGTAAATTGGTAGTTGGAGAGTCTGGACATCCATCATTGCTCCATGGCTCCCGACTTTGCAGTTTCCAGGTGGGTGAGCGGATTGTAATCCGTGTAGGCTGTAAATTTGCTAGAGGCTAGATAGTGTTTGAACCTCTCGGTGACGGCCCAGACCAAGGCCAGGAATTCCAGATTGAAGGAACTGTAGTTCTCTGGGTTCCTCTCTGTGGGGCGCAGTTTTCTGCTAGCGTTGGCAATTACCCTTTCCTTGCCGTCTTGCTTTTGGGAAAGAACGGGTCCGAGTCCCACATTGCTGGCATCTGTGTACAGCAGGAATGACAGGTTGTTGTCCAGGTAAGCAAGGATTTATTCTCCTGTCAGGGCTTCTTTCATTGTGCGGCACGCTTCCTCTTGTTCCTTACCCCACTTCCACTGAGAATCCTCTAGCTTGCGCTTCGTGGGTTGGCCTACTAGCAGGTCTTACAGGGGAGCAGCCTTCTTGGTGTACTCCTTGATGAATCTCGGATAGTAGCCCACCAAACCCAGGAATTGACGTACTTCATTGATGGTCTTGGGTTCTGGCCACTCTTTGATTGCTGCTGCGACACTAAACACTATATGCACTTTTAATGAGTGCCAGCAGTAGCTAAACTGCACAGCTAATACAGACACAATGTGAATAGGGGTATAGCAATCACTGCTCTAGATACAATGCAAAATGGAAGACTTAGCTTCAACAGTAGCTACTGCGGAGTGCCCGGAAACCAACGCCAAGGTGCTTCTGTTTTTCCGGGTCCTAACGCTATGACTAATGGTGGTATGTGAGGTGCTGGGTTTATATGCCTCTATTCTGATTAAAAACAAGAAAAGTATGTGTTGGCCTCAGCTGGTCACAGGGCGGGGGAAGGAGGATAGGGAGGGAGCTCAGTCATAAGAAATACAATTGTAACTAAATAATATGAATGACTGGCATCAACCTCTAAGTGTAGGTGCAAGCAGAAAAAATACATTAAATATAAGGGAGTTACCGTATATACTCGTGTATAAGCCGAGTCCAAAATTTGGGCTGAAAAGTCCCCCCCTCGGCTTATACACGGGTCAATACGGTACCTCAGGCTGGAGGAGGCGGGGGGAGGCTGCTGTATGAGCGGCCCCGTCACGTGGGGCCGCTCATTATATATGCACTGCTTCCCCCTGTCAATCAGCGGCAGGGGGAAGCAGTTCATATATGCCCCCCAAAAGCTGGCACTGTCCCCCCTTGTAAGAGCCCCCCCCCCCCGGCTGCTTATACATTACCATCCCGGTGTTCTGATCAGCGCCGCTCCTCGGTGCTCCTTCTTCATCCTCCCGTCCTCGCTGGCTGCATCCGGGATCTCCGGCCGTTGCAGGCATATGACGTCATCGCGCGACGGCCGGAGATCCCGGATGCAGCCAGCGAGGACGGGAGGATGAAGAAGAAGCACCGAGGAGCGGCGCTGATCAGAACACCGGGATGGTAATGTATAAGCAGCGGGGGGGGGGGGGCCCTTACAAGGGGGGACAGTGCCAGCTTTTGGGGGCTGTTGGTACCCCCAGGGGGCTGCTGGGTACCCCCAGGGGGCTGTTGGTACCCCCAGGGGGCTGCTGGGTACCCCCTGGGGGCTGCTGGGTACCCCCAGGGGGCTGTTGGTACCCCCAGGGGGCTGCTGGGTACCCCCTGAGGGCCGCTGGGTACCCCCAAGGGGCCGCTGGGTACCCCCTGGGGGCCGCTGTATAACCCTGGGGGGTGCTGTATAACCCCTGGGGGCTGCTGTATAACCCCTGGGGGCTGCTGTATATACTGCTGAGGCCTGTATACCACTGGGGCTGCTGTATATACCACTGGGGCTGCTGTATATACCACTGGGGCTGCTGTATATACCACTGGGGCTGCTGTATATACTGGTGGGGTCTGTATATACCACTGGGGAGGCTGCTGTATACCACTGGGGTTGCTGTATATACTACTGGGGCCTGTATATGCCACTGGGGAGGCTGCTGTATACTACCATTGGGGGGCCTGTATACCACACTACTGGGGGCTGTACACCTGTGCTGGGGTCCACCCTCGGCTTATACACGAGTCAATAGGTTTTCCCAGGTTTTGGGGGCAAAAGTAGGGGGGTCGGCTTATACACGGGTCGGCTTATACACGAGTATATACGGTATCTGCTGCGACACTAAGCACTATGTGCACTTTTAATGAGTGCCAGCAGTAGCTAAACTGCACAGCTAATACAGACACAATGTGAATAGGGGTATAGCAATCACTGCTCTAGATACAATGCAAAATGGAAGACTTAGCTTCAACAGTAGCTACTGCGGAGTGCCCGGAAACCAACGCCAAGGTGCTTCTGTTTTTCCGGGTCCTAACGCTATGACTAATGGTGGTATGTGAGGTGCTGGGTTTATATGCCTCTATTCTGATTAAAAACAAGAAAAGTATGTGTTGGACTCAGACAAAATGGAGGCCTCAGCTGGTCACAGGGCAGGGGAAGGGGGATAGGGAGGGAGCTCAGTCATAAGAAATACAATTGTAACTAAATAATATGAATGACTGGCATCAACCTCTAAGTGTAGGTGCAAGCAGAAAAAATACATTAAATATAAGGGAGTTATCTGCTGCGACACTAAACATTATGTGCACTTTTAATGACTGCCAGCAGTAGCAGTGTGCTGTTGAATTCACATAGACCAATAGGTGTTGCGAATGCCATCTTCTCTCTGTCTTCCTTGGCTACGGACACCTGCCAATACCCACTAACATAGTAACATAGTAACATAGTTTTTAAGGATGAAGGAAGACTTTAAGTCCATCTACTTCAACCCATAGCCTAACATGTTGATCCAGAGGAAGGCAAAAAAAAACCCATGTGGCAACACTAAGCTCCACATTGGGGGAAAAAATTCCTTCCTGACTCCAGATACGGCAATCAGACTAGTTCCCTGGATCAACGCCCTATCAAAGAATCTAGTATGTATAACTGGTAATATTATAGTTTTCAAGAAAGGCATCCAGGCCCTTCTTAAATGTTAGTAGTGACTCACTCATTACAACATCATGTGGCAGAGAGTTCCATAGTCTCACTGCTCTTACAGTAAAGAATCCGCGTCTGTGATTATGATTAAACCTTCTTTCCTCCAGACGTAGAGGATGCCCCCTTGTCCCAGTCTCAGGCCTAAGAGTAAAGAGATCATTAGAAAGGTCTCTATACTGTCCCCTCATATATTTATACATTATTATAAGATCACCCCTAAGCCTTCATTTTTCCAAGCTAAATAACCCCAAGTTTAATAACCTGTCTTGGTATTGCAGACCCCTTAGTCCTCTAATGACTTTTGTCGCTCTTCTCTGGACCCGCTCTAGTTCAGCTATGTCTTTCTTATACACCGGAGACCAGAATTGTACACAGTATTCTAAGTGTGGTCGCACTAGTGACTTGTATAGAGGTAAAACTATGTTCTCCTCATGAGCATCTATGTCTCTTTTAATGCATCCCATTATTTTATTTGCCTTTGCAGCAGCTGCCTGACACTGGCCACTAAATGTGAGTTTGTCATCAACCCATACACCCGGGTCTTGTTCAGTGACAGTTTTGCCCAGTGTTTTACAATTAAGCACATAATTATACCTTTTGTTTCCTCTGCCCAAGTGCATGACTTTACATTTATCCCCATTAAAGCTCATTTGCCATTTAGCAGTCCAAGCTTCTAGTTTACATAAATCCTCCTGTAATATAAAATTGTCCTCCTCTGTATTGATTACCCTGCAGAGTTTAGTGTCATCCGCAAATATTGAGATTCTACTCTGTATGCCCCCTACAAGGTCATTAATAAATATATTAAATAGAAGCGGGCCCAACACTGACCCTGTGGTACCCCACTGTTAACTGTGACCCATTTTGAGTGTGTTCCATTAATAACCACCCTTTGTTTCCTATCACTAAGCCAGTTCTTAACCCACTTACACATAGTTGAAGTCCCCCACAATAATAACTTCTCCCTGAGTTGCTGCTTCATCTATTTGCTTTATGAGGATATTCTCCTCCACTTCCATTATTGTTGGGGACTTATAACAAACCCCTATCAGTAATTTATTATTTTTTCCCCCTCCCCTTATCTCCACCCACAGGGACTCTACATTTCCATTAGATTCACCTATATTATCACGCAGGATGGGTTTTAAGGATGATTTTACGTATAAACATACACCTCCTCCTCGCCTATTTGTACGGTCATTTCTGAACAGACAATAGCCCTGTAAATTAACAGCCCAGTCATGGCTCTCGTCCAGCCAAGTCTCCGAAATCCCCACCTTGTCATAATTATTTTCCAACAAAATCAATTCTAATTCCTCCATTTTGTTGGTGAGGCTTCTGGCATTAGTGTACATGCACTTTATGCATCTCTCTTTACCTCTATTCCTTCCTACTAGATTGACTGTTCTAACCCCACCCCCCATGCCACCCCCAATTTTATTACTTGTGCCCAGGTTACTATTTAAACTATCTTCCCCTCCTATACAATGAATACCCTCCCCCCCAATCCCTAGTTTAAACACTCCTCCAACCTTCTAGCCATTTTCTCCCCCAGCACAGCTGCACCCCCCCCATTGAGGTGCAGCCCGTCCCTAGCATAGAACCTGTAGCCAACAGAGAAGTCGGCCCAGTTCTCCAGGAACCCAAACCTCTCCTTCCTACACCAATTCCTGAGCCACTTATTTATCTCCCTAATCTCCCTTTGCCTCTCTGGTGTGGCACATGGTACAGGCAGTATTTCAGAGAATACTACCTTGGAGGTCCTTGCCTTAAGCTTGCAGCCATATTCCCTGAAATCATCTTTAAGGACCTTCCACCTACCTCTAACTTTGTCATTTGTGCCAATGTGCACCATGACCGCTGGGCCCTCACCAGCCCCTCCCAGTAATCTGTCAACCCGGTCAGATGATGATGATGGTGCTACTTCTGCTTGTGCAAGTACAGGTGAAGGACAGGAGGCATCTTCGCCTGCAGTATGGACAGGTGATTGGCTTGCATGCACAACAGTGGAAGACGCAGCTGTGTCACCTGCAGACAATGCTCCTGTACTTTGCTGTACATCCCACAAAGTTGGGTGCTTTGCTGCCATGTGCCTGATCATGCTGGTGGTGGTCAGGCTGCTAGTTTTGCTGCCCTTGCTGATGCTGGCATGGCAGGTGTTGCAAATGGCCTTTTTCGAATTATCTGCAGATACCTTAAAAAGCAGCCAGACTCGGGAAGACCTACCAGTTGTACTGGCAACATCACTCGTGTTGTTGTTCCGGGGAACGGTTGCCTGCCTTCTGCCTGCAGACACAACCCTGCTTCTTCCGGCCTGTTGTGATGCTACGCATAACTCCACCTGGGCACTGCTGTCCTCGCTCTGCATGTCCTCCTGCCAGGTTGGGTCAGTTACTGGATCATCCACCATGTCATCTTCCACTTCCGCACCCTGGTCCTCCTCCTGACTTTCTGGCAATTGTGTCTCATCATCGTCCACCTCTTGTTGAGACACGTTCCCACCGTTGCCTTCGTGAGACCGTGGCTGCTCAAATATTTGGGCATCGGTACATACGATCTCCTCATGACCCACTTCAACTGGAGCTGGCGAGAGGTCATGATCTACGAATGGTTAAGTGAACAGCCCCTCAGAATGTCCAAGTGTGGGATCAGTTATGTCCGGGGCCGGGCACTTGGCATGGTGGGAGGAAGGAGGATCAGGGTTTTTGAATGGAAAATTGGCTCCAAAGTCAAATTGTGCTCCTTTCCTTCTGAGCCCTGCGGTGCGCCCAAACAGTGATTTATGACCACATATGAGGTATCGGTGTACTCAGGAGAAATTGCTCAACAAATTTTAGGATCCATTTTATCCTGTTCTCCATGTAAAAATGAAAGAATTGAGGCAAAATTGTTCGAAAAATGAAAATGGCCATTTTTTCCCTCCACTGTGCTTTAGTTCCTTTGAAGCACCTGAAGGGCTAATAATCTTCTGGAATATGGTTTTGAGTAGCTTGAGGGTTGAAGTTTTTGGAATGTTGTCACTTGTTGGTGTTTTCTGTCATGTACACCCCTCAAAGGGACTTCAAATGTGATTTAGTAACTAAAAAAATGGTTCTGTAAATTTTGCTGGAAAAATGAGAAATTGCTGATGAATTTTGAACTCTTATGACTTCCCAACAAAATTTTTTTTTTCCAAAATTGCACTAATGTAAAGTAGACATGTGGGAAATGATATTTATTAATTATTTTGGTTTAGCAGAATAAAAATTCAAAATATGAAAATTGCTAAATTTTCAAAATTTTTGTCAAATTTTCATTTTTTTCACAAATAAACGCAAAAATTATCGACCTAAATTTCATACTAACATGAAGCCCAATATGTCACGAAAAAACAATATCAGAATCGCTAGGATCCGTTGAAGCGTTCCAGAGTTATAACCTCATAAAGGAACACTGGTCAGAATTGACAAAAATGGCCTGGTCATTAGGGTCAAAATAGGATATGAAGGGGTTAATTTTTATACTGACTCTTGAACCTTTACTCAGACACATAAGGGCGAACCCAAACATAACCGGGGTGAAGGTGCATTCGTATATGCACAAAATGCGGCATACGCAGATGACCTTTTGTTTTTCTTGTCAAATCCTGAAGTTGCCTTACCTAACCTCCTAAAGGAATTTGAGATCTATTTGTATCTCTCAAACTTCAAAATTTATCAATCCAAATCCGAGGCTCTTAATGTCACTCTCCCTCCCCGGCTGGTGGACAGACTAAAAGGTGCTTTTGGATTCCATTGGTCATAGCGTTTCATAAATTACTTGGGACTGAGAATTACATCTGACATACATGAACTTTATATAGCTAACTTCTCAACTCTCTTAAGCGCCGTTCGAGCAGATTGTGATAGATGGCTGAAGTTGTCATTCACATGGATGGGCAGATGTCAGCTATTTAAAATGACTATCTTGCCTAAAATCCTGAACTACCTGCAAGCTCTACCCATTAGAATCCCATCTTCCTTTTTTAAATCGCTCACCCAAATGCAAACAACTTTTACATGGAGTGCTAAACTGGCAAAATCAATATTGTTTCGATCTAAAAAGGAAGGAGGAGTGGGGCTACCAGATGTCACGTTGTACCACATGGCAAGTCATTTGACGAGGGTGATAGATTGGTGCAGAAATAAAGACAACAAAACCTGGGTACAGATTGAACAGAGTTTTACCTTGTTTCAATTACACACATTGCTGTGGGTAACACTGGAGGTGGGGGAATGCCCACAGTCATGGCCAAAAGTTTTGAGAATGATACAAATATTAATTTTTACAAAGTCTACTGCTTCAGATTTTCTAATGGCAATTTGCATATACTCCAGAATGTCATAACAAGTGATCAGCTTAACAGCAATTACTTGCAAAGTCAATATTTGCCTAGAAAATGAACTTTAAGACCCAAAACACATTTCAACATCATTGCAGTCCTGCCTTAAAAGGAGCAGCTAACATCGTTTTAGTGATTGTTCGATTAACACAGGTGTGGGTGTTGATGAGGACGGGGCTGGTGATCAATCAGTCATGATTAAGTAAGAATGACACCACTGGACACTTTAAAAGGAGGCTGGTGCTTGGTATCATTGTTTCTCTTCAGTTAACCATGGTTATAGCTAAAGAAACACGTGCAGCCATCATTGCACTGCACAAAAATGGCCTAACAGGGAAGAGTATCGCAGCTACAAAGATTGCACCTCAGTCAACAATCTATCGCATCATCAAGAACTTCAAGGAGAGAGCTTCCATTGTTGTCAAAAAGGCTCCATGGCGCCCAAGAAAGACCAGCAAGCACCAGGACCGTATCTTAAAACTGTTTCAGCTGCGGGATCGGACTACCAGCAGTGCCGAACTTGCTCAGGAATGGAAGCAGGCTGGTGTGAGTGCTTCTGCATGCACTGTGAGGCGGAGACTCTTTGAGCAAGGCCTGGTTTCAAGGAGGGCAGCAAAGAAGCCACTTCTCTCCAGAAAAACATCAGGAACCGACTGATATTCTGAAAAACGTACAGGGAGTGGACTGCTGAGGACTGGGGTAAAGTCATTTTCTCTGATGAATCCCCTTTTCGATTGTTTGGGACATCTGGAAAACAGCTTATTTGGAGAAGAAGATGTGAGCGCTACCACCAGTCTTGTCTCATGCCAACTGTAAATCATCCTGAAACCATTCATGTGTGGGGTTGCTTCTCAGCCAAGGGAATCGGCTCACTCACAGTCTTGCCTAAAAACACAGCCATGAATAAAGAATGTAAAAATATAAAAGGGTGGGGGACAAGAGGCGCAATAGTGCCCTATCACTAGTGACACTGATGGTAATGGGGTGATGCCGAGAAGCCACTCACCTGGTGCAGTTGTGATCCCCATAACTGGTTTGAAGGCGTTTTGGAAATATTATTCCAAGCTGCTGCAGGACCTCCACCGACCACTGAACAGTGGTTTAATCCAGAAAGATGATGGGAGTGTAGGTGTGCCACGGTCCGCGCTGCTCCAGGGCTTAAAAGACTCACCAAAGAGACAGTCAGATTTCCATCCTTTATTCTCCTCCTCCTACGTGTTTCGGCGCCTAGCCTGGCACCCTGATGAAGGTGCCATGAATAAAGAATGGTACCAGAATGTCCTCCAAGAGCAACTTCTCCCAATCGTCCAAGAGCAGTTTGGCGCCCAACAATGCCTTTTCCAGCATGATGGAGCACCTTGCCATAAAGCAAAGGTGATAACTAAATGGCTCAGGGAACAAAACATAGAGATTTTGGGTCCATGGCCTGGAAACTCCCCAGATCTTAATCCCATTGAGAACTTGTGGTCAATCATCAAGAGACGGGTGGACAAACACAAAAACCAACAAATTCTGGTAAAATGTAAGCATTGATTATGCAAGAATGGACTGCTATCAGTCAGGATTTGGTCAAGAAGTTGATTGAGAGCATGCCAGGGAGAATTGCAGAGGTCCTGAAGAAGAAGGGTCAACACTGCAAATATTGACTTGCTGCATTAACTCATTCTAACTGTCAATATAACCTTTTGGTACTCATAATATGATTGCAATTATATTTCTGTATGTGATATAAACATCAGACAAACACAAATAAAAACCAGAGGGCAGCAGATCATGTGAAAATATAATTTTGGTGTCATTCTCAAAACTTTTGGCCATGACTGTACATAGCCACCCATTTATCGGACCCACCCTGGTTGTCTGAGCTGAGGTGCTTATGCGCACAACAATGATTCCCGCCAATTCAATCCTTGCTCCAATACTTAGCCATCCCAGATTTAGACCAAGTGTTATGGATCCAGTGTTTGTCTCATGGATTGAGGCTGGGATGGATAGAGTGGAGAGTTGGGGTGGGGGAGACATGTGACCATCCTTTGAGACCCTGAGCTCTATTTTGGTTCCTGGTCCTTTGGGATTTTGGAGACGTTTACAACTCAATCATTATACTTTCACAGACACCCACCGAGGGTGGAATTTCGTAAAATCAAAATGGCTTTCGAGTTATGTCAAGGTTCGGGGCCCTGTAGACTTGCCCTCTCTAGGACGTATGCCCTCTTGATTTCTCAGCTAGATCTGCCCACACCGACATTTATGCTACAATGGGAGATGGATTTAAATATGGAACTGACCCCGGAACAGAGAACTAGAATATATACACTAGCACACACCACATCGATTAGTTCACGTTTTCAAGGGCAAACTATAAACTACTGACCTGATGGTACAGGGCTCCATTGCGCCTGCATTGAATGTTCCCTATTACTGACCCGTTGTGTTGGAGGTGTGGTGGGGCGAAGGACTCGCTTATACACATTTTTTGGGAGTGCAGTACCCTTAGACCTTTTTGGTCCAAAGTAAGTGAGATTATTCCCCGCGTGGTTACAAACTACAAGGGGGATTTGGGACCTGCTCTATATATGCTTCATCATTGCGAGATTCCTATCAACCGATACAAGCGTACCTTACTAAGATTTTTGAAAATGGCTGCCCAAGCGTGTATTCCTCTATTGTGGAAGACAACATTGTGCCCTTCAATCGCGACTTGGATCCTGAAGGTAAATGACCGTATGCACTTGGAGGACCTCACTTCCACACTCCATGACTCTTACACGAGATTTTGAGATACCTGGTTTAGCTGGCTCCAGTTTCAGCAGAGATCTATAAAGAATGTCTGGGGATGGATGTTACCTAGACAGGTACAATTCTGGTGGCGGATGCAACAAGTAGGGAGGGATTTCCCCATATCCTGCTCTTATCACCCCCTCTCCCCTTTCTCCTCTCATGGGGGTTCTTTTTCTTCTCCTTTTTCTTTTTCATCTATTGACTAATTATCACACTTCTTGTTTCATGATTAAATGCCTCTAGAACAGACTTTGTTGATATCAGATTTTGCCGGCTACTGAGATGGCTGGGAGAAATCTATCTTAAGTACAAGTTTATATTTCAACCTATTCTGTTGTGTTATATTTATTACAATCAATAAATAAATAATTCTAAAAAAAACAAAAAACATAACTTTGACGTTTGGACTTTTTGTCCATTACGCAGTTTACAGATCTGATTAATTGATTTTATTTTTTGATGGATCAGGCATTTCTGAACATGGCAATACCAAATATGTGTGTAAGTATATATTTTTTTAATAGTTTTAATTTGAATGGGGCAAAAAGGGGGTGATTTTTTTATTTATGTTGTATATTTTTTAACTTTTTACTTTCTCTTTATTTTATATGGCCACTAAGTGCGCCTCAGCACTAACAGTCTGATCGCTTGTGTTGTGCAGGAAGACGTGCCAGCATCTCTCTGCCTAGCACAAAATGATGACTTTCTCACAGTGATGCCACTCGGCCATTGCTGGGAGGAAGTGAGTCATGACAGTATCCGGGCTCATCAGCTGACCCCGGTCTCACATACCAATGCATCACCAATGCTGGTTGCGAACAGCGTTATCACCATTGGGGTGCTTTACAGCAGGCTGTCAGTGATTGACAGCGTGATGAAAAGGGTTAACAAAGCTGATCAGATTGCTAATCTGATCTGTCCTGTTAGCTACACATGTGTGTAGGATGATGCAATTCAGCGCATGAGCTTACATCAAAGGGAGGGAGTACGGCAAAGGACATATATATATATATATATATATATATATATATATATATATATATACAGTTGTAGCCAAAAGTATTGACACCCCTGCAATTCTATCAGATAATACTCAGTTTCTTCCTGAAAATGATTGCAATCACAAATTCTTTGGTATTATTATTTTCATTTAATTTGTCTTCAATGAAAAAACACAAAAGAGAATGAAGCAAAAAGCAAAACATTGATCATTTCACACAAAACTCCAAAAATGGGCCAGACAAAAGTATTGGCACCCTTAGCCTAATACTTGGTTGCACAACCTTTAGCCAAAATAACTGCGATCAACCACTTCCGGTAACCATCAATAAGTTTCTTACAATGCTCTGCTGGAATTTTAGACCATTCTTCTTTGACAAACTGCTTCAGGTCCCTGATATTTGAAGGGTGCCTTCTCTAAACTGCCATTTTTAGCTCTCTCCACAAGTGTTCTATGGGATTCAGGTTTGTACTCATTGCTGGCCACCTTAGAAGTCTCCAGTGGTTTCTCTCAAACCATTTTCTAGTGCTTTTTGAAGTGTGTTTTGGGTCATTGTCCTGCTGGAAGACCCATGACCTCTGAGGGAGACCCAGCTTTCTCACACTGGGCCCTACATTATGCTGCAAAAATTTGTTGGTAGTCTTCAGACTTCATAATGCCATGCACACAGTCAAGCAGTCCAGTGCCAGAGGCAGCAAAGCAACCCCAAAACATCAGGGAACCTCTGCCATGTTTGACTGTAGGGACCGTGTTCTTTTCTTTGAATGCCTCTTTTTTTCTCCTGTAAACTTTATGTTGATGCCTTTGCCCAAAAAGCTCTACTTTTGTCTCATCTGACCAGAGAACATTCTTCCAAAACCAGGGGCGGACCGTCACCCCCGGGGGCACTGGTGCAGGTGAGGACCGGGGGGGGGGGAATGGGATGCTGGGAGAGCAGAGCTCTCTTACCTGCTGCTGCTGGGAGAGCCGTGCTGCTGGGAGAGCCGCGCTGCTGGGAGAGCCGCGCTGCTTCTGGGAGAGCCGCGCTCTCCCACCTGGTCCTGCTGGGAGAGCCGCGCTCTCCCGCCTGGTCCTGCTGGGAGAGCCGCGCTCTCCCGCCTGGTCCTGCTGGGAGAGCCGTGCTGCTGGGAGAGCCGCGCTGCTGGGAGAGCCGCGCTGCTTCTGGGAGAGCCGCGCTCTCCCGCCTGGTCCTGCTGGGAGAGCCGCGCTCTCCCGCCTGGTGCTGCTGGCAGAGCTGCGCCGGATGGTCGTAGGAGCCGGAGAGGAGGGGCGGGATTAGGCAAGGGAAGCAGGAAGCTCTCTGCTACCCTTGCCTGGCCCTCCTCTCCTTTGACGGCGGCTTGTGTGGGTCGGCTGGGGGCCCCCTCCAGGCTTGAAGGGGCCCCCTAACCGGTCGGGGCCCTGGTGCAGCTGCACCAGTGTAGTTCCGCCCCTGTCCAAAACGTTTTAGGCTTTCTCAGGTAAGTTTTGGCAAACTCCAGCCTGGCTTTTTTATGTCTTGGGTAAGAAGTGGGGTCTTCCTGGGTATCCTACCATATAGGCCCTTTTCATTCAGACGCCGACGGGTAGTACGGGTTGACACTGCTATACCCGTAGACTGCAGGGCAGCTTGAACTTGTTTGGATGTTAGTTGAGGTTCTTTATCCACCATCCGCACAATCTTGCATTGAAATCTCTCGTCAATTTTTCTTTTCCGTCCACATCTAGGGAGGTTAGCCACAGTGAAATGGGCTTTAAACGTCTTGACACTGCGCACAGTAGACACAGGAACATTCAGGTATTTGGAGATGGACTTGTAGCCTTGAGATTGCTCATGCTTCCTCACAATTTGGTTTCTCAAGTCCTCAGACAGTTCTTTGGTCTTCTTTCTTTTCTCCATGCTCAATGTGGTACACACAAGGACACAGGACAGAGGTGGAGTCAACTTTAATCCATGTCAACTGGCTGCAAGTGTGATTTAGTTATTGCCAACACCTGTTAGGTGCCACAGGTAAGTTACAGGTGCTGTTAATTACACAAATTAGAGAAGCATCACATGATTTTTCTAACAGTGCCAATACTTTTGTCCACCCCCTTTTTTATGTTTGGTGTGGAATTATATCCAATTTGGCTTTAGGACAATTCTTTTTGTGCTTTTTCATTGAAGACAAATTAATTGAAGATAATAATACCAAAGAATTTGTGATTGCAATCATTTTCAGGAAGAAACTGAGTATTATCTGACAGAATTGCAGGGGTGTCAATACTTTTGGCCACAACTGTAAGTCCTTGTCCGTGAAAGGCTTTGTTATGACAGTGCCACCTCCAAAGTTTCTTGCTGATTTATAATGCAGTGTGTAAAACTTCATTGTTCCTTTCACAGGTGAGTCTTCAGTCTCTGAAATGTCATATTCAGAAATGTCACAGATATATCTCAAACTGGAATTTTAACTTATTGACCATTTGAAACGAAATCACCTCAGCTGAAACCAAAGCACATTTTGCCAAAGCTTCATCTGCACTCTGGTAAAGTGAAAAGCGTGTCGAGTACAGACATCTAATTTGATGTGGTTTGTTATGTTTATATTTGTTTGTTGATGTGGTTATGTTTATGGTTTTTTATCCTTTGTCCCAGTGTATTCTCCTATGTGAACGCATCAGGAATGGCTCATCCATTACATGCTTCAGAGGGAGACAGTTATTTATACTAAAGTATGCAGCATAATACAGTAATGACTTCTTCCACACCAGCCACTAATCAACACCTGAAACCTATTTAGCTACAGATTTATTCAGAACCATAAGTCTGATCCAGACTTGGTCTGATCCATGCATCTTCCAAACTACATCTTTCAAAGTACATTTTCTAAGTACAATACTTAGAAATAGACTAGACATCTATGAGATATTCCATTCATCACTATTTGTATCTGCTGAATCATCAACCTTATGATCATCATCATCATCATCATCATCATCATCTAATCGGGCTGTTTCCTCTTCCCACAGGTACGCATTGTGAACTTCCAGCTATCCACCCAGCTTTGCTATACTCACTGCTTAGATACTGTGCATATAATGTGTGTTAGGTACGCATTGTGAACTTCCAGCTATCCACCCAGCTTTGCTATACTCACTGCTTAGATACTGTGCATATAATGTGTGTTAGGTACGCATTGTGAACTTCCAGCTATCCACCCAGCTTTGCTATACTCACTGCTTAGATACTGTGCATATAATGTGTGTTAGGTACGCATTGTGAACTTCCAGCTATCCACCCAGCTTTGCTATACTCACTGCTTAGATACTGTGCATATAATGTGTGTTAGGTACGCATTGTGAACTTCCAGCTATCCACCCAGCTTTGCTATACTCACTGCTTAGTTACTGTGCTTATAATATCTATATCTGTTGATATTTTCTTACCTTTCATGTGTCTGCTTTTTGCCATTCCTCATGATCAGTGTTGCATGACCTAGAGTTAGTTCTCCAGGCCCTTCCCCTGTTTTATTACCTCTGTGTACCCCCATCATCTGCTCACTTCTTCCACACCAGCCACTAATCAACACCTGAAACCTATTTAGCTACAGATTTATTCAGAACCATAAGTCTGATCCAGACTTGGTCTGATCCATGCATCTTCCAAACTACATCTTTCAAAGTACATTTTCTAAGTACAATACTTAGAAATAGACTAGAAATGGACTGGAAAAGACTGGCAGGTAAAGAAATATAAATCCCCACAATGTTTCCCTTCTAATCTCTACCACCCTTGCTACTTCATCTCATATTAACTCCTGCAATCCCTTCCACAAGTAAGGAACTAGTCATCAGTCCACCCTTCCTCCCCAGCCATCTGACCTCCTCTTGACTACTATTTCTCCCCATACTGGCTGTATCACCTTGTCCTCGGCTCCACCATTCTGTCCAGGACTGCTAGATCTCATCCCCATCCACATCTCCCCTGGACTGTAGCTCATACCTTGGTGGCATCCCACCCCGGACTGACCCCTGGATGCCTCACCTGTCCCACGGCTGCTCCATCAGCCAACCCAGCAATCGCCTCTGTCAACCCCGACCGCCTCGACTGATCCCCCAACTTCCCCATCTGACCCATCCATCCGACCCCCCACCTTACATCTCATCCCCTGGTCATCACCTCATCCCATGACCGCTCCCCACTGATGACCATTCACCCACTACCACAACTTTCCCCACTCTGCTTCTGACCCCTGCTGCCACACTCACTCCCTGTTCTCCGTATGCAATGTTCCCGCTACTCCTCACTCTCACTCCCATCCTTCTCCACTTCCTACTACCCCCACTTATCCCCCCTCCCAGCAACAAAATACTGCTCTCACCCTCTATCCTGCTGAACCACCTCACCTACTTCACCGACCTTTTCATTCACTTTCAATCCTCAATTACCAAACAAGCACGCCCGCCTCGCAAGCTCTCATGCTCCCACCTGCTAACCCTCGGCCTACTCCTCCTCCTTGCCGGTGACATCTCCCCCAATCCTGGCCCCCCCCGCAACATCCCAACAACAACCTTCATCCCGCGACCCACCGCAAACCCTCGCAACCTCACCACCACTTGCTCTCGCAACCCCACCAACATCAGACCCATTCCCCCAACCCATGCCCCACCTACCGCTCTACCCGGCGCACTCTGGAATGCCCGCTCAGTGTGCAACAAACTCCCCGACATCCATGATCTCTTTATCTCCAGGAAACTGTCATTCCTCGGCCTCACCGAGACCTGGCTCACCCCCTCCGACACGGCCTCCCCTGCTGCACTATCCTACGGCGGCCTCAGCCTGTCCCACACCCCCCGTCCCTCTGGCAAACAAGGCGGTGGAGTCGGCATACTGCTGTCCAACTCCTGCACCTTCAGCCCCATCCCCCAGCCCCCATCCGTCACTATCCCCTCCTTCGAAGCCCACTCAGTCCGAATCTTCTCCCCCTGTAACCTCCAAATAGCCATCATCTACCGCCCCCCCGGACCCACCGCCTCCTTCCTTGACCACTTCACCACCTGGCTACTTCACTTCCTCTCCACTGACATCCCCTCCATCATCATGGGCGACTTCAATATCCCCATTGACACTCCCCGCCCAGCCGCCTCCAACCTTCTTTCCTTGACCACCTCCCTAGGGCTCTCCCAATGGTCCTCCTCTCCCACCCACGAACAAGGCCACACGCTTGACCTCATCTTTACCCACCTTTGCTCCCTCTCTAACCTCACAACCTCGGTACTCACACTGTCCGACCACCATCTCTTGACCTTCTCCGCCCTCTCCTCCCCTGCCACACTACCCCCTCTCCGCAAACTTGATCACCCTCGCCGAAACCTAAAAGATCTTGATCTTCCTTTATTCTCTGAATCACTCCTCCCTCTCACCGACCTACCCTGCGCTGACGACATTGACATTGCCACCACCCTATACAACACCACCATAACGAACGCTCTCGACCTAGCCGCCCCCCTCACTCTCCATGCTCCACGCATTAACAGCCAACCCTGGCACACCACCCTCACTAAAAACCTGAGACGGGCGTCCAGAGTCGCTGAGAGGAGATGGAAAAAGTCTCACACCCCCGAGCACTTTGCTCTATTCAAGCAATCCATCACTGACTTCAAGACGGCACTCGCTACCGCCAAGCAAGTGTTCTTCTCATCCCTTATAACCTCTCTGTCCCGCAACCCCAAGCAGCTCTTCAAAACTTTCAACTCCTTACTTCGCCCACCTGCTCCTCCCCCTTCTCCCCTCATCTCTGCTGAAGACTTTGCGACCTTCTTCAAGGAGAAGATCGACAAGATCAGAAGCAGCTTCGGTCCACTATCCCCACACCTCCCCTTCCCACCTACACTGCCCTCCTCCTCCATCAGCCACTTCCCCCCCATAACTGAAGACCAACTCTCCTCCCTCCTGTCAAAATCACACCTCACCACCAGCGCCCACGACCCGCTCCCATCCCACCTCATTCCCAACCACACCTCCATTTTCATCCCAGCCCTCACCCACCTCTTTAACCTTTCACTTAGCACTGGTACCTTCCCCTCGGCCTTCAAACACGCCCTAATCACGCCCATCCTAAAAAACCCTCACTTGACCCTACCTCTGTCTCTAACTATCGCCCCATATCTCTTCTCCCATTCGCCTCTAAGCTACTTGAACAACACGTCCACTCCGAACTGTCCTCTCACCTCTCCTCGTGCTCCCACTTCGACCGCCTACAGTCCGGCTTCCGACCCCTCCATTCCACCGAAACAGCCCTGACCAAAGTCACCAACGACCTACTGACCGCCAAGAACAAACACTACTACTCCATCCTGCTACTCCTTGACCTGTCTGCCACCTTCGACACGGTTGACCACTCCCTTCTTCTCAGGATCCTGGAATCCCTTGGCATCACCCACCTTGCCCTCTCCTGGATCTCCTCATACCCAGCGGACCGGACCTTCAGCGTCTCCCACTCCCACACCTCCTCCTCACCCTACCCCCTTTCTGTCGGAGTCCCCCAAGGTTCGGTCCTAGGACCCCTACTTTTCTCCATTTACACTCTCGGCCTAGGGCAACTCATCGAGTCCCATGGCCTCCAGTACCACCTCTACGCCGACGACACCCAAATCTACCTGTCCGGCCCCGACATCACCTCCCTACTCTCGAAAATCCCTCAATGCCTTTCCGCCATCTCATCCTTCTTCTCTGCTCGCTTCCTTAAACTCAACATGGACAAAACTGAATTCATAGTCTTCCCCCCAAGAAATTCCACCCCACCTCCCAACCTATCCATCTGCGTCAACGACTGCCCCCTCTCCCCAGTCCCCCAAGCCAAATGCCTCGGGTAATCCTTGACTCCTCCCTATCCTTCAAACCCCACATCGAGGCCCTCACCACATCCCTCCGGCTCCAGCTCAAGAACATCTCACGGATCCGCTCCTTCCTCACCCACGACACCGCTAAAACACTCATCCATGCTCTTATCATCTCCCGCCTTGACTACTGCAACCTCCTTCTCAATGGCCTCCCGGCTAACTCCCTCACACCTCTCCAGTCTATCCTCAACTCCGCTGCCCGACTCATCTATATGTCCTCCCGCTACTCCCCTGTCTCCCCCCTCTGCCAAGCCCTTCACTGGCTCCCCGTCTCCAAGAGATCCCAATTCAAAACACTAACCATGGCGTACAAAGCCATACACAACCTGGCTCCACCATACATCTCCGACCTGGTCTCCCGATACCTACCCTCACGCAACCTCCGCTCCTCCCAAGAACTCCTCCTCTGCTCCCCCCTCATCACCTCTTCACACAACCGAGTCCAGGACTTCTCCCGGGCATCTGCCTTACTCTGGAACTCCCTACCCGAACACGTCAGACACTCTCCTACCCTGAGTAGCTTCAAGTGTCACCTGAAGACTCACTTGTTCCGTCAAGCCTACAACCTGCCATGAGACCCAGGCGAACACCCCATACCTGACATTCCCCCATCCTACTGTATCCTAACCCACCCCTCATAGACTGTGAGCCCTCGTGGACAGGGTCCCTGCCCCTCCTGTACCTGTACGTCCTGATCGCCTAGATTTAGTGTACTTGTTCTTGTCTCCCTCAACCTCATGTAAAGCGCCATGGAACCTAATGGCGCTATATAAATAAATAATAATAATAATAAAATAATAATAATAATAATGTCTTTGGCACCCTTGACATTCTTCCAGAAAGTGAATGATTTCTCAAAGAAAATTGTTTAATTACATACACTTTGTTACACACGTATTTATTTATTTTATGTGAATTGGAACAACAAAAAAGTCAGAAAAAAATGTCAAATTGAACATGATTTCATAGAAAACACCCAAAGGTGTAGGCACCCTGAAGTTAATATTTGGCTGCATACCTTTTGGAATAAACCACTGTTTGGGCGCACAGCAGGGCTTGAAAGGGAAGGAGTGCCATTTGACGCTCCAAGCAGAAAGTTAGCTGAAATCATTAGTGAACACCATATCGCATTTGGAGATTCCCTAATGTGCCTAAACAATGGAGCTCCCCACATGTGAGATTTTGCACTGATGATATGGGGCTCCGCTATATATACATACAACAGGCAGGTACAGGCTGCCACCCACCCCCAGTTGCCTAGCTTTACCTGGCTGGGTAATCAAAATACAGCGGAGCCCTTTTTTTTAATTCTTGAAATAATTTTTTTTAAAAAACGACGTGGGCTTCGCCGCATTTTTAGTTTCCAGCCAGGTACAACTAAGCAGCTACGGGCTGCTACCCACCCCCAGCTGCTTAGTTGTACCTAGCTGGTAACCAAATTACAGTGGAGTCTTTTTTTTTAAAATTATTTCTTGAAATCATTTAAAAAAAAACGACGTGGGCTTCGCCGTATTTTTAGCTTCCAGCCAGGTACAACTAGGCAGCTGGGAGCTGGAATCCACAGCATGGAGAGGCCCAAGTGTTCTGGGTCCCCCACGCTTCAAATTGCAGCCCACAGCCGTCCCAGGAAATGGGGCATTCATTAGAAGCGCCATTTCCTGGCGCTGTACCCAGACTCTTCCAGTTGCCCTGGTGCCGGTGGCAAACTGGGTAATAAAGGGGTTAATACCAGCTTTGCATTGGCAGCTGGCACTAAGCCCAAGGTTCATAATGTCAGGCCAATGTTAGACCCGGCCATTAGGAACCTTTAAGTAAATGGTAAATAAGATACAACACACTGTGAAAAAATCAATTTATTTTAACAAAAAACACAAACACATATTTGGACTCCATCTTTATTACCCCCCACATCCCCTCCGACGTAGTCCACAACGATGGTCAGTCGCTTCCAGAGACTGCAGCGAGGAATCAAGGGTCCTGCTGCTGCAGTCTCTGAGGTCACACTGATTCTGCAATGTATGGCAATGATTTGCCATGCAGTGCAGCTGTCAGTGCTGCAAACCCTAGTCCCAGAGATTACATGATCTCTGAGGCTTGGGTAAGGTTACCAGATGTTGCCATGGCAACCTTAGGTTACCAGATGTCGCCATGGCAACCTCAGCTTACCAGACGTCGCCATGGCAACCTCAGGTTACCAGACATCGCCATGGTAATCTTAGGCTGCCATGCCGACATCTGGTAACCTTAAGCTGCCATGGCAACATCTGGTAACCTGAGGTTGTCATGGTGACATTTGGTAACCTGAGGTTGTCATGGTGACATCTGATAACCTGAGATTGCCATGGCAGCTGTTGCCATGGCAACCTCAGGTTACCAGATATTGCCATGGCAACCTCAGGATACCAGACATCGCCATGGTAATCTTAGGCTGCCATGCCGACATCTGGTAACCTTAAGCTGCCATGGCAACATCTGGTAACCTTAGGTTGCCATGGTGACATCTGGTAACCTGAGGTTGTCATGGCAACATCAGATAACCTGAGGTTGCCATGGCAGATGTCGCCATGGTAACCTCAGGTTACCAGATGTCGCCATGGCAACCTCAGGTTATCTGAGGTTGCCATGTCAGATGTCGCCATGGCAACCTCAGGTTACCAGATGTCACCATGGCAACCTCAGGTTACCAGATGTTGCCATGGTAACCTCAGGTTACCAGATGTCGCCATGGCAACCTAAGGTTACCATGCTGATATCTGGTAACCTGAGGTTGCCATCGCGGGGAGAGGTGAGTGACCCTGCACTCCCTCTCCCCGGATCCTAAGGGGGTGACACAGAGCCAGGGACAGCGACCACACAGTGATCGCTGCCCCTTGCTGTCAGATCACTCCTCTGAGCCTCATCTCCTCTAAGTAGGGGATGAGGCTGAGAGGAGCGCTGCTGAGCAGGCAGTCGGTGGCTGGGCAGCCAGGATGAAGGAGGAGAGCGGCACCGCAGAAGACCGGAGGAGAGCGGCACCGCAGAAGACCGGAGGAGGTGAGCAGGGCACTGGATGAAGGAGGCCGGGGAGCGGAGACAGGACAGAGGGGAGGAGGAAGCGGGGAGAGGAGGGAGTGGAGCAGAGATAGGAGAGAGGGGAGGATGAAGCAGGGAGAGGAGGGAGGGGACGGAGGCTGGACACTGGGCAGCAGAGGAAGAAATGGGAGAGGAGGGAGGAGACCGGGAGGCTGGAGAGGGGGCCAAGAGCAGTGGGCACATGGGTGGAGGGGCGGTGGACACAGGCAGGGGATGATTGCAGGAGCCGGGCACAGTTGACAGTCCAGCTCCTGCAGAGATCATGCAGGGAAGTGCTGACATTCAGCACTTTCCTGCGCGATCATGATGTGATCGGTCCGTCAGATTGACTGACCGATCACGTCGCTCTGAGTGTGGGGACCACTAAAAAGGGTCCCCACACCTCTGCCCCTGACCCTCAGCTGTCACTGACAGCTGTTAGATTTGAGCTGTCACTCTTTGTTTACAAGCAGTGACAGTTCAAAGCCATGACGAGTTTAGCCGTCATGATGCGGGAAATTACATCTTTTGATGACGGCTAAACTCGTCATTGGTAGTAATGAGGTTAAAGACCTAAAATGTAACTTTTAATTTTAGAAGCTTAAAATGTTCAGTTGACCCCAAACACATTGTGAGGTAGCGTACTCCTGGGGGTTCGCTTGACAGCGTAAAATGACACCAGAACATGTTTTTAATCATAACTTTAGGTAGCCATATATTAGGTTCAAACGGCCCTTCTCTTATAAAATACATATATTACACTCACATCACATAACATTATAAATACCATCACATTACATTACATCCTTCAATACTTATATTGCACATATCCTTTCTCCCGCGTAACCTCAATGTACCGTTACCCAACACAGAGTACACTGGTCAGTTGCCATCTCACAGGGTTTCGGTTGCCGCCGGTACACCCGTTTACGGTTACTGCCCGAATGCCAGGCCCTTCCTTGGCCCTTTGTCTTCTTGGGAGTCCGGTCCCTTCCCACAGGCTGCCAACTGTTCCCAGCCTCTACACAGCGCTCCGGCTGCTCCGAACCAGGCCCCAACCAAGGTTTAGTCACCGGAGCTCCAGGGCAAGACAGGCCCCCAAGGACTCCTTGGCACGTGTCTCCAGGTCGCCAACCGCTTCCAAGTCTGCCATCATTAGGCCAGAACTCCAGGCAAGAGGCTGCACCAAACACACCCTCGCGAGCCCCTCCAGGGTCAGCCTGACTTCCCAACTCCCGGTACTCTATTAGACCCTGTCGTCTGGCATCACGGCTCCATTCTCACAGGACCTGGTCTCCCCCCCTCCCAGGTGCTTCTGCTCTGTTTCTATTCATCCACGGACAGAACGGTCCCACATCATACATGGCCCTTTTCCTTAAGCCACCACATATGCTTCCACTGTGCTTCATGCGGCTTGGCGCGCGGTTTAAATGCAAACCCCATCCTTGCAGCCTCCTCCGTCCCCTCAGCCTCCTCCATCCTCACAGCCTCCTCCATCCCCTCAGCTTCCCCATCCTCACAGCCTCCTCCATCCTCACAGCTTCCTCCAACCCCTCAGCCTCCCATCCACACAGCCTCCTCCATCCCCTCCGCCTCCTCCATCCTCACAGCCTCCTCCATCCTTACAGCCTACTCCATTCCCTCAGCCCTCCCATCTTCACAGCCTCCTTCATCCCCTCAGCCTCCTCCATCCACACAGCCTCCTCCATCCTCACTGCCTCCTCCATCCTCACTTCCTCCTCAATCCCCTCAGCCTCCCCATCCTCACAGCCTCCCCATCCTCACAGCCTCCTCCATCATCACAGCCTCCCCATCCTCACAGCTTCTTTCATTCTCACAGCCTCCCCATCCTCACAGCCTCCCCATCCCCTCAGCCTCCTCCATCCCCTCAGCCTCCTCCATCCTCACAGCCTCCTCCAACCCCTCAGCCTCCCCATCCTCTCAGCCTCCCCATCCCCTCAGCCTCCTCCATCCCCTCAGCCTCCATCATCCTCACATCCTCCTCCAACCCCTCAGCCTCCCCATCCTCACAGCCTCCTCCACCCTCACAGCCTCCCCATCCTCACATCCTCCCCATCCTTTCAGCCTCCTCCATCCCCTCAGCCTCCTCCATCCTCAGTCTCCTCCAACCCCTCAGCCTCCCCATCCTAACAGCCTCCTCCATCCTCACAGCCTCCCCATTCTCACAGCCTCCTCATTCTCACTCCTTACTCCTGTCTATTAGGTTTGTCATTTAGTGTGACACAGTTTACTCCTGTCTACAAGGTCTGTCAGTCAGTGTGATGAACTTCACTCCTGTCTATAACGCTGTCAGTCAGTGTCACGAACTTCACTCCTGTCTATAAGGCTATCAGTCAGTGTGACGCACTTCACTCCTGTATATAAGGCTGTCAGTCAGTGTCACAAACTTCACTCCTGTTTACAAGGCTATCAGTCAGTGTGACGAAATATACTCCTGTCTATAAGGCTGTCAGTCAGTGTGACAAACTTCACTCCTGTATACAAGGCTGTCAGTCAGTGTGACGCACTTCACTCCTGTCTACAAGGCTGTCAGTCAGTGTCACGAACTTTACTCCTGTCTACAAGGCTATCAGTCAGTGTGACGAAGTTCACTCCTGTCTACAACGCTGTCAGTCAGTGTGACGCATTTCACTCCTGTTTACAAGGTATTCTAGAATACCCGATGCGTTAGAATCGGGCCACCATCTAGTATATATATATATATATATATATACAGTGCCTACAAGTAGTATTCAACCCCCTGCAGATTTAGCTGGTTTGATAAGATGCCAATAAGTTAGAGCCTTCAAACTGCAAACGAGAGTAGGATTTATTAACAGAAGCATAAATCTTACAAACCAAAAAGTTATGTTGCTCAGTTGAATTTTTATAAATTTTAAACATTAAAGTGTGGGTCAATTATTATTTAACCCCTATGTTTAATATTTTGTGGAATAACCCTTGTTTGAAATGACAGCTAATAATCGTCTTTTATAAGACCTGATCAGGCCGGTACATGTCTCTGGAGGTATCTTGGCCCACTCCTCCATGCAGATCTTCTCCAAGTTATCTAGGTTCTTTGGGTGTCTCATGTGGACTTTAATCTTGAGCTCCTTCCACAAGTTTTCAATTGGGTTAAGGTCAGGAGACTGACTAGGCCACTCCAACACCTTGATTTTTTCCCTCTTGAACCAGGCCTTGGTTTTCTTGGCTGTGTGCTTTGGGTCGTTGTCTTGTTGGAAGATGAAATTACGACCCATCTTAAGATCCTTGATGGAGGAGCGGAGGTTCTTGGCCAAAATTTCCAGGTAGGCCGTGCTATCCATCTTCCCATGGATGCGGACCAGATGGCCAGGCCCCTTGGCTGAGAAACAGCCCCACAGCACGATGCTGCCACCACCATGCTTGACTGTAGGGAAGGTATACTTGGGGTCGTATGCAGTGCCATCCAGTCTCCAAACGTCATGTGTGTGGTTGGCACCAAAGATCTCGATCTTGGTCTCATCAGACCATAGAACCTTGAACCAGTCTGTTTCAGAGTCCTCCAAGTGATCATGAGCAAACTGTAGACGAGCCTTGACATGACGCTTTGAAAGTAAAGGAACCTTACGGGCTCGTCTGGAACGGAGACCATTGCGGTGGAGTACGTTACTTATGGTATTGACTGAAACCAATGTCCCCACTGCCATGAGATCTTCCCGGAGCTCCTTCCTTGTTGTCCTTGGGATAGCCTTGACTCTTCAGACAAGCCTGGCCTCGGCACGGGAGGAAACTTTCAAAGGCTGTCCAGGCCGTGGAAAGCTAACAGTAGTGCTAGAAGCCTTCCACTTCCGGGTGATGCTCCCAACAGTGGAGACAGGTAGGCCCAACTCCTTGGAAAGGGTTTTGTACCCCTTGCCAGCCTTGTGACCCTCCACGATCTTGTCTCTGATGGCCTTGGAATGCTCCTTTGTCTTTCCCATGTTGACCATGTATGAGTGCTGTTCACAAGTTTGGGGAGGGTCTTAAATAGTCAGAAAAGGCTGGCAAAAGAGATAATTAATCCACACATGTGAAGCTCATTGTTCTTTGTGCCTGAACTACTTATTAATACTTTAGGGGGACCAAACAGAATGCTGGTGGTTTGAGGGGTTGAATAATAAATTACCCTCTGAATTAACTTTTAACGCTTTAAAAAAAAAAAAAAAAAATTTTTGTGGCACTGCATTTCCCACTTCCAGGCTGATCTACAGTCCAAATGTCACAATGCCAAGTTAATTCCGCATGTGTCAACCAGCTAAATCTGCAGGGGGTTGAATACTACTTGTAGGCACTGTATATATATATAATATATATATATATATATATTGTCACGAATATATTCATAATTGCTTTCTGCAGCATCATTTCTATATTCTATTATTGGCATCATGCTAGTCAGTAAATTGAAGCCTCAGCATTTTAAGCCGGTGGATGTCTGCTGTCGGCATGTTTGCATTCCATACCATTTACTCACTTGCATATCATCACTCATGGGTCATTTATAATTTATTATTGAAAGCCTAACATCTCTATTCATCTAGAATACTTCATGAAAATAAATTATTAGTGTGCTAAAGTAGAATGGTTTAAGGAGCCTTAACATTTTACCACAAAATGAATAAGTATTTCTTGTGGATGATCACCAGTTTTCTGATGAGCTGTTTATAGTCCACAATCATTAACATTCATAGTCCTACTTTTTTCATTAACAACAAAAGAAAAAATTCTGAATGTTTCTTCTTAAAGTAGTCTAATTCACATAAATATTAATAGTAGCTACAGAACCTCACATATAATAATTTCCTCCTTCCATTCTTTGAAAGAAATCTGTAACCAGGTTTCTGCTACCTGGTCTGAGAGCAGCAAGATGTAGTGACAGAGACCTTGATTCCAGCACTTACTGGGATTCTTGCTACAGATGCTTGCAGATAATATTCTAATGGTTAAATAGTGACTTTATAAAAACTACAGCAAGCAGCCCAGTATGTGACGGATCGCTAGATCATAGCCTCTATATTATGCTACTTTCAGATTAGCTGGCAAAAACCTGGTTAGGGCCTGCTTTTAGACTGCTATACCTATTATAGTCAAACCCACTGATATTTACCTGCTTATTCTCCCTCTACCTGTGGTGGATTTACCATTGGTGCAGCGGCACAGGGACCCAGGAGATAAGGGGGACCATTTTTACCTACAAAGCAAGTGGAATTCTGAATTATTATAAGCCCATATACTATTCTTGCAAAGGGGTACGTTTATGTGTCTTTTATGAATGATTTAACACTGGAGCTAGCGTATTTACTGTATGGTCGTTGATGTTTTGCTACTGAAAGCCTTTGGGAAGTTCCATGTGTTGCTTCACCTCTAGTAATGCTACGTTTATGTTCATAATGGTTTAAGGCTCAGTGCTACATCTGTATACAATCTTGTAACAAGAAAATCATCAGACATAAGTGTTTTGTAGTCACTTTTGGAGCGCTATATGCAGTGACCAATAGTCCAGATGTACACAAACCTTTTTATTCTCCTTCTTTTGTTTTTCTTGTAACAAGAAAAGGCACTCAAACATCATTTGGTACAGCCCTTTTTTGGGACATTTATTAAAAATATCAGAAAATGTCATAAAATAACAAAATATCCAATAAAGGTCAAACAGTGGGTGTGAGATATTGGTTCAGGAGTCCTTTTGTCTTCTGATGGTTATTTATGTGATTGGTTGTAGTGAATACAGGAAGGGCCCTCACTACAACAACTTACATATACAACCATCAGAAAACAAAAGGACTCCTGAACCATTATCTCACACCCACTGTTTGACCTTTATTTGGTATTTTGTTATTTTATGACATTTTCTGATATTTTTAATAAACATCTCAAAAAAAGTCTGTACCAATTGATGTTTGAGTGCCTTTTCTTGCAACAAGATATTATACAGATGTAGCACTAAGCCCTAAACCATTATAAATGTAAACGTTTCTATGTCTGCCAGTGCTCCTACAGATGATATGGAAGTAAAGAAAGATAGGGAATTTCGAAATGTATTACTTGATTATTTTGGTCTCTCTGAAGATAAACTACTATCAGAATCAGATAGTAGCTGACTCTTATTCCCATACAAAATATAGTCATGTACTGGTGCACAAGCGTACAGGTGCATCTAAATGACTTAGAATATCATCAAAAAGTTAATTTATTTCAGTAATTCAATACATAAAGTGAAACACATATATTATATAGAGTCATTAGATACAAGTGTTTATTTTTGTTAATGTTGATGATTATGGCTTACAGCAAATGAAAACCCAAAAGTCATTATTTCAGAAAATTAAAGTAGGGAGGAAGAAGGGTCTGAAAGATAAAATATTACCTAAATACCGTATATACTCGTGTATAAGCCGACCCGTGTATAAGCCGACCCCCCTACTTTTGCCCCAAAAATCTGGAAAAACCTATTGACTCGTGTATAAGCCGAGGGTGGACCCCAGCACAGGTATACAGCCCCACATGTGGTATACAGGCCCCTCAGTGGTATACACGGTCCCCCCAGTGGTAGTACAGCAGTCTCCCCAGTGGTAGTATATAGCAGCCCAGTGGTAGTATATAGCAGCCCCAGTGGTAGTATATAGCAGCCCCAGTGGTGGTATAAGCAGCCCCAGTGGTAGTATATAGCAGCCCCAGTGGTAGTATACAGCAGCCCCAGTGGTAGTATACAGCAGCCCCAGTGGTAGTATATAGCAGCCCCAGTGGTAGTATACAGCAGCCCCAGTGGTAGTATACAGCAGCCCCAGTGGTAGTATATAGCAGCCCCAGTGGTAGTATACAGGCAGATTGCGCCCAGTGGTAGTATATAGCAGCCCCAGTGGTAGTATACAGCAGCCCCAGTGGTAGTTTAGCAGCCAGTGTAGTATATAGCAGCCCCAGTGGTAGTATATAGCAGCCCCAGTGGTAGTATACAGCAGACCCAGTGGTAGTATATAGCAGCCCCAGCATCAGTATACAGCAGCCCCATTGGTATACAGCAGGCCCCCAGGGGTACATATAGCAGCCCCCAGGGGGTACCCAGCAGCCCCCAGGGGTTACCCAGCAGCCCCCAGGGGGTCCCCAGCAGCCCCCAGGGGGTACACAGCAGCCCCCTGGGGGTACCCAGCAGCCCCCAGGGGGTACCCATCAGCCCCCAGGGGGTCCCCAGCAACCCCCTGGGGGTCCCCAGCAGCCCCCAAATGCTGGCACTCGCCCCCCCTTGCAAGGGCCCCCCCCCCGCCGCTTCTCTTACCATCCCGGTCTTCTGATCCGCGCCGCTCCTCGGTGCTCCTCGCTGCTCCGTCCGTCGCGCGATGACGTCACATGCCTGCGACGGCCGGAGATCCCGGATGCAGCAGGACGGACGGAGCAGCGAGGAGCACCGAGGAGCGGCGCGGATCAGAAGACCGGGATGGTAATATATAGCAGCAAATTTTGGGCTGAAAAACTCGGCTTATACACGAGTATATACGGTAGGTATAAGAGGCTCACCTTGTGTGGTTATGAGAGTCACATCCACTATAAAAGCAGATCACGTCAGCTGCAGTCCCCAGTGTGGTGGATATAGCGTAGGGAGGATGAAGGGTTAAAAACCACACTTCCATATTCCCTGAGATATCAGAGGGTGAATATAATATTGATTTATTAGTCAACGCATTTCAGGGCTCCCTGGCCCCTTCCTCAGGACAATCAATATTATCTTGCCATGTTTAAGGGTGTTTCATTAAGCCCTGAAAGTAATTAATCAATATTATATTCACCCTTTGATGTCTCGTGGAATATGGAAGCGAGTTTTTTAAACCTTCATCCTCCCTACTCTATATGCACCACACTGGGGACTGTAGCAGCCATGATATGCTTTTGTAGTGGTTTATACAACAGCACAGGTTTTAACCCTACATCCTCCCTACTTTTATTTTCTGAGATAATGACCTTTGGGTTTTCAGTGGGAGTAAACCATAATCATCAACATTTACAGAAATAAACACTTGAAATAGATCACTCTGTAATGAGTCTATATAATATAGGAGTTTTACTTTATGTATTGGATTACTGAAATAATGTAACTTTTTTATGACATTCTAATGCATTGAGATACATTTGTAAATGAGGTCAGACAGGCAAACAGCTCTTTGATGCACTCATCTTTAATCCATTTATGATACGCACTGTACATATACGGCACTGCTTCAAACCATTGTAAATGTATGGCAGAAAAATGATCACATTGGCTCACTAGCAGAGCCAGCGTATTCATCAGTGTGTGTCACCTATATATCATGGCTGCAGGAATACCCATGATCAGTGCTAGCATATTGGTAAAAAAAAATATTGTGTAAAAGAGGCAAAACATAAAAAAAATACAGAAATGATGTGGCAAGAAAACACAGAAAAAAAAGCCGAAGCATAAGTCAGCAAATGGGCATTAGTAGCACATTTACACTGTGGCCAATTCACAAGCAAAACCCCAGAGAAAGACACATACAGTGTTGGCCAAAAGTATTGACACCCCTGCAATTCTGTCAGATAATACTCAGTTTCTTCCTGAAATGATTGCAAGTGATTTAGTTATTGCCAACACCTGTTAGGTGCCACAGGTAAGTTACAGGTGCTGTTAATCACACAAATTAGAGAAGCATCACATGATTTTTCTAACAGTGCCAATACTTTTGTCCACCCCCTTTTTTATGTTTGGTGTGGAATTATATCCAATTTGGCTTTAGGACAATTCTTTTTGTCTTTTTTCATTGAAGACAAATTAAATGAAGATAATAATACCAAAGAATTTGTGATTGCAATCATTTTCAGAAAGACACTGAGTATTATCTGACAGAATTGCAGGGGTGTCAATACTTTTGGCCAACACTGTAATGAGCATATACCCTATAATAAGTAAATAAGTATATACCGTAGTAGTAGTAGTAGTACATTTAAATAACATAGGGCACTTGGTTAACACTGATGAAAAATCGAAAAACCCATCTCATTGTGACAAGGTTTAGGCTGGCTTCACATTAGCGTTTGTGTCTGCATGCTGATGGCATGCAGACACAAACGCTGTCAAAAGCAGGGTGTAAATGATGTGTCCGCAGCGGATAATGTCCGCCTGCGGACACATCACTAGGGAGCCCGGCCAGCCAATCGGCGCTGTCCGGGGGCGGGCCGGAGGAGGAGTTCAGCGCCGGAGATCTCCGCCCCCCGGCCGCCGGTAAGCTCCGGGACGTGTCGGCGGGGAGAACAGCTGATTTGACAGCTGTTTGAATCTCCCACGCCGACACCGAGAGGAGATGTCAGCGCGGGAAGATTCAAACAGCTGTCAAATCAGCTGTTTTCTCCCCGACGACATCTCTAGCAGATTACCGGCGGCGGGGAGGAGGAGAACATCAGAGGCTCCAGCTGATCTCCCGGTGTCCGTCGGTGATCTCCTGTGACATCACCGGCGGCCACCGGGAGAGATCTCAATGTGATCCGCAGCGTTCTCCTGCGGTGTCATGCAGAGGACACTGCGGACCCATTGAGATCAATGCATTTTTTGTGCGCTTGCAGGCGCTTGCGGATAGAGCAAGCGCCGCGAACGCACAAAAAAATGCTGCAAGCTGCGCCTGGAGTGCGGTCGGAGGGCGCATAAATTATGTGCATCCGAACGCAAATGCTGCCAAACGCAGCCATACGCAGGCACATGCGTTCCCCATGTTAAACATAGGAAAGCATGTGCGCAAGCGTTTGGCTGCATTTGGTACGCAGCGTTCCATACGCTAATGTGAAGCCAGCCTTACCCAGTCGAGATGGAGTGAAGTGAAGCACAATGCACCAATTACAGCAACTTGTCCATGTGAAGTTATTTAGATGAAGTACCTAGCACAGAGGTAAGGACCATACCCCTATTTATACAAAGCCTAACCAAAATAAAGAAAAAACAAAGAAATGAACCAGAGCATAAGTTGGTGTATATGCAATTGTTCCCACCGTGGCCATTACACAAACAGCACCTAAGAGAAAAAAACAAAATGAGCACATACCCTATAATAATTTAAATAAGTAAAATAGTAGAAGTTCATTTCAATAGGATGAGGCACTTGGTTAACACTGTTTGATGAAAGAGCGTAAAAGCAATCCCACCTGGAAAAGGTGACCCTGTCGGGATATATCATTGCTCTGACCAGAAGAATAAAGCTTTCTTATCAATTTTAACATACAGTGAATGGCAAAAAAAACATTTTCCTGAATGGCCTGCTACTCACATAAGTGCAAAAACGCATGCCAAAAACGCATGACACTTTAGGCATGCCTTTTTGCTATTAAGGCATGCATTTATGCTATTAGGGCATGCATTTTTTGCATGGGGGCCTATGGGTGCGTTTTTACATGCGTTTTTCAAAAAAGCCTAAATCTCTGAAACATGACATTCATTTATAACCCCCGATGGAAGATTCCCTATAATTTGGTAGATGGAGTACCTTGGAATGTGTCAGACTTTTTAAGAGTGCATAAAAGTACTGTTGGCCAGTTTTGCTCACATCTAAATAGGACACCAGTGAACAGACGCCAGACAGACTTCAGAGTAATTCTGCTGCCTCATTATAGTGAATCAATCCACAGGTGGTTTAACCTGAATCAAGCCCTTTGGATGTTATGATAGAAGCCCCCAATCCAGAGCTTTATGATAAATGTTCCTAATAAAAACTTTAAATCAATCCACAAGAAGACAAGTGCCCACTCAGGTCTGTCATTGTTAACTGAAATTTAGAGGGGTTTGCATATTAATGGTAGCCAAAGGGTTTGCACAAGCAAAATTGCTGCCCCTAAAGAAAACCAGCAAATTCTTCACTCCCAAATCCAAATGCCTTTCACCTTTGGAGCCCAGCTTTTTGCCTACATCACATTTAGCACCCACATGATTGTTATTACTGTAGTGAAGAGAGCCCACCTAATTCATGGTGTGCATATCTTCAGAAGCATAAACTGGGAACAATGTAGGGGCACTACAATGTACTGGACACTTCAATGTACTGGATGATACAATTCCAGATTTGAATTTTTACTCAGGAACAACCTTTTCTCCTAGTTTCTGAAAACACCATAGAATTAAAATTGTCACTATAACTGTAATTAAACTCCCTAGTGTAATTTTAAAATGAGGATACTTGAGGGAGGATTTTTCTCTTCTGGCACTTAGAAGTTTTCTGTATGAAGCCTAAGAAACTATTCTAGGAATATCTGTACTCCAGGAGTCAGCTCTCCTTCCCTTCCGAGTTTGGTCGTATGGCTTGTTAGTAATCTACAGACGTATATTGGGTTTTGCCATATTTAGCAGAAATTGTGTGAAAAATATTGGTGCAAATTTTACCCACTTACCTATGTAGAAAGGTTAAATCTAATGCTAAAGCAAACTTTTTGTGGTGAAAATTTTCATTTTTTTTTATCACCGCCCAATGATATTAAATTCTATGACACAACAATGGTGTCAATATGATCATTTCACCCTTAGGCTAGGGTCACATTTGAGGCTGCCGGACCAGCTAAAAACTTGAGAATTCAGCCACAGCACATATTGGTAATGCTATAGCGCTGCCGGAGGAAAGCAGCCCCATAGCAACCCGGTGTCTACCTTAGTAGCAGTCACACACCAAGCTGCAGGACGTGCGAATTAGCAGAGCGCGCAGGAAAACGCTGTCTGCAGCATTTTCCTGTGCACTCTGCTAAAGCGCACATCATGCAGCTTGGTGTGTGACCACTACTAAGGTAAACACTAGGTTGCTATGGGGCTGCGTTCCACAGGCAGCGCTATAGCGTTACCAATATGCGCTGCGGCAGAATTTCAAAGATTTTAGTGGGTCCGGCAGCCTCAAGTGTGACCCTAGCCTTAGACGGGTGAAGTTTGTAAAATGGCATCACTTATGGGAGAGTTCTGCTGTTCTAGCACCTCAGGGGCTTTGCCAATGTGACATGGCACCTGCAAACCATATCAGCAAACTCGACACTATAGGATAGCACTCCTTCTCTTCTTAACTTTGTAATGTTCTTCAAAAGTAATTTTTGACCTCATATGGGTCAGTGTACTTAGTTAGTACTTATGTTAGTACTTATGTACTTATGTACTAACATACATAAAACTTCAACTCGTCCTGGCAGTACACCAAGGACCTTGCAATTTGGTCAATCAGGTGGCCGCTAGTGTTGCCATTTGATTGGCCAGATCGCTACCGGCCATCTGATTGGCTGGAAATCACAGGTCCTTGTCCGGTGATTGCAGGTCTTCTGGACGGTCCCGATGCAGGCGTCGGACAGGTGAGTATGTAATTTTATTATTTTTAACAACTTTTATTCACTTTTAGGGTAGTTTCGCAGTGTATCTTTCGCCAGTGGCTCTTGTTGAGCGCAAAGTAAGATGCGGCAATCACTGCTGTTACAGCCTATGGGGCTTTATTTTCTGCTTGGGAGTATTTTGGGAAATAATTCTTTTTGATGTCTTTCAGGTTATTTTTGGACTACGTTGGATTTGGTGTACTACGTCAGAATCTTCTCTACTTTGGACTTGACTTTTAAAAGCAAAAAATATTGGTGAACTAGGGAAAGTGTTGAGGAGTGTTTTTAGAATAAAATATGTTTGTGTGTTTATTTCACTTTTTACTTACTTGGTTACTAATGGGGGAGTCTGATATACGCCTTTCCATTACTTACTTTTGGGCTTGATTCCATCTAACATTACACAGCTGACATTCATCTCAAGAAGCAGTACCCAGATTGCCACTGCAATGAGGGAAATCAGTTAAAGCCGGGTAAAGTGCAAGATTTGTCGCATCTAATAGATGGATTCATAAAGGAAAACCGATGCGATTCTTCTTTTCCATGTTCTTTATTGTTATAAAGCACATAAAAGCATCATTGCGCCCACCAAGGGGACCACTAGACGTGTTTCAAAGAAACCTTCTTAATCATTATCTAATGATTAAGAAGGTTTGTTCGAAACGCGTCTAGCGGTCCCCTGCATGGGTGCACTGATGCTTTTATCTGCTTTAAAACAATAAAGAACATGGAACTGAAAAATCGCACTGGTTTTCCTTTATTCCTTTTCACATTGATGTGGGCAGCTGCCAAACCTCACACTGGTGCAGGAGTCTGTGAGCAAATTGTGGTAGAGCAGCCTTCCTTCCCCTTTTCCCTGGCATTATCTGCATCTAATAGATGCATCATTTCTGGGGTGGCTGTGGGCTGCTACTTTTAGGATGGAATGGGTCTATTAATCATAGGCCTTCCAAGTCTGAGAATACCAGCCCACAGCTGTCTGCTTTATCTTGGCTGGTCATCACTCACATGTTAACAAATGCTGGGTGAGGAAAAAAACTTAAGACACTTGCTGACTTATTTGGCTGAGAATCACAGCGAGTCTATATATGCAAATGTGAGCTAATCTAAAAGGACCTAAATTTCAAATCAGGAAAAAAGATCAGGTACAACTAATTAGCTGATGGTGGTTTCAGCAGTTTTCCATATTTTTTTACCCAAAAAACCTTTGCTATTCATCAAAAGGGTAATATAAAAATCAACTATAAACAATCAGATCCTCACATTTACTTCTGGGCCACCATTTAGACCACAGTCTAGTGACTGTGTTGTCTTCTCATAGGTAATGTTCTCTGATGAGTCTAGGTTTACAAAAGACAATACAAGTCAGAATTAGCAGCCAGACTGGGACACCTAGGGTAATGCTGCGCATAATCTGCACTGAGACTGCCAATTTAAGGATGGAGGCTTTGTAAGAGAAAAGGTATTTGTAGATTTCAACCTAAGAATACACTGCTTGGCATCCACAACCTTGATTGACCACTTCCAAGTTCCAGACAGCTTTCGCACAGAGGTCATTTGCAGATTTTTGTTTGTCTGGACTCACAGTAATTGGGATGTCATGAGTTTGAAGACTTTTGAGCAGGGTTGAACCTGTAATTATGACTGAGCATTGTTCTTGTTGTTTTAGTTATAATTGCTAATTTTTTTTTTTTGCTTGGCTATACTTATGTCTCATTAGATATCTTACTCATATCTAGTAAAAGTTAAGATTTTATAACTCCATATTCACCTGGCTATAGCATTCTGTTTTAATTAAAGGGAATGAATGCTAGCATATTCTTAGGAAAAAAAAAATGTAAATGTTCAGAAGCAAAATTCAAAATGTGATAAAAAAATATAAAACTAAAGCTTTGTATACCTAAATAAATAAATAACCAACAGAAAACTTTTTGAAATACTTTTTTTTTATAAAACATATATGAAATAATCCCATATATTCAGCATGTCAATAACAGCTTACACTATGACTAATATAAGTAGGGGCGGACACAGACTGTAGTGGGCCCCTGTGCAAGAGATTTTTTTGGACCTTCCCCCCCTTTATAGTGTAACAAAGTTATGTAAATATGTTGATTGTAATATTTATAAACGCTGCGTATTTTAGTGCAGGAAAATCTGCAGCACATCAATTCTTGCTGTGGGTTTTCCCCTCACTAAATGGGCTGTATAATTGTATATATAATATTGAGGCTATGCAGAGCTGTATTTATAATCTGGAGGCTACTGCTGGGCTGTATATATTATTTTGAGGCCAGCACAGCTTCCAAATAAAATATATTATCTATCCCAGCACAGCCTACAGGTATATATCCAGGTAATATATATAGCCACCTCTCCTCCCGTTCCATAATGCTCTCCCCTATATGTCGTCCCCCTTCTCAATAGTTCTTCTCCCCCTATATGGCCCCACATTCATGCAGCTTCTCCCCCCATGTGGCGCCCCATTCTTGCAGCTTCTCCCCTCATTTTGCCCCCCATTCATGCAGCTTCTCCCCCCCATGTGGCCCCTTATTCATGCAGCTTCTCCACCCATGTGCCTCCCCTCATGCTGCTGCTCTCTAGTCTCCAGCCCTTTGGCGCTTTTACCTGGTGCAGGAGGATTCCATTCTCTGTGTCACAGCACTGTAACATTGTCACTACCATGTCAAAGAGAGCTCAAGCTGATCTCCAGCCTCCATGGATATGGAACCCGCAAGTGACAGCACGATCAATGCAGCGTCCAGGGCCTGACTGGAACCAAAAAGCAACCCTTTTAAACAAACGCCACCAGCCCACATACTATATCACCCATCTTCCCCGATCAGTGAATGTTGCCTTTATGCTGTCATGCCCCTCACCACTTTATTAAAGCAGTTTTCTGAAGAGCCACATGTGAATGGTGCGGTAAAGGGATAATCAAGCGCAGCTCCATTTACATGGTGCTCTAAAAAGCTACATTTCTCAGGATTGTGGAGTCCCAGCGGTCAGATCCACAGCGAAGAGAAAATCATCACCTATACAGAAGAGAAGTGATGACTTCCATACTGGTGATAATCAATTTAAACAACATTTAAATGATAAAAATCCCTAAGTCCAATACCGCCTCTTTCAACAGGACAGGGGACGTGGTATTGTGCAGTGTATATATATATATATATACTGAATAATACAGACACTGATGATTACACCCAGTATACAGGCAGGAAAAGTGATACTATGCGGATTATATATGCAGAATAATACATACTGAGGATTACACCCAGTATACAGTACAGGAGAAGTGGTACTGTGCAATGTATACAGTATATACAGAATAATATACATACTGAGGATTACACCCAGTATACAGTACAGGAGAAGTGGTACTGTGCAATGTATACAGTATATACAGAATAATATACATACTGAGGATTACACCCAGTATACAGTAGAGGAGAAGTGGTACTGCGCAGTGTATACATACAGAATAATACAGACACTGATGATTACACCCAGTATACAGGACAGGAAAAGTGATACTATGCGGTGTATATATACAGAATAATACATACTGAGGATTACACCCAGTATACAGTACAGGAGAAGTGGTACTGTGCATGTATATATACAGAATAATACAGATACTGAGGATTACACCCAGTATACAGGACAGGAGAAGTGGTACTGAAGTGTATATATACAGAATAATACAGATACTGAGGATTACACCCAGTATACAGGACAGGAGAAGAGGTACTGTGCAGTGTATATATATAGAATAATACAGATACTGAGGATTACACCCAGTATACAGGACAGGAGAAGTGGTACTGAAGTGTATATATACAGAATAATACAGATACTGAGGATTACACCCAGTATACAGGACAGGAAAAGTGGTACTGAAGTGTATATATACAGAATAATACAGATACTGAGGATTACACCCAGTATACAGGACAGGAGAAGAGGTACTGTGCAGTGTATATATATATATATAGAATAATATAGATACTGAGGATTACATTCAGTATACAGGACAGAAGAATTATACATAAAATATCCAGGAAGCTACTGTATATACAGTGCTGTGCAAATGAATTGGGACAAAGCAAGTCTTTACTTTTTTTTCTTGCATTAGTTTTACTATTTCTGATAAGTGTTTTATCAGTTCTTGGTGTCGTTTTCCTTTTTCTTCCACATTTCCCTTTTTATTTTGGAGAAAACGATTCAGTTTCATTGTGTGTGCGACTTATTCTTGAAACGATAGATTTTCCAATACCAACGGTGGAAGCGATTTCTCTTACAGTCAGACTTGTATGTTCATTAAGAGTAATAATTCTAGACCTCTGCCGTGGAGTAACATCCATTTTTACAGGCACGAATCACACTGAGAGAAAAAGTACACTAAACCACTCCTCACAGAAACAAGCTCTCAACTGAAGCTGAGGGGGCAGCTAGCTGTTTTTGTCTGACTAAAACCAGTCAAACCACATTTTGTTACTCAAGGTTGTACACTCACACCTGTTCAAAGCAGTTAAAACTGGTTTGAATCACTGACTGGTAACCCCAACTTACGATGTTACTTAAAACATGCTTTGTCGTAATTAAATTGTAGTGTAGATTGGAGGCTGCGGTATATACTTGTAGATAGCCAAGACTCAGCCAGATCCTGGAGATGGGGAAAGATGAAAGGTGGCGGTAGCACAGTAGCAAGGGTGACACGGTGGCTTAGTGGTTAGCACTGCAGCCTTACAGCGATGAGGTCCTGGGCTCAATTGCCACCAAGAACAAACATCTGCAAGGAGTTTGTATGTTCTCCCCGTGTTTGCGTAGGTTTCTTCTGGGCACTCCGGTTTCCTCTCACATAGCAAAGACATACTGGTAGGATATTTAGATTGTGAGCCTCAATGGGGACAGCATTACTGATGTATGTAAAGTGCTATGGAATTAATAGCGCTATATAAATGAATAAATATGATATAGCAAGTCCAGTGCTGGGCGCAGAGAGGAACAGAATCCATGGAGATGCCAGGAAGAAAGGAGAGCGAACTCCACCTGCAGGGAGACTTTCTGATGCTGCACTGGCCACCAGCAAACAGGAGCCAATAATAGGCCATACACAGCATTAACCTCCTAACACAGGCAGGGCCCTAACCCAGCATTAACCCCCCCTAACCTAGCATTAACCCCTAACCCAGAACTTACCCATACACAGCATTATACTTTAACACAGTATTAACCCTTCAGCCTGCCTCCCTAACTCATATATTATCAGCCCCCCCACCTCATCTGAAGCTCTATGAGCGCTTACTTCCACCTGTATTCTCCAGCAGGCCCCATGGTGTCTTCTTTCTCCTCCTTCCTGTCATCGGTCAGCCCTGTCTGCAGAGGCCGCAGCACCTTGGACCAGGGAGCTGATTAAAGCCATCTGACCCCGGAAGTGCAGGTACTGCTATTCCTGAGGTCATTCAGCTCCCTGTGGCCAAGGAATATGGAGGTGGGCACCCCAGCACTCCTGCCCCGCCCCCCCGGCTAGCTTCCCTCCTCCTCTCCTAAAAGACAGCAAATTGTGTCTATCGGAGGGGAGCATTAAAGTAATTAATGATGCAAATTAACCATGTGGACCTCGGGGGTCCCCCTTCCGCTCGGGCCCCCGTACATTGAACCGGCTGCACATGGGATATGTCCGCCCCTGAATATAAAGATTCTCGATTTCTGGCAGTGGTGCACACAGGCATAAACTTCCAGCAGACAAACAGAAAGCAGCATTTTTTCCAGGAAAAAAGTTAGTTTAGAATAAAAAAAGCACAATTCATATGGCAGTTCAATGTCCAGCAACATGGGCTCATCCGATTACAATTAGGCTAGGGTCACATTAGGATTTGCCACGCTGACTGGGGGTTCGCGCTAAAAATGTAGTGTTTTGCAGCATAAATATCGTGCTACCATCACGGTAGCACCGCATTAACACTGCCCATACTAACCTATGGAGGCCCCTAACACGGCTCCGACACTGTCATCAGAAGGAAATCTCGCGGTATTTTCTAACGCGAGAAAAGACGTTGTTAACAACGGATCTACGAATCTAATTGGCAGGCCATAATCCCAGGTGTAGCCGACCAAAGGGATCAGGACCTGGATTACATTACCACATGGACTTCAGCATCGAATGTTAGGATTCGTCTGGGATATCAAAGACTACATATGGAAGCAACACAGGTTGGGACAATCCAGTCACCTGGCTACAGACTTTGCTGTGCTAGCTCAGCTTCCAAAATCATTATTCCTTCCTCAGTGGGTGCCCGCCAAATACGGGGTGCTGCTGGTTTGGAGTTAGTAGCCCTGGAAGCACTGATGCACAAATATTGTAAGCCCTGGTGAGCCAGCGGAAGGGTGAGAAACTGTAGCCTGTTACATTTTGTCTTTTCCTGGTTATGTGTTATATGCTGTTAACTGTTTGGGGATCCAATAAAGCCTTAATCTTGTGGATCCCTCACCCTGTGATGTCCGAGTAGTGTCCACCCACGGGTAAGGAGCTCGGACATTTAGTTTGGGATGAGCCCTGGTCTATGCTGTCTTTCTAAAGGCGGCTGGGCCAGTGGACGAGAGCACTCACTGACCCCCGTGTCTCCATACTGAACATTAAGTGTCTGGTGGTGAACCTCGATCATGGACTTCTCTCTGTATGTCCAGTTTATGTTCAGATCCAAATGCCATTCATTGGGGATCTGGGTCTGGGCTCAAGTTTGCTTTGGATTTGGGTCCCGAAGCACACTTTTTTAAAAAGCTCGGCCTGACCTGGCAGAACTGAACTTCCAGGGTCTGCTTATCTCTAGCCTTAACTAGTCAGTCTTCAGATAAAACTGACCAGCAAACCATAGCTTTTTTCCACCTTCACTCTCAGATTACTTCTGAGGCTGAAAAGCCTTGAATGGAGCTATGGTAATGACCAATCCCACGCAGCTCTACTTGTCCTTCCTTAAATCCATTCCCCAAAATCTGTGCCAAAATAACCCTTCCAGAAACTCTCTCATTAAAGGGAAACTCTGGGGAGAGAAAACGTTTTAGTACAGTCCCTGCCCTGCTACATGATTAAGCAAAACTGTACATTGTAGTTCTAGGTTCTATAAATCAGTTATAATTCAATAAATTCATACCTGCTCCTTTGATCTCCCCCCTCCCTGATGGGACATAACATTTCAGCCCTGAGAGCTTTGTACAGCAGCAGAGAACAGGAGGTGTGTCAGGGACGTGGACCCTAGTGGCTGCAGGATCATCCTACATTCCAGTGAGGCGTGATGATGATGATGATTCATTGAAAGTTTCAGGGGATAGGAAGCTAACATGTTCCTATGGGGAGGGGAGACCTTGCAAAGCTGAATCAATGTAATGATTTGCCTCTGCTCTTAGACTCACAATAACAGTACACGTTATGCATCATTATACAGCAGAGGATCACAACATGTACAGTATTTGTATCTGTTTGGTGACATGATTGCTATTTGAATGCTGGGCCCCCCTGTCACATAGGATGCTATATCAGGGACAGGATTGTAGTGTGAGCATGGAGTTGACGGCCATGCCCCCTGTCAAGCCCCCTCCCTTTACAAAAATGTGAGGGGGCTAGTATGTAGGATGATCCTACATCACCCAGCATTCACACCCCTGACACACCTCCTGCTTTCTTTTCTTACATGAAGCTGCCAGGGCTGATGTGGCGCCCCTGCAGACCGGTCAACACTAGATGGCACAGTAGTCGGGATTGGTAAGTTGGTCTCCCCACACAAACACCCAACACACTCCCGATCCTAAGTCTAGGTACTCTATGTCCAGCAACGGGATAGCAGGAGGAGCCAGGTGGAGGGTGGAAACTTAGAGAAGGACCCACTTATGGGAGGTTATAAAAATGACACAGACGGACAAACATGGGAGGAGACTCAAGTTCAGAGAGACAAGTACATAGAGAGAACAAGTTCAGAGGAGAGTTACAGCGAGTTGAGAAACAACATCGAAGTTCAGAGACTCCAGACCAGTTAAGTTCAGTCTGAAGGAGAGGCGAGACCATCAGACAGGACTGAGAGAACAAGGTCCCGGCAGCCTGTGCCACTATGGGGCTTGTCCGAGTTCAAGGCAGTAGACCGTGGTGAAAGACAGAGGGAGTCTAAGGTGTGCTTGAATCAACTGCGAACAAAGAATCAACTGGGACAACCGAGGGACTGGGCTGGAACCAGAGTGCCGACTCTGCTGAAATGGCAGAGAAGCTTTATGCCCCAAACACAAACCCCGGCGGGGTGCAGGGTCTTTATGTCCCAAGACCCAACCTCTGGTGCAGTGAAAGGAAGGTAATCGTATTAAGGCTAGGGGACTTGGAAAGTCACCCAATGAAAGCTCGTGACCACTGGACTGTAGCTAGCATGCGAAACAGACCCAACAGGCACGAAAGAGACATGAAAGAGGGAGTCGCAGATAAACCATCCCGGCTGCTGAGAACACACCGGAGCCGCTGCTGAATCGTCGTAAGTTGTATCAGCTGACGAGAAAGGAAAGTAAAACCCGGCTGAAGCTTAATACTGTTTGATACTGTGTTTCATGCACCGGGGAGGAAATAGACTGATGTGAGAATTGGCAGCCAGAGATGGCTTGTGCCAGTGAATCCAGCTTCCACTGCACCACTCTTACTACATGATTGCCCTGGGGACCAGCCCTACCCGTGGAGAGCTCAACATCCCTGCTGCTACCCCCATCATCCCAAGAGATCCCAAGAGGTCCCAATTGCAGCGGCGGCCACCTATAGCCGCATACCATGAGTGGTATCACATAAAATCCCAAAAACTGAATTTCCCCCTTTTATTGACCTCGCCAAGGGCCACAGAGCCAGGTCACGACACCGTGACTCCCCAGAACTGCTTAACAGCCCAATTCCGAGTACCCTACGGCCATGTTGGGTGAGTCACTGAAAAGTTTCTGTCCTATTAGGGAGGGTCAGATATGAGGAGCAGGTATGATTTTATCGATTTATAAAAGATCTATAGATTCTAGAACTGCAGTGTACAGTTCTGCTTCATCATGTAGCAGGGCAGGAAAAAATTTTCTCTCACTGGAGTTCCCCTTTAAAGCATTTTCTTCGGAATTCACTTCACCAAAACCAGGCACCACTATGACATATACACATCTATATCTATATATCTATACATACAGTTGAAACTAGAAGTTTACATTTTACATACGCTATATAAAAAGATACATATGCATGTTATTCTCATTATCTGACATGAAATCAGAATAAACCTTTCCCCTTTTTAGAGGGTGTGCATACGTGCCATCTCATGCGAAGTGGCATTGAGTGCTAAGTGGCTTGCAGTTACTTCAATGGCAGTTGACTAATATTCATCCTCTCTTCTCTTCTTCATACAGGTATTATAAGAACACTGCGGTCATCTGCATCTTCTAAGCTGGGCTTCCACTATCATTGCAACCCTTATGGTGTTATAAGAATACTGTTTGCTGTCATCTGCATCTTCTAAGCTGGGCATCCACTATCATTGCAACCCTTATGGTATTATAAGAACACTGTTTGCTGTCATTTGCATCTTCTAAACTGGACTTCCCCTATTATTGCAACCCTTATGGTATTATAAGAACACTGCTTGCTGTAATGACCTCCATGGCAATCTCAGCCTAACTCACACATATCTATCTCTGCATTCATTGTAAACTCTCCTATGTCGTGTGTATACATTATATTCATTAATCACCAATATATGACTATTTCCCACATTGTAAATGGTATATTGTGGAAGGTGTGAATCTCTGGTGCAAGACTCTGGCATAAATGTTGGATGGCGGCTTTGGTCACCTATTTAGTCCTGCTGTGAGGACCAGCTGCTAATTACTTGAAACCATGTGACTTCTCATAATTCCCCTCACCTGATTTTTTAGTGTGCCCTACAAATTTAGTTCTGTCTTAAGGGGTTCACGCATGGGGGTGTGCACCTGTGGCATCTCATGCGAAGTGGCATCGAGTGTTAAGTGGCTTGTAGTTTCTTCATTGGAAGTTAGTCAAAGCAGGAGTCAAGTGACCCACTCTCTTTTACTCTCACTTTTAACAATGTCCTTTATTTCAATGTGTATCTTCCTATGTGCCTTTGCCACTCATTTTCACCACCCCATCCCCCCTTTACTACCTCTCATCCACATAAGCCCCTCTCTCTTTCCTTCTACTACGGTATGTACAGCTCCCATACTCTCTGCACCATACTGAATAATCTCAGTCCTTCATATTCCAGTGTATTGCATCATAGACAATGTCACAATTCTAAAAATGTTTTGCTCTTTCTCTTCTTACTGCTGCACCTGTCAGGTGATATCTCTCCAAATCCTAGTCCACTCTCCACCAACTTCAACCCCTACCCAACTTCACATAGAAACCCTACTAACCTTATCAACATTACTTGCACACCTTCATCGCCCTCTTTTAATTGCGCTCTCTGGAATCTACGGTCGGTATGCAACAAGTTTCCCTTTATCCACAACTACTTTCTCACTAACTTTCTTAAAGGGATCCTGTCACCTCCAGAACGCCTCCTAAGCTACCAAAACATGTCCCTGCACCATCCTATCACTAATCTCACACTTCTTTTGTCTCCTTAAAGTATCCTGTGAAAGTGCATAAAAACGTTTTAATACTTGCTCATTAGGGATTATAATTAGCAGGGGCTATATTCTTTAGCCCCTAGGGCGTGTTGTTTTGCAGGCTCCAGGATCCAGCCCTTCTCTGTCTGTGTGCTCTGCTTGTGAAGGCTTTACCCTCCCCCTCTCTATCACTCACAGAATGCAAATCATTAGTCCTGCCTGCAGCTGCACATCACAGCAGCACAGACAGAGAAAGGGTGGATCATTCGGGGCGTGAAAATGAGCACCTAGGGAGGGCTTAGAGTCTCACAGGGGACGCCCTGTGAGACTTATTCAGGGACAAGAAGTCTCAGATTTGTAAGTGTATATTGTTGGTTATTCCAATGTTACAGAGCGCTTTTTTTTTTTATAGAAAAGGAGCACTAATACTGATATGTTAGGGTGCAGGGACAGGTATTAATAGGGTTGGGGGTGATTTAGAGGGGTCAGGTTCCCTTTAATCTGCTGGCCCTCACTGACACCTGGATCCATGACTCAGACACGGTTTCCCATGCTGCTATTTCTTATGGCGGCTTACATTTTTCCCATTCCCCAAGACCTGGGAACAGACTTGGTGGTGGAGTTGGCTTACTTCTTTCCCCTCAGTGCACTTTCCAGGTCATCCCTCCAGCCCCATCACTTTCATTCCCCACTTTTGAGGTTCAAACTATCAGGCTTTTCCTTCTCCTCTCCCTCAGAGTAGCGGTTTTGTACCGCCCCCCAGGATCACCAACCAACCAGTTCCTCGACCATTTTTCCACGTGGCTGCCACACTTTATGTCCTCACAATTACCAACCCTTATTCTGGGAGACTTTAACATCCCCATAAACAGCCCCATCTCCCCATCTGCATCCCACCTCTTATCTCTAACCACTTCTCTTGGCCTTTCACAGCTCTCAACCTCTGAGACACACAAAGATGGTAACACCCTTGACCTGGTCTTTGTCCAGCTCTGTTCAACCTCTTCCTTAGACAACTCGCCTCTTCCTCTCTCTGATCACAACATTCTTTCCTTCACGATCACAAATCCTCGCCCACCCCTGCGCACCCCTACCTATCACATATTCAGAAATTTTCAGGCCATTAACCCTCATACACTCAGACTCTATACTCTCATCACTATCCCCAATCTCCTCCTTCTTCTGTCCTGATCTAGCTTTGAATCACTACAATGACACTCTCAGAACCACTCTGGACCAAGTAGTGCCCCTCACTCTCAGAACCTCCAAACACAGAGTAAAACAGCCCTGGCTCACATTACAAACTCAGTTCCTCCAGCGATGCTCTAAAAGTGCTGAACATCTGTGAAAGGAAAATCCACACACCAGTAAACTTCATTCACTATATATTTATGCTGAGAACTTCCATTCTACACTTCACCTCGCCAAACAGACCTACTTCACCATCCTGATCCCTTCACTATCCAACAACCCAAAGAAACTCTTTGACACCTTTCATCTCTCCTGAGTCCTAAAGTGCAGGCCCCTATCACTGACCTCTGTGCTGATGATCTGGCTTCTTACTTCTGAATGAAAATAGAAAACATCCCTCAGGAAATCAGCTCTCGGCCCCCAAGAAATGTTACCCCCATCCCACCCCACATCTCCTTTGGCTCACTCTCAACATTTGACCTAGTCAAAGAAGAAGAAGTCTACAGGCTCCTCTTTTCCTCTCGTCCCACCACATGCGCCACTGACTCCTTTCCCTCACATCTATTCCTGCCTCTCTCCGGTGGTCACCACTCACCTAACCAAAATCTTCAATGTTTCTCTTTCTTTTGGCATCTTCCCCTCCTTTTTCAAACACTCTATCATTACTCCATTATAAAAGAAAACATCTTTTGACCCATCCTGCACAAATAATTACAGACCAGTCTCTAATCTCCCCTTCATCTCTAAACTCTTGGAGTGTTTGATCTACTCCCACCTTTCCCATTATCTCTCCATTCACTGTCTTGTAGGTCCGTTCCAGCGTGGTTTCTGTCCTCTTCACTCTACAGAAACTGCCCTCACCAAAGTGACCAATGACCTTCTGACAGCAAAACATAATGGTGAACACTCCGTGCTTATTTTTCTTGATCTCTCTGCAGCTTTTGACACTGTTGACCACCATCTCCTACTCGTTATGCTGCACTCTATCGGCATAAATTACATGGCTCTCTTCTAGTTCTCTTCCTATCTCTCTGACTGTTCATTCAGTGTGTCATTTGATGGCTCCACTTCTTGTCCTCTTCCTCTCACTATTGGAGTCCCTCAGGGATGAGTTCATGGACCTCTTTGCTTCTCTCTCTACACAGCCCCGATTTGACAGACCATCAGCAGATTTTGTTTTCAGTACCATTTTTATGCTGATGTCAAACAACTATACACTTCTTCTCCTGACCTTACTCCCAGTGTAATAAAGAACACCAATGACTGTCTAACCGCTGTTTCCAATATCTGCTCTCTATCTGAAACGCAACCTTTCCAAAACTGAATTCCTTCTGATCCCAGACTCCACTAACCTCTCTAAATCTGACATCTCCCTCTCAGTGTGCAGCACCACGATAATGCCTAGGCAGCAGGCTCACTTTCTGGGTGTTATGTTTGATGCTGATCTTTCCTTCACCCCATATATGCAATCTCTCGCCCGCTCTTGCCGCTTGCACCGGAAGAACATCTCTAAAATCTGCCCCTTTCTCACCATGGAAACAGCAAAAACCTTCACTGGGGCCCTGATTCATTCCCACCTTGACTATTGTAATTATCTATTAATTGGCTTTCCCTCAGTAGGCTTTCCCCTCTCTAGTTCATCCTTAATGCAGCAGCCAGGATCACTTATCTGGCTGCCTATACACAATAGGATCCAATTCAAATTGCTTGTTCTCACCCACAAAGCTCTTCACAGCGCAGCTCCTCCCTACCTCTCTGCCCGCCTCTCTGTCTATCACCTCACCCGTTCTCTTCGTTCTAGAAGTGATTTTAGACTCCCTTCTGCATTAATCTGAACCTTCCACTCTCGGCTCCAAGGCTTCTCCCAAGCTGCACTAATTCTTTGGTATTTGCTCTACCCCAAGAAATTAGGTCTTTTCACAACTTACATAGTTTCAAGTTCTCTCTAAAAACACATATTTTTAGGGCGGTTTATCATGATCCCTAGTCAAAGTAATTTAGACATAGCCTATCCCCTCCACCAGTCTCAAATGCATAACAAATAATGGTTGGTGGCCACTTATGCTGCTCTTATCTTTTCCCCATTTCCTCAAGTTGACTATACCATAACTGTAAATAAGCCCCTGTACTTTGTGTCATCCCAAACTCATTGTTAGATTGTACGCTCATATGAGTAGGGTTGTCATTTTTTTGCTTTAATTGTTGTATTTTCTGATTACTGTTACTTATGATTGTTTGAATATGAACCTCTGAATTGTGAAGCGCTGCGGAATATGTTGGTGTTATATAAATAAAGATTATTATTATTATTGACTAGATGGCGGCCCGATTCTAAAGAATCGGGTAGTCTAGAATCCATATATAGTCTATTTTCTAATAGTTAGGGGAGTGCGGTGAAATGAATTGTGTGTATACCGGTGGCTCAGTGGGTAGCAGAGTATACGGTGGCTCAGTGGTTAGCAGTGAGTGCGGTGGCTCAGTGGTTAGCAGTGAGTGCGGTGGCTCAGTGGTTAGCAATGAGTGCGGTGGCTCAGTGGTTAGCAGTGAGTGCGGTGGCTCAGTGGTTAGCAGTGAGTGCGGTGGCTCAGTGGTTAGCAGTGAGTGCAGTATAGTTAGCACCGACCCTGCGTCTTCCCTGTCGCTTGGATCCTGAGTCGACATGTCACCGCCCGCGGACGACTGGATCCAATATGGCGTCCGGGAAGTTTGGCGAGACTTCTTGGACGCTATATTGGATCCAGTAGTTCGGGGGTGGCGACATGTCGACTGAGGATCCAGGCGGCTGATGCAGGGCCGGTGGTAAGTATAGCGGAGTGTGTGTGTGTGTGTGTATGTGTGCGGACAGAGTGAGGGAAGTGCGGCCAAAGTGAGGGAAGTGCGGACAAAGTGACGGAAGTGACTACATACACACATATATACACATACTGTACATTGCATATGGAGGGGTGAGGAGAGCGGAGGCTGGAGGGGTGAGGAGGGCAGAGGACAGGGGAGGCTGGAGGGGTGAGGATGGCAGAGGACAGGAGAGGCTGGAGGGGTGAGGAGGGCAGAGGACAGGCAGGGGAGGCTGGAGGGGTGAGGAGGGCAGAGGACAGGGGAGGCTGGAGGGGTGAAGAGGGCAGAGGACAGGGGAGGCTGGAGGGGTGAGGACAGGGGAGGCTGGAGGGCAGAGGACAGGGGAGGCTGGAGGGCAGAGGACAGGGGAGGCTGGAGGGCAGAGGACAGGGGAGGCTGGAGGGCAGAGGCTGGAGGGCGGAGGCTGGAGGGCGGAGGCTGGAGGGCAGAGCGGAGGCTGGAGGGCGGAGGCTGGAGGGCCGAGCGGAGGCTGGAGGGCAGAGCGGAGGCTGGAGGGCAGAGCAAAGGCTGGAGGGGAGAGTGGAGGCTGGAGGGCAGAGCGGAGGCTGGAGGGCAGAGGCTGGAGGGGAGAGCAGAGGCTGGAGGGGAGAGCGGAGGCTGGAGGGCAGAGCGGAGGCTGGAGGGCAGAGGCTGGAGGGGAGAGCGGAGGCTGGAGGGCAGAAGCTGGAGGGGAGAGCGGAGGCTGGAGGGCAGAGGCTGGAGAGGAGAACAAAGGCTGGAGGGGAGAGGCTGGAGGGGAGAGCGGAGGGCGGAGGCTGGAGGGGAGAGGTTGGAGGGAAGAGCGGAGGCTGGAGGGCAGAGGCTGGAGGGGAAAGCGGAGGCTGGAGGGCAGAGGCTGGAGGCTGGAGGGCAGAGGCTGGAGGGCAGAGGCTGGAGGGGAGAGCAGAGGCTGGAGGGCAGAGGGGAGGCTGGAGGGCAGAGGGAGGCTGGAGGGCAGAGGCTGGAGGGCAGAGGCTGGAGGGGAGACTGGAGGCTGGAGGACAAAGGGGAGGCTGGAGAGCAGAGGCTGGAGGACAGAGGCTGGAGGGGAGAGCGGAGGCTGGAGGGGAGAGCGGAGGCTGGAGGGGAGAGTGGAGGATGGAGGGCAGAGGCTGGAGGGGAGAGCGGAGGCTGGAGGGCAGAGGCTGGAGGGGAGAGTGGAGGCTGGAGGGCAGAGGATGGAGGGGAGAGCGGAGGCTGGAGGGGAGAGGCTGGAGGGGAGAGCGGAGGGCGGAGGCTGGAGGGGAGAGCGGAGGCTGGAGGGGAGAGGCTGGAGGGGAGAGCGGAGGCTGGAGGGCAGAGGCTGGAGGGGAGAGCGGAGGCTGGAGGGCAGAGGCTGGAGGGGAGAGCGGAGCCTGGAGGGCAGAGGATGGAGGGCAGAGGCTGGAGGGGAGAGCGGAGGCTGGAGGGAAGAGGCTGGAGGGGATAGCGGAGGGCGGAGGCTGGAAGGGAGAGCGGAGGCTGGAGGGCAGAGGCTGGAGGGGAGAGCGGAGGCTGTAGGGCAGAGGCTGGAGGGCAGAGGCTGGAGGGCAGAGGGGAGGCTGGAGGGCAGAGGCTGGAGGGCAGAGGCTGGAGGGCAGAGGCTGGAGGGGAGAGCGGAGGCTGGAGGGCAGAGGCTGGAGGGCAGAGCGAAGGCTGGAGGGGAGAGCGGAGGCTGGAGGGGAGAGCGGAGGCTGGAGGGGAGAGGCTGGAGGCTGGAGGGCAGAGGCTGGAGGCTGGAGGGCAGAGGCTGGAGGCTGGAGGGAAGAGGCTGGAGGGCAGAGGCTGGAGGGAGAGCGGAGGCTGGAGGGCAGAGGCTGGAGGGGAGAGTGGAGGCTGGAGGGCAGAGGCTGGAGGGGAGAGCAGAGGCTGGAGGGAAGAGCGGAGGCTGGAGGGGAGAGCGGAGGCCGGAGGGGACAGCGGAGGCTGGAGGGAAGAGCGGAGGCTGGAGGGGAGAGCGGAGGCTGGAGAGCAGAGGCTGGAGGGCAGAGGCTGGAGGGCAGAGGCTGGAGGGCAGAGGCTGGAGGCAGTGGAAAACAGTGGCGTAGCTGGCGTGCTCCGGGCCCTCTGGGGCAAGATCAGCACCCAGGACCCCCATGTGAGGACCGGGGAGGGGGGGGTGCTGGCGCAGACAGATGTGAGGCCCGGGGGGGTGCAGACTCACTGCGGCCGGCGTGAGTCTGCTGTAGGAGGAGAGGAGGGGCGGGCAGAGCTGCCGGACAGGAAGTTCCGTCCTCCCTCCTCTCCGGGCGCACGGCGGGCGGCTGCTGTAAGCATGGGGCCCCCCAGGCGGTGGGAGCAATGGGCCCCTCATGCCGGGGGGCACGGGGCGCTCGGCCCCCCTGCCCCCTCGCTAGCTAGGGTACTGGCTGGAGGGCAGAGGCTGGAGGGGAGAGGCTGGAGGGCAGACGGAACTTCCGAGAGCGGAACGTTCCTCCGCCGCTCCCTGTAGCTGGGCGACCCCGCACTGGTGACGTCAGCACCATGGGTCCGGAGGCCATCACGGAAGTACCCTTTGGGTTTTCCGGAAGTGGCCTTCGGCTTTTATATATTAGATTTTGCCTCACAAAATACAGAATAGAAAGCAGTAAAAAACATGTGGCCCAATTTAGTACAAATAAAAAGTCCAAGTAATCCTGAGAAAAAGAAGCCCACACATTACTCTGTCAGCAGAAATATAAAAAAATCTATAGCCTTCAAAATTCTGTGATGCAAAATAACCTTTATTTTGTAGAAAAAGCATTTTAGTGTGATAGTAGGGAAATCTGACAAAAACGATATAACTACATAAATCTGGTACCACTCTAATCGTATTGACCAGAAGAATAAAGCAGCCCTACTACTTATACTACAAGGTGAACGGCGTAAAAAATAAAGTTCTTCAATGTCTACTGATTTGTTTATTCTTCCTCCCAAAGATTATATTATGGTGCAGCTCATATTTATCTTGCACTCTAAACTGAGCACTTAAACCAGGGATTACATGTAAATCTCTGAAAAATATTATTTATATTAAATTGCCAATGGTAAATTCACTGTAATGAGGCAGAGGGAGTCACTTTGAAATCACGTCTAGCCTGTGGTGCAGTGGTCGCCATCATTTTATGCGTCTTTTTAGGCATGAACAAAAGTGCAGTCATCAACAGTTTTGTTCATCTTTGAAAAGACTGACACCACTGAACAGAGGCCAAACAGAGTGTGGAGTAACTCTGCTGTCTCTTTATAGTGAATGGATCCGTTCTTATTTTCACCTGAATTACGTATTTCGGAAATGTAGATGGAAGCCCACAGTTAACATCCTTATGTTTGGCATTATTATAATGAGGAGAGCCTACTTTATTTACAGGGTGGAAATTTTTGGAATCACGAACTGGGCACAATGTACGAGCACTACAATGTACTGCGCGCGACAAGGACTAATTTGCAATATTTAATTCAGCAACATTTACAGTGGCCTTGTTCACACATATCAGCTTCTTTGACCATCTCTGCGTTTTTTGGCCTGTTAAAAAAAACGCAGATGTGTTAACGCAGGGTGCATTTGAGTGTACATGCGTTTTTCAGCTCCACTTGTGTTTTTTTCCCCCAGTCCAAAAAACGCTGCATGCAGCATTTTTTGGGTGCTGGAAAAAAACGCAGGGGTTGTTTCCAAAAACGCATGTTTTTTTTAACATGGGGCCCTATGGGAAACGCATGCGTTAACGCAGGGCACATATAGGCACCTGCGTTAACGCATGCGTTTTTGCCTGCGTTTTTGTTGAAAAAATGACAAAGTCCAAAAAGGATTCTAATCCTTTCAGACACACAAGGGACATTTTTTGGCACTCTTAAAAAAACGCATGTGGTTTTTGGAGTGCTAAAAAAGACGCAAATTGTGTGTGAACAATGCCAGTGTTTGACACCATGAGTGTTTTCCAGAGACTACACCTGTAGATCAATTACCAGAGGAGTGTATTTTCTATAATGTTTTCACTTTATAGTACTTCTTCCATTCTGGCACTCAGGAGCTCTGTAAATGGAGTCTACAAGCTATTCTAGGAAAATCTGTGTTCTAAAAATCAAAAGCCGCTCCTCTAGCGAGCCTTGTGGTGCAGCCAAGCAAAAATGTACAGTCACATGTGGGATAATGCCACATTAAGGAGAAATTGGGTAAAACATTATGGGGACTTTTTTACGTATTCCCCTTGTGAAAACAAGAAATCGGGGGTTAAAACAATATTTTACTGATAAAAATGTAATTATTTTTTGTTCACCACCAAATGGTATATAATTTTGTAGTGTCCATATGCTCAATGCACTGCTGGATAAATTCACTGAGATGTGCAGTTTGTAGACTGGTTTAACTTGTGGGGGATTCTGCTATTATGGCACTTTAGGAGCTTTGCCAATTTGTCATGCCAACCACAAACCATTCCAACTAAATCTGGACTCACTTTAAGGGTATCTGCTCACGGTCCGGAGGAGCTGCATGTTGGACTTAGCTCCTCCGGACCTGAGTGAAGACGCGGGTGGCCGCAGGGAGACCGCAGCCGACCTGTACTCAGCATGTGCGGCGGGTGCGGGGGGGGCTTCTCCCTGCAGTCACTCTGTGGCAGCCGCTTTCGACTCCGCAGCATGAAATAAACATGCTGCGGAGGAGCGGAATGGCAGCAACCCGCACCGCAGCTCCAAACACGCTACGGGCGGGTTAAGCATAGTGAGGATGGGATTCCTTGAAATCCCATCCACTATGCTTATACTGTACTACACAGCGTTTTGGACACAGCGGCAAGACGCTGCATCCAAAACGCTGCGTATACTGACCGTGAGCACACACCCTAAATTGTTCCTCAAAAGTAGTTTTCAACAACATATGAGTATGGACATACTCAAGCAAAATTGCCCAAATTATTGTACAGTCCATTATCTCCTGTTACCCTACTAAATTTTGAAAAATGCAGGGTTAAAGCAACATTTTTCTGGTTAAAAATGTATTTTTTTCACTTTTACTGCTGAATGTTATAAAATTCTGTGAAGCACCTGGGGGTTTAAAGTGCTCGCCAGAAATCTAGATTAATTCCTTGGTTTCAAAAATGGGGTCACTTGTACTGATTTAAAGTAGACATGTGATAAATGGTATGTATTAACTATTTTGTCTGACATAACTCCCTGTTTTAAAGGCATAAAAATTCAAAGTTTTAAAATTGTGAGATTTTTGGTCAAATTTTCAATTTTAAAAAAATAAACACAAAAAAATATTGTTCTAAGTCTACCACTAACATGAAGTCCAATATGTCACCAAAAAAAGAGACTTAGAATCACTGGGATCCGTTAAAGCATTCCAAAATTATAATCTCACTAGATGGCGGCCCGATTCTAAAGAATCGGGTAGTCTAGAATCCATATATAGTTTATTTACTAATAGTTATGGGAGTGCGGTGAAATGAATTGTGTGTATACAGGCGGCTTTGTGGGTAGCAGAGTATACAGGTGGCTCTGTGGGTAGCAGAGTATACGATGGCTCAGTGGTTAGCACTGCGCGGTGGCTCAGTGTTTAGCACTGCGCGGTGGCTAAGTGGTTAGCACTGCGCGGTGGCTCAGTGGTTAGCACTGCGCGGTGGCTCAGTGGTTAGCACAGCCTGGTGGTTCAGTGGTTAGCACTGTGCGGTGGTTAAGTGGTTAGCAGTGAGTGCGGTGAAAGTGGTCAGCACGGTCAGCGGAGTGCCGTGGGCAGAGTGGTCAGCGCAGTGCCGTGGGCAGAGTGGTCAGCACAGTGCCATGGGCAGAGTGATGAGCGCATTGACATGGGCAGAGTGGTGAGCGCAGTGCCATGGGCAGAGTGGTGAGCGCAGTGCCGTGGGCAGAGTGGTGAGCGCAGTGCCGTGGGCAGAGTGGTCAGCACAGTGCCGTGAGCAGAGTGGTGAGCGCAGTGCCGTGGGCAGAGTGGTCAGTGCAGTGCTGTGGGCAGAGTGGTCAGTGCAGTGCCGTGGGCAGAGTGGTCAGCGCAGTGCCGTGGGCAGAGTGGTGAGCGCAGTGCCGTGGGCAGAGTGGTGAGCGCAGTGCTGTGGGCAGAGTGGTGAGCGCAGTGCCATGGGCAGAGTGGTCAGCGCAGTGCGGCGGGCAGAGTGGTGAGCGCAGTGCCGTGGGCAGAGTGGTCAGTGCAGTGCCTTGGGCAGAGTGGTGAGTGCAGTGCCGTAGGCAGAGTGGTCAGCGCAGTGCCGTGGGCAGAGTGGTCAGCACAGTGCCGTGGGCAGAGTGATGAGCGCAGTGACGTGGGCAGAGTGGTGAGCGCAGTGCCATGGGCAGAGTGGTCAGCGCAGTGCCGTGGGCAGAGTGGTGAGCGCAGTGCCGTGGGCATAGTGGTCAGTGCAGTGCTGTGGGCAGAGTGGTCAGTGCAGTGCCCTGGGCAGAGTGGTCAGCGCAGTGCTGTGGGCAGAGTGGTGAGCGCAGTGCCGTGGGCAGAGTGGTGAGCGCAGTGCCGTGGGCAGAGTGGTGAGCGCAGTGCCATGGGCAGAGTGGTCAGCGCAGTGCCGCGGGCAGAGTGGTGAGCGCAGTGCCGTGGGCAGAGTGGTCAGTGCAGTGCCGTGGGCAGAGTGGTCAGCACAGTGCCGTGGGCAGAGTGATGAGCGCAGTGACGTGGGCAGAGTGGTGAGCGCAGTGCCAAGGGCAGAGTGGTCAGCGCAGTGTCGTGGGCAGAGTGGTGAGCGCAGTGCCGTGGACAGAGTGGTCAGTGCAGTGCTGTGGGCAGAGTGGTCAGTGCAGTGCCGTGGGCAGAGTGGTCAGCGCAGTGCTGTGGGCAGAGTGGTCAGCGCAGTGCCGTGGGCAGAGTGGTGAGCACAGTGCCGTGGGCAGAGTGGTGAGCGCAGTGCCGTGGGCAGAGTGGTGAGCGCAGTGCCATGGGCAGAGTGGTCAGCGCAGTGCGGCGGGCAGAGTGGTGAGCGCAGTGCCGTGGGCAGAGTGGTCAGTGCAGTGCCTTGGGCAGAGTGGTGAGTGCAGTGCCGTGGGCAGAGTGGTCAGCCCAGTGCCGTGGGCAGAGTGGTCAGCGCAGTGCCGCGGGCAGAGTGGTCAGCGCAGTGCCGTGGGCAGAGTGGTCAGCGCAGTGCCATGGGCAGAATGGTCAGTGCAGTGCTATGGGCAGAGTGGTCAGCACAGTGCCATGGGCAGAATGGTCAGTGCAGTGCCATGGGCAGAGTGGTCAGCGCACACACACACACATACACACACATACACACATACACACACATACTCCGCTATACTTACCACCAGCCCTGCGTTTTCCCCACTGCCTGGATCCTCAGTCGGCATGTCGCCGCCCCCGGACGACTGGATCCAATATGGCATCCAGGAAGTCTCGCGAGACTTTCCGGACGCCATATTGGATCCAGTAGTTCGGGGGCGGCGACATGTCGACTGAGGATCCAGGAGGCGGACGCAGGGCCGGTGGTAAGTATAGCGGAATGTGTGAGTGTGTGTGTGTGTGTGTGTGTGTGTGGACAAAGTGACGGAAGTACGGACAAAGTGACGGAAGTGCGGACAAAGTGACAGAAGTGCCTTCGGCTTTTATATATTAGATAAAATGACACTGGTCAGAAAGGTAAAACAAAATGGCCTTTGTCATAAAGGTGAGAAAAGTCTCAGTGGTAAGGCAGATAAACTAGGCTTTGAAATAAAGGGGGACATTAGTCTGGTCAGATGAGACACACCATGTTAGGAGGCTAAAAGGCACTGCATATCTCCCCAAAAACACTATACCAACAGTGAAATTTGGAGGTGGGAATATCATGGCGTGGGGCTGTTCTTCAGGATATGACAATGGAAAACTTAATATAATTTAAGGAAGAATGAATGGAAAAATGTACATGGATACAAGGAATTTTTAATAAAAATCTCCTACTTGAAGATAAAATTAGCATGGGCATTTCAGCAAGACAATTTTCAGAGAAAGGAATACAAGTTGCTAGAATGGCCCAGCAAAATGACCTGACCTGAAGAAAGTTTATGGAAGGGACTAATGCTTAGGGCCGCTTTACACACACCAACTTCTGTGACCAACTTCTGAACAGATCTCTGGTTGCAGTGAAATCATGGACACATTGTTCCATTTTGTGGCTGTGCACAAATGGAGCAATGTGTCCATGATTTCACTGCAACCAGAGATCGGTTCAGAAGTTGGTCACAGAAGTTGGTGTGTGTAAAGCGGCCCTTAGAGTTCATAGAAAGAGTCCTAATGGGACCGTCACACGCGTCAATGTCGTCAGCGATCTGATCGCTGACGACATTGACAGATGATCTCTGGTGAGCTGTCACACAGACAGACTCACCAGCGATCAATGGACCAGAGACATCATGGAAAAGATTTAAATATCGTTTCCACGATGTCTTGCTCCCACTGCCAGCCGGCGGTAAGTGGGAGCAGGCTGGTCTCCAAGGTAACCTGCGGGTATCTAGGCAGCGCGCGCTGCCTAAATACCCGATGTGTACCTTAGTTACCAGCCTCCTCCGCTCACCGGCTGGTATCTAAGGTACACAGCGGGTAACTAGGGTCCCTAGTTACCCGCTGTGTACCTTAGATACCAGCTGGTGAGCGGAGGAGGCTGGTAACTAAGGTATACATCTGGTATCTAGGCAGCAAGTGCTGCCTAGATACCTGCAGTTTACCCTGGATACCAGCTCCCAGCGCTTCCTGAGAGGCGCTGGAAGCTGGAATATCGCGTCTCCCGGTGTCACACGCAGCGATGCTGTATGTCCACCGGGCAGACAAACCTCTAAAACCTGGCGACCATCAACCAGCGCTTTACCCTGTCACACGCGTCAATATCACTGCAACGTCACATGCAGCAGTGACCGTGCACGCGATATTGACGCGTGTGACGGCCCCATAAGAGCCTTCACGATTTGAAGAGTGTTTGTGTGGAAGAATGGGCCAAAATCTCACCTGAATAATGCATGTGACTAGTTTCTTTATAAAGGAGACATGTTGAACTGTTATCATTATAAAAGTCTTTTGTAAAAGAAAAAAAAAAATTAAGTAAGCGTTCTCATTATTACATATCACTACATTTATGGCTTGATTTCTGTACCTGTGTGGATCAGACGGATTGCTACCAACATCCAGTGAGCGAGTCATGCCAATAGAACCTTTAAAAATATATTTACTTAGATAACTGGTGACATGTTCAATACTTATTTCACCTGCTGTATTTATTTGTTTGTAGTGGCTGGTATAGTGTATTGACTACTACGACATGGGAGATTGGGATTCCAATCCCAGCCCTGCCATGTGGAAAAAATAAATTAATTAATATATATCACATACATTGGGCAAGTCTCCTAACGCTATAATGCCTACTTTCAGGTCGCTGTTATAGCATTGTGGTTAAGTGCACATCCACAAATATATATGTACCAGCAGGAGTGCTTGGGCAAGACTCCTAACAAAAATTTCTACCTCAATAATCATGAGAATCTAACAAACAAACAGAGTAAATACCAGTTGAGGGCCGCTTCACATCTGACACAGAGCTTGTTAGGCCCCATTCACACACTGCTTTTTTTGCTGCATATTTTTAAGCACAAGCTCATCACAAACCAGGAGTGGGTGATTAAACATATAAGTGGAGCACTTGTTTCTATTAGACCTTTCCTCTGAAGGGGGGTGTACACGTTGAGATATCGGCGTCCAATTTTAATGAAAAGTCACGTGGTTCGATCGTTGGACCCGATATCGTTCCTGCGTTGTATGGTGTGAACGTCCAATACGATGCAGGAATGATGTCAATGCGATATCGGGGATTGAATGAGCGTGCTATTCAATGCCCCGATATTAAAGGGAGATTGGAGCCGGATCGTGCTGTGTAAACGCCCAACTAAAATGCGATTTGAAACGTCACCCATTCACTCCCATGTTAAATGTTTGATCCTGGGTTGGGGGGCGTATACATCGCACAGACGTTGTATTCCGATATCGCAGCGTGTAAACCTCCGATGCGATGCGATGCGGGAGAAACGTGCACTAAATGCGCGTTCCCGCGCCATTGAAGTGCGATATCGCAACGATATTGAAACGTGTAAACCCACCTTGAGTGTGCCACTCCCGGTTTTGATTGTTCCACTCCTGGCTTTTTTTGAGTTTGTGCGTACAAATACGCAGCAAAAAAAGCATAATAGCCCACCAGTCCTGTGTGCTGATCCGGTCCGCGGCTATCAGGTTCCTCCCAGACAGACCCGGACCGGATAACACCGCTGTGTGAAGCGACCCTTAGATGTTAGATAAAGCCCCATTCACACACTGCTTTTTTTGCTGCGTATTTTTACGCACTAGCTCAAAAAAAGCCAGGAGTGGAACAATCAAAACCGGGAGTGGCACACTCAGAGGAAAGGTCTAATAGAAACACGTGCTTATATGTTTAATCACCCACTCCTGGTTTGTGATGAGCTTGTGCTTAAAAATACGCAGCAACAAAAGCAGTGTGTGAATGGGGCCTAACAAGCTCTGTGTCAGATGTTGAGGAACCAAGAAAATCTGATTTTAAATTGGCTACTGGAACAAACCATACATGGACAAGGCAAGAGAACCTGGATATATAGTGTGTGTTAAGCACTTATGGTAAACAGTGTGGAAAAAGAAAATACCTATTTTTATATATTATTAAAGAGGTCAAAATAATTACTATAAAATGCTAACATGTCCCATGAGAAAGCAAACTACATTCATCCATACTGCCATAAAAATTAAAAATGTACATAAAATCTAGAGCACCAGGATTAAAAAAAATGAATCATTTACTCAGCCCTTAAACCATAAAATAGCCTTGTGTTTAAGGAGTTAATTTAGCTCACTTTTTAAAATTCCCATTACAAGAACAACACGTGCCTGGGGGCTTTACCCCTGCTGAGTAACTGAAGATGTATGTTCTTGATAATCCAGTTCTTCTAACTCAGTATTAAGTCATGTTTTGATTACTAATGTACTTCTGTGTAAAGCATGAACTTTTTATTCAGAGAATACTGCTATTTTTCTTATAGTTTACTACTGAATAATTACTTTAAGAAATTCACTTCATACTCTAAATAAAGCTTACCAAATAGAACCCCGCTTTCCAATAATTTGTCTAACCAAGAATTTTAACCAAAATTGTATTCTAATACAATATTGTATTAAGTGAGTGTGCGTAAAATAAGCAGATTAATAATGAGGGCAATCTTGCTTCCTGTTTGCTTATGGCCAAGGCTACAGGGGGACCATGGTGAGATTGCCCTCAACATAATGTTTTCTCCATTATTGTCGGTATTGTAGATCTCTGATCAGGGGGCTCTCCTTGAGCTCCGCTGCCTTTAATACAGAATGACAGTTAGAGACGCTTTACACACACCAACTTCTGTGACCAACTTCTGAACAGATCTCTGGTTGCAATGAAATCATGGACACATTGTTCTATTTTGTGGCTGTGTACAATAGAACAATGAGTCCATGACTTCACTGCAACCAGAGATCTGTTCAGAAGTTGGACACAGAAGTTGGTGTGTGTAAAGTGACCCTAAAGATTCAGGGGAGCTCTCATCACCTCTTCTATGATCTGCTGGTATGATGTTGTGATCAACCTGCACAGGTATGATGACCTCATCTTTCCAGGCATATACTAGTTGGCCACAAGAAGTGGAGCAATTATATATATATATATATATATATATATATATATATATTATATATATATCATATACAGTATATGTATACAAGATGTGACTATATATAAGGGGCTAATTGAGGGCTCATTCTTTATATAGGGAGGCTATGTGAGGGCTCATACTGGCTATGTGAATGCTCATTGTATATAGGGGAGCTGTGTGTGCTCTCAATGTATATGGGTGGTTTGGTGGCCTAGTGGTTAGCACTGCAACCCTACAGTGCAGGGGTCCTGGATTCAATTTCCACCAAGGACAACGTCTGCAAGGACTTTGTATGTTCTCCCCGTGTTTGCGTGGGTTTCCTCCCACCGCCATAGAACTAATGTCAAAGCTTTTTGCACCATGGATAGCAGCATGTACAGTATGCAATTTACGTAAGCAGCAGGGTCAGCTCCTTATTGAGGATGCTGCCCTGTAATGTGCTTACGCACATTACGTACTGTATCTCCTCCTTACAGCGAGGAGCAGCCGGCTTCCATTGATAAAATAGTAAAAGCCGACAAAAGCCGACGATGCTGTAATAAACCAATTTAACCCTTTATATGCAGCCCTATATGGATAACATGTCTCTAGGGAGGGTGGACACTCCCTGGAGACATGGTGCCCACATATTATAATAACATTAATCCTTTGTTCATCCCCACAGCTGCAGGGATGAACAAAGAATCTGGCAACCAGATTGCACATTATGAGCAATCTGGTTACTGGATGGGCTCCCATAGGTGCCCATTATAGCATCCCAGTTGCGGTTTTGAAACCGCTCCGAAAAACACTGCCTGCATGATTTTTCATGCAGGCAGCGAAACCGGAATGCGGGAACCAGATTGCATTAAGTGCAATCCGGTTTTATAATGGGCGCCTATGGGCTGCGGATCCGTATCCGGTTTGAGCATTTTTAATGCTCAAAACTGGAACCAGATGGAAAAAAACCACTAATGTTACCCTAGCCATACTGATAAGATGTTTAGATTGTGAGCCCCAATGGGGACAGTGTTTCAAATGTACGTAAAGCGCTGTGGAATTAATAGTGCTATATAAATATTATAATTATTATTATTATTATGGAGGGCTGTGTGAGAGCTCATCCTGTTTATGGGAAGTAATGTGGGGGCTCACAATGTTAATCAGGAGCAGAGTGAGGGTTCATACTGTATATAGGGGTTATGTGACGGCTCATACTGTATATATGGGTATGATCCATATGGAGTGTGTTTTCAAGCCACTCATCCAGGTTATTTTTTAAAAGCAAAATCTTTATTTGGTATTAGTTAAAATCAGTGGCTTAAAACAGAATCAATCCCAGGGAAAAATAGCCTGGTTTATGCATTTTGGATTAAATATAATCCTTACTCATAGCATAAAATAGCATGACTGGAAAGCCATTATATCTTGTTTTTGCACAACAATCTGACCAACTCAAGCTGTACTTAATTATGTAAGGTCTAGAGATCAGTGGATCAATCCACAAATCATGAACTTCAAGTTGAATTTCCTGAAATTTGCCTGTCCCTGCAAATTCAAACTCTTTATGATTTAATATGTCAGGATCACTAAAAGTAAGAAAAACCCAGATCTATTTCATGCACTCAAGGGTGAATTAAAAGTAGCCAAAGCCACAGGAAGTTTAGAAGGCAAGGTACCCCCAGCCCCATGTATCGTATGACATATCACATTAACCTTTTTGATATATCATGTGGTAGGTTACATGATTACCACCCAGGTGCACATTGGCAGATAAAAATGAGAATGACAGCGCTGCACAACTTTTTTTCCTTATGTACAACACAATGTAAAACATAGCACAATACTTACTGAAGCAGGGGTAAGAAATTAATTTTGTAAAGGGAGGGGCCACATGAGAGACTGTGATTGCTGTGGGAACCAAACCAATAAGTTCAAATTAATTCTGCTTAATGTTAATATTACAATCTTAATCATAATTACATGGCAATACAACTTGATCCCCCTCATAATCCCCTGTATACAACATTATTCACCACAGGGCTCCCATATATACAGTAGGAGCCAACATACAGGTCCCTATATACATTATACGTCCCACATAGCCTTAATATATAGTATGAGCCATCACATACATACAGTTGAAAGCAGAAGTTTACATACACAGTATAAAAAGGCACATATGCATGTTTTATTCTCTATATACATTAAATCAAAATAAACCTTTCTCATTTTAGGTCAATTAGGATTACCATAATTATTAATATTTGCCAAATGCCAGAATAATGAGAGAGACTGTTTTGAAGCACTTTTATTACTTTTTGCAAAGTCACAAGTTTACATACACTAAGATTACTATGCCTTTAAACAAATTGGGACAGCTCATATAATGGAATCATGGGTTTGGATGCTTCTGATAGGTTTATTGGCAACATCTGAGTTAATTAGAGACACATCTGTGGATGTATTTTTATGTACACTTGAAAACCCTGTTTCTTTGTGTAGCACCATGGCAAGGCCTAAGGAAATCAGCCTAGATGTCAAGAAGAGAATTGTGGACTTGCACAAGTCTCTTTCATCCTTGCATGCAATTTCCAGATACTTGAAGATGCCTCGTTCATCTGCACAAACAATTATATGCAAGTACAAACAAGATAGGAATGTCCAGCCATCATACCGCTCAGGAAGGAGATGGGTTCTGTGTCCTAGAGATGAAAATGCTTTGGTCTGCCATCTGCATATCAACCAAGAGCAAAAGCAAAAGACCTTGTGAAGATGATGGCAGAAGCTGGTAAGATTGTGTCACTATCCACAGTGAAAGGAGTACTATATCAAAATGGGCTGAAAGACTACTTTGCCAGGAAGAAGCCATTACGCCAAAAGAAGCATAAAAAAGCAAGATTAATTTTGCAAATGCACACAGGAACAAAGAGCTACAATTTTGGAGACATGTCCTGTGGTCTGACGAAAGTAAAATTGAAATGTTTGGCCATAATGATCATCATTACGTTTGGAGAAAAAGGGAGAAGATTGGAAGCCTAAGAGCACCATTTCAGCTGTGAAACACGGGGATGGAAGCATCATGTTGTGGGGTTGTTTGTTGCAGGAGGCACTGGTGCACTTCAAGAAATAGATGGCATCATAAGGAAAGAAGATTACGTGACAATACTGAAAAAACAGCTCAAGACATCAGCCAGGAAGTTAAAGCTTGGGCAGAAAAGGGTCTTCCAAACGGATAATGACCCAAAGCATACTGTCAAGCTAGTTACAAAGTTGTTAAAGTATAACAAAGTCAATGTTTTGGAGTGGCCTTCACAAAGCTCTGATCTCAGTCCTATTGAAAATGTATTGGCCAATCTGAAAAGGCAGGTATGAGCAAGGCAACCTGCAAACATGGCTCAGTTACACCAGTTCTGTCAGGAAGAATGGGCTCAAATTCCTTTCAACTACTGTAAGAAGCTTGGGGTAGGATATCCAAAATGTTTCACACAAGCCATACATTTCACACAAGCCCCTACTTTTCCCCTACATACTTCATGAGCTCCCAACATAGTCTCTATAGTCATCATGATTGCCCACATAGATTTCTTTGCACTGTATGATCCCGCACATCGCCCCTATATACTGTATGAGCCCACACATCACCCCTGTATACAGTATGAGTAAACAGAAAACCCCCTATAAAAAGTATGAACCTCAACATAGCCCCTATATAGCATGAGACCTCACATAGCCAAGAGAAAGACCTCTATAAACATTATGAACCCCTATATACAGTATAATATCTCACATATCCCTCTTAGACTGTGAGCCCTCGTGGACAGGGTCCCTGCCCCTCCTGGGGGTGGTTGCCCATACTAGGAATAGGGGAGGGGGCATGATTGTGCTAGAGTAGGTGTAGATGACCAGCTCCCTATTTCCATGCACAATCACGCCCTCTAGACATTCCCTGCCAGCCGTAAATGTGTTATATCTAGGAAACCCTGCAAAATGTTGACAACATGTATATTGCAGATTGTCAACATTTTGCAGCTTAGATATAAATATGAAATAAAACATAAGCCCGGACAACCCTTTTAAAGTGTTTATTATTTTAGTGTGTGCGCAAGGATGGGGGCATATAGAGTGATGAAGGGGCATATCCAGAGGGTAGGTGGTGAGTGCAGGATGGAGGGTCCCACAGTCCGAGGAAGAGGCCTGCGTACGATGGAACACAGGCTGTCCATCGCAGTGCCATGCGTCTGGAGATAGAATCGGTTTCAACACAGGAAGAAAATGTGTTACAACACAAACTCAAGCAAATAGAGGACCAGAGAGCAGAGAGGCCAATCTAAACTACTCACCTCAAGAAAATATTTGACTGCTCTGAAACTGTGGTGATGCTCAATACTTCTGTAGAGTGCCTCCACATCCACCGCCACCATTAATACCCCACCATCCAAGATCAAACCATCTAACTTCCGCAGTATGTCAGATGTTGTCCCTGACATAGGAGGGCAGCAACTCCACTAGAGGGGGAAGATAGTACTCAATGAATTTGCATGTCATATCACATAGTCCTCCAATGCCAGAGACAATCGGATGACCTGACAGGGTCAATGGGCTTTTATGAATTTTTGGTAACAAGTAGAATGTAGGGATTACTGGGGACTTGACTAGGAGGCCATTCAACACTTTTTTTTTGGAATGAATCCTCTATCAAAGGCATCCTCAAGAACACTGGCAAGCTGTGCTGAAAAAGTGTCCAGGGGATTTGAAGGGAGACGTTCATAATATGTTTTGTTGCGCAATTGGTGCATAGCTTCCTTCTCATATATCTCCGAAGGCCACAATACAACATTTCTCCCCTTGTCCGCTGGTTTTTTAACTACCCCTTTTAGGTCTTTCAGCTCCTGCAACACTACCCTTTGTTTAAATGAAAGGTTCCTTGCTGACTTATTAGTATCCAGTTTCTCCAAGTCTCTTGAGTACTGATCTTTTTTAAAGATTTCTACTCGAGGTCAAATGGAGAAGGGGGAAACGTTGTCGACCTCGGAAAAACATGTTTTGGGAATGCATCTTTTGAATTTGAGTTTGACTCCCCTTCAAGCTCCTCCAGCATCAATATTGCATCCCTTTCTGTCTCGAATAAAAGAGAGGTAGTGGTGGAAGCTGCCTGTCTCTTCGAATGTAGCTTTGAATTTAGTACTAATTTCCGAAGAAATAGACTTAGGTCTTTGGCTACAGTAATAGAGACAAAGTCAGAACATGGGACAAACGTTAAACCTAATTTAAGTACCTCAATTTTGGCACTAGTTAGATAGATTGATTACCTCTAACTGATTAGGTTTCCCTTTTGCTCCAGTTGGGCGAGGTGATGTTTGACACTTTTTGAGTGGGTCCTTTGATCCCTTGTTTTTGGATGACTCAGCTCTTGTCAGTGGTCAGCTTACATCTTCTTCTCCTCCTGATGGTTCCTCATCAAGGGATGACAATGAAGACGCTGGTGGTCCCAGGGGCAGAGGATCAACACGTATTGCATTTTTTTTTCTTCCCGATGCTTCCTGCCATCTATGTACGTGTCCACTGCAAAAGTCAGCAATGTCCCTTTGTTATTTCTTGGATTTTATATCAACAATTTCTTTTTCCCACTTAGTGAATTCCCGATCCAACATCTCATTCATCTTACTTAATTCGTCCTGTGACTGCTATGTGGTCAGTGTTTCATGTAATTTGCCAATCTCTATCTCACCTTCCAGAATCGATTTGTAATCAATTAAAAGGCCCATAAAGCCATGGGGGAAGGATGTAGACACTTGCTCCCAGGCCTGTTTAAAGTCTTTCTCTACTATATTAAATTATTGAATGACTTGGATCCTTAATCCTTGGGGTACCAACCCCTTCACGGTGTACCGTTTTATGAAGGGTTTGTTCCACCACAGACTAATTTTTTGGTGTAACAAGGCCTTCATATTACTGATCTGCTCAACTGTTGTCTTCTTATCAGCCACTGGTACCATATCTCCATATCTCACTCTATGCCAAAGACCTGGTCCATGGTCACCTGCATGGTTACTATAAAAAGACACAGAGCAAAATTGAGAATAAAATTAATAGGGATGCAATTGTACTTCATGTGTAAAGAAGGGTACGCCACTTAATACATACTCTGATACAGCGAAACACAAAGTGCATATGGTACCAAAAGGTAATCAAGGGGGAAGACAATGTATTATGATGTTAAAGGGAACCTGTCACCCCTTTAGGTATTTTAAATTGTGCCTACCAGCTTAAACATGATGTAAATGAGGTTCTTGAAATGCCTCTATGTGTCAAAACATCCCCCTCATGCCTGAGAAATCAACTTTTATTCTCTGCCGCGCTGCAATCCAAAAGTTCTGGGAGGTCTGCTCTCTGGTCCTGGTGTATAAGGTCCTCGCCGCACCTTGCCAGCAAAAACCATTTTCAAAATTGCCGCCCCCTCCTGTGGATGGCCGCTGAGTGACAGGAGCACTTGCGCCTGCGCAGTGGAGCAGGTCATCGTGCTTCACTGAAGATAGTGCCGAAGTCTCTCAAGATTTGTGAAGTCTCGGGTCACGAGTAATCCTGTCACTCAGCAGCCGTCCACAGGAGAGGGAGGCAATTTTGAAAATGCAAGGTGGGTTTTTCTGACAAGGTGCTGTGAGGACCTTATACACCGGGACCAGAGAGCAGATCTCCCGGACCTTTTAGGATGGAGCAAGGCAGAGAATAAAAGTTGATTTCTCAGGTATGAAGGGGACGTTTGGGCACATAGAGGGGTTTCAAGAACCCCATTTACATCATGTTTAAGCTGGTGGGCACAGTTTAAAATGCCCAAAGGGGGTGACAGGTTCTCTTTAAATACACAGTTTTAAATAAATCACAAGTACTAAAATATTGAATCCAATCCACAGTACATTTTAAAAATTACTAAAGGACAAGACAAGACAAGGTAAGAGGGAGAAAAAGACACAGTTGGTAAGTTGGTATAGTTGTTAACCTTCCATGCTTACAGGCAATTTGTAAACGTCAGCTGCAACCCATTGGTCAAGGATATAAGATTGTGTGATATATCTTGTAAGCACATATAAATGTGTAACTGTATGGGTCATCTCCTTAGAAAGATGATATGTACTGTATATGCACTCACCTCTTTAGAACATTTGTACATTGATTGGTTCCCTTATAATCATTCTAGTATTGTGATTGCAGCTGAAGTTTACAAATAAGCGTATAAGGTTAACAACTGTACCAACTGTGTTTTTTTCTCCCTCCTTGTCTTGTTCTTTTGTAATTTTTTAAATGCATGTGGATTGGATTCAATGTACCTTATTTGTATTTGTAATTTATTAAAAAATGTGTATTTAGCATCATAATACATCATTGGTTACCTTTGGGTACTATATGCACTTTGTGTTACATTGTATCAGAGTATTTAATAAGTGGCATACCCTTCTCAACCCTCTTTTACACATGACGTCCAATAGTATCCCTACTAATTTTGTTCTCAATGATCAAAACATAGACTTCTTTTGTACAGTATGATCCTCCACATAGCCCCTATATAAAGTATAAGCCCACACAGCTCGCCTATATACAGTATGAGCCAAGAAAAAGCCCCTTATAAACTGTATGAACCCCCACATAGCCCCTATAAACAGTATGAGACCTCACATAGCACTTAAATACAATATCCCTGACTCCTATATATACTATGAATCATCACAAAATCCTTATATACAATATGAACTCCGACATACCCCTATACAAAATATGAACCCTCTTGCTACCATTATATACAGACTTTAAGAGACTTTTGATTGCTTACTGAAGTGTTCTTTGTGGGCAAAACAGTTTGTTCATGTACTTCTACATAGTTGTCCTGCATGAGAGCTTGGTAGGGATTCTGCAGAAGTATGGGTGCTGACAGGAACGTGGAGGCCTCATACAGCACTGGGCCTCATTTCCTTGTCTAGAGGCATTTTCACTGAAATTGGATCAGGCTGTGATTTGATTTTAGACTTTGATTTTGGGTATCCTTCCAAATCCAGACCTCCGTGGGATATTAATTTTGATTCACAGTGATCATTTTTATGCATTTTGTGTTCACAGCACATTCCACCATGTAATCAATAAATATTTGCAACCAGAATATTTTATTCATTGAGTTCTATGATGTTATATTTTAGGGTTCCAATTATTATTTGTCAGTGTACATATGTACATGGCTGCAACAACTGTAATGTACCCATATTCTTACAGGAAAATTAAAAATTAGTTAATTGTAACTAGTGATGCTGTAACAAGTGGTGATATCAAAGTATAAATGCTATTTTTGACAATTTAAGATTTCTTACATACATTCTGAAGAACCACTACCATGCTCTCAAGCCGGAAAACTATGAAGACGTGCATGAAAAAAAGTGTTTTGACCAAAAAGAACACTTCAGTAAGCAATCAAAAGTCTCTTGAAGGGAGAAAACACAGTGCTGTGGAGATGAAGGAAAGTGGTGGATACCCTACTATGAGGAACAGAAACTGCTATCTGGTGACTGGGCATCACCTCACTTGTATGATGGACTCTTCGCTAGAGTTGCATTGCATTTGCTAAAAATAGGAAAACACATATTTGGTAGATGTCTTGCTACACTCATCAGCAGAGTGATAAAGAAGAGCAATATAGGATGTGAAATGTACAGCCAGAAATAAGTATGCAGTTAATGAATTCTTTTGAGAACCCTGCTATTAGAAGTGGAAATAAAGATCACACATAACAAATTATAAATGGAAATAGATGACGTTCCGGCATCGCGTCCTACTATAAGGAAGAGGCGGAAATTTCAAAATAGGGAGCAAGAAGAGAAGGAATGGTGACGCCCAGTGGGGCGTGCTAAGAGCCTGCAAGGGGGGGAGAATAGGGACTGGAGACCGCCCATCTCAGTCTACACCATAGACTGGAGACCTCATCATCATAGGAAAATGTGAGTTATTAAATCGTTTTTCTAAGGCTTTATAGTGCAGTTGTAGCTCAGAGAGGGATGGTTAGGGATGAGCTAGCAAGGTGCAAAGACAAGTAGTGGTAGTATAAGGGGGTAAAACGAGCTGACAGGTTCCCTTTAACAAGAATTCACAACAACAAGTCATATTTTCTGCTACAATGTGCTAACATAAGCAAGACCAAAGTTTTTGGACTTCAATTCAACTAGTGTAAAAGGCTTCAAACTGTTATTGGACAGTTAAATTACTGGTCTCCTTCTTTAGACCAGATTTACGATTTTAGACTCCTTAACCTCCGAGACCAAATATGACTACACACTTTAAGTCCCCTACAAGTAATGCCCCTGGAGCGAATTAAGATTTAATGTCAGTTGAAGTGTTTGGTCACCAACACAACTCCTTGTCATACAAAGCTGCTTCTGAAGCAAATTTAGCCACTATCCAAAGCTTTATCTTTAGTAGTAACTTGCAATTTTGAAATGTTTCTTATGAATGAAAGTATTTTGCAACCCTTGCCAATGAGCTGTTAGCACTTGCTGAGTCCCCTTTGCCTGTCTTATATTGAACCATTTATCCCTAAGCACATGAATTTTAATTTGAAGAAAATACTTAATTTTATTAAAGTTTGCACTTTGACATTCTAGTTTTTTCACCTTTTTGCTAAAGTTTTTCAATATAAGTTTTACGTTATATTTTGATTTGCTTTTTCTTTTTTATTTATTTAAATGTAAACATTTTTTTCAATCTAGTCCTCTCCCTAATCATAACCTTAACACTAGTCCAAGGTCTAACTATTAGCCTAGCTCTAAAACCATCCCAAGCCCAACCCGAATCTTGACTTAACACTAAACCAATTCCTGGTCAAACCCATAGTTCGATTTAGAAAACATTGTAAAAATAACAAATGCAGCTGTTAGTAATGAATGAAAATAACAGTGAATCAGATGCAAAAAGCTTGATTCAATCCTTCATTACCAGCGAAGCTGTCATTTTGATTTCTTATGTAGAGTGCAGCAGGCCAAATAAGTTTGTCATTGGCTACTGTGCTCTGCATAGACACTGACTGTTTTGATAAAGCTCTATTCATTATGCTTAACTTTGTTATTTTAGTTGCTGCCTCTCAAAACTACAGTAGTAAATGAAAATCTCTTTTTGCTATTGCACTCTGTATATGCAGCTATGAGCAAGCTGTCACTGAGCTTCTCCCGGAAGAAGCAGCAAGTTCCAATCACTTGACAGTAAGAGTGGTGGTAGGCATGGGCTGCAATACAGTGCCTACAAGTAGTATTCAACCCCTGCAGATTTAGCTGGTTTGATAAGATGCCAATAAGTTAGAGCCTTCAAACTGCATACGAGAGTAGGATTTATTAACAGAAGCATAAATCTTACAAACCAAAAAGTTATGTTGCTCAGTTGAATTTTTATACATTTTAAACATAAAAGTGTGGGTCAATTATTATTCAACCCCTAGGTTTAATATTTTGTGGAATAACCCTTGTTTGCAATTACAGCTAATAATCGTCTTTTATAAGACCTGATCAGGCCGGCACATGTCTCTGGAGTTATCTTGGCCCACTCCTCCATGCAGATCTTCTCCAAGTTATCTAGGTTCTTTGGGTGTCTCATGTGGACTTTAATCTTGAGCTCCTTCCACAAGTTTTCAATTGGGTTAAGGTCAGGAGACTGACTAGGCCACTCCAACACCTTGATTTTTTCCTTCTTGAACCAGGCCTTGGTTTTCTTGGCTGTGTGCTTTGGGTCGTTGTCTTGTTGGAAGATGAAATTACGACCCATCTTAAGATCCTTGATGGAGGAGCGGAGGTTCTTGGCCAAAATCTCCAGGTAGGCCGTGCTATCCATCTTCCCATGGATGCGGACCAGATGGCCAGGCCCCTTGGCTGAGAAACAGCCCCACAGCATGATGCTGCCACCACCATGCTTGACTGTAGAGATGGTATTCTTGGGGTCATATGCAGTGCTATCCAGTCTCCAAATGTCACGTGTGTGGTTGGCACCAAAGATCTCGATCTTGGTCTCATCAGACCATAGAACCTTGAACCAGTCTGTCTCAGAGTCCTCCAAGTGATCATGAGCAAACTGTAGACGAGCCTTGACATGACGCTTTGAAAGTAAAGGTACCTTACAGGCTCGTCTGGAACGGAGACCATTGCGGTGGAGTACGTTACTTATGGTATTGACTGAAACCAATGTCCCCACTGTCATGAGATCTTCCCGGAGCTCCTTCCTTGTTGTCCTTGGGTTAGCCTTGACTCTTCGGACAAGCCTGGCCTCGGCACGGGAGGAAACTTTCAAAGGCTGCCCAGGCCGTGGAAGTCTAACAGTAGTTCCATAAGCCTTCCACTTCCGGATGATGCTCCCAACAGTGGAGACAGGTAGGCCCAACTCCTTGGAAAGGGTTTTGTACCCCTTGCCAGCCTTGTGACCTTTCACGATCTTGTCTCTGATGGCCTTGGAATGCTCCTTTGTCTTTCCCATTTTGACCATGTATGAGTGCTGTTCACAAGTTTGGGGAGGGTCTTAAATAGTCAGAAAAGGCTGGCAAAAGAGATAATTAATCCACACATGTGAAGCTCATTGTTATTTGTGCCTGAACTACTTCTTAATACTTTAGGGGGACCAAACAGAATGCTGGTGGTTTGTAGGGTTGAATAATAAATGACCCTCAGAATTAACTTTTAACGCTTTAAAAAAAAAAAAAAAATTTTTTTGTGGCACTGCATTTCCCACTTCCAGGCTGATCTACAGTCCAAATGTCACAATGCCAAGTTAATTCCGCATGTGTCAACCAGCTAAATCTGCAGGGGGTTGAATACTACTTGTAGGCACTGTATATTGCCACTTCCATTGTCTCTGATGTCTGTCAACTTTAATATTTCAGTCTGCACTTTCCCTGCATTTATTCAGATTCAAAATAACTTTCCAGTTATAGAACATCTCTCGAGCATTTCCAGATCTTCAGCACCTATCCTATATCATTCTCATTAATACAATAATTGGACACATAATTTTTAGTTGTCTGTTTCGATAAAAGCAGATTGTCAGTGATTACACAGATATTTAATTGTTTGGCATCATTTACAGACTGACAGGTAGAATGACTGTATTACTTTCTGTGAATGCAAATCATGTCTTTTTTATTGTTTTATATTTTCACTACATGTCCTTGAAATAATTACATCACTGAAAAGTTTGTCCTGTATTCAGATTACACTTAACTAGCAAAAAACATCCTTTGCAGCAATCTGTTCAAGGCATTCGCTGGTTATTCTTTACTGTAACATATTTGCATAGTTACAGAGGTTGAAAAAAGCCCTACATCCATCAAGCTCCACTTTGTTCATTAGACATTTTTGTCTATAAATCTCTACAAGGCTAGGGCCACACTAGCGTTGTGGCCTCCGTCCTGTGGGGACCGTCAAAAAGCAGGATTCTGGCAGCATTAGCGCAGAGTTACAGTAGTGTAACGCTGCCAACAGAATCCTATTGATGATGGGATCTGAAGCAGATTCAAATGCCGACATTTGAGTGCCGGAGTTTGAAATCTCGCGCTATTTTGTAGTGCACAGGAAAACTTGGAAAGTCATGTTTTCTTGCGCTCTACAAAATACCACATCAAACAAATTCCAAACGGAATCAAGGGTATCTTTAAAATCACAAATTTTTATTATCAAGCTTAAAACCAAGCGTAATAGCTTAATAACGTCAACCATTGTTTTACAAAAATGGAGACAACAAAGAATGGTATGATAATGGAGAAATTAATTACAGTTTTCTTATTATCAAGAGGACAGCGCCTCACAGCATGCTGAAGGGGCCGGAGAGCAACACTCAAAAATCTGCAGTATAAACCGGTTACACCAATTTAGCTATGATGAGATTACTATTAGAATCTCACAGATATTGGACATGTAATATGATCCAAACTGTGAGAACAAGTAGCCTTCAAACTCTATCTCAAATGCCCAGATCACCTGCACTTACAATATACCCATAATGGGATTACAGGCTACACCTGTGCGGACTCATACCTTCAACCCTGCACCTTAAAACACATTTAATTAGGTATATCATAACTCAAGGTACCTAAAATTGGTCCTTTGCTGAGATCAGAACAACCTATATTACAGCCTGGGTAGTTACAAGTTCAGTCCGCACAAAAGTAAACCTGTGCCAGTGAAAAAATAAGGCAAATAATCTAGAATCCTATGGTGAAGTAATACCTACATTCAAAGCAGTGTAGAGAGTGCTCATCCGTTAGCCCCTGTAGCCCCTACGCGTTACGGTCAAAAGACCTCAGGTAGTTTGTACCAGCTGCTCTACAAAATAGTGCGAGATTTCAAACTCCAGTACTTACATGCCGGCATTTGAATGTGCTTCGGGTCCCGTCATTAAATAGATTCTATTGGTAGCATTAGTGCAGCGTAACACTATGGTAACGCTGTGCTAATGCTGCCGGAATCCTGCTTTTTGACGGTCCCCACAGGACGTGAAGTCTCCACGATCAGTGATGGTTTTGGGAGCCATACAGTCTACCAGGAAATTTTAGAGCACTTCATGCTTCCCTCTGCCGACAAGCTTTTTAGAGATGGAAATCTCATTTTCCAGCTGGACTTCCAGCTGGACTTGGCACCTGTCCATACTGCCAAAAGTACCAATACCTGGTTTAATAACCACAGTGTCACTGTGCTTGATTGAATAGCAAACTCGCCTGACCTAAACCCCATAGAGAATCTACAGGGTATTGTCAAGAGGAAGATGAGAGACACCAGACACAATAATGCAGATGAGCCGAAGGCTGCTATCAAAGCAACCTGGGCTTCCATAACACCTCAGCCATGCCACAGGCTGATTGCCTCTATGTCACACTGCATTGATGCAGTAATTCATGTAAAAGGATCTCCAACTAATTATTGAATGCATTTACTGTACATACTTTTCATAAGGCGAACATTTATGAGTTAGAAATCATTTTTTCAGTTGGTCTTATATAATATTCTAATTTTCTGAGATAATGACTTTTGGGTTTTCATTGGCTGTAAGCTATATTCATCAACATTTACATAAATAAACACTTGAAATAGATCACTCTGTTTGCAATTACTCTATATATTCATTTTATGCATTTTACTTTATGCATATATGCATTTTACTTTATGTATTGAATTACTGAAATAAATTATTTTTTTGATGATATTCTAATTTATTGAGATGCACCTGTATAACTAAGATCTCTTCTGAGACATCTTTTTTTCTAAGTTAAACCAGCCTAACTTTTCTAATCTTTCATCATATGATAGGTCTTTCACTCCTTGTAATTTGTTTCTCACCTTTGAACTGACTATTACTTCTAAATATCCTTTTTAAAATGTGGTGTCGAGAACTGGATCCCATATTCTACTGCTTCTTGTTGGGTATAGTTGAAGGGAACCTATCTGTTGACTTTTCTACCCCAAATTAATTAATTAATTAATTAATTAAATCATTCATTCATTCCTGTGTAAACTGTGAACTAAAGGACAGTTTTGGTTAAGAATTGTAAGTCTTCGTGTTTGTCTTCACTTTGGATGATATCTGGTTTGCCTAAGACATCGATGATAAACAGCCACTCAGAAGGTAGGACCTTACCCTGCACAAATCCTCAAATATGCCCAGGTCCAACACAATACCACCAACAATATCTCCCACTTTGTGGGGATGGACAGGGCATCTAAGGACCATACCATGACTAAAACTACTGCTCTCACAAATAATGCAGTTGGCAGGACCAAGCCTTGCTTCAGGAGAAACAGCATGTAGCAAGTAAGGCTGGAGATGCAGTAAAGACATTGAAAGTTCTGTGGTCTGTGTAGGAGGGTCAGCACATGGAGAGTGGAATTTCAGACTTTGGCGCGGTAAAGAAAATAATCTATGTCCTTCATGGGCATCAGAGAAGTGCAATGGCTTGAAGGCTTGTCCAGCCACTAAAAGGTTTTGCCATTAGGAGGGGAGTCTGCCCTGGAAGGAGGCTGGTCTATTGAAGATTTACAGCAGAGAATGGTTGAAGGCTGCAAAAAAATGGGATAGAGAGCTGGAAGATAGCACACTCTGCAAAAGAGGGGTGGGGCAAAAATGCCCATGGTACATAGTGTGTTGCCCTCCTGTTGAAAGCAGTAGGGTAAGCAGGAGCAGAACAGAGTTGTATGATGGCAGAGTGGCTGCCAGCGGTGAGTGTGGATGGTTACAGTCCTTTCTGGGAGTCTAGCACAGAAGGTAGGACTGAGAATAAGCCAGGTGCTCAGCAGGAAATCTCTTCCATTTTTCTCTACCTTTTCCGGGAGCAGGAGAATACTGAACAATTCATATGTGGGTTGTAAGGCCTTAGATTAGTGAAGGCTGAAGAAAACTGGGTTTGACCTCTGATGGGAAGAGAGTTGAGCATTTCACCAACAGCACTATTCCAGAACTTAATCACAGGCGGGGAAGTCATACAGTTCAATCCACTACAAAGATGCAGTCACATCCGATAATTCACAACTTGACACAGGGTTTTTGTGGAATGTGCATTCAGTGGAGCCTGGAAACTTGTTCTGGTCAGAAGGTCCATTTAGGAATGGTGTTTGGGTAGTATTTTTGAAGTAAAGCAGTCAATGATGCGTTTCCCTGTGCGTGGTGCAAATCGCACTACCCGCAGTCAGCTGTGTAGCTGGTATCCAGGGAACACAGTGGGTTGCTAGGGGCCGCATTCACCACTATGCAGCCTGCGTGCAGGCTGTGTAGTGAGGAAAAGATTCTAAGTTTTCTGCAAACAACGCAGGAAACTTAGAATCGTCCAAGTGTGACCCTAGCCTAAGGCCTGAAACTTGGTGAGACATTACAATTCAGCATCCTGATTCTGCCCCTCTTCTCATCCCCCTGCACTTGTGCTCTCCCCCAGCTCCCCATCTCATCCCTCTGCCCCCCGATCTCACCCCCTGCTCCGATCTCATGCCCCTGCTCTCTCTCCCTGCCCCTGCTCTCTCCCCTGCTCCTGCTCTCTCCCCTGCCCCCAATCTCATCCCCCTGCCCCTTCTCTCTCCCCTTGCCCCCAATCTCATCACCCTGCCCCTACTCTCTCCCCCTGCCCTCTGCATCCCTGCAGTGATTACCGGATCTCTGTTGATCACTCCCTCCCGCTCACCACTGGTCCTCCAGTACTCCTCCGGTCCAGCTCCTCCTGTGGTGGTGCGGGTTTCTCCTCCTCATCTCGCTGCATGGAGATGAAGGTGCAGAAGAGCGGTGGGACACAGAGCCAGGGCACAGCGACAGCCCTGGCACAGTGATCTGTAATGTGATCACTGTGCCAGGACTGTCAGATCCCTTCACTGCAGCTCGATCCCCATGCAGGGGGATCGGGCTGCAGTGAAGTGATCTGACAGCCCTGGCACAGTGATTCATTATTTGATCACTGTGCCAGGGCTGTCAGATCACTTCAATGCAACGTTGGGTCACCTGACCCAAGCCTCAGAGATCATGTGATCTCTGAGACTTGGGTTTGCACAGTGATGCTGCTCTGTACGCCAATGATCCTTCATACAGTGCTGTGCAAATTAATTGGGACAAAGCAAGTTTTTACTTTTTTCTCTTGCATTAGTTTTACTATTTCTGATAAGTGTTTTATCAGTTCTTGGTGTCGTTTCCCTTTTTCTTCCACATTTCCCTTTTCGTTTTGGAGAAAACGATCCAGTTTCATTGTGTGTGCGATTTTATTCTTGAAACTGTAGATTTTCCAATACCAACAGTGGAAACGATTTCTCTTACAGTCAGACTTGTATCCGATTTTTTTTATTTTGTACCCACTTTTCTTCTCTTTTACAGGACTTTTGCAGTGTATTTATTGATACACTGCAAAAGTACTCGGTACTTTCTACTCCCGAGTAATCCTAATTTACTCGGCGAGTAGCGAGTACCCGAATACCGCTACTATTCGGCGAGTAGCCGAATAGTAGCGAGTAGACTCGCTCATCCCTATTCTAGACCTTTTCCTTGGAATAACATCCATTTTTACAGGCCCGAATCACACTGAGAGAAAAAGTACACAAAACCACTCCTCACAGAAACAAGCTCTCAACTGAAGCTGAGGGGGCAGCTAGCTGTTATTTTTTTACTAAAACCAGTCAAACCACATTTTGTTACTCAAGGTTGTATACTCACACCTGTTCAAAGCAGTTAAAACTGGTTTGAATCACTGACTGGTAACTCCAACTTACGATTTTAATTAAAAAATACTTAGTCCCAATTAATTTTCACACTACTGTACAGTGCATCATCACTATGACACCAGAGACTGCAACAAGAGGACACTTGATCCCTTGTTGCAGTCTCTGGATGTAGCAGAGGTGATAGAGTGTCGTGGGACCTTTGTTGTGAACTACATTGGATCTATATAATAAAGATGGAGTCCGAATTTTGTTTGTATTTTTTTTCAAATAAAAAGATTTTTCTCTGTGTGGTGTTTTTTTGACTATAGTATTTACTAGGGATTCCCAATGGCCGAGTCTAACATTGGCCCGACATTATGAATCTCGGGCTTAGTGCCAGCTGCCAATAAAAAAGCTGTCATTAACCTCTTTATTACACAATTTGCCACCGACACCTTGGCAACTGTAAGAGTCTGGGTACAGAGCCAGAAAATGGCGCTTCAATGAATGTGCCATTTTCTGGGGCGGCTGCGGGCAGCAATTCGCAGCATGGGGGGCCCAGAACGTTCGGGCCTCTCCATGCTGATGATTCCAGCCCCCAGCTGCCTAGTTGTACCTGGCTGGCCCAAAAATATGTCAGAGCCCAACGTTGTTATTTTTTTCTAGAATTAGTTCTAGAAAAAAAAAATGGGCTTCGCTGTATTTTTGGTTACCAGCCAGGTACAACGAGGAAGCTAAGGGTTGTTGGCAGTCCATAGCTACCAAGTTGTACCTGGCTGGACCAAAAAATATGGTGGAGCCCCACGTCATTATTTTTTCTAAAATCAGTTCTAGAAATAAAAAAAAAAGGGTCTCGCTGTATTTTTGGTTGCCAGCCAGGTACAACTTGGCAGCTGCGGGTCTGGTATCTTCAGCAGGAGAGACCCAAATGTTGTGGGCCACCACGCTGCAAATTGCAACCCACAGCCACCCCAGAAAAGAGCGCATTCATTTGAAGCGCCATATTCTGGTGCTGTACCCCAACTCTTCTATTTGCCTTTGTGCTGTTGGCAATGCTGGTTGCACACGGGTTCTCTATACGCGACATGATGTTTGCTAACAATTTCAATGGAAAATTAGCTCCAGTTGTTAGCGGACACCATGTCACATATTGAGAGCCCCTATCTGTGTGCCAGAACATTGGAGCTCCCCTACAAGTGACCCTATTTTGGAAGTTAGGCCCCCCCCAAGAAACTTATCTAGATGCATAGTGAGCACTTTGAACCCCCAGGGGCTTCACAAATTAGTCCGTAAAAGGGAAAAAAGATTTTTGTTATAAAAAAGTATTTTTTTCATTTTTACGGATCAATTTATGAAGCACCTGGGGTATCAAAGTGCTCACTATGCATCTAGATAAGTTCCCTGTGGTGTCTAGCTTCCGAAATGGGGTCAGTTATGGGTGAGCTCTAATGTTTAGGCACACAGTGGCTCTCCATACGCAACATTGTGTCCGCTAACAATTGGAATTGTTAACGGATGTACAAAGCCATACACAACCTGGCCCCACCATACATCTCCGACCTGGTCTCCCGATACCTACCCTCACGCAACCTCCGCTCCTCCCAATGACTCCTCCTCTGCTCAACCCTCATCACCTCTTCGCACAACCGCGTCCAGGACTTCGCCTGGGCATCTGCCTTACTCTGGAACTCCCTGCCCCAACATGTCAGACACTCTCCGACCCTGAGAAGCTTCAAGTGTCACCTGAAGAGTCACCTATTCCGCCAAGCCTACAACCTGCCATGAGACCCAGGTGACCGCCCCATACCTGACATTCCCCCATCCTACTGTATCCCCACCCGCCCCTTGTAGACTGTGAGCCCTCGTGGACAGGGTCCCTGCCCCTCCTGTACCTGTACATCCCGATCGCCTAGATTTAGTGTACTTGTTCTTGTCTCCCTTATCCTCATGTAAAGCGCCATGGAACCTAATGGCGCTATATAAAAAAATAATAATTATAATAACGGATACCATGTCGCATATGGAGAGCCCCTGTGTGCCTAAACATTTTGTACCATGGAAGAAAGTTCTCAGTCAGAAACTCTATAGACTTTGCAGAGGTCATTTTCACACCTTCAGAAACCTTAAAGGGGCCTACCAGCTGTTTCTCAATGATTCCAGCCCAAACATGACTCATCCACGTCCTTGCTGACATTGCAGCCTTGTTAGGACATGGTGGCCATCCACCAACCATCCACTACTCCATCCATCTGGACCATCCAGGGTTGCTCGGGACTCATAGTAAACAAGACTGTTTGAAAATTAGTCTTCATGTATATCTGGACCCACTGCAACTGTTTCTCCTTATGAGTACTGTTTAGGGGTGGCCGAATAGTAGGTTTATGCACCACAGCAAGCCTTTGAAGGCTCCTACACCTTGAGGTTCAAGGGACTCCTGAGACACCAGCAGCTTCAAATATCTTTTTGTTGGTTTGCAAGGCCTATTTAGCAGCTGCTCTCTTAATCCGATGAACTTGCCTGGCAGAAACCTTCCTCACTCTACCTTTTTCTGCACCATCACATCTGTGCTCAGAATCATCCACAAATCTCTTCACAGTACGATGATCACGCTTAAGTTTTTGTGCAATATCTAATGTTTTCATCCCTTGGTCAAGGCAGTGCACTATTTGTTGCTTTTCGGCAGCAGAGAGATCCTTTTTCTTTCCTATGTTACTTGAAAACTGTGCCCTGCTTAATATTGTGGAACACTCAGTTTTCCTTTTATTGGGCTCACCTGCCAAACTAATTATCACAGATATCTGAGATTGATTTCAGTGATCCAAAGAACCCTGAAACACAATACCATCAATGGGTTTCCATCTATGCATTGGTTGTAAATAGTTCTTAATGAAATCAGTGAGATCTGCCAATGGAACTTACTGTGTATGACATTGATGTGGTCAATATGTAAGAAAAACGGCACTCACCAGGTCAGCGGGTAACGGGATCTTTATTGCGGGAACATACAGAGTGCAAGGAGGGGGCGCCGAGGTGACAACGGGTCCGTTTCGGGCAAAGGCCCTTCTACCGGTAGAAGGGCCTTTGCCCGAAACGGACCCGTTGTCACCTCGGCGCCCCCTCCTTGCACTCTGTATGTTCCCGCAATAAAGATCCCGTTACCCGCTGACCTGGTGAGTGCCGTTTTTCTTACATATTGATGACGATTTGTTTACTATACTGGCAACACCGGTCGCACTAGTGCTTCCCGCCTCACATGCATATTCCACTGCCTAAGAAGGATTACTGGTCGTAGTGGTGCCCCTTTTTCGTTTCTGTTGGATTTTTTATTTGACATTGATGTGGACTTGCTATGCTGACATGCTTTGTATTTGTATGCTTGTACCTCATCTCTGGCATGCTGCCGGTTTCCAATAGAATGAATGTTGTAACTAGACATAAAACAAATGTTTCCCTATCTAGTGCATACATCATACAAGAATGAGGAAGCAGATCCAGTATAGTAAACAGCACCAGCAACTAAACTGTACAAACTGAGATATACTATATATACTAGATATAATGTTTTTTCAAGGACAGTGTGCAGTGTATGGTATACAGTGTCATATACTGTGTGATATGCGAGAATCATTATTATAATTGATAATATGCTGGAGCTTTGGACTAAAAATTAGATTTACACAATATACTGAATTTTATAAACTGTAATAATTGTTAAGCACTTTTGATATAAATTGGGCAGTGATGATCGTTTCTTTATCTCGTGTTTCTCTGTCAATTGACGATTAGCTCTATATATACGAGTCCAACTTTACACTATGACATATATATGTGTATTATATCAAAAATAATGTCTAGGTGTAGAATTTTGTTGTATGTGTCTCATGCTTTGTATTTGTATGCTTGTACCTCATCTCTGGCATGCTGCCGGTATCCAATATAATGAATGTTGTAACTAGACATAAAACAAATGTTTCCCTATCCAGTGCATACATCATACGACAAACAAGTAAGAATGAGGAAGCAGATCTAATATAGTAAACAGCACCAGCAGCTAAACTGTACAAACTGAGATATACTGTGTAAAATATCAAACAATGCACCCTAATTATCAGCATTTTTATTATTCATACATTACTTTAAAGAATTGCTCACATAATGGCCTTTTATTCAATTTGAATAACGGTATTATAATTATTACACTTCTTCCTACTGTGTAAAGAGATACCAATTGCTTGTGTATTAAAAAGCTAATCCATTGTTCACATTAATAATAATGAATGAATCAATATGTATAATCAACCCGCTGACTGATGACAGCATCGTACCGGAAACTGATGCAGCCCTGGCTGTGACGGATCTGTCTAATTACTGAGAAACTTAATAATTAGCAGCGTCTTGAAAGGTTCTTCTGAGTAAAGTATGTCACAGCACCTTGAAAAGGCATTTGGAACATAACAATGATATGTTATACAAACATAGAGAGTTAGGAAAATAACTCCCTCCTGAACGGAGGGATTTCTCATCAGTAAACCACATACGGTAAATTTGGATCCTAAACCCTGGACCTGCAGTTATGGTGATGCAGTAATATATTAATTAGGATCCTGTTTAATGCTGGAAAAAATGGTTTTAAAAATATAGACACACACCACTCCTTCCTGTCCTCCAGGCAGTGCTGCAGTAAGAACTAGTTTATTAACAATAACCACAGATTAAGACCCCACAACATATCCATTCTATTAGTCTAATTACCATCTAATATGTGGGGCAAATAGGACCCATTTACCGTATATACTCGTGTATAAGCCGACTCGTGTATAAGCCGACCCCCCTACTTTTGCCCCCAAAACCTGGGAAAACCTATTGACTCGTGTATAAGCTGAGGGTGGACCCCAGCACAGGTATACAGCCCCCAGCAGTGTAGTATACAGCAGCCTCCCCAGTGGTGTATACAGCAGCAGCCCCTGTGGTAGTATACAGCAGCAGCCCCAGTGGTATATACAGCAGCAGCCCCAGCGGTTAGTATACAGCAGCCCCAGAGGTATATACAGCAGCCCCAGTGGTAGTATACAGCAGCCCCAGTGGTAGTATTCAGCAGCCACAGAGGTGTATACAGCAGCACCAGTGGTAGTATACAGCAGCCCCAGTGGTAGTATACAGCAGCCCCAGTGGTAGTATACAGCAGCCCCAGTGGTAGTATACAGCAGCCCCAGAGGTATATACAGCCACAGAGGTATATATAGCAGCCCCAGTGGTAGTACACAGCAGCCCCAGAGGTATATACAGCCCCAGAGGTATATACAGCAGCCCCAGTGGTAGTATACAGCAGCCCCAGAGGTGTATACAGCAGCCCCAGTGGTGGTATACAGCAGCCCCAGTGGTAGTATACAGCAGCCCCAGTGGTAGTATTCAGCAGCCACAGAGGTGTATACAGCAGCACCAGTGGTAGTATACAGCAGCCCCAGTGGTAGTATACAGCAGCCCCAGTGGTAGTATACAGCAGCCCCAGAGGTATATACAGCCCCAGAGGTATATACAGCCCCAGAGGTATATATAGCAGCCCCAGTGGTAGTATACAGCAGCCCCAGAGGTATATACAGCCCCAGAGGTATATACAGCAGCCCCAGTGGTAGTATACAGCAGCCCCAGAGGTGTATACAGCAGCCCCAGTGGTAGTATACAGAAGCCCCAGTGGTAGTATACAGCAGCCCCAGAGGTATATACAGCCCCAGAGGTATATACAGCAGCCCCAGTGGTAGTATACAGCAGCCCCAGAGGTATATACAGCCCCAGAGGTATATACAGCAGTCCCAGTGGTAGTATACAACAGCCCCAGAGGTATATACAGCCCCAGAGGTATATACAGCAGCCCCAGTGGTAGTATACAGCAACCCCAGAGGTATATACAGCCCCAGAGGTATATACACCCCCCATCAGTATACAGGCCCCCCCTTGCTGCACAATCCTATAAAGGAATACATTAGTATACTTATCCCTGCCGCTGTCCCGCTGCCGCTGTCCCGCCGCCGCCATCGCGCTCCTCCGTCTTCATCCAGCGTCTTCCGGCTTCCTTCTTTGGTGCGCAGACAATGACGTCATTGCCTGTGCCCACCGGAGGAAGCCGGAAGAAGACGGATGAAGACGGAGGAGCGCGATGTCGGCGGCGGGACAGCGGCAGTGGGACAGCGGCAGGGATAAGTATAATAATGTATTCCTTTACAGGATTGTGCAGCAAGGGGGGGCCTGTATACTGATGGGGGCGGGCTGCTGTATACTGTATACATTGTATACAATATACAGTGACTCGCGTATAAGCCAAGGGGGGGACTTTTCAGCCCAATTTTTGGGCTGAAAAAATCGGCTTATACGCCAGTATATACAGTGGTTCATGGACAAATCGCAACATTAACCTAGTTACTTTCTCAACAAGAAAAAAAGTGATTAAAAAGTCCATATAGATGAAAAAAGTGCACATATACTTTATTAAATGATTTTGTACAAGGTAAATTAGGGAACAATATATAAAAAACCTCAAGGAAATTACAGATCTAAGTCACAAAGTTACATTGAGCAGGAGAGAATATTACAAACATACATATAGATATACAGGCTTGGAGATGGAACAGATAATAGATAAGTACTAGATGTACGTGTGGCGCCCCTGCGTCCAGGAGGCCACAAAGGGAACTGCAGCCAGGCAGGTAGGACACTTGTTGCACACCAACACCCTCACAGCCCACATAACCCACGTGTAAGAGAAGGTAACATCCACGCCTGAGATTAGAGACTGAGGGGTGGTGGATTTAGAGGAGTGGGTTGGGCACACCCGTAGTCAGGTGACTTGAGAGTATATAGGAAGGGGGAGGAGGCAGGTGTTCAGTAGGCCCAGGGTGCCGAGCTGTAAAGATCAACAGTAGGCCGAGGTAGGCTGAACAGCAAAGACCAAGAGTAGGCCACAGTGAGCTGAGATGCAAAGGCCAGAAGACAGCAGCAAGTTGAGCTGAAGCTGAGCAGGAGAGAGCCACACGTCCTGGAAGAGTGAGGGCAGAAGGAACGCAGAATCTGTACTGAGCCAGTGTGAGCCAGAGGAGAGAGAAAGCCTATCCAGAGCCGGATCCCCAGGAGTGTGAGAGAGCCGAGAGGGACGGTGTAACCCGGGGCCCTAGAACTACAGCTAAAGCAACTGACTGCAGGCGGAGTAGCCCTCCTATATACCAAGAGACACAGAGAGAAAGGAACCTAGTAGAGCCTCAGGCTTGAGGACTGCTGGAGGCTGGGCTGAAGTAGAGTGTCGGCTCTAGAGGGGACCGTAGTTTACCCGGCATCCCCAAACAACACGACGAGGGATCTTAGTTCCAGATTGAGATCCCTACCCTAAAGGACAGGCAGCTCAGTGACAAACTAAGGACTCACAGGGGCCCGAGTCACCGCCATACTGTCCAGCGTTTTACACACACCCGTGGAGACGGAGACCGTTATAGCCCGGAAAGGACACTGCAGACTGTGTGAGGAGTCACAGAGAGAGGCCTGGCTGCAGGGAGCAAAGGGAACCCGGAGAGGAGAATGCGCCCGTGTACTAAGAATTGTACTTGAACTGTGTAAGAACTGTAAATGAGCTGTAAAGTGACTGGAAGAACTGAGAGTAAACTTGAAAACCCTGGAACTGCTTCCCTTGTGTTTCAGCATGAAAGTGATTCTCTCCTTACAGGATACAGCCTGTCAGCACCAGCCAGGGGGAGAGATCCCTGCAGCGTCTGCAAAGTAAGTGTGCTACACACTCCACAATAGAGTTAACCCTTACTGCCCCGGGGAACACAGTTCTACCCACTGGAACTATTACACCTAAGCTGCTATCCCATCGTCCCCGGGGTTCTGCAGCAGCGGCGGCCCCCATCACTGGCCGCATCAAGTGGGTGGCGTCACGACTGACAATCCCCTGTAGATATTCCCCTTTTATTGGCGAGCCCGGGACACGGACCGGACCAGGACCACCCGTGACTTCCCCAGCAGCAGACCGGTCCGGTACCGAGTACCCCCCGTCCCAGTGGGCCCGATAACCGTATATTTACTAAAAAACAAATTATTTCATTTACTACATCAATAGTCGTATCCACAATGATGCAAAATAACCGACATAGCAACAAAAAAATTATTCCTTTTATCACCATTTATGTATATATGGGCATCAATATATATTGCAGTACTCTGCAGCCTGTGGACAGAGATGTACTACCCCCTCCTATCACTTATCCTTAATGAGCACTATGTGTCCATCAAGGGACTCTCTTACTCACGAGAGCTGTCAAGACCAACTGTATATGCCGATATGTGAGCCACAAATCACCCTATGCTCATACAGAATATAATATACAGTATAAGGGTACATTACCTTTCTATATGTTGTGTGACTGTGTTTGTTGCTAGCGCCCAATGCGCATATCGCTTACAACCTTCGTCAGAGGGTGTGAAGGGCAAGGGGAAGAAGACAGTTTAAAAATAGTGCGTAGCCAATCAATATTCTCCACAGTCGCCATAGTAATACACGCTTTCCCCGAGTCAATCGGAGCTGCGTCAACACCCAACGTCATGGGGAGGAGGAGCGTGGATCACATGACCCGCTATCCCCATCACCATAGAGACACCACAAGCGGCGAACAGACATCACAAGCCGGGGGAGGCGCCAGTAAGGTGGGTATTTAGATGGTGTGGGCCAATAAGGGAGGGATATTAAATAAAACACATCCCAGCCCTCATATGTACAGTATGTGTACAGTTGTGGCCAAAAGTATTGACACCTCTGCAATTCTGTCAGATAATACTCAGTTTCTTCTGAAAATGATTGCAATCACAAATTCTTTGGTATTATTATCTTCATTTAATTTGTCTTCAATGAAAAAACACAAAAAGAATTGTCCTAAAGCCAAATTTGGATATAATTCCACACCAAACATAACAAAGGGGGTGGACAAAAGTATTGGCACTGTTAAAAAAATCATGTGATGCTTCTCTAATTTGTATAATCAACAGCACCTGTAACTTACCTGTGGCACCTAACAGGTGTTGGCAATAACTAAATCACACTTGCAGCCAGTTGACATGGATTAAAGTTGACTCAACCTCTGTCCTGTGTCCTTGTGTGTACCACATTGAGCATGGAGAATAGAAAGAAGACCAAAGAATTGTCTGAGGACTTCAGAAACCAAATTGTGAGGAAGCATGAGCAATCTCAAGGCTACAAGTCCTCAAGGCACCCTTCAAATATCAGGGACCTGGAGCAGTTTGCCAAAGAGGAATGGTCTAAAATTCCAGCAGAGCATTGTAAGAAACTTTGATGGTTACCGGAAGCGGTTGATCGCAGTTATTTTGGCTAAAGGTTGTGCAACCAAGTATTAGGCTGAGGGTGCCAATGCTTTTGTCTGGCCCATTTTTGGAGTTTTGTATGAAATGATCAATGTTTTGCTTTTTGCTTCATTCTCTTTTGTGTTTTTTCATTGAAGACAAATTAAATGAAGATAATAATACCAAAGAATTTGTGATTGGAATCATCTTCAGGAAGAAACTGAGTATTATCTGACAGAATCGCAGGGGTGTCAATACTTTTGGCCACAACTGTATGTGAAGATAGTTAATATAAGCAGGAGATGCGGGGATATCTATATTCGTATCTCAAATAGTCATATATAGAAAATACATAAAGCAACAATGTGTATACACTGCACTCACAGACACATAGACAATAAATGCATAAAAAAGGCATATAATATCACAGTTAACACCTGTGCACATACGTATAAAAATATGAGTAAGGTGCAAAATACAACATATATTTGGCTATAAATCTCAACTTCCAACCCGAATCGAACTAAATATAGAAATGCATATATGCACACAACAAAAAAAGAGAGGGAGGGGGCGACAAAAACATTATTATTACATGTGAACTAAAGATAATAAGTAGTCACATAATTATCCTTATAATAATGAAGAATTACATTTGTACCCTTAATAATAGTAATAATAATCTTGATGTTTACCATAATCTAACATATAATTTCTTAGGATAATCTATGAGACCATCACTCTCATTGTGTGTGGATGTCTTCCATAAGAGGCTCTAAAACTATGTGATCAAACATAATCTCTTCATATACTTTGCCCATATGTCGATAAGACACCAAAGGGAGAGAAGTTAAATAGAAAAAAGCTGACACTGCAAAAATTTAAATATAAAACAATTAAAAAGATACGAAGATGTTAAAACCAACAAAACCTCTTTATATAGTAGGACCTCATAAGAATGGCACGAAACTAATGTTTTCATTTAAACCTTGTGGATGGACCGTTTTAAGGGTCCATATCCACCGTGTCTCCAATTGGGCTAGCCTGCGTGTTGCTGCTCCACCCCTGATACCTAGGTTTATGGAATCAATTCCACCCCCCTAAACCCTGCGCTGTTACATTGATGGAAAGCTTTAAAATGTCTAGGGATTGTTTTAAGGGTGGCCTCATCAATGGCTTCTTTCGCCGCCTCAATCCCCAAAACATGTTCCCTGATACATACTTTTAGTTGGCGGCTAGTAAGACCAACATATATTTTGTTACACACACAAGTCGCATAATATATTACAAATTTAGATTCACATGTAATCCATTTTCTTATCTCATATGTTTTTTGTTCATCCGAGTCCACAAATGCGGTACTCCTTTCAACATTGGAACAGGCCAGACATTTATTGGATGGTATGCATTCAGACGGTGGTGTATAGGCATCCAAAATGTATTAGTACCCTTATTCTCATAATGAGTATGGACTAAGATGTCTTTCAGGTTCCTACCCCGCCTTATAGACATATATGGACGACGTGGTATGATTTTCTCCAAAGTGGGGTCTGCCCTCAGGATATGCCAAGACCGCTCTATAGCCCTCCTGACATCACCAAAGGCCGAATTATACTTGGTAACGAACCAGATCTTATTGTCTGATTCTCGCTTGCCAGAGGAATACAGCAAACTGTCCCTTTTGGGATACTTAGTTCTGTTATAAGCTCGTTTGATCGATCGTTTGCTGTATCCTTGTTCAAGGAAGCGATTCCTCAGATCAATAGCTTGACTTTCAAAGTCCTCATCATGCGAGCATACCCTACGTAGCCTGAAAAATTGTCTAATTGGTACAGAGTTAATCATATTGTTGGGATGGGCAGAGGAGGCGTGCAATAAAGTGTTAGATGATGTGGGTTTACGATATAGGGTTGACTGCAGGGTGCCATTATCATCCCTGAAGAGTGTCACATCTAGAAAGTCAATCGATTTAGCTGACCATGCATAAACGAGGTGGATGTTAAGTCCATTGGAATTTAATCTCTTCATGAAGAGATCTAATTCCCCCACAGAATCCTAACAGATGAGGAGAATGTCATCAATATACTGCACCCAAAATGGGTCATGGTCAACAGACAAACCTTCATCTGACAGGAAGAGATCCCTCTCCCACAGCACCAGGAACAGATTTGCGTATGCAGGTGCAAATGAAGCACCCATTGCAGTTCCCTGGAGCTGTAGGAAGAAGGATCCTTTGAAGGTAAAAAAATAGTGTGTCAGAGAAAACTCCAATAAGGACAACACAAACTCTATCAAATCAGCTGGTAGATAAGACATTCTCAAGAAGAATCCCACAGCATGCAACCCATCAGAATGCTTAATATTCGTATACAGAGATTCTACATCTCCACATACTAAAACGGACCATAGGCACAAGGAGATGCTTTAAATTTTTTTTAGGAGATCACCTCTATCCTTTATGAAGGAGGGAAGAGACTCAATAAGAGGCTGCAGAATGAAATCAATCCATTTATTAATATTCTCTAGGAAGTTGTTATTACCTGAGATGATTGGTCTCCCTGGTAGAACTGTCTTACTCTTATGTATCTTTGGTAATAGATATAACGTACAGATAGACGGCTCCACTACTTGTAGGGCCAAAGCCAGATCTTTGGTGATAACGCCACCCTCAACGGCCACTACTAAAAGTATTATAAGTTTACCAATGTATTTGGACAGAGGGTTAAATGTTAATTTTTTATAGCATGTTTTATTGCACAATTGTTTAAATGCCTCTTCCTCATACATTGATTTGGGCCAGATGACGATGTTACCACCCTTATCTGCTGGCTTCAGCACTACATCTGGAAGACCACTCAGCTCTGCCAATCTCAGTCTCTCATCTTGTGTCAAGTTATCTCCCTATCATACCTAGGGATCTCCTCAAGATCTTTAGACACAACTCTGATAAACAGGTCTAAATTCAAACAGGTGCATAGTGGGAGAAATTTCTTAGAGCGTGGTTTTATATTGGAGGGTATCCTACCTCTCTCAGAATTTCTATGCTCAAGAGGGAGGTCGTCCAACATCGTCAACATCGTATTTTCTTCTTCTGTGGGGAGAGTAGAGTGTACATTATTATCAAAGAAATGTCTCTTAAAGAAAAGAGATCATACAAGTAAATTAAAATCCTTGATAGCTTGGAAAGTATAATATACCCTTATATATTATGTATTGACCCCCAAATTACCTTGTACAAAATCATTTGATAAGGTATATGTGCACTTTTTTCATCTATATGGACTTTTTTTCTTGTTGAGGAAGTTACTGAGTAAGAACTAGTCGCAGCATTTTTCCTGCGAGCATGCCCACACAGATTTAATTAACATCTCGCCCAACATGTGTAACTATGTCAGATGGCACATTAATCCAAGCTCAGTGTGTATGCTAACTAAAAGCGATCTCTGCAGCACTGCTCACTAGAATGGAAGCAGCTCCAAGCTTTTACCAAGTAATTTTTCTCCAGTATACTAATAGTTAAAGGGGAGCTCTGGGGAAAGAAACAGTTTTAGTATTGTCCTTGCCCTTCTACATGATGAAGCAGAGATCTACACTGAAGTTCTAGGATCTATAGATCGCTTATAAATATATCAAATCATATCTGCTCATTAGCTCTCATCCCTCCCTTAGGGGACAGAGAAATTCAGTGAATCTGCAGGACAGAGCAGGAAGGGTGTCAGGGGAATGTACCTTAGGGGTTACAGGATCATTTTACATTCCCACCTTGGTGGGGATCACGGCTGGTCGGTTCCCGGTTCCATGCCCTGGACCCTCAGTGGCGGGGATGGTGGGGGATGATGATGATGGATGGGGAAATGGTAACGTGACGCCACCTGTGGTACCTGTTAACGTAGATGTCAGCGCTGAGGTGATGGAGGTGCAGCTCACAGTAGAACAGCTCCCCACAGGTGGAGCTTTACCTCAGGGCAGCAGGGTGGATCAGGGGAGTTGTTGTCCTCACCTCTTTGATGCTATGGGAGCCCTTGGGACGATGGAGAAAGGAGCACAGACACCACTTCAACTCAAACGTTTCTTTACTGGTACCGGGCAGATGATGAAGTACACAGTACAGTCTGGTTTAGCGGGGACGTAGCCACAGATTTTGAGGTAACTTTGCAGAGTCTATCGATGGTATCTTTTTAATAGCTTTCTGGGTGTGGGTTCCTCTTTAACTCTCTTTAACCACACTGAAGAGTCCTTTCGCCAGTCCCCTGGTCTGTTACTGTTAGGTACAGCTGGTTCCTTACCGGTATGGACGAGAACGACAACAAGCTAATCCTCCCGCCACCGGAATTCGGTCCTTTCCCTAAAGTGTCCTGGACCAATTGGGGACAGAGATAGGGATTCAGTCTGTGGCGCTATGGCTTCCTTATTTCGGTCCCACAGCTTCTTGGTTTTCAGTAGGGATAGACCAATTGACTGCCTCGGCTCTGGTATGCCGGTGACGACCCCTGACTCCCCAACCTGCTCCAACCGATCCTGGATTGTCCCCTCCTGTGTCTGGGTCACCCCTCTTCAAAGCGGTGCCCTCCTGTCACGGATGCAGTTTCCTGACGTCCGCCTTTGCTGCTTCCTCAGCACCGTCCTCATTCTGTCTCACTTGCTGACTGACTAACTGTCACTTTAAGTCTCCCGCTCTACTGTAGGCTCCACCTCCTGGGACCTACTGAATATACGGTTCCCTGCCCTAAGGTGGCCTATTGTATGGGTGCTTATGACAGACTCTGTGGGAAACCCCATATCCCTGACTACGGAGGCACTACATCTTCTGTTTGGGGTGCAGTACCTCCCTGTGGCACCTTGCCATAGGGGCGCCACAGACACACTATACGAGATGCATGCCAGAGTCTCCCATGACTGACCCGGAATGGCCCCTGCCTTTCTGAATGGGTGTGCGTCAGCCATTTTGGGTGAGTCATGCAAGACTCATCTCGCATGCATCTCACACAGTGTGTCTCCGGCCTTAGGCTGGGGTCAAACATGCTTATGAGTCGTGTGAGTGCAATGCAAGAAGATCTCTCATTGCACTCAGTCCCATCTTAGACAATGATGCAGCTCAGATCTAGGCCCTAGAGTATTTCCTAGGCCCTAAACTGACTGAATAAAAAATGCAGCATTCTGCAATTGTCAGCGGGTCTCGGATCACTTATTCCATTACAAGTCCATGAGTGCGAGTCAAACATTGGACTGTACTCGAATGACATCCATTGTAGTGCAATATTCACAGAAACATACAATGGAGGGATTGGGAAAATTAATCTCTCCTTCTCCTCCACAGATGTGATCCGATCACAGAATCAGATCAAAGTATAGTAACACTTGGCTCACGCTCACAGCAGACCCTGAGCCAAATATCATTAGCATATCGTATCCAATGCCATAAGCTAAAATGACTCTAAGGCACCCTAGGGTCCAAGTGCCACAGTGTCATTATCACCTCGGGTGGTAGTGTCACACTTGAGAGCAACAGAGGGACTTAACACCAGGCAAAACTCAAAGCACACAACACCGTTCTGCCTCCTGGAAGGGGGAGATCTAAACCTGGGTTCTGGGTAAGCTCCCCAATAAATTCTGGTCTGGGGCAAATTTAGGCAGTTCAGTTCCTAGGAGCACTGAGGAAGACATCCTGTGGAGTATGTGGACTAGGAGCCATGCTAAGCTAGTCCCAGAATAGCTAAGCCTAGCGTGAGGGACCTAAGGCAGGGGTCTTAGGAAGTGGAAAGGAGCCTAGGGAGCGCAGCGGTGTCATGCTTACCCTGGAGGAACAACGTAAAGGATGGGCACCGGAATCCGAGGTTGTGCAGGGCCTAATGACCCGGCAGCCAATACCGGAAGGTGAGGAATTTCAAGTTCCCCAACCACACTGTACCCGGAGGCAAAGCAGCGTAAAGAGCCCAGGAACAGCTGCCTTAGAACTTAAGTTGCCTGCCATACCGGCACCAAGCAGGGGAGACAGAGGGCCAGCAGCTCAGGTTAAGTGGCAGCAGAGACCCACTAACAAAGAGCAGTAAGGAGGTCTCAGAACTTGCCGTGTGAGGAGAACCCCAAGTTTCTCTCAGGTGCAAGGACTCAGTATACCACCACCAGTTATAGTTGCAGTGCACCAGTAAAAGGAATGAGGAACCAACAAATCATAAGTCTGTCTGTTGCTTTGTGCCCGCCATCCTGTACCCTACACCGTTATCACATTCCCAGCCCCAGGGATCCACTCCACCCATGGGGAACCGCTCCATCTCAGCCACTGATCCATCATCCTCCGAGGTTCTGCAGCAGCGGTGGCCACTAATAGCCACAAACCACGGGTGGCATCACGACTAACCTTTCCTTACAACACCCTACTTCCCTACCAAGCGAAGAACTCCCTTTACAACTGAACCCAGGGTCACAGAAGCCGGGTCTTCCCCCTGTGACTTCACAACAGAGCTAACAGCCTGGTTCTGAGTACCCCATGGCCCTGGGGTGATCCAATTCCATTCTATGTTTTTTCGTTCACTTCTTCCAAGAGCTGTAGCTTTTTTTTTTTTACATCAATATAGACATACACTCCCTGACAGAAGTTATGTCGCTTATCCATGTTATGTAATTAAAAGCTTATAACATGACAGTAAATTCATCCATTGGTTGTATAAATTACTCTTTTGACGGCTTAAACCCTCCGAAATTTGGTTTAGGTTAAAAAAACAAATTTGCAAATTTGATCACTTAATGAATACAGAATGTTGAGATTTTGGCAAGACAAAATTTTGTCGCCTGGTCATATAATGCATTCAATCCTAGTTTACATCCTCACCTGTGCTCAGTAAATGATCGGTTAATTAGTGGGTGTGTCTAAAAAGAAACCCAGCACCCCAGACCTTCACTTGAACTGCAACTTGAGCACTGACGACATGCCAAAAATCCACCCTGCGACCAAAGCCTTGAATATCAAAAGGCTGAAGACCAGATCCACTGTAGAGGTGGCTGGCACCTTTAATTTGTCTGAGCGTCAAGTACAAAGTATTAAAAAAATATTTGAAGAGACTGGAGATGTGTTTGACAAGCCCAGGCCCAGCAAACCCCGCAAGACAACTGCTCAGGAGGAACGTTTGTTGGTTAGAAAATCCAAAACAAGCCCCTCTTCAACTGCAGCAGAGCTCCAACAGGCCTGGTCAACTCAAGTCCCTGTGTCAACTAGAACAGTTTGTAGGATTCAGTCTTGAAATGGCCTCCATGGTCGAAACAGTGCCCAGAAGCCAGCACTTAAAAAAAAGGCATATAAAAAACTGTGTGGCATTTGCAATGTCCCACAGCCTGCTAAACAGATGGACACTGGAAAAGTGGCAGAAGGTGGATTTCTCTAATGAATCTTCAGTAGAATTACACCACAGCTGCCGCAAATACTGCAGGAGACCTACTGGAGCCCGTATAGATCCAAAATACACCCAGAAAACAGTTGCATTTGGTGGTGGAAAGATCATGGTCTGGGGTTACATTCAGTATGGGGGTGTGCGAAACATTTGCAAGGTTAAATGCAATATCAATAGCCTAAAATATCAAGAAGTATTAACTAACTCTTATATTTCAAATCACAAAAGGGGTCAAAGTCTGCAGAATGATGGTGCTCCATCTCATACATTCATATCTACAACAAAGTTCCTCCAGGCAAAAAAGACCAAGGTGCTCAAGGACTGGCCAGCCCAGTCACCAGACATGAACATTATTGAGCATGTTTGGGGTATGATGAAAGAGGAAGCTTAGTATTCACTGATCTCAGGGAGACCAGTTCAAGAAAACACTGCAGGCAGCCGGTTAAAGCGCTCAACACAGTGAATTCCTAGGCCCATTGCCCACATGGCTAGGTCCTTCACTAGAGGAAGGTCTGGCTAGTCCTGTGTTGAGACTCCTAAACGAGGCTCCACAGACTCTATTTGCATATTCGAAAGAGGAAGCTTGGAAGACAAAACCAAAGAATCTAGTTGAACTCTGGGAGGCATGTAAGACTGCATTCTTTGCTATTCCTTATGACTACATTAATAAATTGTATGAATCATTGTTGAACTGCATGGATGCAGTCCGTCAAGCTCATGGAAGTCACACAAAATATTAAATATGACTCTAATAGCACCACAACTTCATTCACCAATGTTATGCAACATATATTTGTATTTTAAGCACATTTTTTGTTTGAAAATCACATTAATTTCTGTGGGCAACAAACTTTTGTCTTGCCAAAATCTGACCATTCTGTGTTCATGAAATGATCACTATTTCAGCATTGATGCCAATTTATTTTCTTAACCTAAACCACATTTGGGAGGGTTTCAGCTTTCGAAAGAGTAATTTATACAACCAATGGATGAATTTAACATCAGGTTATAAGCTTTTATTTACATAACATAGATAAGCGACATGACTTTTGTCAGGAAGTGTGTGAAGGCTTATTTTTTTGCAGGACGGGTTGTGCTGTTTAATTCTACCATATAGAGTACTGGAAAATAAGATAAAATTACAAGTGTGGTGAAATTGAAATTGCAGCAAAGTGCAATTCCACAATAGTTTTTTGATTTTTTATTTAAAACATTCTTTATATGGTAAAACAGAACCTAGGTGCATGACTATTCAGGTCAGTTTAGAGATACCAAACATGTAGAGAGATTTTTTTATTTACTGTATTTTTCAGATCATAAGATCGACTTTTGTTTCCCCAAAATTGGGGGGAAAACGTTGGTGTTACTTAAAATTCGAATCTAAACTAAAAATTTCTTATGGAGAGAGGGGGTTGTGAAGGTGGAGCGGGGATGCATGAGCTGGTTTTCATGGGTCCACGGAGGGTTGAGGCAAATCCAGGAGCTGATGGGAGGTCGTGCCTGTGACCAGGGGGCGCGCCATTACCGATGTCCCAGCATGCATTGTAAAGCTGCAACACATGCTTTAGTGTCCAGACTTCAAGAAAATGGCTGCAGAGGTGGTGCTTGCAAAGGTTGCGATCTGCAGAGGGAGTACTGAGTATTAATACTGAGTATTAAATTTAGTTGAACAGCTGGCATACATGATCATTGCAGCCTGCTCCTGCCTCCGTTGACACATTCCTACCTTCAATGACCAACTCCACCATCGCTGCCCCCTCAGCAACAGCCAGACAGTACATCTGCACCCTCACTTTTCCCCTAAATTTTGTGGAAAAGGTGTGTCTTATAGTCTGAAAAATATTGTAATTACTATATAATAATCTCAATTTAAGAAATATAGCCAGTAAAACATCCAAAAAATATGTTTAGGAAATCAATAATAGCCACAGTGAACAACAAATGTTTTCACTGCCATTTGACACCTGTCATATTTTATTTTCTCCCGTAATCTTTGAAGTACTGAAGACTTGCTATTAACAAAGATTACCATGAAACAATTTCATTATTTGCTGAAACAAGCAGAAGTATTGTCTTTTTATTTCTAAGTCTACAAATTTCTTTATTTTCTGGCCAGATGGAACTTCATTGTACCAAGTCAGAGCTCATATGCTTTTATTTTGTCAACGGAATGGTATAGTTGACATTATTTCCCTATAATGAAACATATGGTGCTAATCATAAAAGAATGCCAATAAAAAAATACTTAATGGCTCCACAAAGATATTAAAAATTCCTAATTGTATCAGTTCCTCATTTGTATCATAGAGGGTACAATGGTTACCTGAGCTGTCCTCGGTTGACCTCAGAAGTCACTGCTAACCAGACCGGAGCTGGTGGCTCATTTATTCAATGTTTGGAGGATGTGGTGACAAGACACTGTTCTTCACCGCAGCCTGCAATCAAGAAGACATCGCAGAGAACCAAGGATGGGTATGAGAGAGTAATATAGATGGAGTACAGATATATGTGTTTTTATTTCTAACAATGATTACTCTGTGTTTTCTCTTCTTTACTATTTACTATTGAAATTTTCAATGGCTGCGTGTAATATAGGCCCAACATTAAGAATTTCGGGCTTAATGCCAGTTGTCAAAAGAAAGCTGGCATTAACTCCTTATTACTCAGTTTGCCTCTGCTACATGGCAAGTGGAAGAATCATGTAAAGTGGTAAGTATTACGCTTCGTATGAGTGTGCCAATTTCTGGGGCAGCTGTGGGATGCTAATCTATAGCGTGGGGGCCCAAGAGCGATGGACCCTATTGAGAATACTAGCCCTCAGCTGCCTACTTTAAGGCCTATTTCATACATCTATGCCTCCGGCATGTGTGCAGTTCATGCCAACACATGTTGTAGGCATGGACATATGAAGATACATAGGTTGACTGAGCTCCCTCCTTATTCCCCTTCCCCGCCTTGAGGCCAGCTGAGGTCTCCATCTTGTTGGAGTCCAACACACACTTTTCCTGTTTTTAATTATAAATAAAGGCATATAAACCCATACTGGTTGCATACCTTCGTTAGTCATAGTGTTAGGACCCGATGAGACAGAAGCACCTTGGTGTTGGTCATCGGGCACTCCACAGTGGCCAATGTTGAAGCTACGTCTTCCATTTTACATTATATCTAGAGCAGTGATTGCTATAACCCATTTTCATTGTACCTGTATTAGCTGTGCAGTCTGGCCATTCATTGCACTCAACTATATGCACACATTGTGTTTAGTGTTGCAGCAGATCACCCCTCTTTCTCTGAAGGCTTTAGGCTTGACGGAAGAGGTAAGTCTTCAGGTTTCTTTTAAACGTCCCCAGGGTAGGTGAGTGTCTGATATGTTGGGGCAGAGAGTTACAGAGTATAGCAGATGCACAGGAGAAATCTTGTATGCGGTTGTGAGAGGAAGAGATAAGAGGGGAGTAGAGGAGGAGTTCTTGAGAAGATCGTAGGTTGAATGAGGGTAGGTATCGGGAGACCATGTCAGAGATGTATGGAGGGGACAGGTTATGGATAGCTTTGTAAATAATGGTTAGGATTTTGAACCAGGACTTCTGTGACATGGGGAGCCAGTGAAGGGCTTGGCAGAGGGGAGAGACTGGGGAGTAGTAAGGAGACAGGGGAATTAGTTGGGCGGCGGAGTTTAGGATAGATTGGAGACACGCAAAGGAGGAAGCAGGGATGCCAGTGAGCAGGAGGTTGCAGTAATCAAGGTGGGAGATGATGAGAGCATGAACAAGAGCTTTTGCAGTGTCATGGTCAAAGAAGGTACAGATCCAAGAAATGTTTTTGAGCTGTAGTCGGCAGGAGGTGGCGAGGGCTTGGATGTTAGGCTTGAAGGAGAGGGAAGAGTCAAGGATTACTCCGAGGCACTTGGCTTGGGGGACTGGGGAGAGTGAGCAGTCATTGACTGTGATGAATAGGTCTGGCAGAGGGGGAAAGTTACTTGGGGGGAAGATGATGAGCCCAGTTTTGTCCATGTTCAGGGTCATGGTCAAGGATGAGGAGGACGGAGTAATGTCGCTTGCTCTTGGTGGTCCGTAGGTCATTGGTGACTTTGGTTAGGACTGTTTCGGTGGAGTGATGGGATCAGAAGCCAGATTGTAGCCGCTCAAAGAGGGAGCAGGAGGAGACGTGGGAGGACAGTTCAAGGTGGACGTGTTGTTCTAAGAGTTTTGAGGGAAAGGGGAGAAGAGATATGGGGAGATAGCTAGAAACAGATGATCGGTCGATGGAGGGCTTTTTAAGGATGGGTGTGGCCAATGACAGCTATACCCGTCGTGGCTTTGAACCATCACTGCATGTAAACACTCTCTTTGGGCAAAAAAATGCAGAAAATATCAACCTAAATTTACAACTAACAAAAAGTCCAATATGTCATGAAAAAACAGTCTCATAATCACAGGGATATGTTGAAGCATTCCAGAGTTATAACCTCATAAAGTGACACTGATCAGAATTGCAAAATAAGGCTCGGTCCTTAAGGGGTTAAAGGAGGAGGGAAAAACAACGGCAGTGATTGATAGGTTGAAAAGATGGGTTAGCGCATGGACGAGGACTGTGGCGAGGTTTGGGATGAGGTGGTACGGGAGTGGATCGAGGGCCAGGTGGTGAGGTGTGATCTTGAAAGAAAGGATGAGAGTTGATCTTCTGTCATGGTAGAAAAGCTTCCTTTGGACGAAGAGGGCTGGGCGACAATGGGAGGGGGCCAAGGGGACAGTGGGTCAAAGCTTTCTCTGATGTTGTCTATCTTCCATTTGAAGAAGGAGACACAGTCATCAGCGCTGATGAGAGGGGAGGGAGGAGGAGCAGGGAGGCGGAGTAGAGAGTTGAAAGTTTTGAAGAGTTGTTTGGGGTTATGGGACAGGGCGGTTATTAGAGATGAGAAGTAGGTTTGTTTTGCTGTGGTCAGTGCAGCCTTGAAGTTAGTGAGGGACTTTTTGTACATGGCAAAGTGCACTGAAGAATGGGATTTCATCCATCTCCGCCCTAGATGCCCGACGCAGTTCTTTTGTGTGGCCAGTGAACCAGTGTTACCTGTGTGTGCGGGTTTTGTTGTATGTCAGGGGAGCGGCTTGATCAAGGACTGTGGTTATTGTTGTGTTATAAAGGGTGGCAGCAGCGTCAGAGTTATGTGAGGAGGCTAAGTCTGTGAGAGGGAGAAGGGACTCATAGAATGAGTGGAAATCAATAAGTTTGAGTTTTCTGCAGGGATGAGTGAGTTTATAGTGAAGGGGAAGCATAGTAATAGAGGAGAGGGAGGAGAAGCTCAGCAGGTTATGGTCGGATAGGGGGAGGGGTGAGTTTGAGAGATCAGTGAGGGAGCATAGGTGGGTGAAGACACGGTCCAGCATGTGGCCATCATTGTGAGTGGCAGAGGAGGACCATTGGGAAAGCCCAAAGGAGATGGTCAGTGATAGGAGTCTGGAGGAAGCAGGGTGGGGGATGTCAATGGGGATGTTGAAATCTCCCATGATGATAGTGGGGATGTCGGAGGAAAGGGAGTGAATAAGCCAGGTGGTGAAGTGGTCAAGAAAAGTGGGGGTAGATCCTTGGGGGCGGTAGATGATGGCCAGCTAGAGGTTGCAGTGGGAGAAGATGCGGATGAAGTGCACTTTGAATGAGGGGAGATTGGCAATGGGTGGCAGTGCAATTGGGGTAAAGGAGCAGCTGTCGGACAGGAGCAAACCGACTCCTCCACCATACTTGTTGTTAGGGCAGGTTGTGTGGGAAAGATTGAGTCCACCGTAGGAGAGTGCAGTGGGGGACGCTGTGTCAGAGGGGGTAAGCCAGGTTTCAGTGATGCCAAGGAATGAGAGTTTGTTAGTGATGAAGAGGTTGTAGATGAATGAGAGTTTGTTGCATACTGAGAAAGTGTTCCATAGTGCTCCAGGTAGAGGGACTGGGGGGAGTGGGGGCCTGATGAATGGGTGTAAAGTTATGGAGGTTGCCAGAGTTTGTGTTGGGGAATGCATGTGGGTTGGAGGTAACTGTGGAGATATGATGGGGGACCAGGATTCGGGAATATATCACCAGCAAGTAGGATAAGCAGCAAGAGGGTTAGAAGGTGGGAGCAGGAGAGGGTACGTGATGGGCATGCATGTATGGAGACAAGAGACTATGTGTGAAGGAATAGTTCAGAGAAGGAGGTGAGATGAATGGGTAGGATGGAGGGAAAAGGAAAACTTCATTACTAAGTGGAAGGATTAGTGGGGTTTGTAGGAAGTGGAGTAGTATGGGAGTGAGCAGGGGGAGGGATGCAGCCGGGAATGAGATGTGGCCATGGATGAGATGCGGAAAGGGGTGAGATGCAGCGAGGGATGAGATGTAGCCAGGGATGAGGTCCAGTCAGGGGTGAGATGCAATGAGGGATGAGATGCAGCCAGGGGTGAGATGAGATGCAGCAAGGGATGAGATACAGGTTGATGAGGTCATATCATGGTGCTGGCCATGGGGATGAGATGCTACCAAGGAGGAGATGCAGGTTGATGAGGTTGTACTAGGGTGCTGGCCGTAGAGATGAGATCCAACCAGGGATGAAGTGTAGCTAGGCATGAGATGCAGCCAGGGGTGAGATGCAGCCAAGGGTTGAGATGCAAGTTGATGAGGTAATACCAGGTTGCTGGCCATAAGGGATGAGATGCAGCCAGGGATGAGGTGCAGCCAGGGATGAGATGCAGCCAGGGATGAGATGCAGCCAGGGATGAGATGCGGCCAGGAATGAGATGCAGCCAGGGATGAGATGCAGCCAGGGATGAGATGAAGCTGGGGGTTGGACGCAGTGTGAAGATGTACGAGGGTGCGGAGGTTGTGTCAGGTTGCTGGTCAGTGGCTTGTCCAGCTGGTGGAGGTTGTCGACAGGGACGATTACTGGTAGTTCCGCACAGAGCTGCCGGCTGTGGAGGAGAGGGCCTCAACTGGAGTTGTTGCTGTGGCTTATCCTCCAATCACCCTGTGCCTCAGCGGCAGTGCTCCCGCTATCCTCTTGGGTCCGTCACCAGGGTCAGCGTCGGGGGCCGCAGCTGAACTGGGGTGGTCATTTGGGCACTCTCTAAGATGGTTGTGAGCTGCAGGACGGCTTCCTACTCTCCTTATTACTTTCCTTATAAAATAAAACCATCACTAATACCCAGACATCCCGTGTCGGTGGTATACTTTTCTGACAGCAGCGCGGACATAAAGGTGCTTCGTCCGAATAACCTTGTGATTATTGAAGCATGACATGTTACTATGAAACATAATGATGAAAAATTATTTTATTCAGGTCACCATTTACCAACAATTCATCTGGAATGATTAATTAGACTACTGAGCACTGGGCAGTGCAGGAATGCCAGCTCAACTGGAATATGCATTATACGTGAAATTTGAGCCCCAATGGGGATGGTGTTGTAAATTTATGTAAAGCGCTATATAAATCAATATATTATTATTATCATTATTATGACATTAAATAGTGATTGCACATAGTGCATAGTGCATAGTGCAAGCAATAGCCATACTATGGGGTTTCATAAGTGTGAACAGACCTATAAGATCAGGGATGTGAAGCATATAACTGCCATATGCTATTTTTGTATATATTGCTTTTACATAGGAGTTTAACAGATGGTCTCGCATGCTGATGACCCTCTACAATAATAAAGTTTTTTTCTCTAATAATAATAGTACAAAAAAATTCACAAAAAATTCCCTTAAAAATATAAAGCTCTCTTAATCATGTAAATGATGTTTTAAGGACATTGTAAGCTTCCTGGACTTCACAGCTGCTGCTACATCTGGCACTGCTTCCAAAATTCAGACCCTGCAGGTGTCGAAACTCCTGCAAACTCCAGTAAGCTTAAAAATATTCCCAATATTTCTACAGCTTAATACAAGCTGGGGACACTCTTAAATATAGGTGTTGTCCCAAGCCAGCGGGTCTTCCGGTGAGCGCTTTTACTCAAATAAACAGGTAAAGTGGGGCCATTTTAAATTCCAAATTTTTTCCAAACAAATTTGCGTTTACCAACTTTTGGTGGTTGTGTTTGCTTTGGCGGCCACCAACCCGAATTTGAAATTGGCGAAAATGTTCAAGCAAAATTCTAGTGATGAACATTTAAGTTTGTTGGTGTAATGTGAAAAAAATTTGAAAAAGTTCATGGGGTGTGATTACTTTTTTAAGGCCCTGTATTCAGTAACTTTGGAAATAAAAAAATACTTTTCCATACAAACTGTGTTCCACCTGGAGCTGCTGATCTGTGATTTCCCATTATTGTAAAAGATATAATAATCTGCTAGAGGTCATTGCTGCAAGGCATCATGAGGAGGCACTCACATCAATGCAAATAATTTTAGCCCACACACTAATAGAGATGAACTAAACTTCCCTGAAGATGTTCACCAATTTCAAATTCGGCACAAACATTGCAGATTCAGTTCAAGATCGGAGATTCAAACACTTTCCAAAAAATCAGCGAACGCAGCTAAGAAACACCATACTATGGATATTGCTTCTTGAAAACGTGCAATCACTATGTCATGTCATTCCATACATTTACTATACAGATTTTTGGCAAGTGCACAATTGTGTTATTATATGTAAAATTCAAATAAAATTTGTCCTTGCATTGCTGCAGTGCACTGCCCACTAGCCTTATTCATCAGCATTCCAGATAAATTGGTGAATTGGTGGGGCGTGGCCTACTGATGAGGAGGTAGGTCGCACTACAGAGCTGCTCCGCTCCTGGACCCCCCTTTACGCTCTTTTAATCTCCACACCGCCGGAATATATGCACATTTGAAGAGTCAAGAAGTCCCATGCAGGCTCCGTATCACATTCTGCCAATCCTAGCGGTAATATAGACAGCTTTTTGAGATCCTCAGAGGCTGGCAGCCAGGAGCACAGCACGGTGAAAATGGCGGCGTCTCCTTGAACAATAGAGCTGAAGCGCGGGAAAAGAAAGAGCGAGGGAACCGCTATGTCGCACTTATGCAGGAGAATGAGGAAGATCTGGAGCAGATGGAGGACACTGCAAACTTACCCACCTCTGAGATAAGTAGCATTTTGAAACTTCTCCCCACGAATATAGACTTAGATAAACTGGCAAACAGACTGTAGGGCACTTATAAAAAGGAGCTGCAAACCCTGAAAACAGAGTTCACAGTCAGGGTGGAAGATGTAGAATCTATGCAGGAGAGCATGTTTGATGAGCTTCAGGCTCAGAGGGAGATGCTTCAACAACACTCTACTATGCTGGAAGATATTCTTTATGGCCAGGAGGACATAGAGAACAGGAAAAGAAGAAATAACATCCGCATTAGAGGCCTCCATGAGTCCATACAAGCAGTGGATTTAAGACAGACTGTGCAGCACCTCTTTAATACCATCTTGGGTGAATCTCTGGATTGTTCTAGACAGAGTACACAGAGCCTTGGCCCCTAAACCATCCGGGGAATGCAGGACGCGGGGTGTGATAAGACGTGTACATTATTTTACCACTAAGGAGGCTATAATGCTGGAGACCAGACTGAGAGGCCCCATACAATTTATGGATGTCGAGATATCCCTGTTCTCAGACCTAGTAAGATGTACTTTGCAGCAAAGAAGGGGTCTGAGACCCCTATTGACAACTCTCAAATTTAGAGACATTTCTTATTGATTGGGTTTCCCATTCCAGCTCATTACCCATAAGAAGGGGAAATCTGCCTCGTTCAGGAAATTGGGGGATTTGCCTGAGTTTTTGATCTCCCAAATGTGGATCTACCAGACTGGCTGGTAGCTCACCAATTACCTCCACCTCCTGCGAGATGGCAGGAAAGAAGATGTGGTCGCAATTCTATGGCTCGTAATACCTGATAACTTTGTGTTATCGCCATACTGATTGGAAGTGGCTGATCGCTGTTGTCTCTCCTCCAGTCCTCTCCCTCTCCCCATTCCCTACCCTATTACCCTCCCCTCCCCTAACCCATTCTTCTCATATAACTTAAGATATACAACAGGTGGTGTTGGACACAATTTATTGCTATATTATGTTTTGGGGTGTTTAAAGGGGTAGGAGCAGCCACCTCCTCGGCTCCTATGCATCCCACTAGTGCAGGACAGACGGGATACTGTTCTAGGTTGCACACATATTTTTGATATAGATTGTGCTTCAAATGTTCATGACATTTCTATGTTTTTCTTTTTCTATTTCTTTTTCTTTCCTTTCTTTCCTCTACACTACTAGATGGGGTAGGTGCGGTATTTGGCTGGGTATGGTGGTCTTAAGTGACTATGGATAGGCTGAAAATATGCTCTCTTAACGCTAGGGGTCTCAATTTCCCCAATAACAATGTTATTCGGACGAAGTACCTTTATGTCCGCGCTGCTGTCAGACCGGTATACCAATGACACTGGACGTCTAGGTCAGTGTTTCCCAACTCCAGTCCTCAAGGCACACCAACAGGTCATGTTTTCAGGATTTCCTTATCATTAGACAGATGATGCAATTATTCCCTGTGCAAGTGATTAAATTATCACCTATGCAATCCTAAGGAAATCCTGAAAACATGACCTGTTGGTGTGCCTTGAGGACTGGAGTTGGGAAACACTGGTCTAGGTATTGGAGATATAGATTTATTTCCTTATTTCCAACGCGTTTCGGAGCCACGTGCCGAGCTCCTTCCTCAGGGATGTTCCCTGAGGAAGGAGCTCGGCACGTGGCTCCGAAACGCGTTGGAAATAAGGAAATAAATCTATGTCTCCAAATACCTAGACGTCCAGTGTCATTGGTATACTGGTCTGACAGCAGCGCGGACATAAAGGTACTTCGTCCGAATAACCTTGTGATTTGAGCACCACATCCTGTGGAAGTACGGTCCCTGCAGCAGCTGTTTTTTCTGAGCGATTACGCTGGTTGTGTGCTACACAACCACATCAGGTGAGCAATACTAATATTAGTATCATACATCTGTCTATTAAAGATAAGACCCTATTTGCGCATTCTCAACCCTTTAGAAATATCCCCAATAAGAGACTTCAGATCCTGTTCTCCGCTCATAAAAAGAGAGTGCAGGTTTTGATGCTCCAGGAGACCCACTTCAGGATGGATGCGGTGCCTAAATGTAACTCACCCTTGTACCCCATTTGGTTTCACAGTACGAATACAGAGTCAAAACTTAAGGGGCTATCAACTGGGTTCCATAAATCCTTTACTCCAACTATCTTGAAACAGTTGATTGACCCACAGGGGTGCTTTCTCTTCCTACAGGTGTTGTTTTCTTCCTGTACTTATGTTTTTGCTAACATATACTTTCCCAACAGGGGCTTGAGAGAATTCGGAGCCAGTTCCAGGTTAGAACTATAGGAATTTGCAGGTTCGAGCCAGATCATCCTGGGTGGTGATTTTAACTTTCCAGCTGACCCAGCTATCCTGCACCATCTCTCCACCATCTTAGGAGGCAGTGGGAGGGTTTGTCATTAGTAGATGTGTGGCATGTCTTACATCCAGACACACGTGACTACACTTACACAGGTTCCATATAACTAATGGCACCTGTCAAGGGTGTCCATTATCCCCTTTTATATATATATTCTGTGCATGGAGTCATTGGCCTCAGCGCTCAGGAACAACCCTTCCATACAGGGGGTGAAGACAACAGCGAGGGAGCATAAATTAGCCCTTCAGCCCTTTTCGCCGATGATCTTCTTCTATATATAACAAACCCTCTAATAAGTATTCTGAACATCTTGTCCGGGCTGCAGGTTTATGACCAATTGAGCAATTTCAAAATTAATATGACCAAATCAGAGATACTGAATATAACACTCCCAAATTTGGTGACTCGATTATTGAAGGAGCATTGCTCATTTAAGTGGAACTCAGACTGTTTAAATTATTTGGGTATCAGGTTGACTAGAGATACGGCGGACCTCCTCAGAGTTAACTTGTACCCTATGATGAGTCGAGTGGAGGCATATTTGGCTAAATTGCACAAACTGGCTCTATCTTGGATGGGTAGAATTCATGCAGTGGGTATGGATCTGCTACCACGTCTTTTATATCATTTCCAGACCATCCCCATTATGTTACAGCCTCATTTTTCTCAAGAATAAAATCCTTGATCTTGAAATTCATCTGGTCTCAAAACACGCCAATAATTTCTTATCGGACTCTGAGTAGGGCGGTGGAAAGGGGAGGATTGGGATTGCCAGACCTCCAGATTTACCACTCAGCAAATATGGGGAGATGTATCTTGGACCTTTTCCAGAAAGAAAATAAGAAAAAATGGGTGGAGGTGGAGGCCATGTTCTTCAAAGTCCCTCCACTGGCGTGGATTTGGACGAGGGGTTCTGTTGGGGATCAAGATAGCCCTTTTATTTCAGCTCAACTAAAACACTTTCTATTACGGAATTACAGAAGTTTGGGCTTAACATCCATTCCAGGTCCTTTAACTCCCATATGTGGTAATCCTCATTTTTTGGTGGAGATGGGGAGGACGGAGTTCTTAAATGTCTCAAGAGATTTTTACCCTACATTATACAATTTTATCACTCCGACAGGGATTAAATCCATCTCAGATATTTTTCCTGGATCACAGCACCCCCCGGGTCCTGGTTTTTGCACAACAGACTCAGAAGTTATAATAGGAAAATTTCACCTGAGACAGTCTTTTATAATTTGACAGCATTTGAGCAGAGGTGTGTGGAGGGAGAGCAGTTAGATCATGCAATTGTGGCGCCTATGCGTTCAGGAGGCCACAAAGGGAACTGCAGCCAGGCAGGTAGGACGACAGTTGCACACCAACACCCTCACAGCCCACACAACCCACGTATAGTAGAGGGTAGCACCCAACCCGGAGCCTAGGAACTCTATGCAGGTGAGGGGTGGTGGGTTTAGATCAGTGGGTTGGGCACACACGTAGTCAGGTGACTGACAGTAGAAATAGTGAAGGGGGAGGAGGAAGGAGTCAGTAGGCCCAGGGTGTTGAGCAGCAAAGACACAGACAAGCAGCAGGCTGAGGAGCACAGCACAGGCCGAGAGACAGCAGTAGGCCAAGGTAGGCTGAGCAGTAAAGACTGGAACACACGTCCTGGCAAAGTGGAGTGTAGGAGCGCAGAATCTGAACCGAGCCAGTGTGAGCCGCAGAGAGAAAGCACGTCCGAAGCCAGTACCCCCAGGAGTGTGAAGGAAGAGAGGGACGGTGATACCCGGGCCCTAGAACTACAGCCGAGATGACCAGACTGCAGGCGGAGTAGCGCTCCTATGACACTGGAAGACACAGTAGAGAGAGCATGGTAGAGCCTCACATGGGAGGACTGCTGGAGGCTAGGCTGAGTAGAGTGTCGGCTCTAGAGGGGACCGTAGTTTCAACCGGCATCCCCAGACAACCGACGGGGGACCACAGCTACGCGTTAGGGTCCCTACCCCAAAGGACAGGCAGCTCAGTGACAACCAGGAGGACCCACAGGGGCCCGAGTCACCGCCATACTGTCCAGAGTAACACACAACCAAGTGAACACAGAGAAGGAGGTAGCAGCCTGGAAAGGACACAGAGACAGTGTGAGGGGTCACAGAGAGAGAGACCTGGCTGCAGAGAGTAAAGGGAACCCGGAGGGGAGAGTGAGCCCGTGTACTGAGACTTGAACTGAACTGTAAGAACTGTACTGAAGTGTAACCTGAACTTGAGAAGTAAACACGGTGAACCCTGAATATGCCTCCCTTGCATCTCTCTGCCTGAGCACTAATCCTTCCCTACAGATTTGCAAAGGATCCCCACCTGCAGAGACACAGCTTGCCAGCTCCTGCACCGAGGAAGGATTCCTGCAGCATCTGGACAGTAAGTGTACTGCATTCAGAACCAGGCCTGCATGCTACACAATAGACTTTAACCATCACTGCCCCGGGGAACACAGTTCTGCCCACGGGAACTATTCCATCTACGCTGCCATTACATCATCCCCGGAGGTTCTGCAGCAGCGGCCCCATTGCAGGCCGCATACAGTGGGTGACGTCACGACTGACATTCCCCTGTAAATATCCCCTATTTCATTGTCAAGCCAGGGAAGCGGTCTGGACCAGGACCACCCGTGACTTCCCCAGTAGCAGACCCGGTCCGGTACCGAGTACCTCTGTCCCAGTGGGCTCGACACAATATCTGTCTTATATATATGGTTTCAGGATGCCAAGACAGGAGATGTGTCATGTGTTCCAATATTCGCCTCAAAGTGGGAGACAGATCTTGGACGGAAATTCACACACAGGCATTGGGAAAGAATTTTTGTGTTCTCTTACAGTACAAAGCCTTTATCTCAGCAAATGCACAAGAACGCAACTATAGGGTGGTGGTGAGGTGGTAGAGGTACCCAGTGAACATTCATGCTTTCTATCAGGAGGCATCTGATGAATGCTGGAGACATTGTGGTAACAGGGGCTCCTATATTCATATATGGTAGAGTTGCCATGTTATAGGGGTATTCTGGAAAGTAGTGGCAGACTTGTATGAGAAGGTTACTTCTGAACATATTATATTTACACCGGAACTGGCTCTCCTGAATTATACAGCTATGTCCCTTTCCAAATTTAAGAAGAATCTATTACGGCATTTCTTAACTGCAGCACGTCACTTGATCCCCAAGTATTGGAAGAAAGCTACTTGTCCTTCTCGACAAGATTTAGTATAGGAGTTGAGCAATATTTGCAGATTGGAGGAATTAGTTAATAAAAGCAAGCTAGACGAGAAAAGTATATAGAGGCATTGTAACATCTGGTCCCCATGGTTATTATATAGAACGTCCTCAAACCTCAAACCTCCTCAAAATGTGGTTATCCTAAACAAGTTTGGACCCTACATTCAACATTGCCTTCCGGATACCTAGTAAATTGACCTGCTCCTGTGACTGTCCATTTCTTTTTCTCTTATTCCTTTACTTTTTCTCTTTTCTTTTTACTTTTCTTCTCTAAAATACTCATTTTTGGGTTTGCATCCCATTAAAATAATTTTGTTATCTACTGGGTCTAATGGGATTTGAGTTATATATGTTTACTTTATACCATGACTTTGGTCAGTAATATAAGTGAGGGGGTTTCCCCTGACTCCTGTAGATGTTGGGGTATGATATGCTCATCTAGATTTGCAGTGATTTTTTTTACAGCTGAGTATGATGTTAAGTCTGCGGATCTGTTGGGGCTATATGTCTATTGAATGTTTTATTCACTCCGGGGTTTGTTCCCCTTGTCTGTTTATAATTGAATTGCTCAATAAAAACTGATTTACAAAAAAAAAAAATTGTGAATTGGTGACCTGAATAAAGTGTTTTCCTCATTATGTCTCCTACAAATAAGCCAGTCTCAAATAATCACTGTGCCTAGTACTCACGCAACACAGTTTTTACCTTGGAAAGGGGAATTGGTTGTGTGAGTGACTTCTGAAGCCCACTGCATTGAAGGTTTAAAGGGAACCTGTCACCTGGATCTAAGCTCCTACACTATCACTACCTGTCCCTGCACCTTCCTAGCTGCTCCCTATCTATCCCTCTCTGAGCTAAATCCACCCTATAAAACTGCAGAAAAATAACTTATAACTTACAGAAGTCCCTGAGGCTGGGGACTGAGAAGGCGGCGCCAGGCTCCATTCTGCCCCTCCTCCATGCAGCAGCACACGCCCCGCTGGGCGGCGTTATTCTTTCATCGCCGCCTCCTCCATTTGGAATCTGTGCTTTACACCTATCATGTTGTGGTGATGCGACCTCGATGTGTCCCCTGACTGAGACACAGCATATGGGAGATTGTATCTTCTGCTCGGTAGCAGCACACACAGGGTGAGCTGCTACTGGAGCGAAGTGCTGATTGAAAGCACTGACCCCCAGGTGTGCGGGTGAATAGGAGATATGTGCTGCCCTGGGCTGTGGGGAGGGGGTGGAGTGTGTCAGGACAGCAGCAGGAGCTGCTGGGATTGTATGAGGTGCTACTCTGCTGCGCCCCGGTGTAACAGGCCAGACTAACCCCCCCGACCAGAATATACTCGGGGTTAAAGTGGCCTAGGCCAGATTATACCCCTCCGTATACCACAGCAGCTGTAGATCAGGGCCCCAAGCAACACATGGGGGCCCGAGGCAGCACAAAGTGGCCCTACGCAACATACAGGGGCCCCAGGCAGTGCTAGGGCCCGAGGCAGTGCTAGGGCCCCAGGCAGTGCTAGGGGCCCCAGGCAGTGCACAGGGCCCCAGGCAGTGCACAGGGCCCCAGGCAGCACAAAGAGGCCCCAGGCAACATACAGGGGCCCCAGGCAGTACTAGGGGCCACAAGCTACACACAGGATCCCAGGCTACACACAGGGGCCCCATGCAGCATACAAGGACCCCAGGCAGTGCACGGGGCCCCAGGCAGTGCACGGGGCCCCAGGCAGCACAAAGTGGCCCCAGGCAGCACAAAGTGGCCCCAGGCAACATACAGGGGCCCCAGGCAGTACTAGGGGCCCCAGGCTACACACAGGGTCCCAGGCTACATACAGGGGCCCCATGCAGCATACAAGGGCCCCAGGCAGTACAAAGGGGTCCCAGGCAGCGCATGGGGGCCAGAGGCAGCACACAGGGGCCCCAGGCAGCACAAAGTGGCCCCGGGTGGCCCACTGCCTGGGGCCCCTGTATATTGCCTGTGGTCACTTTGTGCTGCCTGGGGCCCCTGTGTGCTGCCTGGGGCCCTTGTATGCTGCATGGAGCCCTTGTGTGTAGCCTGGGATCCTGTGTGTAGCCTGGGGCCCCTGGTACTGCCTGGGGCCCCTGTATGTTGCCTGGGGCCCTGTGCACTGCCTGGGGCCCTGTGCACTGCCTGGGGCCCTTGTATGCTGCATGGGGCCCCTGTGTGTAGCCTGGGATCCTGTGTGTAGCCTGGGGCCCCTGGTGCTGCATGGGGCCCCTGTATGTTGCCTGGGGCCACTTTGTGCTGCCTGGGGCCCTGTGCACTGCCTGGGGCCCTTGTATGCTGGCTGGGGCGCCTGTGTGTAGCCTGGGATCCTGTGTGTAGCCTGGGGCCCCTAGTACTGCCTGGGGCCCCTGTATGTTGCCTGGGGTCACTTTGTGCTGCCTGGGGCCACTTTGTGCTGCCTGGGGCCCTGTGCACTGCCTGGGGCCCTGTGCACTGCCTGGGGCCCTGTGCACTGCCTGGGGCCCCGTGCACTGCCTGGGGCCCTTGTATGCTGGCTGGGGCCCCTGTGTGTAGCCTGGGATCCTGTGTGTAGCCTGGGGCCCCTGTGTGCTGCCTCGGGCCGCCATGCACTGCCTGGGGCCCCTAGCACTGCCTGGGGCCCCTGTATGTTGCGTAGGGCCACTTTCTGCTGCCTGGGGCCACCTTGTGCTGCCTCGGGCCCTCATGCATTGCTTGGGGCCCTGTGCACGGCTTGGGGCCCTGATCTACAGCTGCTGTGGTATACGGAGAGTTATAATCTGGCCTAGGCCTAGGCCTGTTTATACCCCGGGGTATAGTTTGGGTTAGGCCAGAATATACCAAGGGTATATTCTGGCCCAGGGGGGTATATTCTGGGCTAGCCCAGTTTATACCTCGGGTATATTCTGGTCGGGGGGTTAGTCTGACCTGTTACATCGGAATCTGGAGGTCTGTGAATACCTGAACTGTGCCATTAAACTGTGTGCTGTGTGAGTAAATACCTGAGTCACTGCCTCCTGTCCTGCCGATCCTAACTGCTACCTTACAGTGTAAAGCTGGTGGGAGATTCCAAATGGAGGAGGTGGAGATGAAGAAAGAATAACGCCGCCCAGCGGGGCGTGTGCTGCTGCATGGAGGAGGGGCTGAATGGAGCCTGGCGCCGCCTTCTCAGTCCCCAGCCTCAGGGACTGCTGTAAGTTATAAGTTATTTTTCTGCAGTTTTATAGGGCGGATTTAGCTCAGATAGGGATCGATAGGGAGCAGCTAGGAAGATGCAGGGACAGGTAGTGATAGTGTAGGAGCTTAGATCCAGGTGACAGGTTCCCTTTAATGAGGGGAGCTAGGCAACAAGGTTGTACAAACAGTAATATCTTAGTGATTAATTGTGTCTGAATCAGTTCTGGCAGTGGAAGAGGCAGGCCCCTAGGAAAAGCAAATAGCTTTCATCCCGAAGTTCAGCATGTTAGCACCATTTTATCACTGCAGTCCAAACCAGCTACTCTTTGTTGATCTGGAAGAGGTAATATACATCACCACTCAAGGGGCAGAGGGTACATCAAAGATAGACCTAGTGCGGCATCTATTAGAAACATGGACACATATGTGATCTCGAGCATCACCTCTCTACCCACATTGAGCCTCCTGTGCAACGAGGTGTGGATACAATGCTGAACCTCGATACCAGAGGAGGACCTGAGCTCACGGTCAGGAGGTGACCTGTTCCCCATGCCATCTGGAAGCACCACATGTCATACTGTAAAGGACCTTGCAGCATGCCTGGCTGAATTCCACGTGCAGCAGTGCCCCCAGCTCCTAGATTACCAATATTACTAGGATCAGGAGTATGATGAGAAGCCCAAGGAAGAGGTCAAGGAGTAGGCCAAGTAGAAGGCTGAGGAAGAGGCCAAGGTTGTAGGGGCAGAAAACCCAGTTTCCCAGCTGTGTGTATGACCCCTGCCCGAGGTCTTTGACTGGGACAATGCCACCTAGGGATCCCTATCCGATCCAAGCAACTATCTGGTACTGTATTAACCACCCTGACTTGTATCCTTTGAGGAGATTAGATTTGCGGATGCCATCGCCTGGGAGTGGTAGCATGGGCTTAAGGCTAATCACTTCTATGACAAGTGTACCCAAGACAAGGTTGCAGCATTCTTGCAGGATAATTAGTTTGGCTTCCTAGTGGAACAAGGTACTGAGCATCAGTGCTACATCCACACATCCACCCTGCTGCGTAACCATCTTCCCAAAAGACTGCGCACCATCTTTGTTGTGGAGGAGGTCACCTTCATGATGGTGTGGGGAACACAAGGGGTGATTTGTGGTTGGCGTATGTCAAATTGCCACTGCCACAAAATTTGAGAAGTGGCAGGAGAAAGTCGACCAGGAGAGAATGTCATGTTGGGTGGAGGACAAGTCTCTCTTGGTTAGCCAGCCAGCTGCACCCAAATATCTAGGGCATGTAGGTGTTCCACAAGTTGCTCCTGTCTCTCCTAGAGTGGGTGGCCATCCCCTAGTTCCTCCATCATCTTCTTCAGTGGCTATGATGAAGTGTGCTGAGGGCAGGTGGTGGCAGAGAATACACCTGCAATAGTAGCCCCTGCAACCCCGAGACCATCCAGCAGAGTCTCATTGCCAAAAGTGACCTTCATCCTGGGCAGTGCTGAAAATGCTGCCATGCAGTTTTAACACCAAGTAAAGTGGACTTTCCTTAAAAATGGCATCTTGTATTTGGTCGATGACCAATCCCTTTGTTGGCATTTTGTCGAGAGAAGGACTTTTCTGTTAATGTTATTTTTCACCTTACCATGTTTTGTGCCATTTGCGCTTTGCATTACTGGATGACAACGCATGCATGCAGCCTTTATGGTACAACTTAAAAACCCTGATAGACTCTGCAATTCATGAACTTCTTTCCACTGCTTTAAGAACCTGTGTGCTGCTGATACCTGTGGGAGTTTTGTTATATATACAGTATATATCTAATATATAAAGCTGAATGTGTGTATGTGTGTGTGTATGTCCGGGATTGGCATCTACACCGTCGCAACTACAGCCACAAAATTTTGCACAGTCACAAGTCTGGACCCCGAGAGCGTCATAGGCTATGTTGTGAGGCGAAATTTTAACCCCACGCGTTCCAGTTCACCAAACAATTTTGGCCCTATCTACATAATGGAGAGAAAGTGACAGTTACCAGTTAACAGTTGTGAATGAGAGGGGCTTAATGACAGCACCAAAGACTAACAGCATATACCAGCATATAGTCACTAAGGTGGGGCCCTGACATGGAATATTCACCACGCACGGGGACATGTATACACACCACATGCACACAAAGAGTAACAGCTAAGGTGGAGCCCCAACATTGGATACTCGCCACGCTCCTGAACACAAACACACACACCACAAAGAGACACACACAACACAGAGACACACACCACACAGACACCCCCCCCAGAGGGACACACACACCACAGGGATATACACACATACACACCCCACAGGGACACACAGACCCCATAGGGATGGACACACACCACAGGGACCCCCTCACAGGGACACAAGCATATCACTGGAACACACACACCACAGAAACCCGCACAAACCTGGAACACACACACCCCACAGACAGACACAGATGTGCACAAATCGCCTCACACAACTCGCCTCTTACGTCTGGTACCTTTAATTAAAAAAATTAAACATCTGATTAAAAACAGCCAATGTGCAACACATGTGCCATATAGGGAATTAAGGCAGATGTCAGTCACATGAGCTGTCTTTTATGTGTATGTGTGAGGTAACATATACTACCCGGCCAGGGGGAGGGTTTACTGTTGGCTGGAGATTTATTAGGCTGCCTATAGCAACCAATCACAGCTCAGCTTCTATTTTCCTACAGGTCATTAATATGACATATTCAAATTCTATTTTGTTATAGCTAACAGCAGTTATTTATTAACTCGGGCATAGCTGGGTAGTACAGCTAGTATACTATAAATATAAAGGCACAAATAGGATTTTGAAGAAGCAATTATGTTATTTTTACAAAAGATAAACATACATTTAAGGAAATAAGATGAAGGAAAGCTGAAAATTGCACTAGCCTCAATTCTGAACATCCAAATGAATAATCAGATGTTTATCACGTGCATTGCAGAGTAATCTCATTGAAGGGAACTATAGGCAATATCTAAGAAGATATTCAATAATTAGGTTTCTTTTGTACCATAATGTACATAACTATATGAAGAGTGGATTTTTTTTATATATATACAGTGGGGAATAAAAGTATTTAGTCAGCCACCAATTGTGCAAATTCTCCCGCTTAACAAGATGAGAGAGGACTGTAATTGACATCATAGGTTGACCTCAATTATGATAGACAAAATGAGAAAAGAAATTCAGAAAATCACATTGTCTGATTTGGAAAGAATTTTTTTTCGATTTTGGTGAAAAATAAGTATTTGGTCAATAACAAAACTCCATCTCAATACTTTGTTATATATCCTTTGTTGGCAATGACAGAGGTCAAACATTTTGTGTAAGTCTTCACAAGGTTGGCACACACTGTTGCTAGTATGTTTGCCCATTCCTCCATGCATATCTCCTCTAGAGCAGTGATGTTTTGGGGCTATCGCTGGGCAACACGGACTTTGAACTCTCTCCCAAGGTTTTCTATATAGTTTAGGTCTGGAAACTGGCTAGGCCACTCAAGGACCTTGAAATGCTTCTTACAAAGCCACTCCTTCATTGCCCTGGCGGTGTGCTTGGGATCATTGTCATGCTGAAAGACCCAGAAACATTTCATATTCAATGCCCTTGCTGATTTAAGGAGTTTTGCATTCAAAATCTCACAATACAAGACCCTATTCATTCTTTCATGTACACGGTCATCCTGGTCCTTTAGCAGAGAAACAGCCCCAGACAATGATGTTTCCACCCCCATGCTTCACAGTAGGTATGGTGTTCTTTGGATGCAACTCAGCATTCTATCTACAGTTAAACCACTTAGGTCCACACAAGTGTAGATATGCAAAAAGTGATGTGGAGACACGGGGGTCAGTGGGTGCTCTCGTCCGCTGGCCCAGCCACCTTTAGAAAGACAACGTGGACCAGGGCTCATCCCCAAACTGAATGCCCAAGCTCCTTAACCGTGGGCAGAAGACTACTCAGACAACACAGGGTGAGGGAACCACAATATTAAGGCTTTATTGGATCCACAAACAGTTAACAACATATAACACATAACCAGCAAAACACAAAAATGTAACTGGCAACATAGTCTCACCCTTCCGCTGGCTCACCAGGGATTAGAATATAGCACAGCAAAGTCTGTAGCCAGGTGACTGGATCATCCCAACCTGGGTTGCATCCTTATGCAGTTTTCATCATCTCAGCTGAATCTGATCATTCGATGCTGAAGTCCTTGTAGAATTATAATCCAGGTTCTGATCGGTCGGCACCGAAATGCCTAGGCCTGGGGTTATGGCTTGCCAATCGGACCCAAAGATCATAGATTAGCTGCCTGTATTCAATCTTAGATGCTGAAGTCCTTGTAGAATTATGATGAAGGTTCTGATCCCCTCGGTTGGCACTGTAATGCCTATGCCTGGGATTATGTCCAGCTAATCAGGTCCATAGATCCTAGATTAGCTACCTGTATCAAGTCCAGTGCACCTCTAGCCGGGACCAAAATCCCTAGACTGAGGTCACTAGACAGAATCTTCAACACTGCTTAAAGAACAGCTCTCCTTATATATCTGAGCCCTCATTGCAGGATATTGGGGATGTCACGATTGGTGGAATAAGACTGTTCTCTCATTGGCTCGCTTTCAAGCTGCCTGGACAATGTTCATTTAAATAATGATTGACAGAGAAGCATCATGGAGGGTTTAGTATAGACATTTAGACATTTTGTATAATATCCTGACCACAAACAATGGTGGCTGAAGTAATTTACATAGTATCAGCAATACCCATACTAATACAAAGGAATTTTAGAGGATTAAGTCCTCTGAGCCTCCTAAAACAAAGAGTTGAGATGATAACATTACACGTGGTCAACATTACCAGTCATCTACAAGACTCTAGGAACAATGAGCTGGCCATCACAAGGTAGGTAATTACATTACCCACTTTAAATACTGCCAGTCTTCTACAAGACATGTATTTACAATGAGTGAGCCATCACATGGTAGATAATTACATTACCTACTTTAAATACTAGCAGGCTCCTAGAAATCTTGTGTAACCCATGAGTGGCATATTACAAGTTTGCAAACCAAAATGCAATTTTGTCTGGATAAATAAGAAATCCTCATAGGTTATACATTAAAGGAGTCAATTTCATCACAAGTGAGTCTTTATTTCGCATGAGAACCAGTTCACATATAAGTTAATGCAGTGGTGTACAGAAAAACAAAGTAACACTGGACAGTGATAGGATAGGGAAGGAGAAAGAGACAAGGCTGAATAAGGAGATAGTATCCAAGGTATGGTGAACTTAGCAAATAAAGTGCAATCCTGGTGGGAAAGAGGGATAATGATATAATAATGGCAGTGACTAAGTCACTATGCCAATGCCAATCCCACCCTAACCCTAAAGTGCAAAACCAGCTGCCAAATATTCACGTACCCATAGTAGTGGGGCTCTCCTTCCTTCAGTCATGTGTCACAGCCCCAACAAGTGTTTTGCGTGTGGCTGCTTCAGGGGGCATGGGGTGATTGTGCAAGGCCAGCTATTTATCTGCTTACCCTGATGGGATAATTGTGTGCAGCCTCCCACGTGATTTTGCACAGCAACGGCGGTCCCCAGCAGGAGGTGAAGGTTTTCCAGGACGCACGGGGCAGGAAGAAAACTTCCGCTGACGTCATCGTCCCTGTGCATCCAACATAGGAAGTCCCAGTTATCCCCAGTGACCAACGGCGCAGTGCGCATGCGCGGCTGCATTCTGCCATTTTACCTAAGGGCAAACTTAAGGGTAGTCTTCTCCTATGTCACGGATCATGTGACATGGAGTAAATAGATCTGCCCATAGTTCCCAGACAGTTTAGGGAACACTGTAGCACACATTTTAAAACACGGGAATAAGATGCAGTTTAACAATAACATAACACAAAGTGACAGAAGATGAAGAGAGAAACACATATATTAAAGTCCATTATTGCACGTATTGTTCACAAACACATAGTTACAGTTAAGGAGTGAAGACAGAGTCCTCACTCACTATATAGACAGGTATATATATTTATATAACGTCCAATATGTGCCACATGATTGTTTATCTTCTTTAATCTCATCTCATTCTTCGTCTTCACCGCTTCTTAATTGGTCCCAAGCCAATAGGGTAAGATGCATAGCTGAGTAAATGTGATACAAACTAAAAAATACTAATATAAAAAGTGCACAGTTAAAAACTGACACTTCCACATGGAAACTGGCCATTACAGGACCTCGGCGGAATCTAGAGTCAGCTGGTACTGACGAAATATGATTCCAGGCTAATCCAAAGACGGGGTCATCCCCATATCAATCATAAAGGCTAAATACACTGATCCGAAACTACTGATGACAACATATCACTATGTATTCCATATGTGCAAGAATATTTGTATATAACATCTCACCAGATTAGGACCACTGCCAATCCAACCACATGGGTAAATGATATGGGAAACCCCATCCATATCACCCATGGGGGTGGTCGGCTTGTTTTATTGAAATAAAATAAATCAAATTTACTTGGTGCGGCGAATAAAAGCAACCTCGGTCTACCACCAGAAGAATACTTACCTAGATTGCATACAAATGAGGGAAAGTTCCACATCCCTCATTTAACGGATGGCGTACAGAAAGGATTATGGAACTACCTTTAAGAAAGGGACGTAGCTAAGCTTCTCATTAAGGCCTGCTGGTTTCATGGTCCCCAACTCCACGATCCAGCAGCATCACTGTGATTAGCTGTTGAAACTTTCAATAGCTAATCACAGCGATTGTCACTGTACACATATGAAAGGGAATGTCATAGCCATTTCCATAGGCTGGAGAACTGGAGGGGGTGGTCATCGCCCCCTCTGGCTCTGATGGGAGCAATCTGATGGGATGATCACTCTCAACAGAGCCGCTCCACAGCCGCCCTGCACCCACCAGCCTCTCGTACTGTCTCCCCAGTCCCTCTTCCTCTTTGCCACCTTTCTGGGCTCCTCCGCTGCTGACAGCTGAGGAGCTGCAGGACACCGGACACCGGGATGCCAAGAGGATTTCTGGAGTGAGGTGAGGATGGATGGATGGATGGATGGCTGGATGGATGGATGGATGGATGGATGGATGGGTGGGTGGATGGGTGGATGGATGGGTGGGTGGGTGTATGAGTGGATGGGTGGATGGATGGATGGATTGGAGGGTGGGTGGATGGAGAGAGAGACTGCATGGGTGGATGGATGGGTAGATGGATGGGTGGATGGATGGATTGAGAGACTGCATGCTTGGATGGATGGGTGGATGGAGAGAGAGCCTGCATGGGTGGATGGATGGATGGATGGGTGGATGATTGGGTGGATGCCGAGAGCCTGCATGGGTGGATGGATGGGTGGATGAAGAAAGAGCCTGCATGGATAGATGGTTGGATGAATAAATGGATGGATCAAGAGAGAGCCTGCCTGCCTGGGTGGATGGATTGATGCTTCTATGGATCTGGTACAACAAAGGCTCAAGTCTCCAATTGTTGTAGTCTCTGGGGTCAGAATCATAGTGCACGCTACTGCAGATCATTGCTATACAGTGTATAATGACTCTGACCCTAGAGACTACAACAAGAGATCAAGGGTCCTCTTATTGTAGTCTCTGGGGTCATGGTGATGGTGCACTGTATGGAAGATAATTACCATACAGTGCACCATCACAATGACCGCAGAGACTACAACAAGAAGACACTTGATCCTTTGCTACAGCCTCTGGTGTCACACGGATTGTGCACTGTATGGCAATGATCTGCCATACAGTGCACAATCACCTTGACCACAGAGACTACAACAAGGGCTCAAGCATCCTCTTGTAGTCTCTGCGGTCAAAGTGATGGTGCACTGTATGGCAGATAATTGCCATACAGTGCACCATCACTATGACCGTAGAGATTACACCAAGAGGACACTTGATCCCTTGCTGCAGTCTCTGGATGTAGCAGAGGCGATCGAGCGCCATGGGACCATTGTTTTGGACTGTCGGCGAGTATGTGGGAGTAATAAAGATGGAGTCTGAATTTGTATTTGTGTTTTTTTATAATAAAAAGATTATTCTCTGTGTGGTGTATTTTTTTTTTTTTACTATTTATTAGAGATTCCTAGTGGCTGGGTCCAATGTTGGCCCGACATTATGAATCTTGAGCTTAATGCCAGCTGCCAATAATAAAGCTGGCATTAACCCCTTTATAACCCAGTTTACGAACTGCATCAGGGCAACTGGAAGAGTCTGGGTACAGTGCCAGAAAATGGAGCTTCAATGAATGCACTATTTTCTGGGGTGGCTGCGGGCTGCAATTCGCAGCATGGGGGGCCCAGAACACTTGGGCCTCTCCATGCTGAGGATTCCAGCCCCAAGTTGCCTAGTTGTACCTCGCTAGACCAAAAATATGGTGGAGCCTCACATCGTTTTTTTATTTTTCAAATTAGTTCTATAAATAAAAAAAAATGTTCAGCTTCGCAGTGACAGTCTGTAGCTGCCAAGTTGTACCTGGCTGGCAACCAAAAATATGCCGAAGCCCCATGTCGTTTTTTTTATTAAGTATTATTACAAAGAAAAAAAAGCAACATGGAGCTTCACTGTATTTTAATTGCCAGCCAGGCACAACTTGGCAGCTGGGGGGGCTGGAATCCTCAGTGTGGAGAGACCCAAACTTTCTGGGCCCCCAACGTTGCGAATTGCAACCCACAGCCACCCCAGAAAATTGTGCGTTCTTTAGAAGTGCCATTTTCTGGTGCAGTACCCCGACTCTTCCAATTGCCCTAGTCCTAGTGGCAAACTGGGTGATAAAGGGGTTAATGCCAGATTTGTATCGGTAGCTGACACTAAGCCCGAGATTCATAATGTCGGGCCAATGTTAGACCCGGCCATTAGGAGTTACTAGCAAATAGTAAATATTAGACAACACTCAGAGAAAAATAATTTTATTAGAATAAAAAGCATACATATCTCAACTCCATCTTTATTATTCCCATATAGCCCTCCAACATCCTTCATTCAGAGTCTGCAGGGAGAGAACAAGCATCAACAAGAGTCTGCAATTGTGGCGCCCCACTGGTCGGAACGCCACAGAGGGGTACTGCACCCAAATAAGAGTGTGTGGTATTTCTGTGACTAAGGGAATTGGGATGGTAAACAAGGGACTCTCACAACACCCATTCATGCACACTCTAAGGTAGAGGACGATGGGTGAACCCACTGCAGGGAAGACCCAGTCCTGTGGGAGGAGTCACGTTGGTAGAAAATTATATGGGTAGGTTGACAGTGAATTGGAGACAGAGACGAGAGGAAGACAAAGCAAGAGAGGGTTGTCCTGACAGTAAAGAGACCCTAGGGGCACCAGGAGTTATCGTGCGACCGAATTTGGACCCGGTACTACCGACCAGAAGGGTCTGGTCCCGGGCAGAGGACCGGCTCTGGACATGGTGTGGGAGTTCAACCCACGAGCCGTTAAACCAGAGGCCCCAAGATTCTTCAGGAAGCTGCGGCTAAAAGACCCGGCGTATAAATCAAAAAGGCACACCGAACTAGGGTCAGTGGGACCCGAAGGGGAGTCACCCACCAAAGACCCATGGGAGCTGGCTTGAGGCTCTGCGAGTGGAGGTGCTGCACGATTGTGAGGTGAAGATAGTGCAGTGAAGGGACAGGTAGGGGGCGTCAGGCATACCACCAAGAGTCCTGAGTAAATCATCCCGGTTCCCTGGTGACTACCCAGGCCAGGAAGACCTGGAAGACTGTTTCATCTATCTACCTGCTTGATCAGAGCTAATGACTTGTGTGATATACTTTATTTTCCTCTCCTGAGGAGCCGCACACTGCTGCATTGAAAGGACCGGTGACAAGGCCGTGTGGTAAGCTGCCTCCCTGTGTAAAAACTCTTACAACTGTCCCTAGGATCTCGCTCCACCTACGGGGAGCGTAGACATCTGGCTGCCCTACCACTACCCCGGAGGTCTGACCCACAGCCCCGGTAACCATACCGGAACCGTATCTGGTGTCATAAACTACTTTTATTTTTATTAAAAAACGTTATTATAGTACCTCATTACTGATGATAATGAGTGACTATGGTATTCATAGTCACTCATCCAGGCTGCCCCTCTTCATCATATCACGCCTGAATAGGCGTGATCTACATCACAGATTCAAATTCGCGCCTCCCTGCTCGCCTCCCCGCTCTCCTATTCCGTCAGGGCTTCAGTGTGGGGGCTGTATGACGCGATCCGCATCATTCCCAGCGCCGGGTGATGTATTTACACCCGCGCCGCTGTTAGCTTCAAGTCCCGCACTGCGCATGCGCATGCGCAGTGCGCATTTTGAAGCTGACAGCGCGGCGAGGGTGTAAATACGTCACCCGGCGCCGGGAATGACGCGGATCGCGTCATACAGCCCCCACACTGAAGCCAGGACGCAATAGGAGAGCGGGGAGGCGCGCAGGGAGGCACGAATTTGAATCTGTGATGTAGATCACGCCTATTCAGGCGTGATATGATGAAGAGGGGCAGCCTGGATGAGTGACTATGAATACCATAGTCACTCATTATCATCAGTAATGAGGTACTATAATAACGTTTTTATTCACTTTGACTATGTGCATTTAGGAGGTAAAAGGAGTGTAGGGTAAGTGTTAATATGCTCTAGGGACAGCTTTTAATAGGTTTAGAGGTGGTTTGGGGGTGACAGGATCCCTTTAAGCAAATATTGACTGTTCGGTGAACCGAACCGAATCCGAACTTCAAAAGATTCGCTCATCTTTACTTACCAATGCTGCTTCAGAGTGGAAATGGTACCAGGTAAGTTGTTTGTTTTTGCAAACTGTAAATCGAATTTCAACATGTTCTAATTCATAGGAAATCACAAATTTTATAAGTTTCAACTCAAACTCGATCCTCATCTCTAAACAAAACACTATATAGATACCAAATGAATGTCAACAACGGATAGACAGATTTCATTCAGATGACTAGACAGATGAAAAAGCAGCCATTTTCTCTGGATGAAAAACAATGATTATTCAGATGATCAAGTGTACTTAGCCTTGGGACATGTTCACATAAATGTATTTTTGGTCCAAGTGCTGTTCATTTAAAAAACACAGGTAGACAGAATGTGGATCTCTAATACTGAATGCAAATTGAGTTAATGCCAGCTCATCTTTCAGCTGTGTAAGGACCTGTGCTTGATTTTGGCAGTAACCAATAAGGAAGACATGGTTCAGCACTTATTGTGAATTTAAAAGTAATCTTAAGTCTTTATTCCGAGCATATAAGAATCCACAGCAAACAGTCAAAACATTTAGAACCTGATACACTTCAAACAGTAAATCTGTTCTTAATCGTATCTGTATTGTATCATACTGCAAATTAATGGGATCTTTTTGGAACCCCCAAGTGAAACATAATTTTCAAAAGCAAGCGATGAAAAGACCAACAAATGATGTGGTAGTAAATCTCAAGCTTGAAAAAGACTGTGTACATGCTCGAAACATGTTGCCAGGTACTTTGGTAATTTTTAACCTGATTTAATAATGTATTTTTTCACAGAGAACCTTTGGAGATGTAGGAATTTTTCCTTTTGATTTCTCATGTTTTGTATTTGGCAAGGTGAAAATGAGATGTAATAGACTAAAAAAGCTGTGTTCTGGTCTAAACAGCAGGTAAAATAAGTATTGAACACATCACCAATTTTGTAAGTAAATATATATATCTAAGGCTACGTTCACATGTTGAGCATTTGGTCAGTTTTTGCAAACCAAAATGAGGAGTGGATGAAAAACACAGAAGTGGTGATGTCTTTCTAATACACTTGTCCTATGTTTTTTTCCACTCCTGGGTATGGCTTGTAAATACTAATATAAAACATTTACCAAATACTCAACAGTTGAAGGTGGCTTAAAAAAAAAGATGTCATCATCACTTCTGTATTTTTCATCCACTTCTGGTTTTGGCTTAAAAAAAACAGATGTGACAAACTGGCCAAAAACTCAACGTGAATATAAGCCTTTATGGCCACTTTACGCACACCAACTTATCTGTCCAACTTCTGAACAGATCTCTGGTTGCAGTGAAATCATGGACACATTGCTCCATGTTGTGGCTGTGTACAAAATGGAGCAATGTGTCCATGATTTCACTGCAACCAGAGATCTGTTCAGAAGTTGGACAGATAAGTTGGTGTGTGTAAAGTGGCCATAAATGTGTGTGTTATTGACATGAAGTTCTTATTAAATGTTGGTAAAAACATATCCCATCCACATACGCAAAGAAATCAAACCATTGCTGTCCTTAAATTTAGTGATGTGTAATAATGTTAAATGATATAAAAATGTATAGAATACATGAAGAAAGTAAAGTGCAAAAAGCCATGGAAAATCAAGGCACCAGCTGAAATCTGTCTGTAGGGATGAGCAATCCTGCACTGTAAAATTTGGGGCTAATACCGGAAACCAAATGACCGCGCTCAAACGCGAACACAGACTTTTCATAATAGTCCATGGCGTCCTAGTTTGATGTTCAGGCACTGAACAATAAATGTGTAATAAATTTGTTGAAAGATGACAGCACAGCAATCAACAATATTTAGTGCATGCGTAAGATGCACTGTATGCTGCGGTAAACAATAAAGATGAATAAAAACTATGTGGGCTCCTGCCTATTTTTAATACCCAGCACAGGTAAAAAAAAAAACAGTTATGAACTGCAACCCTCAGCTGTCTCATTTACCCTGACTGTTTATCAAAAATAGAGTGATCCGATGGCATTTTTTTTCAAATACAGTATTTATTTAAATAAAAAAAAGCATGGTATCACCTCTATTTTTGATAACTTGGCAAGGTAAAGTAGACAGCTGGGGGCTGCATTATTCAGGGTGGAAAGGTCTGTTGTTATTTAGAACTTTCCAGCCACTTCTGGCTATTTACCCAGCTCTTCTCGATTGCCCTTGAAATCAAGGGTAATGGTGGGTTTACACACACCAATCATTGTATCCAATATCTGAACAGATCTCTGGTTGCAGTGAAATCATGGACACATAGTTCCATTTTGTGGCTGTGTACAACATGGAGCAATCTGTCCATGATTTCACTGCAACCAGAGATTGGTTCAGATATTGGATACAATGATTTGTGTGTGTAAACCCACCATAATACATGTGTGGTTGATGTCAGTTGTGAATGGATAGCTGAAATCAAGCCCAGGATTTATTGGATAGGCTTCTTTCAGACATCTCCATTACTAATCCAGTTAGACCAGGGCCACACTTGCTTTTTCAATCCTGCTGCTGGATCCTGTTTTTCAACCTGGAAACCGGATCCCTTAACCCATAGACTCCAATGTTAAAAATGGCTTGCCATCCATTTACTGCATTGCGCTTTTGAGAAATCCATTTTTAATAGGGTCTGCAATGTTTTTTTGGTGCTTTTTCAAAAACGCATGCTTTTTTTAACATGGGGTCTATGGGAAACGCATGCTTTAACGCATCGTACATATATGTACTATGCTTTAACGCATACGTTTTTGCTAGCACTAAAAATGCATCAAAATTGACAAGGAACAAAACGGGATCCATTACTGCATCCTGCAAACGGATTCAGCCTCCCAATGTGGCCCTAGCCTTAGTGTATAGTTATAAAGGACACAGATACAGAGAAAAATATTTTATTTAGTTAAAGGCCCACACACATTGCCGTTCACAAATGTATTGCTTCCAAATAAATCATGGAAGTTCCGCTGTAATCCAAACTTGAATGTCCAATGATGTCCATTGATTCCTATGGAGCTTTGGTCTGAGAAATTTCTCAGAACGATGCTCCATAAGTCATTGCCGGAATTTCTCATGAGTGTGAGAAGTTAATGACCTGCTGCTGACAGCCATTGATCTCTGCAGCCTTGTTCTGAGAAAGTCCTCAGAACAAGAATCCAAAGGAATCGATGAACTTCATAGGACATTATTCCTTAAATTATGTTGGAACTTTGGAACTTAACTCTGTACTTAATGTCTGATAGCTTCATATGCAACACTATCTCCTGAGCCTGATGTCAATTGTTAATTAACACCTGACAGAAAACCCACAAATATCTTGATTTTCACTGCATCAGGGTATTTGTGAAGAGTCAGTTAAAGCAGTGTTTCCCAACTCCAGTCCTCAAGGCACACCAACAGGTCATGTTTTCAGGATTTCCTTATCATTAGACAGATGATGGAATTATCCCCTGTGCAAGTGATTAAATTATCACCTATGCAATCCTAAGGAAATCCTGAAAACATGACCTGTTGGTGTGCCTTGAGGACTGGAGTTGGGAAACACTGAGTTAAAGCACCAGTATTGACACTTCTTTTGGATACGCCACTTCTGGGTTGGCTGTATGCTCCTATTTCTAAGCTGGGAAGAGTCAAATAACCATGGCAATTCCAACCCTGATAATGCCAGCTTCCAGCTTTTTGCTTTACATTGGCTGGTTATCAAAAATAGGGAGGAATCCGAAACTCTCAGAGACACACATCTTAAACCCCCTTCTATAATATTAGAAATTAAAGAATCTCGGCACTCTATACGAATAAATGTTTTAATAATCTTATATCGGTCCAAAAAAATTTAAGCTATAAGTGGTTGAAAAAGTTGATATGTAATTAAATTGTCTTTGCTTTTTTGCCCCATGATATAACATAGGTCGGAGTGCTATTTGAGATATATAGTAGTGTGAGTGAGCCCAAAAGGTGATAGTGCCATACACATAAGTTGTAACTTGTTTGTTAGCTTAATGTTTATTAAAATTTCCTTACATATCATGTTAGTTCTAGTCAAAAATATAAAAGCAAGGACAGTTTTTATTACATTTTCCCTATATAGTTCTGCTATAAATATGCACAACTAAGCCTGTACTTGATTTTAATTGCAATTCAGATGGGTCCCTCCCTCCCTCACTTGTCTTTCTTTAGTAAAAATCCATGTTAATAAATGAAGCAAAACTGTGAAATACAGTGAAGAGATACATAATTTGTTTTATCTGGCCTGTTATATAAATGTTCCCATGTGTTTAAACCACTACATCTATAATTCACCAATAATGAGTTATGTAATTGAGCTAACTATAGATAAATACTTAGATGCCACTTGGTGCCTCATCTGGAGAGCATCACATATTCATTCGAAACACATTGCCCTTCATTTTTACTCAGCAGGTGATGTATCATTAAAATAAGGCAACAGCACTTAACATTGTCATGCAAGAGGGTTGCCAGGCAAGACAACATGACTCCTGTGCTCAGTTTGACATCTGCTTGCTCTGTGCATAAATATTATCATATATTCATCTGAGAATATTTGATATATAGAATGTTATTTGGTAAAGTTTTTCCTTCCTACACAATGCACCAGATATATATCCCCGTTTTTCATTTTACCTCTATGATTCTGATGTGTCATATCCACTACAGCAGGAAGGTACTCGCCACCTGAGATGTCAAATATGAATCAAAGATGCACAGTCTAAGATTAGTTTGTACAGAATTCGAAGCCACAATGAGGGACATGGTGAACAATTCTGGCATGACTGATAATAAACCTACAACTACTTGGCTGACATTCCTTTGAATAAGTAGTACTTGAATCATTGAGAAACAATGACCTAATCGAACACAAAACACATAGAATATTGAGAAATATTAACCCCCTTACTGATATCTGCTAAATATGTTTGGGCAAGACGGTAGTGAGTGTATGGACCGGTCACACTGGTGAACTTGCCCCATAGCATTCACATATTGGCTATGACGCACATCCAGGGCCTGCCCGTAGAGGATCTTCAATGTAGCTGTCAAAATCAGATAGTGGTATTTACAGCATGCAGGCATGGGGGCAATCATTATATGCACCCATCATAACAAACATGAAACAATTCCACACTGCTTGCAGCATTTTTTTGTTACTTGCCGCAAGTGCCGAATCTCGCAAAACTGCAATTGAATGGGGCTTGCAGCAAGCTTGTCGCATGTGAGCAGTTACGCGGCAGATGCGGCAAAGCTGCCGGATCATGTGAAAGCAGCCTTAATGGTATATATGAATCCAAGTTGCAGAGAGACTATATTAACATGGTGGATATAGTGTCTCCAATATAAGCCACATGATGTGAATGACTGGGGTTCTATAATAAGGGAACCTATTGGAATAATGTTTACCTTGCAGATGTACTGTCAGGGTTGGCATGTAATAATATAATGTCTATGTAAGGCAGCTCTCTCTGACAATCAGCACTCTAGGAAAGTGGATCAAGTACTTGGGTCCCGAAAGATGCTGCTTATTTCTAAGAACCTTACATTCTGTATTATGTTCCCCTGATGAATACTGGTGGAAGAAGCAAGTCGGGAGGCAGACAGGGATGACTAGGGACATAGTAGCACTAGAGATACCTGTGCTCTGCCCTTGTAAGGGTGGGAGTCATCTGGGGTCAGTAAGGCTATTGCTAGTCTGATAATAGGGAAAATATCTGATCACTACAGGATGTCTGAGAAATAGACCTGACACTGACGACCTTTCCTCAGGAGGTACAGAAATGGGTGAGAACTTTCCATTAATTTCTATATTTTCTCTCTTTTGCAAGACTAAGATAGACAAGGGAACTGTGGCGCCCCGCAACGAGTGCATCACAGGAGGGTATTGCATCCCTGACTGAAGATGCAATATTCTCCATCTCAGTAATGACATGGTTAACCTCAGAGCTCCATACCCTACATGCACCACTAGAATAGAGGGCCAATCAGGTCCTGGTGGGCGGAGTGTAGGAGTAGAGTGTAGGAGAATGTAGAAGAAGGAGGAAGGAGAGAGAAGTGGTCGGGGAGGAACGTAGGAGAAGAGGGCTCTGCACAGTTCCATGCAGCCCTACAGACCACCTACCGGTTGGCGCCATTACCCGGTGCCCCACAACCGAAACCTGGGCAACCATCTAAATGGGTCAAAATACACCCGCGCCCATCAACAACCGGATCACTGGTTCCGAAGCTAGCAAGTTGTTCATCACTGCTCAGCAAACCAGAAGTGGAAGGACTGCTCTCTAGGAGCACCTCACTGCAGCCGCAATTAGAGCCGTCTTGCCAGCGGAGTACCCACCAAAAGGAATCTGGCTCCCCTCACACCGGGCTGTATACACCGGCAGGGAAATTGAAGTAGCCCCCTTGTACCCGAACTTGGCGCACTAAGGCGACATCGGCAAAATAGAACAGAATTAGAACGGAGGAACACCGCGGAGCTCTGAAACAACACCGGTCATTGCTGAGGCCACCCAGTCCGTTACCCGTTAACTGTATACCCTGTATCATCTACCGGTTACAGTAAAAGACCCGTTATAGAGAACACTGGTGTCTGTGCTTCTTCAGAACTGTTTTACTCCGCATGTTACGTACTACAAAGCTGCCATATAACATCAGGTGCCGCTCCTGGCTCCGGGGACTCCCGCTCGTCCTGTGGGGAGCGTCCCATCTTGCTGCCATACATCCCCCGGAGGCCCAAGCAGCGCCGGTGAAATCACCGGAATTCCCGCAGGTGGCGTCATGACAATAAGAAATCAACGCTTATCTGTTCAGCCAACCACTATTGATCTGGACCACCGAGCCCCACAGCCGCAGGTGCGGAACCGTGACAGGGAGAAGCAACGCCTGTGATGTGAAGACCCGGCTACGGTGAGTCAGAATCACCACTGTAACCCTGTTATAAATGGGAATGGTATTTATGCTGTTTGCTGTACACAATGTGCTTAGTATTCTTAGAAATGTAATAGCTCAGGGGAGTCAACAGTGTTTATTATCAAGGTAATTGTGGTTATAGCCCCTGTGATCCCATTCTAAGCAAAGGATAATGTACATCTTATATTAAATAAATACACAGTCACTTATATGTTTTGGGGACAAAGATACATTTAGAGCCTAAGAGTTTGAACTTTGTATAAATGTTGATATATGGCCGCTTAAGTGCAGATACAGGTGCACATTGCTTGCTTGAGACAGGTATATTAAGTATTGATTATATGCCTAGGCATGCTTTGGTGGGCCAACATAGACCCACAGGTCCTTTAAGTTAAGCATTTGATGGAATAATACGTATTGGGCATTGCTTGCCAAAATTATATTTGGTCATATAGTGTGTTCCACACTTAGGGAAATGTTCTAAATAAGGATTGCCATTTGTAGGATGTGTTGTGTTTTCTTTGCATCTTTTAAGAGGTATTTATTAAATGTTACATTTTAACCTCAAGTTCTTGCTAATTTTTTCTTCTTTTCTAATGGATGAGTCTGATGGACTGGTCTTGTGTTCAGATGTTGCTCTGTCAGCACCTAGTTTATTTTATACTTAACAGAGAGGAATATAAGAGACCGCGCTCTATACAGCAAAAGATAATTGTATTTAATAATGGACGGAGCTGTACATAGCAGAGGAGCTATATTATAAGAGAGGGCACCACATTTAACTAGAGAAGATGCCATGCAATAATGGACATTGTTATACATAATATAAGAGGAAACTATGTATGGCATTACATGTAACAACAAAGTACTTTATATACTAAGCAACTGTATTATACATAAATAAGGTTTCATTACGGCATCCATGTAAAGTGTCGGTGTGCTACCTGATGTCTCTTCTCAGACAGCACTCAGACCCATTGAATTTGTTCTCTTCTGAGCCTCAAAATCGGATCAGAAATGGTCATGCTCTGAGTCTCACAGATCTCACTCTCAGATCTGTGATTTTCACAGAGATGTGAATGAATCTATAAAACGCTGAGTCTGTCTGCTGTCCGATAAAAACCTGGCAGTACACGGACATATGACATGAATGTGTAATTTGGGCCTAAGGAAGGTGGCTTTATAAACAACAGTGTTACTCTGAGTCATAAAGTACAGATACAGAATCATATTTTCATAATATTTCCATCCAGTGACTTACCACTAACATATCATCTGATTAGTCATTTCCTTTTATTTCTTCTTCATCTGGTCAGACCTTCATGTCGACATCTTCCAGCCACGACTCATCTTGTCACACTGATCAAAGTAGCCCTGAAAGTGACAAGGTCACATACAGTCTATTGTATACATACATTTGTCTTCTGAATAAAAAGTTACACTGCACCCTTGAATAAAATATGTATGACGCCATTAATATACCATGAGCTGCATACCATTCCAAATATATATGTATAAGCCAGCACTGTTCTTCTCCCATTAGTTTATATTTATTGGGTAGCAGAATTTATAGTTAATCAGTCATTGTGTTTTCTCCACAATTAATCTGAGGGCTATGAGAACACGTCTTTTTGTTTGCATTTTTCCACCTGAATTTGTTGTGGAAAATATGCAATGCTTTACAATGAAAGCAAAGTGAATTCAATTCCTGAGGTCTCACTAGCACATTGCTTATTTTTTCCTTGAAGATTTGTAGCAAATTAATATCTAGCTCATGTCACTTATTGTAGCGTTATAGCAGTGATTTACTAATACTAATGAGTAGAGATAAGTGAACTTTGACTTAACATTCGCGAACATGGCTGATTTGATTCGATGATCGGAAAGCCGACCACTTTCCCCAAATGTTGGTAAATCCGGCTAAGTTCAGAAAAAAGTTCAAAATTTAAAATAGTCCTATAACCTGACCTTTTTAATTGGGGCCAAAATGCTTGCTGGATGACCCGCTGGCTGGGGACAACACCTAACCTACAGTTAGGAGTGTCCCCAGTCATCGGGTCCACCGGCAGATGATCTGGCAGTATGTCTGGCTACATTTCAACTGCAGCTGATGTCGCAGTCTCAGGTACTGCATCCCATTCCCGAAGATCACCAGGACCTTTATGGGGAGCCCAAGAAAGAGGAGCACCTAGAAGACTATATTTCCCAACTGTTTGGATCACCCTCACCACCTCCAGAGGAATTCTACTGGGGCAATGCCTCAATTGAGGCGATGTCTCTACCCTCTACCAGCACCTATCCAAGAAGACATCAACCACCCTTTTCTTCTATGTCATTTGTTGAGGAGATTCAGCATGCAGATGCCATCGCCCAGGACTGGCTGGCATGGGCCTAAGACTAATGATTTCCTTGACCAATGCATTAAAGGCAAAGTGCTGCTATTCATACAGAATAGGGAGTATGGTTTCCTAGTGAAACAAGATGCTAAACATCGGTGCTACGTCAACCACGCCAACCTGCAGCATGACGATCTTCCCCAAAGACTACGTACCATCTTTGTTGGGGATGAGGTCACAATCATGAAGATTGCGGGGCATTAAAGAGTGGTTTGCGGTTGGCGTATGTCGGGTTGGCACCGCCGCTTTGAAGTGGCAAGAAGAAGTTGACTTGGAGAGAAATTGGCATTGGGTGTGGCCAAAGTGTCTCTAGGTTGGCCAGCTAGATGCACCCAAACTCACAGGGCATATACGGTAGATGTTCTCAAAGATGGTCCTAGTTCCTCCATCATTCTCTCCAGCTGTGGCAATGATGCAGTGTGCTGGGGGGCAGATATTTGGGGAGAATGCTCCTAGAGGAGTAGCTCCTGCGACCCCCAAAGACCACCAGGCAGCAGACTACCAACCGAAACTGCACCAACTATCCAGGGCATAGATAAAATGTAGCTAAATATGCCTAGTGGACCTTCCTAAAGGCATGATGGTGGGTCTGAGAAACAGTGACCTGATCCTTACTTGGCATTTTGGCCAAAGAATGACTTTTGGGATTTTTTTTATTTCCAGTTTTTTGTTGTCCTTGACCAAGGCATGTGTTTTTCTTAGTTTTGTGTATATACTATGTACATTGTTATGTTTTTTTGTTTCAGACTTATAGTCTGTGTGCATATAGTAAAGTAATTTGAGTTCACTGCTTGTGTGCTAGTCTATTTCTGCAAACAGGTGATTTGTTACTACCCTACAGAGACTAGTGAACCAGACACAGGCCTCTTGCCTGAAGGTGTGAGGTATGGAACAGCAAGACACTACAGCCACTCCAGTAGAATAGGGCTGGCCAAGTGCCGTTGTCAAGGGCCACAAAAGTGCATGTTTTCAGGATTTCCCTAGCATTTCATAAGGTGCTGGAATCATCCATCACCTCTGTAGGTGATGAAATTAGCACCTGTACAATGCTAAGGAAATCCAGAAAACATCTACTGTTTTCAGACCTTGAGGACTGTAGTTGACCACCCTGCCCTAGAAGTCTCTGTAAAGTAGTCAAGGGGCAAAAGGAATTCTTGAGCCCTTTTACCGCAACTTCAGCTGTCCCTGGACTCACTAAGGTCCTCTGCCCACGGTGTGTTGTCTAATGTTTTTTTAAGCTGATTTAGAATCTCCATCAAAATCTCCATGTCTATCCTGAGGCTAGCAAAGTGCATAACAGGTCAGAAGTGCTGTGCCCATGTTGCTTTTTTGTTACCTTGCACATGCGGTTCAGATTTCCTTATTCTGCCCCAAAATCTCAGGAAAACAGCAATAAAAAAAACCTTATAGAATCAGAAAAAAAGGGCTGTATATAGTACAAATTTACAAATCTTTATTAAATTAAAATGAGTTAAAAACATATATTGTACAACTTGTGAGTAACCAATTTTGGTAGTCTACTTACTCCTCTCTGTACATAGATAGCCCTACAAAAGTGCTTATTGCTGTAGTAATATACAATTCATAATCAAAGTGCAGGTGCTTAAATACACATAGTGCTGATGCAATAAAAAGAAAGTGCTAGTGCAGAGTATCCAAAAAAATCAACCAAACAACAACTGTGATAAGATAGAAGATCAATTGAAATGGGGGAATTAGTCAAACTCTCATTGTTCCCGCCTATATTATTCAATGATCACACATGCAAGTGAAAGTTTAAAGTGCTACAGCATATCTACACACCCAAGTAGTTCAATGTATTGCCATCATCAAGTTTTACCTGATCGTTGCAGACTACCAAGATATGCCCCCACATTGCAGGGCAGCATCCTCAATAAGGAGCTGTCCCTGGTTCTTACGCACATTACGTACTGATACTACACAGAGGAGCCGCCGGCTTTCATTCACAAGTTTTAAAAGCCGACAAATAGCAGCGATACAGTAATAAACCTATTAACCATTAACATGTCAGTGTATTTGGACAACATGTCTCTAGGGAGGGTGGACACTCCCTGGAGACATGTTACCCACATATATTTAACACATTAACCCGTTGTTCATCCCCGCAGCAGCAGGGATGAACAAAGCATCCGGCAACCGGATTGCACATTAAGGAGCAATCCGGTTACCGGATGCAGGTTTAGGGACACATTTAGAATGCAAAATGTGTTTGAATGCACATGAGATTACCGCATCCAGATCTGAATGCCGTAACCACATGTTGCATTCTAAATGTGACCCTAGCCTTTGCTGGATTCAGGATAGTAATGCAGCTTCTCAAAATCTGCTGCAAAAAAAAAATCAAACAACATAGCAGGGCCACATTGCCATTTCCTGCTGATATTTGATTCCAGCTGTGCAACCTGACATAAAATAAATAAATAATGGAAAAGTATTTTTAATTGCCAACCAGCTTAAAGTAGGCAGCTGAGGGCTGGTATTCTGAGCGGGGTGAGGGCCCATTGTTATTGGGCCACCCCACACTATAGCATAGCATCCTGTAGCCACCGCAGAAATTGGAACATTCATAAGAAGCTACAATTCCTGGTGTTTAACCCACCTCTTGCAGTTGGCAGGTAGCGGTGGCAAACTGGGTAATAAGAGGCTAACGGCAGCGTTGTATTTCCAGCTGGCCTTAAGCCCGAAATTCTTTTTGTGGGTCCAATGCTAGACCCAGCCATTAAGAATTTCATGTAAATAGTAAAGAATATCTATATAGGAGAATTTAATGCACAGCAAAAAGTAAAAAATGGGTGATACATGATGCAAGGTCAAGAGCTTCAATCAAGGTAGAGAAAGGCCAGGGTCACATTTGCGGTTGGACCCTGGCCTGCCGGATTCCGGTTTCAACTTAGCAATTTTTCCATCACCGCATAGCGTTTCCGCTATGCGGTGCTGGAAACCGCAGTCCCTAGTTACCCGGTGTTTACCTGCACGACCTGTCACACAGGCAGCGGCTCGGAGGGCGTTTTACAGCGCCGCACAGGAAATCGTGTCTGCAACGGTTTCCTGTGCGGCGCTGTAAAACGCCCTCCGAGCCGCTGCCTGTGTGACAGGTCGTGCAGGTAAACACCGGGTAACTAGGGACTGCGGTTTCCAGCACCGCATAGCGGAAACGCTATGCGGTGATGGAAAAATTGCTAAGTTGAAACCGGAATCCGGCAGGCCAGGGTCCAACCGCAAATGTGACCCTGGCCAAAGACCCTGCATATACAAATATGCACACTGAAATAATATAAAAAATCACATATTGTATATGCTGAGAACACAAAAATACCAATTAAAAGCAGTTAAAGCAAAATGGCTCTGCCCCACATTGTTTTAACTGCCATTAATTAGTGTATATGCCACCCAAGCACAATGACATCTGCTTTTAATTGGTGTTTTTGTGTTCCTAGTATATATGTAATAAAGTTGTCATTGTGTGCTCATTTGTGTATGCAGGGTTATTCTCTACCTTGATAAATAAACACAAAGACTCAACACAGAGAGAAAACATTATATTAGAAATAATAACACAAACATTCATCTTGACTCCATCTTTATTACTCCCTCATATACATCTTCGATCCCCTGTGATGTCTCATGATTTCAGGCTGCTGTGAGGAACCCAGCGTCCTGTCACCGCAGCCTCCAAACATTAAGGCTGCTTTCACACTGCAGGTTTTTCCCTGATCAGGTTCATCAGGTTTTGTGTGCCAAACTCAGAACAGGTGTCAATCTTTCAATTCGGGTAGGGTCACATTTGTGTTTATTTTTTTTTAAAAATGGCCAAAACCAGATTTGTATCCGCAGCCATAGGCCGCATTAGAAAGACCGGATTGCACTTAATGCAAGCCGGTTACCGCATCAGGTTTTGCAGCCTGTGGTAAGAATCATGCAGGCTGCATTTTTCAGAGCGTTTGAAAAACAGGATCTGCCTATGGCAACCGGATCCGCAAGGAACATGAATGTACCTTGTGGTATCGAATCCGATTTTTGGTCCCACAATGTTTTCTCATTGCAGATCTGGATACATTACTGTATCCAGATCTGCAATGTGATGCCAAATGTGATGGCACACGGTAATACCAGATCCGGTAACTGATTCGGTTATCGGATTGTGCCTTCCAAATGTGACTCCAGCCTTATACTTTTTCTCTGCAAGTTCCACTCCTGGTTTTAGCACAAAACCTGATGAACCCTGAGGGAAAAAACTGCAGTGTGAAACCAGCTTAAATGAACGAGCCGCCAACTCCAGTCTGGTAAGCAGTGACTCCTAAGGTCACCTGAGGACGGCTCAGGTAACCAAGGTTCCCGTATGGTTAGTGGCCACCTCCTTTTGAGCACTTTTAATCCATTTAGGCAATTTTCCTGCACCCCCTCCCACCTAGCCTTCTTGGTAGGGTCTTCTGGAAAAATACGCCAGTTTCTAATTGTCTTCCATTATGCTCAATATTTAAATCAAGCCCTTCTAAGCACTCAAGCTATTTAGTACTCATTTACCACTAAATGTGATGTTTTATGCAGACATCTGCAGAAAAAAAATCCTCTGTCTTTATGCATGGCCTTACAGAAACAAAAAGAAATGTCATATAGTGAAGTTTCATAACAATGAGAAAGTTCTGGCTGCACTGTGAATGAATACTGTTCATAAAAAATAAATCTTTAGATTCCAACTATAGATGAGCGTGAAGCCCAGATGACATTACGCCAACCCTGGAATGTCAAACATAAGAGATTTACCGGTCTCACATCCAGCTGCCTAGTGCAACTCACCTGGATGATGGACAGGAGTTCTGTGAATTGATCTGCTCATCTCTAGCATCTGCTGAATACAGCGGGACAATCACAGATTGACGTCTGCACCCTGTAGTTGTTGGTATCTGCTGAATGTCAATTACTGCCACCCAGTGCCGGCGTTAGGGGGGGGCAGACTGGGCACTTGCCCAGGGCCCCCACCCTCTGAAGGGCCCCCAGCAGGGTCCTACACTAATAATGTTGCTGAAGGTTTATCGGCTCTTCCCCGCTCTCCTTCCCTGAGAGCAGTGCTCGCTGAATATCACCCCCATCTGCGGCCTCCTGCCGCTCACTCTGCATGCTGACCGGAACACTGTTGTTCCGATCAGCTCTTACCGCGGAATCCAGTCTTCAGTATTGCAGGAGGGTGGTGCTGCAGCTCAGCCTTACACTGATTGGTTAAAGTACAGCCAATCAGTGTTAGTTTTCACTGCACTCTGTCCTTTGGATTAGAAGCACAGCTCAGGCAGGGAGCTGTTCCGTGACTGGAGGAGCGCCAGTGAGCTGTGCTGTGATTGGTGGAGCCCCTGCCTCCTCTTTTCAATCACTGGCACTATGATGACGAACAGAGGGAATTCACTGCTCCCTCCTGCATCACTCTCTGGGCCAAAGTAAGTTACATTGGCTCCTCTGTTATTATCGTTGTTCCGAATGAGGGCCCCCAGTGTCTGCATGGTCAGTGGGGGTGACACAGTATTGGAGTAGGCCCTCAGAAAGGAGAGAGTGAGGGCCCCCTGTACACAAATGCAAGGTTTGAATAAGGAAGCAGCATTTCCTCAGCTGCTCCACAGAGCCAGATACAGGAAGAGCTGCTGGAGCACTGCACTGTAGCTTTATATTAGTACTCTATACACTGCTATCCCTGGAGGGTGGGTGGGGGAGGGGTACCAGCACTGCTACATCACCCTGAGCACAGGCCACTGGGGGGAAAATGTGAAGGCGGAACATGCAGCCTACTGAGTACTGAGCTAGGGTGTGCAGAGCTGCCTGCTAATGAGAAGAAAGCTATTACACATTGCAAACACCTCTCTACTGTGCACACACCATGTACACCTAATTTTCCAACAGATAGGAAATAACAATATGCATAATATGAGCATGGCAGAGCTCTGTGTGTGTGTGTACTATCTAGCTATGAATCTATCATCATCTATCTATAATCATCTATCACTCTATCTATCTCTAATCTATGTATCTATCATCTGTCAGCTCTCCTGTGTGGTGTAGTATATAGAGGATCTGGCAGCTCTCCTGTATGGTGTAGTATATAAAGGATCTGTCGGCTCTACTGTGCAGTGTAGTATATAGAGGTTCTGTCGGCTCTACTGTGCGGTGTAGTATATAGCGGATCTGTCATCTCTCCTGTGCGGTGTAGTATATAGAGGAGCTGTCAGCTCTCCTGTGTGGTGTATTATATAGAGGTTCTGTCGGCTCTCCTGTGTGGTGAAGTATATAGAGGAGCTGTCAGCTCTCCTGTGTGGTGTAGTATATAGTAGGGATGGGCGAATCTACTCGCTAGGACTCGTTACTCGGCGTGTAGTAAGGGACTCGCAGGACTCGGTACTCTGCGAGTTTCCCAGTGATTACTCGCACAGTAAACGAGTCCAATGCAAATCAATATCAATCCTAGTTTTGTCACAGACTCTGACAAAACTAGGATTGCCTTTGACTTGCATTGGTCTGATTACTGTGCAAGTAATCGCTGGGAAACTCGCAAAGTAACTGCTGTCTGCTCTGTGCAGGCTGCCGCAGCTCCAGGGTCCTAGAACCCGCCTGCTCTCCCTGTGCACAGAGATGATGTAGCAGAGCTGCGATTGTTCTCAGTCTGCTCATTCCCTGTGCTTAGACATCTATATCTATGCACAGGGATGAGCAGAGAGGACATCGCGTTTTGGACTACGTCGGACGGAAGAGGATTTTTTTAATTAAAGATGGAGTCCCTAATGGCTTTTTTTTTTTATTTCTAATAAAAAATTTTCTCTGTGTTGTGTTTTTTAACCCTTTATTGGAGATTCTTAGTGGCTGGGTCAAACGTGGCCTGACATTAAGAATCTAGGGCTTAATACCAGCTTGTATAACAAAGCTGGTATTAACCCCTTTATTACCCAGCGTGCCACCGCCACCAGGGCCGCTGGAAGAGCGGGGTTCAGCGCCAGAGGATGGCGCATCAATGAACGCGCCATCTTCTGGGGCGGCTGCGGGCTGCAATTTGCAGCAGGGGGTGCCCAGAAAGCTTGGGCATCCCTGCGCTGCGGATTCCAGCCCCCAGCTGCTTAGCTGCACCTGGCTAGACATAGAAATTGCGCGGAGCCCCACGCATTTTTTTTTTATTATTTCATGAAATTCATGAAATAATTAAAAAAAAGGGCTCCCCTATATTCTTGTGTCCGGCCAGGTACAAATAGGCACCTGGGGGTTGGGGGCAGCCCGTCGCTGCCTGCTGGATCCGGCTGGTTCCAGAAATACGGCGAAGCCCACATGAAATTTTTTTCTGACAAATCCATAAAACAATGTAAATAAAAGGGACTGCATCTTTATTAACCCCTGGACCATGGGTGAGGGGTTAATAAAGATGCAGTCCCTTTTTTAGGATTGTTTTATTGATTTTTCAGAAAAAAAATTACATGGTCTTTCTGGAACCAGCCGGATCCAGCAGGCAGCGACGGGCTGCCCCCAACCCCCAGGTGCCTATTTGTACCTGGCCGGACACAAGAATATAGGGGAGCCCTTTTTTTTTTATTATTTCATGAATTTCATGAAATAATAAAAAAAAAATGCGTGGGGCTCCGCGCAATTTCTATGTCTAGCCAGGTACAGCTAAGTAGTTGGGGGCTGGAATCCGCAGCGCAGGGATGCCAAAGCTTTCTGGGCACCCCCAGCTGCAAATTGCAGCCCGCAGCTGCCCCAGAAGATGGCGCGTTCATTGAAGCGCCATCCTCTGGCGCTGAATCCCGCTCTTCCAGCGGCCCTGGTGGCGGTGGCACCCTGGGTAATAAAGAGGTTAGGGCCAGCTTTGTATTATCAGCTGGCCCTAAGCCCGAAATTTATGGCGGTCACGCCAATATTAGACATGACCGCCATGAATTTCTATTAAATTGTTTTAAAAAAAACACAACACAGAGAAAATTTTTTATTAGAAATAAAAAAAAAGCCATTAGGGACTCCATCTTTAATTAAAAAAAATCCTCTTGCGTCCGACGCAGTCCAAAACGCGATGTCCTCTCTGCTACATCCCCTGTGCATAGATATAGATGTCTATGCACAGGTAATGAAAAGACTGAGAACAATCTCAGCTCTGCTACATCAGGCAGCAGGCGGGCTCTAGGACCCTGGAGCTGCGGCAGCCTGCACACAGAGCAGACAGCCGGACTCTTATCTGTGCGAGTTTCCCAGCGATTACTTGCACAGTAAACGAGTCCAATGCAAATCAATGGCAAAACTAGGATTGCTTCAGGCTGAAGCTTCCGAGACACATCTGTGATTTGTAAATCGCACACTACTCGCTATTACTCGCTTCCCCATTCATTAACATTGGACTCGCTAGAGACAAGTAGCGAGTCCCGGGCTCGGACTCGCTAGAGTCAAGCGATTCCGAGTAATTTAGGATTCGCCCATCACTAGTATATAGAGGTTCTGTCGGCTCTCCTATGTGGTGTAGTATATAGAGAATCTGTCTGCTCTCCTGTGCGGTGTACTATATAGAGGATCTGTCATCTCTCCTGTGTGGTGTAGTATATAGAGGATCTGTCAGCTCTTCTGTGTGGGGCAGTATATGTCTTCTGATGACAATTCTCCTGATGCCAGTGAAATCACATTGACTGAGCAGCTCCTTCTTTTCCACTCTGCTCTGTCAGTGGAGCATAACTGCTGATGTCATCCAGATTGACAGACAGCTCCCTGATACCTAACTGTAGGGATCTGGCTGTCAATCAGCAAGACTTTTTGGCAGTGACACTCTTTAGATGCCACAGATTCATGAAGAGTTGTATATCTCTTCATAAGCCAGGGAGATCTGACCTCAGCATGCCATCTCATCAAAATTGGCGTGAAAACCGCCAGTTTTTCATAAATTGGGCCCATTTTGTATGACCGTATATTACAAAAACAATTTGCACATTTTGCTATAGAATTGGTGTTCTATTATTACCATATTGATGATAAAGCATCATGGTCGTCCCCAAGAATGATTGTCTCTGGTGGGCCCAAGGTTCTCCAGTCCAGCTCTGTATATATATTAGTGGTGTGTAGCATATAGTGTATACTGATGTGTATATACTAATGCAGAGGTCCCCAACTCCAGGCCTCAAGGCCCACCAACAGTGCATGATTTCAGGATCTCCTTAGTATTGCACAGGGCTTGGAATGATTACCTGTGCAGATGATCACATTAGCACCTGTGCAATACTAAGGAAATCCTGAAAACCTGCACTGTTGGTGGGCCTTGAGGCCTGGAGTTGGGGACCTCTGTACTAATGTGTAGTACTGGTTTGTACTATATAGTGTATACTGGTGTGTAGTATATAGTCAGCACAGGAGACGAGTATAGGGTCTTATTTTTAACTGTGGGAAACAAGTGATATAAGAAGGGCTTGTTCTATTATAGTGGAGAACTCCTTTAATAAATGAAGCTGCTGGAGTAATATTCACCCACTTCATTAATTAGGAAATGTACTAGCCCCGTGAGCATCCAACACAAATGTACACATATACACACATATATACCCCGAACATACACATTATATAGAATATTATATATACGCCTATTAATGAAAAGGGTGAAAATTACTCCAGCAGGTTCATTAATTAAGAATGGCCTTGCCCGGCGTCTCAATAAATCAGGACCATTGTTCTCGGCAGCACATCACCCAGTGTAAACAGGAGAAGTGCTGCTGATAACACAATCTGTATGGGGACACAATGATTTCTTAGATCAAAGGAGTTTTAACAGTCACTATCAGTGATCGTCCTATGGCGGCCGTCACACGGTTCAATATTGCGAACGATATCGTTTAAGCGATCTGCTTTTTGATCGCTTAAGCGATATCGTTTGTGCATCGCTACGTGCAATCAAGCGATTTTACAATGTAAAATCGCTTGATCGTGACATCGCAGATATGAGAGCCGGAGCTCATATCAAGCGATAAACGCTTGTTCAATCTGCTTCATCGTGGCGTGTGACACCACGATGAACGATCTCCCAGTGGCACAGCCTATGCTGGGAGATGGTATCTATGGTAAACGTCGGGTTACTAAGCGCCGCGCGGCGCCTAGTAACCCGATGTGTACCATAGTTACCAGCGATCTCGCTGGCCCACATCGCTGGTGAGTCTGTCTGTGTGACATCTCACCAGCGATGTGAGAGATATTGTTAGCGATCGCGTGTGCACGTGATCGCTTACAATATCGCTCACGATATTGCAGCGTGTGACGGCCGCCTATCCCCGATGATCTATTTGTGATCATCCTATCCCTAATGATCTATTAGTGATCGTTCTCTCCCCATAGGTTGTTTCTCAGCCTGTGTGAGGAGCCGGTACACAAGCGCAGGATGACATTACTATAGCTGATGGCGCTCATTTAAAGGTCTGAAATCGGTTTCAGTAAATACAACTCAAATGTTTGTGCGTGATGGTGCAAATTGTTAGCATATGGGGCCCCACTTTTAACTTGCGCCCAGGGCCCAACTTTGTCTAAAACTGGCCCTGCTGCCACCATCATTATGACACCTCCTCCTTTCAGGGTAGAAAGAAATGGCAAATGGGTGTTATTTTGTTCTTCTTTTTGTTCTTCCAGATTTGTGAGGTATGCACTTACTGTAGAGTATTGTATAAGTGTGAGCCTGGCTGAACATTTTCTAAAAATTAACTGTTTAACATCACAGTATCTCCATGTTCTTTCTAAAATGTATCATGTTTTTAATAAACATTGCTTTATAAAACATTGACCTTTTTGTTTAAGATATTCCATGAAATGAATATGGTGAATACTGAAATAGTAGGTTATTCTGTGACGTGCTCATTTGCCTCTAGGTCTGAGGCACCTTGAATTTGAAATGCACTTTAAATTACATGGTTTAGAAGTAGCTCATATAACATTAGTCATATGGGTGTGCAAAGAGTTTGCATACTTTTACCATTTTATTTTAGTTTTCAGCCTAAAGGAGTAAGCTATTAACCCTTGTCTGGTATCATGAAAAAAGAAATCACTACATATGCAATCTGGATGCGGTTATATTGCCCAATGGTTCCGGATAAGGGTTAATTGAGAAAAATTATGTGACCAGGTCCGTAAACATGTATTTTGTATAGAGCCAACTATTATTTACAGATAGACCTTTCTTTATTTCTCAAAATGAATATCACACCTGAAAGCAAATAAAAAGGGGATAAGTTGACTCAACCTTTGCACTCTGTGTCATACTAAGTATGGAGTACAGAAAGAGAATAAGAGAACTTAGCCTGGGTTCACACTTGGCCATCCATTCTTTGCCATGGCTCAAATACCGGATCTGGTATTTTTAAGGCTGTTTTGTGCCTTACAATGGTCCAAAATACCTGATGCGTTAACAGATGTAGCACATATGTTGCATCCGTTACCGCATCCTGTTTTATAATTTTGTTCTTTTTGTTTTTTGTTTTTTTCACCTTAAAATATTCATGGTTGGCCACACCCCTCAGCCAATAAGAATGGCAGGTCATTTTGTGGTGTCGCCACCTTTTGGGTCGTTTGTAGCATTTGTTTCATCATGAATGTTGAGCTGGAGCTTCTATTTGTGCATGTGCGCTACATGGCTCTACGGCGTCGCGAATTGCAACGTTCCCTGCAAACCTGGCTGTGGATCCATGAGATCAACTTGTTACGGCCTCAACATGGGGCTTTCCATGTGCTGTACCCCAACTTCAGCTGTTTCCCGCAAAATTCCGACGTTACTTATGCATGTCAATCTCTGCGTTTGATGTCCTTCTTGACCTTGTGGCTAATAACATAGCTCGCCAGGATAGGCGTTTTCGACCGGCCATTTCCCCCAGGGAACGACTGGTAGTGACTCTAAGGTAAATGTTGTTTGCATGCTGTGAACATAGTGGAACTCTGTGATGTGGGCCATTTTCCCGGGTTTAGCCTGGCAATGCGACTGCAGCTGTCATACAGGCTCACAAAGCATACCAAGGCTTTTTTTGCTTGTGTTTCTTTTGTTTTTTTGGTCAATGTTTAGTGGTAATATGTGTTGGCCATTAAAAACGTTGTAGTCTTATATGGCAGTCTACTTTGCATTTTGCCAAGTAGACTACTATTCTTTTAGTCTGGTGGTTACCACCATAACTGTAGTATGAAAAAATTGGTCTGTCAACGATGTTGCACAATGCTAATGTATTTGCTTATTTCTTATGCCAAATTAGTGATGTCATGTGATGTGTCTTCCTAATGTGTGTCATTTTGTCCTTCATAGATATTTGGCCACAGGGGAGTCATATGCTTCTCTATATTACCAGTTTAGGATTGGCCGGTCGACAATCTGTTCAATTGTTCCGGAGACATGTGATGTGCTGTGGGCGAAGCTCCAGCCACGGGTGATGCCTGAACCGACTGCAAAGACATGGAAACAAAATGCCATCCTGTTCGATCACCTGGCTCAATTTCCAAACTGTGTTGGGACGCTTGATGACAAACACATTAGAATACGCAAACCACCTGGGAGTGGATCTAATTATTTCAACTATAAAAAACTTTATTCGATAGTCCTCATGGCCATTGCCGACACACAGGGATGCTTCATTGCCATGGACATTGGTGCTTATCGTCGTACAAATGACTCACGAGTATTCAAGGACATTGCAAAGGGCTAAAAACTGTATAATGGCCGTTTCCAGATACCACCACCATGCCCTTTGCCTACCATACACTCAATATTAGAAGTATCGGCCTCCTCCAGCTTCAAATTTTTTTTACGGGTGTGTGCTACTCTATTAGGTTGTGAGGATGAGGTTGGCTGTGTGAGGGACTCCGATGTAGCCGGATGTGTTTGTGTGAGGTCGATGTGTGGGGCCTCTGCTTCTGTTGACTCAATACCTCCCATTGTACCTTGCCCATCAACATTGGTGTCGTCAATCTATTCATTATCAAGGCGGGTGTTGCTGTAAGTCCTGTAAATAAAATTGAATATTACAAAAACCTTATTATGCAGTACCACACCTGAGGTGTGTAACATTTTAGCAATTGCCAAGCATGGCCCTACGTACGTTCGCCCTTCTATGGTCTTTTGTATGAAGCTTAATTGATGGAAATGCTTGTAGAGTGTTGGTTCTTGAGGCGAGGCACCACTCTTGTATTTTGCAATTTCCTGCATATCCTTGACATATCTATCCCTTATGGAACGCCAACGCATGTGCACTGTTTGCTCTACATGATGCAAAAGGTGTAAGAGGACATTATTTAACTAATGCATGGTGTTAACATACACAACTCAGCTTTACAGCTGTTCAATAATGTTGTTCCAATATCACGAAAACATACCTATGGCCGGTTGGTCCCTCAAACTCATGTGTTTGGGTATGTTGAGAATATTTGGGTAAATATAGATGTACAAATTTTACGGTAGCGCACAGTATTTTGATGCTGTGAATTTCCCTGGCCCTATAGTGATTCCTGGGGCTCCACCAAATTGATTAACACCTCATTGTCCAGTTTGATCCCGGGTGAGGCTTTCTGTTTGTCACCACGCCCATGCTTGCCAGAGGCCTACTGTGAGACAAAGGTTATGTAGTGACAACATGAGGGAACACACGCGCATCTTCTGGGTGACTCAGATAACAATTATTCTCATTGCCTCATCTTTCAAACGTTGGTTCTTCTCATAGTTACTTTTGAGCACATTGCAGAAGGTTTGTAAAAGATTTGAGGTGAAGTTATACAAAAAACAGCAAGTTGTTTACCGCATGAGGGGCAGGTGGTGCGTCTTTGCCTTTTTTCCCATGGCCTTGGGACAGACTGTGGGAGGTGTCTTTGTTCTGAAGGTGACAACAAAGACAAATTTACACATGCAATTCCCAAACCAAACACATGTGGACACACTCCCCAACTAGGGTGTAACACTTTGTGACTTTGAAAATACCTTATGGCGTAGGACAGCAGGTGTCATCTTGGATTTAGGTTTATGCTTTGATGCATCTTTTGGCCTTTTATTGTGCTTCTTGTGCTGCAGGGTATTAGTTTTAAAAATAATTAACAAGGGTCATTTGTAGCTAAAAACCACATTTCACAAGTCAACTTAAAAAAAAAACATAAACAGCAAAACATGTTATGCCAGCCAACATGCATGTAGGGCAAAACAAACATACCATATTTAAAAAAAAAAAGGTGTGTGTGTCATGGGCCCTTCAGGATCAGCACAAGTGAGTTGTAAACACATATGTCTGGACCCATGTAGGACACGTGTAAGGGTGCTTTCACACTGGCGCTTTTATGAAAATGCTGCAGATCCGGACAAAAAAACGCATCTGCCGTTTTTTTTTTGCGGCTGCGACTGCCGCAACTTCCCAAACCGCACCTGCCATACCTGCTGCACACTTACCGCAAGCCCCATAGACAATGCATGGGGCTTGCCGTAAACGTGCGGCAAGTGCAGCCGTTAGGCGGAAAATGCGGCAGATGCGTTTTTTTGTCCAAATCTGCTGCATTTTTATAAAAACGCCAGGGTGAAAGGGGCCTAAGTAATGTATGATATGTATCAGGAACAGAACAGTGCCACAGCGGAAAAACACAAACCACACACCTACACAACACACACTTACACAACACACACTTACCGGTACTCTATCGGCTGATATAGTTCCACACCAAACATAAAAAAGGGGGTGGACAAAAGTATTGGCACTGTAAGAAAAATCATGTGATGCTTCTCTAATTTGTGTAATTAACAGCACCTGTAAGTTAACTGTGGCACCTAACAGGTGTTGGCAATAACTAAATTACACTTGCAGCCAGTTGACATGGATTAAAGTTGACTCTACCTCTGTCCTGTGTCCTTGTGTGTACCACATTGAGCATGGAGAAAAGAAAGAAGACCAAAGAACTGTCTGAGGACTTGAGAAACCAAATTGTGAGGAAGCATGAGCAATCTCAAGGCTACAAGTCCATCTACCGTGCGCAGTGTCATCAAGAAGTTTAAAGCCCATGGCACTGTGGCTAACTTCCCTAGATGTGGACAGAAAAGAAAAATTGATGAATGATTTCAACGCAAGATTGTGCGGATGGTGGATAAAGAACCTCGACTAACATCCAAACAAGTTCAAGCTGCCCTGCAGTCCGAGGGTACAACAGTGTCAGCCCATACTATCCGTCGGTGTCTGAATGAAAAGGGACTGTATGGTAGGAGACCCAGGAAGACCTCACTTCTTACCCCGAGACATAAAAAAGCCAGTCTTGAGTTTGCCAAAACTTACCTGAGAAAGCCTAAAACGTTGTGGAAGAATGTTCTCTCTTTTTGGGCAAAGGCATCAACATAGAGTTTACTGGAGAAAAAAAGAGAAATTCAAAGAAAAGAACACGGTCCCTACAGTCAAACATGGTGGAGGTTCCCTGATGTTTTGGGGTTGCTTTGCTGCCTCTGGCACTGGACTGCTTGACTGTGTGCATGGCATTATGAAGTCTGAAGACTACCAACAAATTTTGCAGCATAATGTAGGGCCCAGTGTGAGAAAGCTGGGTCTCCCTCAGAGGTCATGGGTCTTCCAGCAGGACAATGACCCAAAACACACTTCAAAAAGCACTAGAAAATGGTTTGAGAGAAAGCACTGGAGACTTCTAAGGTGGCCAGCAATGAGTCCAGACCTGAATCCCATAGAACACCTGTGGAGAGATCTAAAAATGGCAGTTTGGAGAAGGCACCCTTCAAATATCAGGGACCTGGAGCAGTTTGCCAAAGAAGAATGGTCTAAAATTCCAGCAGAGCATTGTAAGAAACTCATTGGCTAGGGTCACATCGGCGTTTTTTTGTTTAAAATCCTGATCCGGTTTTGAGCTTTAAAAAAGCTCAAAACCGGACCAGGAAAGGCTCCTGATAGAAGCCTATGCAAAACACCGGATGGCTTCACAAGCCATCCGGTGGCCGGATCCGGCACTGCTGCCTGCGTTTAAAATCATGCAGGCAGCAGTTTTCGCAGCGTTTACCGGGACCGCACTGCGGTCACCGGATGGCTCAGGATGTGTAATCCTGAGCCATCCGGTAACTGCATAGCTTGCAGTTCCCGATCTGGCAAGTTAGTAAAGAGTTAAAATAGCTGACCTAAATGACTTTTTGAGGTCTGTAGGGGGGCTTAGACCCCCTACAGACCGGCCGGCGACTTCTACAGTGTTCTTCTACAATTTCTCAATGGTCACAGGCTCTTCGGAGCCCGTGCATGTAAACCAAAGGGGCCCCCCCGTATCACTATACTGGGGTGCATAGACCCCTGTATTACAAATAAGCTGTATTGATGTCTAGTAAGGGTTAAATGTGTACATTTGCATTGTAAGTATATACTTACAACATTCTTTCGTAGGCAGAGTGAAGGAAATCCATGGGCGGGGCTGTGTGCAGCAGCCTCCGCCCGCTCCTTCTTGATGCCCGCCCCCTCTGGCCGTAATCCAGTCTTGTGAGGGCGGGGACGTCGTTAAAGGGGCGTGGCTAACCGCGGCACATAGTTAGCCACGCCCCTTTAACGACGTCCCTGCCCTCACAAGACTGAATTACGGCCAGAGGGGGCGGGCATCAAGAAGGAGCGGGCGGAGGCTGCTGCACACAGCCCCGCCCATGGATTTCCTTCACTCTGCCTACGAAAGAATGTTGTAAGTATATACTTACAATGCAAATGTACACATTTAACCCTTACTAGACATCAATACAGCTTATTTGTAATACAGGGGTCTATGCACCCCAGAATAGTGATACGGGGGGGGCCCCTTTGGTTTACATGCACGGGCTCCGAAGAGCCTGTGACCATTGAGAAATTGTAGAAGAACACTGTAGAAGTCGCCGGCCGGTCTGTAGGGGGGTCTAAGCCCCCCTACAGACCTCAAAAAGTCATTTAGGTCAGCTATTTTAACTCTTTATTAACTTGCCAGATCGGGAACTGCAAGCTATGCAGTTACCGGATGGCTCAGGATTACACATCCTGAGCCATCCGGTGACCGCAGTGCGGTATTCAGCACACAGTTTTGAAAAAAACTGTGTGCGACCGGCATTGCGTTCACCGCATCCGGATCCGGATGCGGTGAATGCAATTTAGGTTTCCAATGTGACCCTACCCATTGATGGTTACCGGAAGCGGTTGATCGCAGTTATTTTGGCTAAAGGTTGTGCAACCAAGTATTAGTCTGAGGGTGCCAATACTTTTGTCCGGCCCATTTTTGGAGTTTTGTGTGAAATGATCAATGTTTTGCTTTTTGCTTCATTCTCTTTTGTGTTTTTTTCATTTAAGACAAATTAAATGAAGATAATAATACCAAAGAATTTGTGATTGCAATCATTTTCAGGAAAAAACTGAGCATTATGGCTAGGGTCACATCGGCGTTTTTTGTTTAAAATCCTGATCCGGTTTTGAGCTTTAAAAAAGCTCAAAACCGGACCAGGAAAGGCTCCTGATAGAAGCCTATGCAAAACACCGGATGGCTTCACAAGCCATCCGGTGGCCGGATCCGGCACTGCTGCCTGCGTTTAAAATCATGCAGGCAGCAGTTTTCGCAGTGTTTACCGGGACCGCACTGCGGTCACCGGATGGCTCAGGATGTGTAATCCTGAGCCATCCGGTAACTGCATAGCTTGCAGTTCCCGATCTGGCAAGTTAATAAAGAGTTAAAATAGCTGACCTAAATGACTTTATGAGGTCTGTAGGGGGCTTAGACCCCCCTACAGACCGGCCGGCGACTTCTACAGTGTTCTTCTACAATTTCTCAATGGTCACAGGCTCTTCGGAGCCCGTGCATGTAAACCAAAGGGGCCCCCCCGTATCACTATACTGGGGTGCATAGACCCCTGTATTACAAATAAGCTGTATTGATGTCTAGTAAGGGTTAAATGTGTACATTTGCATTGTAAGTATATACTTACAACATTCTTTCGTAGGCAGAGTGTAGGAAATCCATGGGCGGGGCTGTGTGCAGCAGCCTCCGCCCGCTCCTTCTTGATGCCCGCCCCCTCTGGCCGTAATCCAGTCTTGTGAGGGCGGGGACGTCGTTAAAGGGGCGTGGCTAACTATGTGCCGCGGTTAGCCACGCCCCTTTAACGACGTCCCCGCCCTCACAAGACTGGATTACGGCCAGAGGGGGCGGGCATCAAGAAGGAGCGGCGGAGGCTGCTGCACACAGCCCCGCCCATGGATTTCCTACACTCTGCCTACGAAAGAATGTTGTAAGTATATACTTACAATGCAAATGTACACATTTAACCCTTACTAGACATCAATACAGCTTATTTGTAATACAGGGGTCTATGCACCCCAGTATAGTGATACGGGGGGCCCCTTTGGTTTACATGCACGGGCTCCGAAGAGCCTGTGACCATTGAGAAATTGTAGAAGAACACTGTAGAAGTCGCCGGCCGGTCTGTAGGGGGGTCTAAGCCCCCCTACAGACCTCAAAAAGTCATTTAGGTCAGCTATTTTAACTCTTTATTAACTTGCCAGATCGGGAACTGCAAGCTATGCAGTTACCGGATGGCTCAGGATTACACATCCTGAGCCATCCGGTGACCGCAGTGCGGTATTCAGCACACAGTTTTGAAAAAAACTGTGTGCGACCGGCATTGCGTTCACCGCATCCGGATCCGGATGCGGTGAATGCAATTTAGGTTTCCAATGTGACCCTACCCTATCTGACAGAATTGCAGGGGTGTCAATACTTTTGGCCAACACTGTATATACTTACATTGATGGGTAACGGTCCTGCACTTCAGGAAACACGCCTGTGGGAAGTCCAGACGTCATGTGTTCTACTCACAAGTTTTTGTATGGCTAGCAGAGGTCACTTGATCCTTGCACATTTTCTTTTCTGGACTTGAAAAGCCAGATCTGGTAAAGCATGCATGTAATTAACCACTTAAAAAACTGATCCGGTTTCCATAGGGACCCACTAAAAAACAAGTATGTTTTTTTACTGCACCCAAAAACGCTGCTAGCAGTGTTTTTGGGTGCAGTAAAAAAATGCATACTTTTTTTAACAGTGCAATTAGACACTGTGTTTTTGCATGGCAGCCTATGGATCCGGTAACGGATCCGGTTTTTAGGAAATGAAAAGTTGAAAAACGGATCCTTTTACCTGATCCAGGGCTCAAGTGTGACCCCAGCCTATCTGAGGACTTGAGAACTTAGATTGTTGAAAAATATCAACATTAGCTAGGGTCACACATGCCAATCAGTTTTATTTTAATGGATCCAATAACAAATCCATTTTTTAGGCTGTTTTTTGAGCCTCCTGTGCAGCTATGCATTTTTTGTACTTTACCATTTTTTGCCAAAAAATGCCAGCAAAAACAGATCTGTTAACGGATGGTGCCTTTTTTAACAAATCCGTTTCCCATAGGGCCCCATGTTAAAGAAAGCGGATTAGCTTTTTTACTGCACCCAAAAAACATCTGTTTTTTTACTGCACCCAAAAAATGTTGCTTGCAGTGTCCTCTAGTGATGAGCGAGTACTAAAATGCTCGGGTGCTCGAAGCTCGGGCCGAGCATCCCGAGATACTCGTGTACTCGGCCCGAGTAACGAGCCCAATGTTATCCTATGGGAGACACGAGTATTTTTATGAAATGACTGCCGGCTGCCTGGAAAAACCCTAAAAATGTCAAAAAGTCTCAGAAGAGTGCTGAAATTACATGGCAACACCATGGGGAAGACCCCTGGAAGCATTTCTCACTGAAAAGTCACAGCTGTGAACAATGTTGTCCGAGTTTCACGCCAATTTTACGGAGTGTCCAGAAAACCTTCCAAAATGACACCAAAATGAATATTTATGGTGGAAATGTTAAGGGCACATACCCAATAGTGAGATACAGCTGGTGTATGTCACTTTTTGTGATTACATAAAAGATTTTACGTGAAAACATTGTGCGACACTCCGATGACCATGACAAGAGACGTACATGAAGCCCTGTCTACAAATAAAGTGCCCATTTTGAGGAACTGGGTCTATTGTAGTATCTTCCTTTGCAAGGGCAGTCCAAAATTGGGAGGTTCACCAATGCCACTGGATACAGACATGCAGGATGGCCTGTAAACAAGAACTGGGTGTATTTTAGTATAGCCCTTTGGTCAGGGCAGCCAAAAATTGGGAGGTTCAACAATGACCCATGCTTACAGACATGTAGTAGGGCCTGTAACCCTCAAGTGGGTGTATTGTAGTATAGCCCTTTGGTCAGGGCAGACAAAAATTGGGAGGCTCCTCTTTGTCCCTGGATAGAGACGTGCAGGAGGGCCTGTTAAGAACTGGGTGTATTGTAGTATAGCCCTTTGGTCAGGGCAGACAAAAATTGGGAGGCTCCTCTTTGTTCCTGGATAGAGACGTGCAGGAGGGCCTGTTAAGAACTGGGTGTATTGTAGTATAGCCCTTTGGTCAGGGCAGACAAAAATTGGGAGGTTCAACAATGACCCATGCTTACAGACATGTAGTAGCGCCTGTAACACTCAAGTGGGTGTATTGTAGTATAGCCCTTTGGTCAGGGCAGCCAAAAATTGGGAGGTTCAACAATGACCCATGCATACAGACATGTAGTAGGGCCTGTAACCCTCAAGTGGGTGTATTGTAGTATAGCCCTTTGGTCTGGGCAGCCAAAAATTGGGAGGTTCAACAATGACCCATGCATACAGACATGTAGTAGGGCCTGTAACCCTCAAGTGGGTGTATTTTAGCCTAGGCCTTTGGCCGGGGCAGCCAAAAATTGGGAGGTTTAACAATGACCCATGCATACAGACATGTAGTAGGGCCTGTAACCCTCAAGTGGGTGTATTGCAGTATAGCCCTTTGGTCAGGGCAGACAAAAATTGGGAGGCTCCTCTTTGTCCCTGGATAGAGACGTGCAGGAGGGCCTGTTAAGAACTGGGTGTATTGTAGTATAGCCCTTTGGTCAGGGCAGACAAAAATTGGGAGGTTCAACAATGTCCCATGCTTACAGACATGTAGTAGGGCCTGTAACCCTCAAGTGGGTGTATTGTAGTATAGCCCTTTGGTCAGGGCAGACAAAAATTGGGAGGTTCAACAATGACCCATGCATTCAGACATATAGTAGGGCCTGTAACCCTCAAGTGGGTGTATTGTAGTATAGCCCTTTTGTCAGGGCAGCCAAAAATTGGGAGGCTCCTCTTTGTCCCTGGATAGAGACGTGCAGGAGGGCCTGTTAAGAACTGGGTGTATTGTAGTATAGCCCTTTGGTCAGGGCAGACAAAAATTGGGAGGTTCAACAATGTCCCATGCTTACAGACATGTAGTAGGGCCTGTAACCCTCAAGTGGGTGTATTGTAGTATAGCCCTTTGGTCAGGGCAGACAAAAATTGGGAGGCTCCTCTTTGTCCCTGGATAGAGACGTGCAGGAGGGCCTGTTAAGAACTGGGTGTATTTTAGTATAGCCCTTTGGTCAGGGCAGCCAAAAATTGGGAGGTTCAACAATGACCCATGCTTACAGACATGTAGTAGGGCCTGTAACCCTCAAGTGGGTGTATTGTAGTATAGCCCTTTGGTCAGGGCAGACAAAAATTGGGAGGCTCCTCTTTGTCCCTGGATAGAGACGTGCAGGAGGGCCTGTTAAGAACTGGGTGTATTGTAGTATAGCCCTTTGGTCAGGGCAGACAAAAATTGGGAGGTTCAACAATGTCCCATGCTTACAGACATGTAGTAGGGCCTGTAACCCTTAAGTGGGTGTATTGTAGTATAGCCCTTTGGTCAGGGCAGCCAAAAATTGGGAGGTTCAACAATGACCCATGCATACAGACATGTAGTAGGGCCTGTAACCCTCAAGTGGGTGTATTGTAGTATAGCCCTTTGGTCTGGGCAGCCAAAAATTGGGAGGTTCAACAATGACCCATGCATACAGACATGTAGTAGGGCCTGTAACCCTCAAGTGGGTGTATTTTAGCCTAGGCCTTTGGCCGGGGCAGCCAAAAATTGGGAGGTTCAACAATGACCCATGCATACAGACATGTAGTAGGGCCTGTAACCCTCAAGTGGGTGTATTGTAGTATAGCCCTTTGGTCAGGGCAGACAAAAATTGGGAGGCTCCTCTTTGTCCCTGGTTAGAGACGTACAGGAGGGCCTGTTAAGAACTGGGTGTATTGTAGTATAGCCCTTTGGTCAGGGCAGACAAAAATTGGGAGGCTCCTCTTTGTCCCTGGATAGAGACGTGCAGGAGGGCCTGTTAATAACTGGGTGTATTTTAGTATAGCCCTTTGGTCAGGGCAGCCAAAAATTGGGAGGTTCAACAATGACCCATGCTTACAGACATGTAGTAGGGCCTGTAACCCTCAAGTGGGTGTATTGTAGTATAGCCCTTTGGTCAGGGCAGACAAAAATTGGGAGGCTCCTCTTTGTCCCTGGATAGAGACGTGCAGGAGGGCCTGTTAAGAACTGGGTGTATTGTAGTATAGCCCTTTGGTCAGGGCAGACAAAAATTGGGAGGCTCCTCTTTGTCCCTGGATAGAGACGTGCAGGAGGGCCTGTTAAGAACTGGGTGTATTGTAGTATAGCCCTTTGGTCAGGGCAGACAAAAATTGGGAGGTTCAACAATGACCCATGCATACAGACATGTAGTAGGGCCTGTAACCTTCAAGTGGGTGTATTGTAGTATAGCCCTTTGGTCTGGGCAGCCAAAAATTGGGAGGTTCAACAATGACCCATGCATACAGACATGTAGTAGGGCCTGTAACCCTCAAGTGGGTGTATTTTAGCCTAGGCCTTTGGCCGGGGCAGCCAAAAATTGGGAGGCTCCTCTTTGTCCCTGGATAGAGACGTGCAGGAGGGCCTGTTAAGAACTGGGTGTATTGTAGTATAGCCCTTTGGTCAGGGCAGACAAAAATTGGGAGGTTCAACAATGACCCATGCATACAGACATGTAGTAGGGCCTGTAACCCTCAAGTGGGTGTATTGTAGTATAGCCCTTTGGTCAGGGCAGCCAAAAATTGGGAGGTTCAACAATGACCCATGCATACAGACATGTAGTAGGGCCTGTAACCCTCAAGTGGGTGTATTGTAGTATAGCCCTTTGGTCTGGGCAGCCAAAAATTGGGAGGTTCAACAATGACCCATGCATACAGACATGTAGTAGGGCCTGTAACCCTCAAGTGGGTGTATTTTAGCCTAGGCCTTTGGCCGGGGCAGCCAAAAATTGGGAGTTCAACAATGACCCATGCATACAGACATGTAGTAGGGCCTGTAACCCTCAAGTGGGTGTATTGTAGTATAGCCCTTTGGTCAGGGCAGACAAAAATTGGGAGGCTCCTCTTTGTCCCTGGTTAGAGACGTGCAGGAGGGCCTGTTAAGAACTGGGTGTATTGTAGTATAGCCCTTTGGTCAGGGCAGACAAAAATTGGGAGGTTCAACAATGTCCCATGCTTACAGACATGTAGTAGGGCCTGTAACCCTCAAGTGGGTGTATTGTAGTATAGCCCTTTGGTCAGGGCAGACAAAAATTGGGAGACTCCTCTTTGTCCCTGGATAGAGACGTGCAGGAGGGCCTGTTAAGAACTGGGTGTATTGTAGTATAGCCCTTTGGTCAGGGCAGACAAAAATTGGGAGGTTCAACAATGTCCCATGCTTACAGACATGTAGTAGGGCCTGTAACCCTCAAGTGGGTGTATTGTAGTATAGCCCTTTGGTCAGGGCAGACAAAAATTGGGAGGTTCAACAATGACCCATGCATTCAGACATGTAGTAGGGCCTGTAACCCTCAAGTTGGTGTATTGTAGTATAGCCCTTTTGTCAGGGCAGCCAAAAATTGGGAGGCTCCTCTTTGTCCCTGGATAGAGACGTGCAGGAGGGCCTGTTAAGAACTGGGTGTATTGTAGTATAGCCCTTTGGTCAGGGCAGACAAAAATTGGGAGGTTCAACAATGTCCCATGCTTACAGACATGTAGTAGGGCCTGTAACCCTCAAGTGGGTGTATTGTAGTATAGCCCTTTGGTCAGGGCAGACAAAAATTGGGAGGTTCAACAATGACCCATGCATACAGACATGTAGTAGGGCCTGTAACCCTCAAGTGGGTGTATTGTAGTATAGCCCTTTGGTCTGGCAGTCAAAAATTGGGAGGTTCAACAATGACCCATGCATACAGACATGTAGTAGGTCCTGTAACCCTCAAGTGGGTGTATTTTAGCCTAGGCCTTTGGCCGGGGCAGCCAAAAATTGGGAGGTTCAACAATGACCCATGCATTCAGACATGTAGTAGGGCCTGTAACCCTCAAGTGGGTGTATTGTAGTATAGCCCTTTGGTCAGGGCAGACAAAAATTGGGAGGCTCCTCTTTGTCCCTGGATAGAGACGTGCAGGAGGGCCTGTTAAGAACTGGGTGTATTGTAGTATAGCCCTTTGGTCAGGGCAGACAAAAATTGGGAGGTTCAACAATGTCCCATGCTTACAGACATGTAGTAGGGCCTGTAACCCTCAAGTGGGTGTATTGTAGTATAGCCCTTTGGTCAGGGCAGACAAAAATTGGGAGGCTCCTCTTTGTCCCTGGATAGAGACGTGCAGGAGGGCCTGTTAAGAACTGGGTGTATTGTAGTATAGCCCTTTGGTCAGGGCAGACAAAAATTGGGAGGTTCAACAATGTCCCATGCTTACAGACATGTAGTAGGGCCTGTAACCCTCAAGTGGGTGTATTGTAGTATAGCCCTTTGGTCAGGGCAGACAAAAATTGGGAGGTTCAACAATGACCCATGCATTCAGACATGTAGTAGGGCCTGTAACCCTCAAGTGGGTGTATTGTAGTATAGCCCTTTTGTCAGGGCAGCCAAAAATTGGGAGGCTCCTCTTTGTCCCTGGATAGAGACGTGCAGGAGGGCCTCAAAACATTTTTCACATTGAAAATATGCGGGTATCCTGTCTTTGTAATGGCCATTCTAAAAGAATGGGCGTAAAAATTTACCACTGGGGGTATACCTGAAACAACAGCCAAACTATTGTAACGGTCATCATGGTGGCACATGAGGAGAAGGAGGATCAGTCCAGCGATTAGCCAAAGAATAGGAAGACGACGTGGTGGATGATCCAGTAGCTGACCCAACCTGGCAGGAGTATATGCAGAACGAGGACAGCAGTGCACAGGGGGAGGGAGGCATAGCATCCCAACAGGCAGTACGAAGCAGGGTCGGGTACGCAGGCATAAGGCAGGCAACCGTTCCCCGGAACAACAACACGACACAAGGTGCCTGTGCAAATGTTAGGTCTTCCCGAGTCTGGCAGTATTTTCAGTTGGCTCCAGATGACTCTAAAAAGGCCATTTGCAACACCTGCCATGCCAGCATCAGCAGGGGTACGAAAAGTAGCAGCCTGACCACCACCAGCATGATCAGGCACATGTCAGCCAAGCACCCGACTTTGTGGAAAGTACAACAGAGTCGAGGAGCGGTGCTTGCTGATGTCACTGCTACGTCTTTGCCTGTTGTGCGTGCGAGCCAATCCCCTGTCCATGCTGGCCGCGAACAAGCCTCCGGCCCTGCACCTGAAGTTGCCCACGTACAAATTACACCACCATCAAGCACGTCCTTGTCCCAGTGCAGTGTTCAATTATCCATTCAGCAAACATTTGAAAGCAGGCGCAAATACGCTGCCAACGCCCCACATGCCACAGTCCTGAATGATCACATTTCGCGACTCATTGCGCTACAAATGTTGCCTTTCCGGCTGGTGTAGACGGAAGCATTCTGCGACCTGATGGCGGCTGCTGTCCCACGTTACTCGGTCCCCAGCCGCCACTATTTCTCCAGATGTGCCGTCCCCGCATTGCATAACCACGTGTCCAACAGCATCACACGTGCCCGGAACAACGCTGTTTCAGCCAAAGTCCACCGAATAATAATAATAATAATACAGCTTTATTTATATAGCGCCAACATATTACGCAGCGCTTTACAATGTAGGGTTAGAGTACAGAAAATATAATACAGTAAGTAATTACAGTAGAGAACAAATACAGTAGAATAATTGGATACAAAACAATAGGCATAGAATCAATGTAAAAAATAAAATACAAAAAATAAAGCAAGAAATGAAGGTGACCCTGCTCAAAAGAGCTTACAATCTACAACGGGATAGGGGTTGCACAAGGTACAGGGGCTTATTGCACTGATGGTCCAGGCATCTCGAGGAAATGGGGCATAGAACTAAGCTTACATGGATGGTCATTATGCAGTCTGTGTAGACCTTTTTGGTTTGGTGGAGTTTGTAGAAGAGTAATGTCCAGAGGGATAGCCCACTATCAACAGTACAAAGGACTTCTATTAGGGAGTATGATAGGCCGCCTTAAAAAGATGCGTTTTTAGGGATCGTATGAGGCCATGCAAGTTGTGGATAGTCCTGATTTCTTTTGGTAAAGCATTCCAGAGGTTTGGTGCAGCTCTGGAGAAGTCTTGGAGCCGGGAGTGGGAGGATCGGATTATTACCGATGTCAGTCGAAGGTCATTTGAGGAACGTAGAGCGCGAGTGGGGTGATAGACAGAGATGAGGGAGGAGAGGTAGGGGGGTGCTGCACTGTGAATAGCTTTGTGGGTGATAAGAAGCAATTTGAATTTGATGCTGTAGTATACGGGCAGCCAGTGCAATGACTGGCACAGAGCAGAGGCATCTGAGTAACGATTGGCCAGATGGGTGATCATGGCTGCTGCATTAAGGATGCACTGGAGAGGAGAAACTCTGGTGAGGGGGAGGCCGCTTAATAGAGAATTGCAATAGTCAAGGCGGTAATGGATTAGGGCTACGGTGAGGGTTTTTGTTGTTTACAGGGTGAGAAAGGGACGGACTCTGGAGATATTGTTCAAGTGTAAGTGACATGAGCGGACGAGACATTGTGTGTGGGAGGAGAAGGAGCGATCGGTGTCAAACACAACACCCAGACAACGAGCCTGCTGCCTAGGCATTATCGTGGTGCCACAAACTCAGAGAGAGATGTCCGATTTAGGGAGGTTAGTGGATGGGGGGAGCAGAAGAAGTTCAGTTTTGGAAAGGTTTAGTTTCAAATAGAGAGTGGACATGATATTGGAAACTGCAGCTAGACAGTCATTGTTGTTCTTTAATACCGCAGGGGTAAGGTCAGGGGCTGAAGTGTATAACCACAGACACGTGGACAAGTGCTTGTGGGCAAGGCCGCTACATCTCCTTGACAAAACACTGGGTTAATATTGTGGAGGCTCTGACACAGTCTGATCGAGGGACGGAACACGTCCTTCCCACACCAAGGATAGCAGGCCCGACCTCTGTCAGGGTTTCACTGACACTCTACAGCTCCGGAATGTCATGCTCTTCAGCCTCCTCCTCCTCCTCCTGCTCATCCACTGTACCCTCCACACCAGTCCCAAGCTGGAAGCACTGCAGCACTGCCTCTGCGAAGCGGCAACAGGCTGTGCTGAAGCTAGTCTGCATAGGTGACAAACCCCACAATGCAGAAGAGGTGTGGACAGCTCTGAAACAGCAGGCAGATCACTGGCTCACACCTCTGAACCTAAAGCCAGGAAAGGTCGTGTGTGACAATGGACGGAACTTGGTGGCAGCTTTGAGGCGAGGCCAGCTGACGCATGTTCCATGCGTGGCCCACGTGCTCAACCTGGTGGTTCAGAGGTTTCTAAAGTCATACCCAGAGCTGTCTGAACTGCTGGTAAAAGTTCGCCTTCTGTCTACACATTTTCGCAAGTCACCTGCTGCTTCAGCCGACCTTGGCGGATTTCAGCGCCGTTAGCGTCTTACGGCCCACAGACTGGTGTGTGATGTCCCCACGCGTTGGAATTCAACTCTGCACATGTTGGTCAGGATATGTGAGCAGAAGAGGGCAGTTGTTGACTACCTGCATCACCTAAGCCATCGGGAAATGGTTCAAACTCCACACATAACACCTGAGGAGTGGAGATGGATGTCCGACCTATGTACCGTCCTCCAAAACTTTGAGGACTCCACCCAGATGGTGAGCGGCGATGACGCCATTATTAGCGTCACCATACCACTACTCTGCCTTCTAAAACGGTCTCTGCTGAAAAACAAAGAGGATGCATTGCAGGCCGAGCGCGATGACTTGGAGCAAGAAACAGTAGTGGGTGTGGGTGAAAACACAGAGTCCAGCCTCATCTCATCACAACGTGCAGTGGAGGACTATGACGAGGAGGAGGAGGATGAGTACATGGAGCAACTCTCTGGCCAAATTGAGGATATGACATGCACACCAGTCATACCCTCGATTCAGCGTGGCTGGCCAGAGGACAGGGGAGATGAGGAGGAGGAGGACAGCATGTTCAGTCATCGTGTTGGTCTGGATACTAAAGTGATGGCTGTTAAGAGTCTGGCGCACATGGCTGACTTTATGGTAAGCTGCCTGCCTCGTGACCCTCGCGTTCAGAACATCTTGGACGACAATCTGTACTGGTTGGCAACACTGTTAGACCCACGGTACAAGGAGAACTTTATGTCTGTCATTCCTGAGGCGGAGAGGTAAGCCAAAACGCAGCAGTTCCAGAAGGCCATAGTCACGGAAGTAGGCAAATCATTCCCCTCACAAAACGCTAGCGGCATAGGTCAGGAATCGGTGGACAACCAAGGCGTACGGCCGAGAGGGGCACAAGTCCAATCCGCCAAAGGTAGGGGAACAGTCTTTACGAGGTGGGACAGTTTTCTCAGCCCCTCACGTACCACAGCCCCTAAGGTGCGGGGTAGTGACACAAGAAATGCTAAGTTTGGTCAGATGCTGAAGGAGTACCTTGCTGATCGAACAACTGTACTGCGAGATTCCTCTGTGCCTTACAATTATTGGGTCTCCAAGCTGGACACGTGGCATGAATTGGCTCTCTACGCCTTGGAAGTCCTGGCCTGCACTGCCGCTAGCATTTTGTCACAGCGTGTTTTCAGTGCCGCAGGTGGAATCATTACTGATAAACGCAACCGCCTGTCAACTGAAAATGCTAACAGGCTGACTGAGATCAAGATGAACAAGGGTTGGATTGGGCCAGACTTCACCACACCACCAACAAATGACAACTGAATTTAAATTTTGTAATGGGAATTTGCCATGTACCTCCACTGACCCATGGGTACACACTTCTGGACTTCCGAGTGTCCAAGTGTGGGATCAGTAATGTCCGTGGACGTGCACTCAGCCAGTTGGTAGGAAGGAGGATCAGGTTGGGAAATGTGCGGTGCAGTATCACGGCTACTGACAATTGACCGTGTGGAAGACAGGGTGTTTGTGGAGGTGCCAATCAGACTAGAAGCATTATCCGCTATCCAAATAAAAAGCTGTTGACACTAGTGTTGGTTCAAGAGCGTAGTACTGCAGCGGGCCCCAACAATTTGGGACAGGACGTATGAGCGAGTAGATGTGCCACTTTCTTGTTGCGAAATTAGTGCTTGCACACGACCTCGGCCTCTGCCTGCACCACCATCACGTTCACCTCCTTGTTCCTTGCCAACGCCCTTGCGCATTTTGCTTGTATACAGCGACAACAGTCACAGGAGAGGATTTTAGTCCCTAACCTGTATCAAGGTATGACGTACACCAGTCTGGTGACTGTTCAGATCACAAGAGATTAGGATTTTAGTCCCTAACCTGTATCAAGGTATGACGTACAACAGTCTGGTGACTTGAATGGTTTTAGGAGAGGATTTTAGTCCCTAACCTGTATGAAGGTATGACGTACAACAGTGTGGTGACTGTTGAGATGACAAGAGTTAGGATTTTAGTTCCCTAACCTGTATAAGGTAGTACGTACACCTGTCTGGTGACTGTAATGTTAGAGGGATTTTAGTCCCTAACCTGTATAAGGTAGTACGTACACCTTGGTGACTGTTTGAGACAAGAGTTAGGATTTTTAGTCCCTAACCTGTATAAGGTATGACGTACACAGTGTGGTGACTGTTGAGATGACAAGAGTTAGGATATTAGTTCCCTAACCTGTATAAAACGTAAACGTACAACAGTGTGTGGTGACTGTTGAGATGACAAGAGTTAGGATTTTAGTTCCCTAACCTGTATAAACGTATGACGTACAACAGTGTGGTGACTGTTTTGATGACAAGAGTTAGGATTTTAGTTCCCTAACCTGTATAAACGTATGACGTACAACAGTGTGGTGACTGTTGGATGACAAGAGTTAGGATTTTAGTTCCCTAACCTGTATAAAACGTATGACGTACAACAGTGTGGTGACTGTTGAGATGACAAGAGTTAGGATTTTAGTTCCCTAACCGGTATAAACGTATGACGTACAACAGTGTGGTGACTGTGAGATGACAAGAGTTAGGATTTTAGTTCCCTAACCTGTATAAAGTATGACGTACAACATGTGTGGTACTGTTTGAATGAAAGTTAGGATTTTAGTTCCCTAACCTGTATAAACGTATACGTACACAGTGTGGTGACTGTTGGATGACAAGAGTTAGGATTTTAGTTCCCTAACCTGTATAAACGTATGACTACAACAGTTGTGGTGACTGTTGAGATGACAAGAGTTAGGATTTTAGTTCCCTAACCTGTATAAACGTATGACGTACAACAGTGGTGGACTGTTTAGATGACAAGAGTTAGGATTTTAGTTCCCTAACCTGTATAAACGTATGACGTACAACAGTGTGGTGACTGTTGAGATGACAAGAGTTAGGATTTTAGTTCCCTAACCTATAAACGTATGACGTACAACAGTGTGGTGACTGTTGAGATGACAAGAGTTAGGATTTTAGTTCCTAACCTGTATAAACGTATGACGTACAACAGTGTGGTGACTGTTGAGATGACAAGATTAGGATTTTAGTTCCCTAACCTGTATAAACGTATGACGTACAACAGTGTGGTGACTGTATGGTTGAAAGAAGGATTTAGTCCCTAACCTGTAATAAAGGTATACGTACACCTGTCTGGTGTACTGTTTGATGGCAAAGAGTTAGGATTTTAGTTCCCTAACCTGTATAAACGTATGTACGTACAACATGTGTGGTACTGTTTAGATGACAAGAGTTAGGATTTTAGTTCCCTAACCTGTATAAAAGTATGACATACAACAGTGTGGTGACTGTTGAGATGACAAGAGTTAGGATTTTAGTTCCCTAACCTGTATAAACGTATGACGTACAACAGTGTGGTGACTGTTTAGATGACAAGAGTTAGGATTTTAGTTCCCTAACCTGTATAAACGTATGACGTACAACAGTGTGGTGACTGTTAGATGACAAGAGTTAGGATTTTAGTCCCTAACCTGTATAAACGTATGACGTACAACAGTGTGACTGTTGATGACAAAGTTTAGGATTTTAGTTCCCTAACCTGTATAAAGGTATGACGTACAACAGTGTGGTGACTGTTGAGATGACAAGAGTTAGGATTTTAGTTCCCTAACCTGTATAACGTAAGTACAACATGTGGTGACTGTAGATGGAAGAGAGGATTTTAGTCCTAACCTGTATAAGGTATACGTACACGTTGGTGACTGTTTTGATGACAAGAGTTAGGATTTAGTTCCCTAACCTGTATAAACGTATGACGTACAACTGTGGTGACTGTTGAATGACAAGAGTTAGGATTTTAGTTCCCTAACCTGTATAAACGTATGACGTACAACAGTGTGGTGACTGTTGAATGACAAGAGTTAGGATTTTAGTTCCCTAACCTGTATAAACGTATGACGTACAACAGGTGGTGACTGTTGAGATGACAAGAGTTAGGATTTTAGTTCCCTAACCGTATAAACGTATGACGTACAACAGTGTGGTGACTGTTTGATGACAAGAGTTAGGATTTTAGTTCCCTAACCTGTATAAACGTATGACGTAAACAGTGTGGTGACTGTTGAGATGACAAGAGTTAGGATTTTAGTTCCCTAACCTGTATAACGTATGACGTACAACAGTGTGGTGACTGTTGAGATGACAAGAGTTAGGATTTAGTTCCTAACCGGTATAAACGTATGACGTACAACAGTGTGTGACGTTGAGATGAAAGAGTTAGGATTTTAGTTCCCTAACCTGTATAAATGTAGACGTACACATGTGGTGACTGTAATGGTTTGAAGAGAGGATTTTAGTCCCTAACCTTATAATGTATACGTACACTGTTGGTACTGTTTGATGACAAGAGTTAGGATTTTAGTTCCCTAACCTGTATAAACGTATGACTACAACAGTATGGTGACTGTTGAGATGACAAGAGTTAGGATTTTAGTTCCTAACCTGTATAAACGTATGACGTACAACAGTTGGTGACTGTTGAGATGACAAGAGTTAGGATTTTAGTTCCCTAACCTGTATAAACGTATGACGTACAACAGTGTGGTACTGTTGAGATGACAAGAGTTAGGATTTTAGTTCCCTAACCGTATAAACGTATGACGTACAACAGTGTGGTGACTGTTGGATGACAGAGTTAGGATTTTAGTTCCCTAACCTGTATAAAGTATGACGTACAACAGTGTGGTGACTGTTGAGATGACAAGAGTTAGGATTTTAGTTCCCTAACCGTATAAACGTATGACGTACAACAGTGTGGTGACTGAAGTTTGAAGAGAGATTTTAGTCCCTAACCTGTATTAAGGTATACGTACACCGTCTGGTTACTGTTTGATGACAAAAGTTAGATTTTAGTTCCCTAACCTGTATAAACTATGACGTACAACAGTGTGGTGACTGTTGAGATGACAAGATTAGGATTTTAGTTCCCTAACCTGTATAAAATATGACATACAACAGTGTGGTGACTGTTGAGATACAAGAGTTAGATTTTAGTTCCCTAACCTTATAAACGTATGACGTACAACAGTGTGGTGACTGTTTTGATGACAAGAGTTAGGATTTTAGTCCCTAACCTGTATAAACTATGACGTACAACAGTGTGGTGACTGTTGAATACAAGAGTTAGGATTTAGTTCCCTAACCTGTATAAACGATGACGTACAACATGTGGTGACTGTTGAGATACAAGAGTTAGGATTTTAGTTCCCTAACTGGTATAAATGATGACGTACAACATGTGGTGACTGTTGAGATGACAAGATAGATTTAGTTCCCTAACCTGTATAACTATGACGTACAACAGTGGTGACTGTTGAATGACAAGGTTAGATTTTAGTTCCCTAACTGTACAAACGTAGACGTACAACAGTGTGGTGCCTGTAATGGTTTGAAGAGAGGATTTTAGTCCCTAACCTGTATTAAGTAGTACGTACACCTGTTGGTTACTGTTTGATGACAAGAGTTAGGATTTTAGTTCCCTAACCGTATAAACGTATGACGTACAACAGTGTGGTGACTGTTGAGATGACAAGATTAGGATTTTAGTTCCCTAACCTGTATAAAGATGACGTACAACTGTGGTGACTGTTGGATGACAAGTTAGGATTTTAGTTCCCTAACCTGTATAAACGTATGACGTACAACAGTGTGGTGACTGTTGAATGACAAGAGTTAGGATTTAGTTCCCAACCTGTATAAACGTATGACGTACAACAGTGTGGTGACTGTTTTGATGACAAGAGTTAGATTTTAGTTCCCTAACCTGTATAAACGTATGACGTACAACAGTGTGGTAACTGTTGAGATGACAAGAGTTAGGATTTTAGTTCCCTAACCTGTATAAACGTATGACGTACAACAGTGTGGTGACTGTTGAGATGACAAGAGTTAGGATTTTAGTTCCCTAACCGGTATAAATGTATGACGTACAACAGTGTGGTGACTGTTGAGATGACAAGAGTTAGGATTTTAGTTCCCTAACCTGTATAAACGTATGACGTACAACAGTGTGGTGACTGTTGAGATGACAAGAGTTAGGATTTTAGTTCCCTAACCTGTATAAATGTATGACGTACAACAGTGTGGTGACTGTAATGGTTTGAAGAGAGGATTTTAGTCCCTAACCTGTATTAAGGTAGTACGTACACCTGTCTGGTTACTGTTTTGATGACAAGAGTTAGGATTTTAGTTCCCTAACCTGTATAAACGTATGACGTACAACAGTGTGGTGACTGTTGAGATGACAAGAGTTAGGATTTTAGTTCCCTAACCTGTATAAACGTATGACGTACAACAGTGTGGTGACTGTTGAGATGACAAGAGTTAGGATTTTAGTCCCTAACCTGTATTAAGGTAGTACGTACACCTGTCTGGTGACTGTTTTGATGACAAGAGTTAGGATTTTAGTTCCCTAACCTGTATCAAGGTAGTACGTACACCTGTCTGGTGACTGTAATGGTTTGAAGAGAGGATTTTAGTGCCTAACCTGTATTAAGGTAGTACGTACACCTGTCTGGTGACTGTTTTGATGACAAGAGTTAGGATTTTATTTCCCTAACCTGTATTAAGGTAGTACGTACACCTGTCTGGTGACTGTAATGGTTTGAAGAGAGGATTTTAGTCCCTAACCTGTATTAAGGTAGTACGTACACCTGTCTGGTGACTGTTTTGATGACAAGAGTTAGGATTTTAGTTCCCTAACCTGTATTAAGGTAGTACGTACACCTGTCTGGTGACTGTAATGGTTTGAAGAGAGGATTTTAGTCCCTAACCTGTATTAAGGTACTAAGTACAAGAGTGTGGTGACTCTAATGGTCACAGAAAAGCTTGGATTCCAATCTGTATCACCCTGCCTAGATCCTCCTAGATTAGTCCTGAGAAGGACTGTTCTGGTCACTGGAAATCTTGGACTCCGATCTGGATCACCCTGCCTATGTCCTCCTAGATTAGTCCTGAGAAGGACTGTTGTGGTCAGCAGCAGCAGTTTGCAGCCCTGCTCCGGATCTACCTATGAGGGCCGGAAATCTGTCCCTAATCAGCAGCAGACACTCTCCCTACACTCACTGTCTGGATGGCTGTGTGCCGAGCACAGCGCGCCGGGAGTTATAAAGGCTCGGTGACGCTGTGCAGGGCGGCCAATCACTGCTATGCCACAACTAACAGGGCTGTGGCATTGCAGTGGTCTGTCAGCCAATCCCTGCACGTGGGCTGGCTCTCAAAAGAGCGCCAACATGGAGAGATGACGACCACGAGCACAGCACGAGTATCACGAGATTACTCGGTGTTCGGCGAGTCGCCCGAGTACAGTGATACTCGTGCGAGTACCGAGTAGTGCCGAGCATGCTCGCTCAACACTAGTGTCCTCGTGTCCTCGATCCGTTAACAGCATCAGCTTTTGGACTACAGGCCCCGTCACACGGGGCGACATCGCCGCCAATTTCATAGGCGACGTAGTGGCCGGATAGGTTAATATCTTATGTACAGTAAAGCTGCCTCCTGTCGGCTCTGTACATTTTTATGAATGAAGCCACAGCTCCCCTGTGAGCAGCGCCCACACTATACCTAATGTAAGTATAGTATGTGCGCTGTCCGAAGTCCTGCAGGCATATACAGTAGATCTATGGCTGTGCGCTGCCCATAGATCTACTGTATAAGCCTCCAGGACCCTGGACAGCGCACATACTATACGTACATTAGGTATAGCATGAGCGCTGCTCACAGGGGAGCCGGCGACTTCATTCATAAAAATGTACGGAGCCGACAGGAGTTGGCTTACTGTACATAACATATTAAACTATTACATGCCAACCTAAGTAGGTAGCATGTCTCTAGGGGGGTTGGGCACCCCCTAGAGACATGAAGGGCATAACTATTATCATTAATAAAGCTTTATTCATAGATTTTACTGTTTGCTTATCCCTGTGACAGCAGGGATGAGCAAACTATCTGGTAATCGGATTGCTCCGCATTACACATCTAGAGCAATCCGGTCACCGGATTGCGGCTTCAGCAATCCGGTTACCGGATTGCGGCTTTTCTGAAGCCAATTGCGTTCACTGCATCCGGATATGGATGCGGTGAACGCAATTTCAGTAATAAATGTGACCCTAGCCTAACATAGAGAATTCTCAAGATATGTCTGCAACACAGACCATAATAGCAACTTGACTTGGTGTACATGTTATATTTTCAATAGAAGGTTTCAGAGGTCATCAATAGAAATGTGGTGATATAAAACCAAGGTTTGGACTGACAGTGCTCATGCAAACAAGGAGCAGGAAAAGGAAGGGGCTAACACCATGCTGTCATATATCAGGAATCACATAAATATAATAAAATGTGACGTTTCCCAGAAAGTAGATCCCCTTCTTCAGGAAAAAATCTATGATGTACCATCAGTGATTGACTCCTGATGAAGGAGATCTAATTTTCCTGAAGCCTGTAGAGAAATGAAAATTACATTTCATTACATTTGTGTAAATCCAGATATATGGCAGCGCGGTGTTAACCCCTTCCTTTTCTTGCTACTTAATGTCTACACCTGGGGACTGCAACAGCTATTGTGGTCAAGCTATAAAGAGCGTTGTGACTTTATCACAACCCTCTCAGGTGGGGACCCCCATTCCTTGTCCTATATTTACATTTATCGTCGATAAGACCCAATCTGCAGTTTATTTCAGTTTTTATCTAGTGTTCAATATGTGCTTTCTAGTGCAATATGAGACAGATGCAGGTCAGACAGCAACCAAAGTTCATATTTAACAAACAAGGTGTGGCAGCTTTAAGCAGGTTAAGGCTAAGCAGTGAGTAGCTACCATACATCTGTCATTTTAAAATGCAGCTTGTCTCACCTTTTTATTGTATGGAGTGCAGTGAGATGACCATGACAAAAGGAGAGGTTGAACAGTTGGGAAACAAGCCAGTATTCCATCATAGCCAAGACGTAAACAAAGGGGATCTCATTTGTATTATACATTAGCTGTAATCCCCAGCATTGTTCGGGATACTAACTGTTCTTGCTATAAGAACATAGAATGGTTAGCAAAGTGTTGCTTCTCTCTGCTGAGATACACAGGCTGCAAATGTAATACAGGGGCTATATGTGGACTCCTGGTGTAATACAGGGGCTATGTGTGTGCTCCTGGTGTAATACAGGGGCAATATGTAGGCAAAGGCTTCAAGTGTAATACAGGGGCTATGTGTTACGTGTGGGCTCCTGGTGTAATAAAGGTCTCAGTGTGGGCACAGCTGTAATACAGGGGACTATGTGTGAGCTCCTGCTCTAACACAGGAGGCTATGTGTGAGCTCCTGGTGTAATCAGAGGCTATGTGAGGACACCTGCTGTAATACTGGGGTCTGTGTGTGGTCTCCTGCTGTATACTGGGGGCAATATGTCGCCTCCTGTTGTTATACTGGGGGCTGTGTGTGACCACTTGCTGTATACTGGGGGCTGTGTGTGGCCTCCTGCTGTATACGGGGGGCTGTGGGCGGCCTCGTGGTGTATACTGGGTACTGTGTGTGGCTTCCTGCTGTAACACTGAGGGACGTGTGCAACCTCATGCTGTATACTGGGGACTGTGTGTGGACCCCTGTTGTAATATTGGGGACTATGTGTGGCCATCTAAATGTGGCGTCCCAGAGTCCGGTTACCCAATGACATTGCCTCCCTCGGGGGGTCATGTCATGCTTCGAAGCAAGGAGAGGTATCCACACCAGGTAGGTCCAGCACACACAACATCTTCCCGACTCCAGATCAGAAAGGGGAGCTCTGAAACTCGAGTTCAGGGAAGGTCCCCTATAAATTCTGGCCTCAGAGGTGTGGTTAGGCAGTTCAGTTCCTAGGAGGACTGTGAAGAGGTCCTGTTGACTGGAGCAGAGTAAGGCTCGTCCCGGGACGCAGACTAGCCAGCGTGAGGGACCTATAGGAGAGGGTCTGAGGAAGTAGAGAAGCAGGCCTGGGGAGTGGAGCAGGATGCTGGGCTTACCCCAGTGCAGAGAGCGCCAGAAGCGGACACAGGAGTCCGAGGTTGTGAGGGATTCCAGACCCAGCAGCCAAAGCCGGAGGGTGGGAGATTCCAAGTCTCCTTGTCACAATGAAGCCCAGGATGCACAGCAGCACCTGAGAGCTCAGGGACAGAAGCCAGAGGAGTAGTACTCGGGAAGGGCTCAAGCTGCCTGCCATATGGGTGATAGACTGTAGGCAGGAGGAGAGGGTTGCAGCTAGCTACAGGCAGCCAGGGCCCGTCAAGGGTAACGCAACAGGGAGGCCTCAGAACTCGCCGGGTGAGAAGATCCCCAACTTCCTTCCAGGCCACCGGATCCCCAACATCTCTTGTGGACGGAACCCTGGACTAAACCTGCTACTTCTACCAGTGAAGGTAACGGAGACTTCAACCCTTGTGTCTGTCGGTTAGTCAGTGCCCTCAGTCCTGCACCCCTAACTGCCTGCCACCGCCATAGACTTTCCTGGTTGCCCTGGGATTCCACTTCACCCGTGGGGATTGAAACCACCACCTCTGCACTCCCATCATCCCCAGAGGTCCTGTACCAGAGCCGCGGCCACTAATACCCGCATTCCACAGGTGGCATCACAACAACCATCCCTAAACCGCTACCCCAACGTTTTTAACTTGACCCCCAGGATCAAGGAGCCGGATCCTCAACCTCCCATGACTCCCCCCAGCAGGATCACTAGCCCAGTCTCCGAGTACCTCACGGCCCTGGGGCGCATCACATACAGGGGCTGTATGTGGTCTTCAGCTGTATACTGTGATCTGTGTGGCCTCCTGCTGTATACTAATTGCTGTGTGCAGCCTCCTGTTGTATAAAGGGGATGTATGTGGACTCCTGCTATATAATGAGGGCTGTGTGTGGCCTCCTCTAATATAGTGTGGGCTGTGTCTGGGCTCCTACTGTATGCTGGGGGCTGTGTGTGACCTCCCACTGTATACTGGGGGCTGAGTGCACCCTTCTGCTATATACTGGGGCTATATGCGAGCTCCTGGTGTAATAAAGACGTTATGTGAGGTCTCCTGCTGTAATATTGGAATCTGTGTGTGGCCTCTTACTGTATACTAGGGGCTGTGGGTGGCATTCTGCTCTATACATGGGGCTGTGTGTGGACTCCTACTTTATAATGTGGGCTGTGTGCAGCCTCGTGGTGTACACCGAGGGCTGTGTGCAGCCTCCTGCTGTAATACTGGGGGCTATGTGTGGCTGTATACAGATGATCTGTGTAGACTCCTGCTGCATACTGTAGACTGGATGGCCTCTTTTTGTATACTGGAGGCTGTGTGTGGCCTCCTACAATATAGTGGGAGCTGTGTGTGGGCTTCTGCTGTATACTGGGGGCTGTGTGCGACCTCCTGCTGTAAACTGGAGGCTGAGTGCACCCGTATGCTGTATACTCAGGGTTGTGTGTGACCTCCTGTGGTATACTGGTTTTATATGTGGCCTTCTGCTTTATACTGAGGGCTATGTGTTGTCTCCTGCTGATTAGTGGGGGCTAAATATGGGCTACTGCTGTATGCTGAGGGCTTTGTATAGCCTCCTACTTTATAGTGGGTACTGTGCACAGCCTCTTTCTGTATAATGGGGTCTGTGTGTGTCCTGCTGCTGTATATTGGGGTCTGTGTGGCTTCCTGTCATATATTAAAGGCTGTGTGTGGCCTCTTTCTGTATACTGGGGGTTGTGTGCAGGTCCTGATGACTACTGGGGACTGTGTGTGGCCTCCTGCTGTATATAGGGGTTGCATCTGGCCTCCTGCTCTATACTGAGGGCTGTGTGTGGCCTCTTGCACTATAGTGGGGCTGTTTCTGGGCTCCTGATGTATACTGGGGGCTGTGTGCAGCCTTCTGCTGTATAGAGGGTTTGTATGTGGCTATAAAAAATATGATAAATAGGAGGTATTTTTAGGGATATGTCTAGGCGTAAGGATACCAAATTAAAAAAAATTCTAAAAAAATATATATCTTTATTTAGAAAAATCTAAAAGGTCAATAGATCAACAAGTAATGGACAAACAAGTGGAATATAGTCCAGAATAAGTGAATGTATCCTATTTAACTCTGAGCACTTATTTCCTGCCTAACAATGGAGGTTTTCCAACCTGCTATATAAGGTGCACCCATTCCTCGGCGGCTTACCCTTAACTGACCCTAAATGTATAGAGAGACAATCCATGCTGTTTCATTTCCCAAGGTGGATATCATCACTTTGCCTATATAACTAGATGGTTAGCACTGTTCTTGTCAGTTGAATGCGACCATAACATATGGTTGGAGTTCTCTCGGAGGTTCTTAATCTTTGAACCCCTCCCCAAAAAAAAGAGAGGATAAGTGTCACGCACTTAGTTGGCACTGACTTTGCTGGATGCTGCTGTGTATGTTTGTCTTTAAGAGCTGCATGGTTGATAGTTGTGAAGGTCCTGGCCTCCTGTGTTGTGCTTCAGAACTGCATTTACTATTAGGTTCAGCTGCTGGTTGAGGGGTTAATGTGTGCCTCACCTGAACTCCCCTTCCCCTAGCCTTTAAGTAACCTCTCCTTCCACCAGGTGGTGTTTCTGATAGAGTTTCACTCTATGCCTGGAAGCTGTGCTGTGCTAACTAGCCATGAACTGAGTTATCCTCGGGTGACCTGCCAATATTAGACATGACCGCCATAAATTTCTAGTGAATTTTTTTTTAAAAAAACACAAGACAGAGAAAAAAATATTTTATTAGAAATAAAACAAAAAATACACTCAGGCTAGGGTCACACTGAGCGCTGCACCTGCGGCAGCCGGATTCCGTTACAGCAGAGCTCAGCCTGCTGTAACCGCCAGCGGTAACATCGGGCGAACGCTGCTCTTAGTTACCTGATGTGTACCATAGTTACTGGCCACACACAAAGCTGCCTGGACTGCGGTAATCCTGGGCACAGAGGAAAAACTTGCAGGCAATGTTTTTCTCTGCGCTCAGGATTACCGCAGTCCAGGCAGCTTCATGTGTGGCCAGTAACTATGGTACACATCGGGTAACTAAGGACAGCGTTCGCCCGAAGTTCCCGACGTTACCGCTGGCGGTAACAGCAGGTTGAGCTCTGCTGCAACGGAATGCGGCTGCCGCAGGTGCAGTGCTCAGTGTGACTCTAGCCTTTCAGACTCAATTTTTATTAAAAACATTCGTCTTCCGTCCGACATAGTCCAATCAGATTTTCTTCTTTTTCTCAGCTACATCTCTGGTAGAGAACCTCTACCAGAGATGTATCTGAGCTGTGCAGCACAGCTGTTCATGCTGCATGAACTCACATGAACCTTTCCCTGACATCACCGCGGTTCTTCAAATGAACAGCTGATCTGCATCAGCTAATCATTTGAAATAACCGGCGGGAAAGCCAGCAGTGAGAAGACTTCACCACCAGCTTTCATGCTCTGTCCTGCGCTCCCCGCTCCCTGATTCCCCTTCATCTCTTCCCCCGCCGCCTCCCCGACCTGATCCTAAGTTAGGACCGGGCGGGGGGGAGCAGATCCAGGGAGCGGGGAGCGCAGCACAGAGCAGGAAAGCTGGTGGTGAAGTCTTCTCACCGCTGCCAGCTTCCCCGCCCTGGTCCTTCGCTCCCTGGTGCTTTGCTCCCCGCCTGGTCCGGGATGGGAGGTGGCGGGGGGAGCGGAAGATCGGGATGGGAGGCCATGGAGCACAGTGGTTCCGGCTGAATGATTGTTTTAAAGCCGGCAGCTTTTTACAGCCGGCTTTTAAACAATCATGCCCCCATTTCAGCCTTTTCCTCTGCCCCCAGACCACTTTATAGGGTCCTTTTGGTGAATGAACTGTTATCAAACATAACTTCGATTTGCCTAATTTGATGCTAATTGTCCGCATTTGTCGAATGACTTGAACACCGCCCAAAACAGCTCGATTTGAGATTGGCGAATATTTCTAATCGAACATCGCTTATCTCTACTCCTGTTATATACTGTGGGCTGTGTGTGGCCTTCAGCTGTATACTGGGGGCTGTGTGCAAAAGGTTATTGGTAAAATAGCAAAGAGGTGTCTTAGGCTAGGGTCACACTTGCAGATTTTCCATGCAGATTTCACAAATGACTTTTGTGAAAAACGCATGGAAAAACGCATCCATAGGCCCCCATGTAAAAAATGCATGCCCCAATAGCAAAAACGCATGTCTGAAGTGCCATGCGTTTTTTGTATGTGTTTTTAGCTCTGTACCAAAAAATACTGCATGATGCATTATTTTTTGAAAAAGCACCAAAAAACGCAGAATGCAGCATTTTTTGGTGCTTTTTCAAAAATGCATGCGTTTTTATTAACATGGGGAACACATGCGTTTTTATATGGCACTAAATGGTACATGCGTTTTTGCATGCTTTTTTAAGGGTCCCTCACACCTATCAGCAAAAACGCATGCAAAAAGGCATGCCAAGTGTGACCCCTAGCCTTAGTTGATTTGGGGTTTGTGTAGCTGCTGCTTCATTAAGAGTCATGTCCCAGTGTGCACCATTTTCCAGAAGTCCTTGCCTTTGGCTAGCTTCCCTGAATGTTACACAGACATGCATAAGCTGTGTTAGGCTAGGGCCACACTTAGCAGGTACCCCACATTAAACAGATTTTGTTACTGAAGATCCCGGCCTGCTGTAACGCACACTGTTAATGTCGCGGACTGCCTGCGAATGCTATTTCATGGTAGCCCAATGTTTACCATGGATGCAGCCACACAGGAAACCCCAGGAACTGAGCTTTAGTAGAGCGTACAGGAAAACGTTGCTGACAACGGTTTCCTGTGCGCTCTGCTAAAGTGCAGTTCCTGCGGCTTCCTATGTAGCTGTATCCATAGTAAACATCGGGTTACTATGGAGCAGCATTCACACGCAGCCCCGACATTAAGGCTGGGGTCACACTTGGAAGTGCAATTGCGTTGACCGCATCCACATCTGGATGTGGTAAACACAATTGCCTTCACACACATTTTTTTGCAAAAATGTCTTCTGTAAACCGCAATGCGGTAACCGGATTGCTCCAGATGTGTAATCCTGAGCAATGCGGTTACCGTATACTTTGTTCATGCCTGCTGCTGCAGGGATGAACAAAGTGTTAAATGTTATTAAAACATTAAATATTAATAGTAGTTGTGGGCAACATGTCTGTAGGGAATGTCCAATCTCCCTAGAGACATGCTGTCCACTCCTCTGGGCATGTGAAGGGTTAATGAGGCAGTTATACTATTGCCGGCTTTTGTTGGCTTTGTACAAATTTCTGAATGAAGCCGCGGCTCCTCACAGTAGAGGAGATACAGTACGTAATGTAAGGATAGTATCAGCCGCTGTCCAGGGTCCTGTAAGCATTAACATTAGGCCTATGGCAGTGCGTTTCCCATAGACTGGAGACAGAGTTTTCCTGTGCGCTGTGATAAAGCGCACTCCTTGTGTGGCCGCTGCTAAGGTATACAAAGGGTTTCTACGGGGCAGTTTTCTCTGGCAGCACACAGCATTAATGCTATGTGCTGCAGGGAAAATGTCTAAGTTTTTAGCACTTGAGTCAGCCGTAAGGGCTGATGCAAGTGTGACCCTAGCCACAGACTACAATACAAAAAAAGCATTGCAAAACCAATTGCATTTAACACTATGCGTTTTTACAAAGGCAGCTACATTCATGGACAGCAATGTTTTTTGGTGCTTTTTCAAAAACCCATGTGTTTTTTTAACATGGGAGTCTATGGGCAACGCATGCATTAATGCATGGTACATATATGTACCATGCGTTAACGCATGCATTAACGCTAGATACATAAATGTACCTAGCGTTAACACAAACATTAACAGGCAAAAACTATGCTCAATGCCATGACAAAGGCAAGTGTTAAAAACAGAGCCTTTACTGCATCCTGTAAACAGATGCAGGCTCCCAAACGTGACCCTTGCCTTACCACGTTTTTTGGTGCATTTGCAAAAACGCATAGCATCAAACGCATTGCACTTTTTTACATGTGAGCCTATGGATGAGTTAACACTAGCGTTTTTCAACATTTGAACATCAAAAAACAGTGTTTTTTAGCGCTTGCATAGCGCCAATGTTACCCTAGCCATAGAGTTGCATTGTCAAGTTTGATCTGACACCACGGCAATGGACCATTCTGCAAAAACAGTTCCAAAGGTAGGAGTGCTATCTGTGAAAAGACATCCATAGCAATTGTACAAGTGAAACAAATATATTAATGAATTTTAAACATGTGATTAAGTGACCGTCAATCGGCTTCTATGTAGCCAATTGAAGACTGTTTTAGGTTGCTTGTTGACAGTCAACAAGCGGTAAGTCAACTACATACTTTGGGTTAGGCTAGGGTCACATTTGATAACGCAATTGCGTTCACCGCATCCAGAGCCGGATGCGGCGAACACAATTGCGTTCACACACATTTTTTATGAAAAATGTGTAGAGGAAACCGCAAAGCGATAACCGGATTCCTCCGGATGTGTAATCCGGAGCAATCCAGTTACCGTACAGTTTGCTAATCCCTGCTGTGAAAAAAGCTTTAATATTAATAATAATTGTGCCATCATGTCTCTAGGGGGTGCCCACCCCCCCTAGAGACATGCTACCTACTCAGGTGGGCATGTAATGTGTTAATATCTTATGTATAGTAAGCCGGCTCCTGGCGGCTCTGTACAATATTCTGAATTAAGCCGCGACTCCCCTGTCAGCTGCTCACATACTATATGTAATGTACATATAGTATGTGCGCTCTCCGAGGTCCTGTAGGCATTTACATTAGATCTATGGGCTGCGCAACACCATATATCTACTGTAAAAGCCTACAGGACCTCGGACAGCGCACATACTATGCATACATTACGTATAGTATGCGCACAGCTGTCAGTGAAGCCGCGGCTTCATTCAGAAAATTGTACAGAGCCGCCAGGAGCCGGCTTACTGTACATAAGATATTAACACATTACATGCCCACCTGAGTAGGTAGCATGTCTCTACTGGGGGTGGGTACCCCCTAGAGACATGATGGGCACAATTATTATTAATATTTATTCTTTTTTTGACACATGAAACACTGTGCCTATCCCGGCAGCAACCGGGATAAGCAAAGTAGATGGTAACCACATTGCTCAGGATTACACATCCTGAGTAATGTGGTTACCGCATTGCGGAGGCTAGAACCACTCCGAAAACTGCAGGCTGCATAATTTTTCATGCAGGCTGCAGAGCCGGAGCCAGTAACTGGATTGCTTATAAAGCAATCCGGTTACCGTAATGGGCTCCTATGAAGAGCGGTTCCTGCTCCGGTTTTCAACTTTTTAAAAGCTCAAAACCGGATCAGGATTTGAAAAAAAAAACGCAGGTGTGACCCTAGCCTAAGTTACACTAAAATATGAAACAAAACAACAATTTTAGTAAACTCTAAAGTCCCAATTCATTATTGCATCTTCATAAGTTTTAATTGACGTGAATACCTTCCAATTTTTGACATTGGATTTGTGAAAAATTCATCAACTGAATTTCCCCTTTATTAGGCCAGGGCCACATTTGAGTCTGCAATCCAGTTACTGGATCCAGTTTTTTCATTTTGAGATGTTGAAAAACACTTGAATTAACGCACCCATAGACTCCAATGCAAAAAACGCATTGCAAAAGTGTGCAAAAGTGCAATCCGTTGCATTTTTGAGAAATCTGTTTTAGGCTAGGGTCACACTTGAGGGCTGGATGCAATTTTCCATGCGATCTCCACACTTGTATTGTTTGAAAATCGCAGGCAAAATCGCATCCATAGGATATAATGGCAAAAACTCATGCCCCAATGCCAAAAACGCATGGCTAAAGTGCCATGCGTTTTTTGGATGCGTTTTAGGCTCAGCATCAAAAAATGCACCATGATGCGTTTTTTGGTGCTTTTTCAAAAGCGCATGGGTTTTTGTAACATTGGGCCCTATGGGAAACGCATGCGAAAATGCATGGCACTAATGGTGGGTTTACACACACCAACTTATCTGTCCAACTTCAGACCAACTTGCTGGTTGCAGTGAAATCATGGACACATTGCTCCATTTTGTGACTGTGTACAATGGAGCAATGTGTCCATGATTTCACTGCAACCAGCAAGTTGGTCTGAAGTTGGACAGATAAGTTGGTGTGTGTAAACTGGCCTTAAATGGTTCCATGCATTTTTGTATGCATTTTCGCATGCGTTTTTTAAGGCTGCTCCTGACCTAACAGCAAAAACGCAGCCCAAAAACACAGGCTGTCAAGAACAACCTTAAAAAGTGCATGCAAGTGTGACCCTAGCCTTAAATAGGGTCTTGCAACATTTTTTGGTGCATTTTCAAATAGCGTGCGTCTTTGTAACATGGGGGGTCTATGGGAAATGCATGCGTTAACGCATGGTACATATAGGTACCATGCATTAACGCATGCATTAATGCAAGGGCTAAAAATGCCTCCAAATTGACAAGGAACAAAACTGGATCCATTAACGGATGCAGGCTCCCAAGTGTGGTCCTAGCCTAATGCTGTCCTTTGCATTTTAGTTAGTCTTCTGAATATTCCTTCAATGTGACTGCTACAGATGATTTATGGCAGGGGCAGATGGCTGTAGATCAGGGGTCTCAAACACGCGGCCCGCTAGGCTTCCTATTGCGGCCTGGGGCACCATGAAGAAATAACATGCCCCGAGCCATTGTGCAGAGGGCTGCTGCGGTACCCGCTTTATTGTGACTTCCGGGTACTGCTCACACAAGCTCCTTCACTCCTGTACAGTAATGCAAGGAGGCGGCCGGCGAACCAATCAGAAGCCTCCTGATGACGTCATACGCTGACGTCGGCTGTAGGCTTCTGATTGGTCTGCCAGCCGCCTGCTTGCATTACTATATAGGAGTGAAGGAGCTTGTGTGAGCAGTACCCAGAAGTCACAATAAAACGGGTACCGCTTGAGGTTCCCTGTAAAATGGCCACATGCTGAGGGGGCGAGATGCCAAGGAGTGAGGAGGACATTCATATTTCCCGCTTCGCCAGGGTGGCACATCGCCGGCGGCTACCGGAGACCGCTGGGTGCTGGCGGTCGACTGGTGCCGGGTGCTGTCGGGGGCCGCCTGGTGCTAGGTACTGCCGGGGGCCACCTGGTGCCAGGTGCTGATGGGGGCCGCCTGAAGCCAGGTGCTGGTGGTCTCTGGGTGCCTCCTGGTGCCAGGTGATGGCGGTCACCTGGTGCTGTCGGGGGCTGCCAGGTGCTGCTGGTCACCGGGTGCCAGGTGCTGGTGGCTTCTGGGGGCTGCCTGGTGCCAGGTGCTGCTGGGGGCCTCTGGGAGCTGGCGGTCGCCTGGTGCTGCCGGGGGCCGCAGGGTGCCAGGAGCTGGTAGCTGCCGGGGGCTGCCTGGTGTGAGGTGCTGGCAATCGCCGGGTGCTGGTTGCTGGTGTCAGGTGCTGGCGGCTGCTGCCGGGTGCTGGTGGCTGCCACCTGGTGCCGCCTCCCGGGTGCTGGTGGCTGCTAGATGCTAGTGGCTGCCAGGTGCCGCCTAATGTTGGATACTGGCGGCTGGTGCAGGCAGCTGCTGGGTGATGGCGGGTGCTGGTCAGCGGGAGACCAGGAGCCGCACAGGAAGAAGCTGCCGGGATCAGGAGCGTGGAGTCAGGTAAGGCGCTATTACAGCCGAAGATAGCAGCCTGGGAAGGTACAGAATAATATAGGGGGAGGTGCGACTGCTGAAAGTGCCTAGGGCAAAAGGAACTTCAAATATGGCCCTGTGTGTATGTGTTTGTGTCAGTGTGTAAGTGTATAAGTGAGTGTGTGTAAGTGTGTGTGTGAATGCCTGAGTTTGTGTGTGTGCATGTGTGTATGTGTGTGTGTGTAGTTTGTGTATGTGTGCGTATAAGTGAGTGTGTGTGTTTATGTGTGTGAGTGTGTGTGAGAATATGTTTTAGTGTGTATATGTGAGTGAATGCCTAAGGCTAAGGTCACTTGGCATGAGTTTTTTTTAGTGCCTTAAAAAAAAGCATGCGTTTCTGCATGTTTTTTTCCATTTCTGTATGCGTTTTTTAAGGTGTGCACCCTACGTTTTTGCATGCGTTTTTAAATCAGCACTCAAAAAAGGTTCATGCACCATTTTTTGGTGCTGTTTTAAAAATGTATGCGTTTTTTAGAAAGCGCATGCGTTTTTTTAACATGGGCCCCTATGGAAAACGCATGCTTTTTTGGATGGTACTAAATGGTACTAATGCACCATGCGTTTTTGCATGCATTTTTGAAGGCAGCTACTTACATAAGTGCAAAAACGCATGCCAAAAACGCATGGCACTTTAGACATGCGTTTTTGCTATTAAGACATGCGTGTTTGCTATTAGGGCATGCATTTTTTAACATGGGAGCCTATGGGTGCGTTTTTACATGCTTTTTTAAAAATGCAGATCTCAAAAAAGTATGAAAAAAACGGAAGTGTGACCCTAGCCTTAGTATATGTGCATGTGTATATGTGTGCATGTGTATATGTGTGAGTGTGTGTATGTGTAAGTGTGTATGTGTGTGTGAGAGTAAGTCTGTATATGTGTGAGTATGAATACCTGAGTATGTGTGACTGTGTGTGCATGTCTATATGTGTGACGGGGTATATGTGTGAGTGTGTGTGAGTGTGTATATGTGTATGTGTGAGTGTATAAGTGAGTGTGTGTGTGTGAGTGTGTGTGAGAATATGTCTGAGTTTGTATATGTGAGTATGTGTGTGAATGCCTAAGTATGTGTGAGTGTGCATGTGTGTATATATATGTGCATGTGTGTATGTGTGCATGTGCATATGTGTGAGTGTGCGAGTGTGTATATGTGTGTGTATGTGTGAGTGTGTGTGTGAGCGAGAGAACAAAAAGAACCAAGACCAGGCTACGTGGACATCACTACAAAATGGCAATGGGGTGGGGGACATTACTACAAGATAACAAGGGAGGGTACATTACTAAAAGATGGGGACATTACTACAAGATGAGGAAAGAATGGAGGAAATTAATATAGGATGGGGACCAGAATGTGAACGTTACTTCAAGAAGGGGGCATTACTACATGATGAGGACCAGGATGGTGGACATTAATATAGGATGGGGACCAGAATGTGAACGTTACTTCAAGAAGGGGGCATTACTACATGATGAGGACCAGGATGGTGGACATTAATATAGGATGGGGACCAGGATGGGGCATTACTACACATATGGACCAGGGAAGAACATTACTACAAGATAGGGACCAGGGCGTGGGCATTACTGCAAGATGAGGACCAGGATGGGGACATTACTACAAGATAGGAACATTACTACAAGAAGGGGATCAGGATGGAGACATTACAACATGATAGGGACATTACTACATGATGGGGACAAGGATTGGGGTCATTAATATAGGATGGGGACCACAATGGGGCATTACTATACGTAGGGACCAAGGAGGAACATTACTACAAGATGGACACCAGGGCGGGGGCATTACTACAAGATGAGAACCAGGATGGGGACATTACTACAAGATGGGAACATTACTACAAGAAGGGGATCAGGATGGGGACATTACTACAAGATGGGGACCAGTATGGGGGACATTAATATAAAATGGGGACCAGTATGGGGACATTACTACAAGAAGGGGAACAGGATGGGGACATTACTACAAGATGGGGACCAGTATGGGGGACATTAATATAAAATGGGGACCAGTATGGGGACATTACTACAAGAAGGGGAACAGGATGGGGACATTACTACAAGAAGAGGTCCAGGATGGGGACATTACTACAAGAAGAGGTCCAGGATGGGGACATTACTACAAGAAGAGGTCCAGGATGGGGACATCACTACAAAAAGAGGACCAGGATTGGGACATTACTACAAGAAGGCGACCAGGATGGGGACATTACTACAAGAAGGCGACCAGGATGGGGACATTACTACAAGAAGAGGTCCAGGATGGGGACATTACTACAAGAAGAGGTCCAGGATGGGGACATTACTACAAGAAGAGGTCCAGGATGGGGACATCACTACAAAAAGAGGACCAGGATTGGGACATTACTACAAGAAGGCGACCAGGATGGGGACATTACTACATAAAGGAGATTAGGGTGGGGACATTCCTACAAAAAAGAAGATCAGGATTTTTACTTTACTAGATTGAACAAAAAATTCTGGTATTGCTAAAATGTCACTTAGTCCTACAAGGAATGCGGCCCCCTGAAATCAAATTTTTTCTATGTGCGGCCCACCAATCCAGCCGAGTTTGAGACCCCTGCTGTAGTCATGAGTGTGTGTAAAGGTACCGTCACACGCAGAATATTGCTTGCAATTTCACTGGCAATTTGCTGGCTGCAGTGAAATCATGGACACATTGTTCTATTTTGTTGCTGTGTACAAATGGAACAATGTGTTCATGATTTCACTGCAACCAGCAAATTGCCAGTGAAATTGCTAGCAATATTGCCGTGTGTGACGGTACCTTAAATCTAGGGCCACACTGACGTTTTTACCCTGTTCTATCACAATCCGCTTAAAACTTTGCAGTTTTCCCAGAAGTGCATAGTGGTAACGCTATGCGCTTCAGGAGAACGTTGCCCCCAGTTTCCCAATGTGTACCATAGTTACCAGACACACACAAAGCTGCGTGCACTGCGCTTTATCTCAGCGGACAGAAAACTTTGCAGACAACATTTTCTGTGTGCTCAGCTAAGGCGCAGTCCACGCATCTTTGTGTGTGTCTGGTAACTTTGGTACACATTGGGAAACTGGGGGCAGCGTTCTCCTGAAGCGCATAGCTTTACCACTATGTGTTTCTGGGAAAACCTCAAAGTTTTAAGTGGATTGCGATAGAACAGGGTAAAAACGTCAGTGTGGGGACTCTAGCCTAAGGCTAGGGTCACACTTGGGAGGTTACGTCCATTTACAGAATGCATTAATGGATCCAGTTTTTGCTTTGACATTTTTGTGTCATGTTTTTTCCTTTTAAGCGCAAGCGTTAACACATGGTACATATATGTACCATGCGTTAATGTATGCGTTTCCCATAGGCTCCCATGTTAAAAAAAGCACACGTTTTTAAAAAAACATCAGAAAACATTGCAGACCATGTTTTCAGTGCAACTAGCAAAAACGCATTGTGTTAAACGCAGAGCACTTTTGCAATGCGTTTTTTGCATTGGAGTCCATTGGTGTGTTAAAGCATACGTTTTTACACATTTCCACATGTCAAAAAAAGATCCAGTTAGCGGATGCATGACGCAAGTGTGACCCTGGCCTAATCGTTACTATTCACTACTCGCACGGATAGTACGACATTCGCAATACTCGTTACTCAGTGAGTATGACTCGTGCTTGTGAGTGATGGGTCAATCGTTATCAGTCTATATAAACAAATTTGTGGTCAGGAATAGAGCGCTTTGCACAGAAAGGACTAAGGGATAAAATTTAGTTGATTGATCACTTTGTTTATTGTCAAAACATTCCACTACACATTTCTACGGCGGACTGCCATCTTCCTCAGGTGAAATCCACCTGAGTGGTTATGGCTCTCAGAACCACACGAGGTGAAGCCTCTGATACCTATTTAGGTAATATTTTATCTCTCAGACCCTTCATCCTCCCTACTTTAATTTTCTGAGATAATGACCTTTGAGTTTTCATTGGCTTTAAACCATAATCATCAACATTTACCGAAATTAACACATGAAATAGATCACTCTGTATGTAATGACTCTATATAATATATGTGTTTCACTTTATGTACTGAATTACTGAAAAAATATAACTTTTTGAAGATATGCTAATTCATTGAGATGCACCTGTATGCATGTCAGATACTTGTGGTCACATAACTATTCTATTTGGCTAGAATCTAGAGAATCCTCACAGCAAAAGCAGAGTGACTGCAGACTTTCGCGATAAACCTGGAAACCCGCTTAAAGAAAAAGGGGCTTCAAAAAATGATGTCGAATCGTGTTGTTAAATATTTAGTCCAATTTCCGGCTTATCTAGCCCTACTGTCATTCATGTCATACTGTCATGACATCTGATCATCAGTTAAATGTTTTTTGCTTTAGTATCAACAGGTGACCTATGACAGAATAGTGTTCTAAAGTTTATGATGGCTATAAACCATATCTCATTAATACTTATTAGACTTGTCATAAGTCTAAGAAATAACAGTTGCACATGCTCTCTAGCAGATGTTGAACTGACAAAACATACAATAATTGGACCATAATTACAGTCTGACTGGGTTGCGGTAAAAATAGCTTTGCTGCCACTTGTATGGTTCATTTGCATATTAGTAAAGCATTAGCAATCCTATTTTCACTGAAATTAGGGCAGTGAATGAAATCTGCTGAATTTCTAGTATAAGAAGATAAATGTATGAGCAAAGATGTCAAATAAATCTTTTTTTAAGTGTTTTCAAAGGTCAAAGGTAAGAGGATCAATACCAGATCATATCACATGACATACATCTCAGCTCTTTTATGACATAAATTTATTTTACCTATAAAAACCCCTAGAAACATAAATAAGACTTGACATATGTTTTACAATTTATAACCTTTTTTCATACAGCATAACTGACATTACAATAAATGTTACACTATATAAAATATAGCTACAGTCAGATGTAAATAAATAGCAACCTGGATTTCATATTTCTTCTGAAAGAAACCTATACTCTGAATAGCACTGTTCAATAACCTGGCAAATTATGAATCTCATTATGTTGGCTAGTCCAGCGGAGTGTTCTGCCATTATACTGCAGCACACTCCAACTCTAATATTCAAGTTGTCCCCTGATAAGTGATGGACCAAAACTTATCAAATATACTTTCCCAGGATTATTTTAATAAGCTAATTCTGTCACCTTGAAAATTTTATGCAATCTGCAGGCAGCAGGTCATAGAGCAGGAGGAGGAGAACAGATTGATATATGGTTTGTGGGAAAACATTCAGATGGCATTGCTCAATCATAAATAGATAGCAAAATGCAGGGGAAAAAAGAATGTGCCCTCACGATAATTTAGAGCGGGGGTGCAGGATAGACGCTAGAAGTGTTTTCATGACAAGAGTTTTCTACAGCCCCTCCCCTAACATTGGCTGCCATGATGGAAATGGTAAAAGTATAAGTGATCTCACACATCTCTGCTAAAAACACTACATAATCACAGTAGGATCTGCGGAGAGATCAGTGGGCAGAGCAGTCTGTTTTGTGTGAGGCATGTAATGACATCTTGCTGAGCTGTGTGTGATTGATTATATAGTAAGTCAATCAAAAACAAATCCCCGCTCACTTGTCTCTTTATGCACAGACGGTAATCATTTTTTGAGCCCTTTTCCCGATATCGCATCGGCGGTTTACACGCTGCGATATCGGGAAACAACGTCACTACGATGTGTACGCCCACCAACCCAGTAACGACCATTTAACATGGGAGTTAATGGGTGAGTTGCGAGTACACATCGTAGTTGGATGTTTACACGCAACGATCCTGCTACAACGGCCATGCGATATCGGGCAGTTGAATAGCACGCTCATTCAACCCCGATATCGTTTTGGCATCGTTCCAGGATCGCATTGTACGTTCAAACCGTACAACGCGCGAACGATATCGGGTCCAACTCCTGAACCACGTGACTTTTTGTCGGAGTTGGATCGGAGTTGGACGCCGATATCGCGGCGTGTAAACCCACCTTTAGGCAGTTAAAAGCACATGCAAATGAGGCAGAACATGGAGTGGGACAACTGGCCACGGGTTTATGTGTTTTGAGGTGTGTGTTACATATTAAGCATAACTTAGGGTACCGTTACATGTCGGCGGGGAATCATGGGTGCGCGCATCCCCACCAACATCCCCGGTGAGATGTCACACGTGGCGCCCTCGCTGGCAAGTAGCATCGGCGTCTGCTTGCAATGTTAAACATTGCGGGTTGTTGCGTTACACAGGGCGACATGCCTGATCGCCCTGTTCAGATCGCCAGGTTTCACAACCCTGCTGTGAAACCTGTCGATCATTCTGAGGTGATATTTTGCCTCATTATCGCCGCATCACACTAGGCAATATTTGGGAGGCAGAATAGCGGGGCACCAATCACTCAAGATCCAAAGCGTCAACTGCAGCAGAAGCGGGGGTGCACATTCTTATAACAGCCTGAGAGGTAAAATCACATTGAAGAAAGAGGCACACACCCGGTGATAGTTGATCCTTAATGGATGACTTTAATCGGCATTAGGGTACAGGGTGCTGGGGAGGGGGTGTCAGAGGTGCAGACGACGGCACCATTTCGGATCAACTGATCTTTCAGCTGGTCTTGGCTCCTCTTTCTTCAATGTGATCACACTAGGCAATGCACCGGCAATGTCGGTGGCGATAGGCCACGCCCCTGCATCGCCGCCGCAATCGCCAGCGATGTCACGGTGCCCTTAGTGGAATGACCAGTTCATAGGGATTTTAAACTCCCTGCCATTTGAAGTGCCTGCACTTTTGATCACATGATTAACTTGCTAAGGCTACTTTCACACTATGATTTTTGCAAATCCGATGCTGTCCTATGAAAATCGGACAGCATCGGATCCAAACTGATCCCTGCAATCGGATGCCAAATAGGCATCCGATTCCGATATTTTGCAGGATCAGTTTGGTCTCCTGTCACCTAGCTCCCCCTCCTCTCTGCCTCCTGTTATCTAGCTGTCCCTGGCTGCTCTCCCCCTGTTTTGCCATGCTGTCCCCCTGTTCTCCCCCTGCTCTCCCCCTGTTTTCTCCCTACTGTCCCCCTACGGTCGCCTCTCCTGTCCCCTCTCCTGTCCCCTCTCCTGTCATTTCAACATAACAAATCTTTATTCTCACCTTCCAGCTCTCCCTTGGCGTCTCTATAAGCTCCCGATCGGGTGTAAAGGACCTGCGATGATGTCAGAAGCATCATCGGGTCACATGAGCGGTTACCGCGGTAACCGCTCATGTGACCAGATCAGCTTATCGGGTTGTGACATCATCACAGGTCCTGTTACCGAACGGCTGCAGATGGAGACGCCCTGGTAGCGCTGGAAGGTGAGAATAAAGATTTTTTATTTTAAATACGTGATTTAACTTATATTTAACTTCCGCAATGTATATATTGTGAGGTATAGCGGCGTCAGGGAGGCAAAGACACGGGATCCAGGCACCACTGGTCACAGCACACGGGTTTATTTGGCCAACAGAAGAGACAAAAAAACAATAGTCCAAAAAGAGCATTCCTTATTCCCCTTACTTCAGGGGCCGCTACTTAGCTTCCAGCCACAATGTCTCAGGCCTGGCTCAGGTATGCTTCTCTCCCAGAGGCTCAGGAAGTTGTCTTCACTCCCCACTAGAGACCACTTCAACTTTCCTTCAGAGCTCCTCAATCAGGCTCTGCACTGGAGAGAAAACTCACTCCAGACTCAAGGAACCACACCCAGGGCTCCTATGTCCTCTTAACCCCTTCTGCTCTGAGAAGAGGAATCCCATCTAATACCTGGGATGGAGTATGTCCTTCGGCACTGGAGCACGCATCCAGGGAGGCACATATCGGTCGCAGCATACCGACCCGGCCGGTGCCTCACATATTCCCCCCCTATGTTCAAGCGTATGGGTTTGAACACCAGGCCATAACCCTGGGCCCTGTGAGGGGACCACGTCACGGCGCGGAGCACCGGCGGAGCCAAGCAGGGGCACCCGGGGGTACCAGCGGTGCCAGACCCCACGAGCAACCAACCCGTTCGGGCCCCCGGCACCCACCAACCCCGGACGGGTACCAACGACAGAGCCCTGGGGCCCTACGAGGAAAACGGGCTCGGCGCGCGGCACTGCTGCACCGTTCCGGACGGGGAGTCGGCGCGGCTGGCGCACAGGGCTCTGCACCCGGGGGTTAGTCATATCAAGTCCTCTGGGTATCTCGGGGGCGGGATCCTCGGGCTCCGGGCCCTGTCTATCCTTCATCCGAAGGGCCATATACCCGTTCCACAATACCCGGAACAAGGGCATATCCCTCCCCAGCACAACATCATAAGGGAGATCCTTTACCACCCCAACCACATGTTGAACCCGCCTGTCTGGGGTAGCAAACGTGACGCGCTTCACTGGATACCTGCGATGATCCCCATGGACACTCATCACCCTGACCGTACGGCCGGTGGATTCGGTCCTGGAGACCTAGGAGGCACACACGAGGGTCACGTTGCTCCCTGAGTCCAGTAGGGCCGTCACCTCATGACCGTTAAGCCGTACGCGGCACAGTACATTCTCAGTATCCCGGGGGGCCGAGCCCCGTTTTCCGACGAGGTGGGCGAACATGGACCGCCTCCGGGAATAGTCACAGTCCATTGGTTCCCCGTTGAAGGGACGCTGCGCCATCATATGTCCCACCTCCCGGCATCTTCTACATCGGGGTGGTTCCCCGCTATACCAGGGGCCAAACCGCGGCTGTCCGGATCGCCGCTTTGCTGCATGGGGAGGCCCGTTTTCAGCCTGAGCCGGGCGCTCGCCCGCCCGGGGGCCGGGTTGGGGGTCCCTACTGTCTGGTGTGGTGGGCGCGGCCTTGCGGGTAGCCCGCATTGTCCCAGTGTCCCGGATCAGTTCCTGTGTGGCCACATGGCGCTCCACCACATTCACCACCTGGTCTAGGGAACCCGGGTCACTGTGTCCCACCCACTTTTGTATGGGGACGGGCAGCGTACGCACGAAGCGATCCACCACCACCCGCTCTACCATCTGAGCCGGACTCAGGGCTTCAGGCTGCAGCCACTTTTTAACCAGATGCAACAAATCATAGGCCTGTGAGCGCACGGGTTTGCCTTCCTCGTAGGCCCATTGGCTCACCCGTTGGGCCCTCACATATGTATTGACCCCGGTACGGGCCAATATCTCCCCCTTCAGGGCTCCATAGTCCAGGGCATCCTCGGTACACAAGTCTATGTAGGCCTTTTGGGGATCACCAGTCAAATAGGGCGCCAGCACCTCGGCCCACTGGGCAACCGGCAGTCTCTCCCGTTCAGCCACCCGCTCAAACACGGCCAGGAATGCCTCCACATCATCCCCCGGGGTCATCTTTTGCAGCGCTTGTCTTACCGCTTTCCGGACGCTGCAGTCGTCACCTGGTCCTCGGGGCGGATCCCCCGGTATGGTCCGCACAGCCTCGATCAACAGGGCCATCTGCTCCTGGTGCCTCCTCTCCTGCTGCTGCTGAGCTTCCTGTTGCTGCTGCTGGGCCAGCACCAGGTGCTTGAGCACCTCCTCCATGCTGGCTGCTGGTTTGTGTTGTAATGTAGCCGGCCGAATCCAGGACATGCGATGCCGGGCACCACGCAAGAGACTGGCCGCAATGATGACTGCTGCTCCTCTTACTTAGCAGCCGCTCATTAGCCTCATGAAAAGTCACTTCCCCACCGGAACAGAGGGCAACGGTAGTGCCAGCTACACCTCACCGGGCCGGCAATGCCTGCATTCTCCACCATATGTGAGGTATAGCGGCGTCAGGGAGGCAAAGACACGGGATCCAGGCACCACTGGTCACAGCACACGGGTTTATTTGGCCAACAGAAGAGACAAAAAAACAATAGTCCAAAAAGAGCATTCCTTATTCCCCTTACTTCAGGGGCCGCTACTTAGCTTCCAGCCACAATGTCTCAGGCCTGGCTCAGGTATGCTTCTCTCCCAGAAGCTCAGGAAGTTGTCTTCACTCCCCACTAGAGACCACTTCAACTTTCCTTCAGAGCTCCTCAATCAGGCTCTGCACTGGAGAGAAAACTCACTCCAGACTCAAGGAACCACACCCAGGGCTCCTATGTCCTCTTAACCCCTTCTGCTCTGAGAAGAGGAATCCCATCTAATACCTGGGATGGAGTATGTCCTTCGGCACTGGAGCACGCATCCAGGGAGGCACATATCGGTCGCAGCATACCGACCCGGACGGTGCCTCACAATATATACATTGCAGAAGTTAAATTAGGCGGCACACAATAGTTTTAGTGTACTGAGCATGTACTGAGCATGCTCAGTACACTAAAATCGGGTCCGAGGAGACATCAGATGTTTCCTCGGACCCTGCTCCATAGGGCCCCATGTTAATAGAATCGGATCGGATCGGATTTGGCATAATTGCCATCCGATTTGTTTCCGAATCGATTCAATCCGTTATTTTATCAGGAGCAAAAATCAGAGCAGTCTCCGATTTTTGCTCTGGAAAGAAATCGGACAAAATCGGATCGGACGCAAATTGGATGCCATGTAGTGCACATCCGATTTGGTCCGGTCGCCATAGGGTGACATGGGGCCAAATTCGGATCCGATGCTGTCCGATTTCTATATATGCTGGCCTAGAGTGATCCTGCAGGTGCGGATCCCCGAACTCAGGTAAGTGTTGGGCAAACTTCCACTAGTTTCTCTGCTCCCTTGGTTAAGCTCCATGCCTTCTGTCCCCACTCCTAGGCTTGGCTGAATGGCAGAAGGGCCACTACCGGTCACTGGTTCGGGCCTAACCGTGGCACCGAGCACTAGGACGTCTTCGCAGCTCTCCTAGCGTCTGCACACTCACTCTAACTCCTCCCCCAGCAGCAGTATTTATAGGGGATCTCAACTAAAGTCAGTGAGTCTAGCTCCCCCTACTGTGCCAGGGTGGAAGGTGTTGCAGTCGTAGGTACCTGCTGGGGAAACCCAGCTGTGCAGTAGGGAAGGCTGTGGCTCCCTGCTTGAGCAGGGTGCCACATACCCCCCTAGTTAACATTAGTACTCCTGGACTGAGCAATTTTGTTTTCAAACAAAAGGAATAACAATAATCAACAATAATAACAGGTAACATATTTACAGAGTATTAAAATATAAAAATTCACAAAAGCCACTGAAAAAGATGGCAACAATGAAAACAGGTAAGTCCATACGGTGCTAGTCCATTCATCGCAGGTTTTGAAAAAGAGATGTTTGTTGTCACACCAGTCATGTGACCATGGTCCTTTTAAATGCAATCGGGGGAAAAGTTGAAAGGGATAGGTTCAGTTCAAAAGAGTCTATACAGTAAAAAGAAAAGGGGAAAACTCTTTCAAAAGTTCATATTTTCAACACACATATTTTCAAACCAACACATTTTCCTATGGGAGACCTGGTACCTCCCCACTCCAGGCACTTTCTGTCCCTAACTTAGCGTGCATGGGGCTGGGCCCAGTTCCTCCACCCTTCTGTACACTACTATGAACACTGCTATAGCTGCTATTTACATGTTCCTGTCTATGTTCATTCTACTTCTGACTTTACTGTGTCCACTCTCCATACCTAGACGAATGTTGACCTTGTGTGCTCCTCTGTGACTTACACACTACAGGTATCTCTGTTTCAGGTGAGGTTTCTAGTGATGGGTATGGGGCAGATATGTCAGGTAACCGTCTGTGTGGCCTTAGTCTCACTACAGGGCTAGCAGGTGTACCAATTGCAGCATCCCCAGATTCTCTAGCAATGGGTATTTCTTCCTGATTCCTTTGTACCACTTCTTGGGCTGGTAGAAATTCAGTAAAGGCACTAAGTTGGCTCCATCTTGCTGAGGCCAATTTTCCGGGAAATCTCCTAGAATCATTGAGATTACCTTCTCCTTTGAGCTTTCACATGGACTTGATTCTTTTTCAGGTTCTGGTTATTCTTTTGGTTGTGTTAGGGGATTCTGGTTTTCTCATTCAGTTGGACACTTCTTGATATGGTTCCTTGACACTGTCTGAATGGTCTTTCCATCATTCTTACTAATGAGACACACTTTGTCATTGTCAAATCCAGAATCTAGCAGAACATAGGGTTCTTGTTCCCACTGGTCATCCAATTTGTGTTGTTTTCTCTTTCTCTTCAAGACAATACTTCCAGGTACAATAGGCTCTGCTGGAGCATGTTTGTTGAAGTCCCTTTCTTGTCTCTCAGGGCTTTCTCCAGGATGTCTTCAACACAAGCTTGAACAATTCTGAATTGCTCGAGGCGGTTTTCATTCCAGTTGGGCATTGAGACATCTGCTTTGGGGTTAACTACTCCGATTTCCAAGTCTGCGGGTAACCTTCCTGAACGGGCTCTCATCAGGTAAGCTGGTGTACAGTTTGTAGAACTTACTGGAATGTGGTTATACATGTAAACCAAGACTGGTAGCGTGTCCGGTCATTGGTTCCTTTTTACCAAGGGTAGGATCTTCAACATGTCAATGATGATATTGTTCATCTTCTCACATAATCCGTTGCTTTGGGGATGATATGGGGTCATCCTAATCTTCTTACATCCATACATGTGGCACAACTCTTGGAAGATCTCTGCTTCAAAAGCTGAACCTTGGGGGCGTGGCTTGGCAGCTAATGGCGCCGGCCGCTTGAGCGGGAGCTCCAGAGGACCCAGGCCTTTCAACGCTTATAACGCGGCATGCAACGCCCGAACCAGCTCTTTTTGCCCGCAGTCTGACTCCTCACTATGGAGGTATGCCTCGGGGACTCACTAAAAATTCAGAGCCTGCATCTAGAATGATGGACTTTTACACCAGGGAGGGAGCGCAGCATTCGAACATGGCGCCGACGTCCCGCTCCAGATCTATGTCTTCCCGTTCCTCCAAAGACACAAGAGAGGTGAGCGGTCCAGGGGAAGAGGGGATCCTGCTGACAGCTGCTACCATGGAGCGTTTATTAGCCTCCTTGCGCTCCGCTCTGCATGGAGACTTCAAAGCAATGCTGGGGGAGTTAAACAAAGAAGTCCAGGCTCTGGGGGACCGCACGGATCACATTGAGCGCAAGATGGTGGATTATGCCACTGCGCATAATGACTTAGCCGACAGTGTGGCAGCAATAGAGGAGAAGATGACTACCCATCAACTGAAGTTATGGGACCTTAAAGACAGGTTACGTAAATCTAATGTAAGACTCCGAGGGATTCCTGAGGAGGTGGCAGATTTGGAGTTGCCCTCCTATTTCACTGGCTCCCTGTTTTCGGTTCTGCCTGATACCCCAACGGCTGCATTGGAGATTGCAAGAATCCACAGGGTTCCAAAACCCTCACATGCACACAAAAATCTCCCCAGGGATGTGCTGGCTTGCCTACATTCCTATAAGACTAAGGATGACTTTATGCAATCATTGAAATCCCGACCGACTCTGCCGGACTCTTATGCAAAAGTAGCAGTGTTTTCTGATCTGTCTGTAGGGACGCTGGCGAGAAGGACGGAGTTCGCTCCTATGTGTAAAATCTTGTAAAAACTATGTAAAACTATGTAAAACTATGTAAAACTATGAGATAATCATATCTCCTACAGTTGAGGGTTTCCGGTCAAAATCCGTTTTTCGTTTGAGGACTCCAGATATGTTTTCCATTTACCAAAAAAGCTGGACAAGGCCCTGCTGGAGTGGAAGCTTTCTCCCCCATCACCTAAATTGGGGTTTCCTCCCCTCCAACTGTGACTACGGAGATACTACACATTCTTTTTGGGGTGCAGTACCTCCCTGTGGCGTCCCGCCAGAGGGTCGCCACATTCCCCCTTGGTTTAATACACTTGTCTGCGAGTGTCTAAGTGTATAACCAGACCGGGTATGATCTTAATTTAATTTTTTTGTTTTTTTTAACTGGATTATAACTAAACAAGAACATAACAAAAAGAACAACAATACGATTTTCTTCTTTTCTTCTCTTGCAGGAGGCACCATGCTTAAAACTTTTCAAACCAACACAGTTATTCTAGTCCACATCGGCCCAACGGGGGCTGGGTATTGAGTCTCCGATTTCGAGTTCAATCAGGCTCCAGCACCAAAAGTTCACATTCAAGTCCATGTGAGTCTGGATTTTTAAGGGGAATGACACAATTAACTATTTATATTTAGCACGAAACCGGAATAATGTTAATTGTTCAACACTTACTGATCCGGATCACATACCTGCCTCGGGGTCCTGCATAGCATTCGTACGAGATCACATCACCCCGATACAAATCCTGGTCCGGGTGGCCTTGTGGGAGGTGGGGCTTGACATCTCTCCTCCCCATGAAGACCTCTGCATAGAGGCCTGCTTCCCGAGCAAAGCCGTACCCAGTACTCAGGTTGAAGGCTGTAATTGTCCCTTTCTTTCTTTGGTCCACGGGTAATAATGATTGGGTACAGGCAAAGGCGCGGGCCTGGCAGGTCTCCATTTCGTTAGCCCACCATGCTTCTCGCCACCTCTGCCATTCTGCCTCGTCATTCTTGGCAAACTGTGGCCTCCCGACGGGTTGCCAGGGGTGCGGGGCCGGGGCTGGAGATTAGCTCCCAAACCGCTTCATCTCCATTCCAACCCGGGATGTTGGTTTCTCCAGGCAATCGGCCCACTATAACTTGCGAGGCCCGGATGCCTCTGTGCCGCTAACTAGTTCTTCCTCTCGGTCCTCCTCCCTGGAACTCGCCTGGTTGGTAGAGCTTTCTTCCTCAAATCCCTCTATGAGAAGGTCGGGTTCTTCAGAGAACCAAATCAGATCTTTTGATTCGGCAGGCTCTGTGTCAGCCCAGTCATCGTTGGTATCGGACTTACGGTTCTCCTGGCTGGGTCGTGGGTTGCCGGCCTCAGGTGGTTTTGTCTCCTCAGCGGTGACGGAGTCTGGTGTTATAATCCAATGACCTAGGAGTAACATAAATAGACTTCACAGAAGTAGTTGGCAACTGTAATGACCGCAGTCCCTGACTAAATACCGCAACTAGAAGTAGCCATGGGATGTAACTTACCATGCCCTAGACACCTCAACAAGTCCGGAGAACTAGCTACCCCTAAAGATGGAAACAGGAAAGTCTATCTTGCCTCAGAGCAGAACCCCAAAAAGAATAGCAAGCCCCCCACGGATATTGACTGGGAAACAGGTGAGGAAAAACACACACAGGCAGATAATAGAGTTTAGCAAAAGAGGCCACACTAGCTGGATAGTAAGGACAGGATGGAATGCTATTGCGGTCAGTATTAAAAATACTATCAAACACCTCCAACAGCAGATAGAACCAAAAAATAACCCTTAGTCTGCTAATACTCGTGCCCTCTATATCTGCAGGAACTTCTGTGAATCAAATTAGAATAAATGGGTTCCAACACCAGCAGAACTGGAAGCCGCAGACAACAGTGAATAGCAATTCATACCTAGGAAGAAAACTTCCTAACTGAGAGCAGGTAAACAAATATGCAGACTAAATATCAACCCACAACTCAGAGCAAGACAAGCAATAAGCAGATCCTCAAGCACACAACATGTGTGCCACAAAATAAAAAAAAAACATTCACTTAGTTTGCAAGGATTCAGCATAGCAGGAAGAAACCAGGGAGAGATGTGGACACCTCCAGGAATAATTACAACTGGCCGAGATTGATCAGCTCCAACCACCTCTATGCTCCAATCCAAAGCAGACTGCCAATCATCAAGATCAGCTAAGGAACTCTCCAAAACACAGCCAACTACATCACCAACAACAACCACAGGAGAGAGCTCAAAACCAGAATTCTTCATCAATAAATTCACAACAGTCCGGCTCTGTGGGGGCGTCGTCCTCACCGGCCACCGGGTGCTTGGTCTCTGGTTCTACCGACATCCCCGGTTACGGGTCTAGCTTATGCCCCTGTTGTTGTCTCTCACGCTGGCTCAGCTCCAGCCGCATGTTGGCACTCCACCTCCGGATCGTCCACTCCACAACCTCCATCACGTGGGCCCGCAAATCGTCGAGGGCTACACTCCAGAGGGCCGCATCGTCACCCTCATCTCCAAGTGTCGGTATTCCTGGGTCTCTGACGTCTGCCCTCAGGTCTTCCTCGACTTTGCGGTCCAGGTCTCTCAGTCTTTGGGTTGCCATCTTAACTGGGCCATACTTGGGTAACAGATCTGGAGGTCGCCAATGTCTCTTGTTCTCACTTCTGGCCGCACCCTGTTCACTTTTTATAGTCCCGAGCTGGTGTGGTTTGGTTCTTAACCCTCCCCCTTGGTTGTTTGATGGCAAGGGGGCGGGGAGACAGTTTGGCACCTCTTGCATGGGCCTTCTTCAAAAAGGGGCTGAGGCACGCCCCTGGGCCAGCAAATTTCTGTTACATTTCCAGGCCTGCCATTTTGGGGCCTACGAGTAAAATAAAGTTCAGTCAATAAAATCTGATTAAGGCACAGAGAACCCCGTTTTACTGGGCATGAGTGTCACACGCTTAGATGGCGCTGACATTGTTGGATGCTGCTGTGTTTGAGGTTTGTTTTTAAGAACTGCATGGTTGATGGTTGTGAAGGTTCTTGCTTCCTGTGGTGTGCTCCAGAACTGCAGTCACTATTATGTTCAATTGCTGATTCAGGAGTTAATGTGTGACTCACCTGAAATCCCTTCCCCCTGGCTTTAAATAGCCTTCCCTCTCCTCTCCTCTGTCAGGTGCTGCTGATAGCTATGTGCTCTAGGTCTTGGTGCTGTGCTGATGCTTAGCTGCTGGACTGAAGTCTTTCCTTGGGATTAGCTGTGATTCCTGACCCGTGGGTGGAGGTAGGGGCCCTCAGCCTAGGGCTAATAAGGAGTTTTAGGGTACAGGGTGGCGGCTCGGAACTCCTCACCATCAGAGGTACCTCCGAGATCAGGGCGAGCCAGGGACCCCAGCATCAGGCTCAGATTAGGCTCTCCTGACCCCTTTTTGCCCAATTCAACTACCTGTTACCTGATTCCCTTACCTCCCAAGTGTGAAATAGGAATTCTGTTCGTCATGCCAGAAATGAGTCGGGCCGGCATGAAAGGGGTTACTCGGATACCGGGATGGTGGCTTCGGTGGGGATCACGGCTGGTCAGGTCCTAGTTCCATGCCCTGGGCACTCAGTGGCTGATGGGGAGGATGATTGGTTGGATTATACATAACGCCACTTGTGGTGTCTGGAATGTGCTTACCAGCACTGCAGCCGGGCGCTGAGGAGATGGTGTGGTGCAGCAGAGGTTGCACAGGTGGAGCTTTTTCTCAGCGCAGCAGGGTGGATGAGGGGAGTTGTAGTCCCAAAACTCTGTGGTGCTGCAGAGGCTTTTCGGGTGACGGATTAAATGAAGCCAGACATCAAATCAGCTCAAACAGTTCCTTTACTGGTACCAGATGGATAAGGTACACGGTACAGTCTCGCTCACCGGGAATTATAGCCACAGATTTTAGGATTCACCACAGAGTCCTTCAGAGGTGTCTCTCTATTATCTTTCTTGGTCTCTGTTCACAATGGCTCTCAGCCCTCCCACGCTGAAGTCTGGTTGCTATTCCCCAGGTCTGTTGCTTTAAGTCACTGTTACCTCTTGGCATCTTGGACCTAACTTTGGGAAAGAGGTTAGGCTTCTTGGTGGGTGTCGTGGCTCCCGTATGAGGGCCCACAACTCGCTGATCTGCGGTTTGGGATAAATCTGTGTAAAACCGCATCAGCTCCAGTTTACCGATGTGACCTGGGTACTCCAGAAGGCTCCAACCAGACCAGGAGTGTCCTCTTCTTGTCTGAGTCACCTCTGCTCCTTAGAGGTGCCCTCTCCTCAGGACAGCAGGGTCTGTTCTTCCCCTCTGTCACCGTCTAACTAACTGTCACTCACGTCTCCCAATCTCCTAAGCTCCACCCCGCTGGGACGTACTGAAATACAATCCCCTGTGCTAGGGTGTCTGTGGGTGGGTTCTGTGGACAGACTCTGTAGTTTCCCCCCCTCCACCTCTGACTATGGAGATACTACACCTTCTCTTTGGGGTGCAGTACCTCCCTCTGGCGTCCAGCCAGAGGGGTGCCACATGTCCAAGCTGAACACTTAGCCCGACCTCTCCATATGCACTTTGGAGGTTCTGGCCTGCCCAGCTGCTAGTGTGATGTCAGAGCATTTTTCAGTTCATATCACTGATAGGAAAATTCAGAAAGACTTACTCTGATTAAATTCAACAAGGACTGGATATCTTCACTGTTTGTAATCTCTCCAGATGACAGCAAGCCTACTTAAATTCAACACAATTGCTGATTCATGCTACTGTTGTTAACGTCAACCCCTTCTCATAAAAACCTGTTTCCTTCCGTCGTCAACAGAGATGAGCAGTGTTCAACTCCAGGGGCGTAACTAGAACTGGCAGGGCCCCATAGCAAACTTTTGAACGGGGCCCCCTCCAAGACACGCCCCCAATGACACGCCCCTCCAAGACACGCCCCCCCAAATGACACGCCCCTTCAAGACACACCCCCTTACAGGCCCCAGCAGTATATACAGCAGCCCCAGTGGTATACCGCAGCCTCTCCAGTGGTATATACAGGCCCCAGCAGTATTACAGCAGCCTCCGCAGTGGTGGTATATACAGGCCCCAGTGGTGGTATACAGGGCCCCTGGTGGTGGTATATACAGGCCCCTGGTGGTGGTATACAGGGCCCCTGGTGGTGGTATATACAGGCCCCTGGTGGTGGTATATACAGGCCCCTGGTGGTGGTATATACAGAGCCCCTGGTGGTAGTATACAGAGCCCCTGGTGGTGGTATATACAGGCCCCTGGTGGTAGTATACAGAGCCCCTGGTGGTGGTTTATACAGGCCCCTGGTGGTAGTATACAGGGCTCCTGGTGGTGGTATATACAGAGCCCCTGGTGGTAGTATACAGAGCCCCTGGTGGTGGTATATACAGGCCCCTGGTGGTAGTATACAGAGCCCCTGATGGTGGTATATACAGGCCCCTGGTGGTAGTATACAGGCCCCTGGTGGTGGTATATACAGAGCCCCTGGTGGTAGTATACAGGCCCCTGGTGGTAGTATACAGGCCCCTGGTGGTAGTATACAGAGCCCCTGGTGGTGGTATATACAGGCCCCTGGTGGTAGTATACAGAGCCCCTGGTGGTGGTATACAGGCCCCTGGTGGTGGTAGTATACAGAGCCCCTGGTGGTAGTATACAGGCCCCTGGTGGGTATATACAGGCCCCCCACTCCTCCTCTGCTGCACACGTCACCTGTAAAGGAATACATCATACTTACTTATCTCTGCCGGCTGCCGCCGCTCTGCACCGCGCTCCGTCTTCATCCAGCTTCTTCCTGGTTTTGACCGCCGGGCGCAGGAAATGACGTCACAACCAGGAAGAAGCTGGATGAAGACGGAGCGCGGTGCAGAGCGGTGGCAGCCGGCAGAGATAAGTAAGTATGATGTATTCCTTTACAGGTGACGTGTGCAGCAGAGGAGGAGTGGGGGACCTGTATATACACACTGGGGGCCTGTAGCTGACCGGATAGCAGCGTAGCGGCGCTGGGTCCGGGCCCCCCACAAGGGCCGGGCCCCAAAGCGACTGCTACGTCTGCTATGCCGGTAGTTACGCCCCTGTTCAACTCGAATTGGTCGCCAATCTCAAATTCAAGCTGTTTTTGGTGACGTTCGAGTCATTCGCCGAATTCAAACAATTTGCTTGAAATTTGGCAGTTCTAGGTAATGTTCGATTTTGGTTTGAAAATGCGTCAGATCTGGACAAAAAAACGCATCTGCCACATTTTCCACCTAAATAATGAGCTGTGTGGGGTTAAAAATAAAAAATATTGTATGCTCACCTGTCCGGCGATCCACCACTGCCTCCGGCAAGGTCCTGATGCTTATAGGACCTGTGGTGATGTCACAAATCGGGTCACATGACCACAGTTACCACGGTAACTGCAGTCATGTGACCGGATTTGTGACATCATCACAAGTCCTTTAAGCATCAGGACCTCGCCGGACAGGTGAGCATAGAGATTGTTTTATTTTTAACCCTTTCTTTTACTTAATTTCACTTCTGCAATGTACAGTCAGATGAAAAAGTTTGGGCATCCCTCTTAATCTTACTCTTTTTTTTTTTGTTTAAAATTGCTTTTTTGCAACAGCTATTTCAGAGTGATATATGTAATAACTGATGGACACAGTAATATTTCAGGATTGAAATGAGGTTTATTGTACTAACTAAAAATGTAAAATATGCATTATTTCAAAATTTGACAGGTGCAAAAGTATGGGCACCCTTTTCATGCTTTGAATATCCCTAACTACGTTTTACTGACTTACTGAAGCACTAAATTGGTTTGGGAACCTCATTCAGCTTTGTACTTCATAGCCCGGTGTATCCATTCATGAGAAAAGCTATTTCAGGTGTCCACTTGCAAGTTGTTCTCCTAGTTGCATCTTCTCTGAGGAGTGGCATCATGGGCTCCTCAAAACAGCTCTCAAATGATCTGAAAAAAAAAAAGATTGTTCAACATAGTTGTTCAGGGGAAGGATACAAAAAGTTGTCTCAGAGATTTAACCTGTCAGTTTCTACTGTGAGGAACATAGTAAGGAAATGGAAGACCACAGGGACAGCTCTTGTAAAGGCCAGAAGTGGCAGGCCAACAAAAATATCAGAAAAGCAGAGAAGAAGAATGGTGAGAACATTCAATAACAATCCACTGACCACCTCCAAAGACCTGCAGCATCATCTTGCTGCAGATGGTGTCACTGTGCATTGGTGAACAATACAGCGCACACTGCACAAGGAGAAGCTGTATGGGAGAGTGATGCGAAAGAAGCCGTTTCTGCATGCACGCCACAAACAGAGTCACCTGAGGTATGCAAAACCACATTTGGACAAGCCAGTTTCATTTTGGAAGAAGGTCCTGTGGACTGATGAAACAAAGATTGAGTTGTTTGGTCATACAACAAGGTGTTATGCATGGCGCCACAAAAGCACAGCATTCCAAGAAAAACATTTCCTACCCAGTGTCAAATTTGGGGAGGGTCCAGCATGCTTTGGGGCTGTGTGGCCAATGACGGCACTGGGAATCTTGTTAAAGTTGAGGGTCGCATGGATTCCACTCAGTATCAGCAGATTCTTGAGAATAATGTTCAAGAATCAGTGTCAAAGTTAAAGTTACACCAGGGATGGATCTTTCAGCAAGACAATGATCCAAAACACCGCTCCAAATCTACTCAGGCATTCATGCAGAGGAACAATTACAATGTTCTGGAATGGCCATCCCAGTCCCCAGACCTGAATATCATTGAACATCTGTGGGATGTTTTGAAGCGGGCTGTCCATGCTCGGCGACCATCAAACTTAACTGAACTGGAATTGTTTTGTAAAGAGGAATGGTCAAAAATGCCTTCATCCAGGATCCAGGAACTCATTAACAGCTACAGGAAGCGACTAGAGGCTGTTATTTTTGCAATAGGTGGATCTACTAAATATTAATGTCACTTTTCTGTTGAGGTGCCCATACTTTTGCACCTGTCAATTTTTGAAATAATGCATATTTCACATTTTTGGTTAGTACAATAAACCTCATTTCAATCCTGAAATATTACTGTGTCCATCAGCTATTACATATATCACACTGAAATAGCTGTTGCAAAAAAACAACTTTAAACAAAAAAAAAAGAGTAAGATTAAGAGGGGTGCCCAAACTTTTTTCATATGACTATATGTATTGTGAGGCACCGCCCTCATGGTCCCCATGGCCGGGGCGCATCACATGCAGGATCAGGGTATGATCCTGTTCACACTGGCCGGTTTTATAGTGGATAACTCTATGTGAACCTGTCCAGAACACAAGGAGTTGAATGTGATAGTGTGTGCTATAAAGCTGAAACATTCATGTGACTAGTGAGCGTCTGTGAGTGGCTCATGAGATCAGTGAGGCCCTGAGGAATGTAATGGGTGCTGATTGCTGACAGCCCTGGTGAGGTGTCAGGTGGGTGTGTCCTGAGTAATAGCAGCCCAGCTGGATGAGTCAGAGTGGGAGTGGCAGGCATGATAAGAGCCTGCCAGCTGAGTGATTGGGAGAACTCAGATCTCGGAGACCAGAGAGAGATCAGTATCAGCCTGAGAGCATGTGGGCTAGATCATCAGCCTGAGTGCAGAGCAGTCCAAGGCTCTGTGTGCATGAAATGATGGGAGCATGCTAGCTCCATGCCGAGGCTTAGGACCGAGGTCGTGACAGCGTCCGGAGTGGGGAAGCTGTGGCTGAACCTGGTGGATACTGGTCCGGGCGTGTGGTTGAGACACGTCCGTGAAAGGAGCCCTTGGGGACGCTGGGTGTACCCATGACCCAGGTAGCGAGACCCAGATCCGTGCCCGGTAAGAAAAGCAGTTCCTGAATGCTTGTGTGAACTGTGCACCTTGTGTGTAAATCATGGCAGGCGAGCGTAGCCGCCATTAGGTCCAGTGAAGGACCTGTTGAACCTTCTAAGTATTGAATGGGTTTTTAAAAGACCCAGCGAGTGAATGTAGCCCTATAGGGGCAGATGTATGAAGTGTGCCAGGCGGGCATAGACCGCCCTTGGGACCGACCCAGAGTAGTCAGTTAAAGGTCCTGATGAACCGGAATGTATGTAGCCCTTCGGGAGGTGATTGTATGTAGCCCTTCGGGAGGCGATTGTATGTAGCCCTTCGGAAGGTGAGTTTATGAAGTGTGCCAGGCGGGCATAGACCGCCTTTGGGTGCGACTCAGAGTAGTCAGTTAAAAGACCTGATGAACCGGAACGTGTGTGTGTACTAGAGGTCAGATGCAGGGGTTAATAGGGCTCCTATAGTAGGGTAACGGATGGTTGTCCCAGATATTAAGGCTTGCCAATCCCTGTTCTGAGCCCAGATGTGCCACAGTCCATGGATGTCTATATGATGGGCTGTGAGCGAGTGAAAGGACGTGTGTGGTCCATGGTGGCTTATAGGATGGATCACATACTGTGTGTAAGAACCCGGTAAGGTTGGAGTCCTGACTCCGGGGTAGTATGAAGCTGGGGAAATAAAGCCAGGCGGCTTGTTCCGCCATTGGGACCCATAGGGCCCGTTGATATGGTAACTGATGTATTGTTAAATGTTTGTGAAATGTAGGTAGGCCAGAGGCTGTAGCCACCATGGGAGCAGTTGTTAGAGCTCCAATGGGGACAGAGAGGTGGTTAAAGGTCCCGGGTAACTATAAGATGTTATGTGCAATATAAGTGTTATGTAATGTTATATGTAAATGTATGGTGTATTTATGTATGGTGTTTATAATCAATGTGATATGTGTCAAACATGCTACCCGGGTTATGTTTATTATATGTGAAAAATAAACGGGTAGACATTGGTTAAATTATAAACACATGTTTTTGTCGTTATGCAAACGGGTTCCCCAGGTGCTACCTCACAGTATATACATTGCAGAAGTGAATATGTCGCGCACAGCTCATTATTTAGTGTTCTATGGTGTTCAACGAACATTTGTCGAACCCCCCTACCCCTCGATTCGACGAATCAAACTAGAACACTAGGGTGGTGGCTCATCTCTTGTCGTCAACAATGACTCAGCCCATAGGGTTAATTTTTACAAGCCCTATGCACATTGTGCAGTGGACAAACTAGGACAGAATTCCTACTCTAGCCTAGCTACAATTTATGATTGGAGGCCTTTGGGATGGTGTCTTCCTGCATAAAACTTCACTCAGTCGATAGGGCAAATCTGCAACCCATTCTGGAGGGGGGACAACATGTATACTTTGTCCATTGACTTGCACAAGAGATATATTTGAACTTGTCTTTCAGTTGACTAGTGCAGTTTTATTTTTCTGGTTTGCTTAGTTCAGCCAAACCTGAGGATCGCAGGCTGCACTCACTGCTACCATATATTACTCCATGTCTCTTGCCCTTTTTCCATGTAGTTTCTGCCCTTTAATGAGTTAAATAATAGAGTGAGGGTTCTACAATATGAATAAATAAGAGCACTCTCAACTGTACACAAGAGGGACCTCGAAATTTCTAGAGAAGGGCACATCCAAACGTATGTTACAGGGTCACATGAGGGCTCTCACTAAACTCAGGTTTCCTGCCTACTGCAGGCGCTCTGAACACTTAAATGTAGGGCCGCAGAATTACATGGCGGTGGAGGAGGAGGAGGGTTATGCCCAATGCTACAAAGGGCACATTGTAAACTGCTATGGTTATGTATTCCACTATCACAGTGTCAATGATGGAGGGACCGCCCAAATGTCTAAGTAATAGCGGTCCCTCCAAAATATACATTACAGGGCCCCCTCTGGGCCTTCAGCAAACTCAGGTTTCCTGCCTACTGCAGGCCCTCTGAACATTTGAATGAAGGACTGCAGAATCAAATGGCAGTGGAGGAGGAGGCTGAGGAGGTGGAGAAGGAGAAGGAGGAGCAGCAGGAGGAGGAGGGTCAAGCCCAACGCTACAATGAGCACATTGTAAATTGCTATGGAAAATGTATTCCACTATCTGAGTGTTAATGAGGGAGGGACTGCCCAAAAGTCAAAGTAAGAGCGGTCCCTCCAAAACACATCTTAAGGGGCCACCTAAGGCCTCTGACGTCAAAGATCAACATACCTACTAGTACTTTGTAGCTGGCCTTGTAAAATGCTGGGGAATAGCTAACTAAAAATGATGAATGACAGAGGGAGTCAAGGCCCTTCCAATTGTAAAAGGCGAAATAATCCCCAACAGTATGTGTGAACATATGCTAAAAGTGATTTTTTTTTGTTTATCTGGTTTATTAAGCCTTGTATACAAGTGATTATGCAGGAAAAACTGTTTGTGAACCTTTTTGTCCTGTTAAATGCGATTTAGGTTAGGTTTGGTATGTGTTCTTGTGTATCTGTAACAGTAGAGTAATCCTGCGACAAAGTATTCCCACAAACCATATGTGAGTCAGAAATACATGCAGGCTTATTCTCCAGGCTCCCATTCTGTTTTACCACTTTCCCACCCATTTCAGCCTTTTTCTCAGGCCCCCAGGCCACTTTGTAGGGTCCAGCAGAAAATTACTTGCGTTTCTCACTGACTTACACTGTACTCACTATTCGGAACAAATACGCGATTATTAGAAAGTGCTCATAACGAGCATAGCGATTACAAATATTACGGTACTTGCTCATCAGTAGACATAATATCACGATGTGAAAGATGGAGAACAGAAACAAATCAATGAGGCATCCAATGATTACACTGATAATGAGATCAACATAGCATGAAATGTATAATAGATAAAAGTTTATCAGTTCTGAAATTATCTTGCACCACTCATTGGCCACGTGCACACGCTGAGTATTTGATTAGTTTTTTACCTCAGGATTTGCAGCCAAAACCAGGAGTGGATGATTAAATACAGAAGTGGTGCAGGTGTTTCTACTAGACTCTTCCTCCGATTGCTCCGCTCCTGGTTTTGTCTACAAATCCTGAGGTAAAAAACTCATCAAATACTCAGCGTGTGCATGTGGCCATTTATGATTTCATGATACATTCATCTTTGCCATATTAGTACTGTGTTGTTTCGAGCAATCTCTCTGCATGAGAATGTAGTGATACCAACAGTTTATTGCCGCGTCAGAAGAATGTTTTGTTCCAAAACGCCAGGGACGTCCTCTGGCAACAAGACAGAAAATTTGGCACAACGAAATCTTGCAGAGCTTCTTGGAAACGAAATAAGATAATTAATGTAGACATTGTAATATATAAGAGATCTGAACAGATACATTATACAATGGGCTTATGTCACCAACCTGGTGTCGCAAGTTTACTAAATGAATTAAAGCTGCTCTGTCTGCATTAAGGAATAATGAATGAAAAGGAATATATTAAATGTTCCATCCCATGATGTTTATGTGGTGCCATCTGTTGGCCATAAGCAATAAAATATTACTCCTTGCACAATCCCTTTTGGAGCTTCTTTGCTATAATTATTCACTAAACTGAATATTCAGTAATATTTTTTTGTAAACTTTGTATTATTATTCAAATGTCCGATTTTTGCATATCAGTGCTTTTTATGTTTTCACAATACTGTATGTGGCCATTTAAATATCTTAGATTTTTCGCAAATGGTCTTATCCAAGGAAAATCAAAAAGACATATACAATTTTTATCTGGCAGTCAGCAATGTATGCATCAGACCACTCTTGGACTCCATCTACATACAATCAAATTTTCACCTACTGTCAGAATGGACAAAAAACGTATTTTCCCCCACATATGAGAAACACTGATAATACTGATAATACTGATAGCACATTTTGGACAAACTGATTAAAGGCTGGTCTAAAAATTAGATCAGTTTCTCTCATAAATTGGAAAAAGGGATGTTTGAATAAGGTCTTAGGGTATAGTATGTAGTGTACAATATTTAGTGGTACATAACTTAAAGGAATCCTGTCACCTCCAAAACGCCACCTGAGCCACCAAAACATGTCCCTGCAGCATCCTATCACTAATCTTACACTCCTTTTGTCTCCTAAAAGCATCCTGTGAAAGTGCATAAAAATGTTTTCATACTTACTCATTAGGGATTATAATTAGCAGGGGCTATATTCTTTAGCCCTTAGGGCGTGTTGTTTTGCAGCCTCGAGGATCCAGCCTCTCTCTGTCTGTGCTGCTTTGCCTGTGCAGGCTTTGCCCTCCCCCTCTCTGTCACTCACAGAATGCAAATCTTTAGTCCTGCCTTCAGCTCCACATCACAGCAGAAGCTGCACAGAGAGAGAGGGTGGATCCTGGAGCCTGCAAAACAACACACCCTAAGGGCTAAAGAATATAGCCCCTACTAATTATAATCCCTAATGAGTGAGTATTAAAACGTTTTTATGCACTTTCACAGGATGCTTTTAGCAGACAAAAGGAATGTGAGATTAGTGATAGGATGCTGTAGGGATGTGTTTTGGTAGCTTAGGTGGCGTTTTCGAGGTGACAGGATCCCTTTAAATGCTGAAAAATAACTAAAATTCACCTGATAGTTATCTCCATCCTTTTTCACAATAATTTAGGCCCCTTTCACATCTATGCATTTGCTGCGTTTTGCTTCATTTGCGTTTTTATGCGTTTTTACAGCAAAAACGCATGTCACAACGCATGTGCGTTTGCAAAAACGCAAAACGCATGCGTTTTTGCAAACGCAGCTCAAAACGTGGCAAACAACGTTTTGGGCTGCGTTTGCAAAAACGCATGCGTTTTGCGTTTTTGCAAATGCACATGCGCTGTGACATGCGTTTTTGTATGCGTTTTTCATGCGTTCCCATTAAAATCAATGGGGACAAAAACGCATGCGTTTTGATGCGTTTTTGCGGTAAAAACGCATAAAAACGCAAATGAAGCAAAACGCAGCAAATGCATAGATGTGAAAGGGGCCTTAATCATACCTGGTTATAATGTAGTAGAGTGTTGCCTTTTTTTCAATATACATTATATACATGTGAGGCAGTAACTGCTGCCATATATACTTTGGCTTTGAATCGCCCAAGATATGTATTGAAACCTGCTGAGACTCGCTGGAGTGTATTATATTCAAAGCTACTGCATAGTCTGCATATGTACTCTTCATACAGGTTGTTGTGATTACAATGTAATTTTTATATATCAGTTAGGGCGCTTTCACACTGTCATTTTACTGTCTTACGTCGGTGTCTGCCAAAATCCTGATGCATCCTTATCAGGCACGAGACCCTATATGTATCTTGGGGATGCAGGGACATCAGGTGGCATCAGTATTTCAATGGATACAGCGGAGTGTGGCGGTTTGTCCGCACCCCAGCTGCATGATGTTGCAATATCCTGGAGGGGCTGTAAAAATCCTGATGCGACCAGATGCTGTACAACGCGGTAAAACTATGCATTGATGTCTATGAGGCTGCATCTGTCAGCTGGTGAATGCGGCCAAACCAGATCAGAATTTCACACTGAGCATGTGCAGTACAGTTTGAGCATGCTCATACTAGTTCTGTCCTGCCTGGATCTCTCTCTCTCTCCATTATAATAAACATTCTTAGTCAAATTAACATTCCCGTAAGAAAGCGACAGATCAGGACAAAAATACATGCAAAACTGATGCAAACGCTGCGTTTTTTTTGTTTGATCAGGCTTAAAAATGCTGCGGTGGCATGTGTTTTTGCAAGCCCCGGCATAATGAGGATGGGATGCAGGGGCGTAACTACAATAGGTGCAGGGGTTGCGATTGCACACGGGCCCTGTAGTCTAGGGGGACCCCGAAAGTCCCTTTGGCCTATAGAAAAAGACTAATTCTATTAAGGATTTGCAAAAATTGGGAGCCCAGTTGGAGCTTTCGCGTTGGGGCCCCTGGGCCTGAAGTTACGCTACTGATGGGATGCAAGTGTGAAACCAACCATAGATTGTATTCCATCATATCAGGGGTGGGAAACATGTGTCTGACAGGCTATAGAAAGCCCCAAATTCACTTTTCTGACTGTACAGTTAACTCTTCTGAGTAAACTGGCCTTTCTGAGGCCACACATTTTTTATCTACAGCACTGCTTATCTACACTTACACCCAGATAATGACGGGACTCACCAGGTTGGCATGTCTAAGCTACTTCTGCATCGCCATCATAGCTGACATCCAGCACCTTCCCCTCAGCAACTCTTTGTGGAAGCATGAATTTCTTAAATCTATTACTGTCCTTGAGTAAATCTCTGTGGAAGCCTGTATGGATTATTAAAATACTCACTGATCCATAATGCCATACTTATTAAAGGGGAGGTGATAGAAATAATGCACTGATGTGTAAAGAAATAAAGAGGGGAAGGTGATAGATGTGAGCTATGAGGATGAGGCTGAGGTATATCATTGTTTCTTCTTTGTGAATCCTGAAGACTCTCTTCCCGGTATAAGTTTAGATGTGCAGTGCATGCGCTTTGGAGCAGAAGCCTGTGACCTAGAAGTGAAAGTTACTAATCAAGTAATTCAATAAAATAATCAAAATGAAAGATTCAAAAAGAAAATAAAGTTAAACATTTTTGCTACAGCATTCAACATGGAACCAGGGGATACGCCTGAAAACCTGGACCATGAAACCAGTCAGCTGTAAGGTGATGATGAGCTAAAGCTAAATGCATCAGCCACCCACTGCTTGACTTCAATAAATGTTAGGAAAACAGTAGCAGAATAAAGTTTCCCCACCTCTGGACGTACGCTAAAAGACCCTATGATTAAAGTGTAATTACTGATCATTTAACACTTCCATCTCTTCATTCACTTTCTCTCTATATGAGGTGATGAATCGAATCTCATTCTCTGTGTTTAAAGATATTTACAGGATCACCAGCATGATATAGATGTGCTTGTCTGTGTCCATATAAATGTCTGCCTATGGTACGTCAATTTTATGGTCTGCAGTAACGTCGTTATTCAAGCGTTGAGGCCGCTGTCTTATAAGCACAGGAATATTGCATAAACATGGATGTTAATCACAGGAATGGAAAATGCAGACATTTTAAGGAGCAGTCTTGAGTTATCTAGAAAAGAGGCAGGACAGTGATCCAATGTCATTTGTGTGGAGAAGTACCCCTATGGGATCAGAGCTGCTACAGAGTACAGCTGATCATGCTCATGACAAGACCCATGGCAAACGGGAGACGATTGCTGCCAGGAATACTGCAAAAAGACAGGAAAAGACTGGGACCCAACGTAAGTAACATTGAACACTGTGAGAGAGTTAAGTCATCGCCATTTGCCACAATTCACCTGCCAGAGTCATCTGTATCCATAAGTTACCTGTCTGGAACAGATCCGGGTTAGTAAAGCAATTAAAGCTTACTGAGCCAACCAATGGGTAACCATGCATGCAGTACATTACATTTTAGTGCCGAAACACCCGAAACTGAGATCAAATCTGTAGTTAGATAGATGATATATCGATTGGTTCAGGCTAAAATGTATTGCCAAGATCAGTGACCTGATCCTCCAGTGTTAATGGCACTGTCTTTACTTCCTTTCTGTAATAAAAGATTCAATATCCAGACTTAGATGCCATCGAGGAATGCAAAGGACTTCAGACAATATCTGAACTTCTCAAGGAGCAAGCTACTGAAAAACATTTATGTGTGAGATAATTGCTTGTTTGTTAAAGATCATTTCCAGCTTAGCAGCTGCTGCTTCTGATTAATTGTTTAGGAATACTCGGTGTAATTGAGAAAGGACTATTTCTCTGAATTTCTAGAAGTTATCTTGGGGCAAGAAAGTATTTGTTTGGGGTATGGAGGTAATTGAATGTAAGTTTTACCACTGTTGTGCTGCACCGCAGGCGAGCCCAGACTTTGCACACAAATGATTGTTCCAGATTCAAGAGTGTCAATGGGTAACTAGCGGCTGGTTTAGACAGGTGCACCAGTAGATACATTTATAGTATATGCAGTCAGTGCATACTGCTAGGGTGCTTAGCTGTACACCACAAGGGTCCTGGCCTCTTGGCTGAGTGTTTATAAAGTATTTTGAGTGATTTCATTTCCTGACCTCATGCATTTACGTAACTTAAGTAAAGTGTACAGTGAGTGAATTGGTGTTGGAGTTGTTTTTTTTTCTTTTATGAACTTGCTGCAGGTACAAGGCTAACAGCTATAATAAATGTTTTGTATTTTTAACTATGTTCGTTGAGTCCTTTATATTTGTAGAGATTTATCCAGGTAACGAGGCTTTAGTTGATAAAATAGATATGAGCATTTGAAGTCCTTTTCAAACAGCTTCAAGCAGCTCTTCAATTTCCACCTTTATTAAATTGAATATTCCCCATCCGTCATACATTCCTGGAAATCTGGCAGCCATTTATTGACAAACTAGATGGTGGCCCGATTCTAAAGAATCGGGTAGTCTAGAATCTATATATAGTTTATTTAGTAATAGGGGAGTGCTGTGAAATTAATTGTGTGTATACAGGCGGCTCAGTGGTCAGCAGTGAGTGTGGTGGCTCAGTGGTCAGCAGTGAGTGCGGTGGCTCAGTGTCAGCAGTGAGTGTGGTGGCTCAGTGGTCAGCAGTGAGTGCAGCAGAGGCTGGAGGGGGCAGAGGCTGGAGGGGGCAGAGGAGGGAGGAGGCAGAGGACGGAGGAGGCAGAAACTGGAGGGGTTAGAGGAGGAAGGGGTCAGGGGAGAGCGGAGGCAGGGAGAGCGGAGGCAGCGGAGGCTGGAGGGCAGGGGAGAGCGGAGGCAGAGGAGAGCGGAGGCTGGAGAAGAGCGGAGGCTGGAGAAGAGCGGAGGCAGGGGAGAGCGGAGGCTGGAGGGCAGGGGAGAGCGGAGGCAGAGGAGAGCGGAGGCTGGAGAAGAGCGGAGGCTGGAGGGCAGGGGAGAGCGGAGGCAGAGGAGAGCGGAGGCTGGAGAAGAGCGGAGGCTGGAGGAGAGCGGAGGCTGGAGAAGAGCGGAGGCTGGAGAAGAGCGGAGGCTGGAGGAGAGCGGAGGCTGGAGGAGAGCGGAGGCTGGAGGGCAGAGGAGAGCGGAGGCTGGAGGGCAGAGGAGAGCGGAGGCTGGAGGGCAGAGGAGAGTGGAGGCTGAAGGGCAGAGGAGAGCGGAGGCTGGAGGGCAGAGGAGAGCGGAGGCTGGAGGGCAGAGGAGAGCGGAGGCAGGGGAGAGCGGAGGCAGGGGAGAGCGGAGGCAGGGGAGAGCGGAGGCAGGGGAGAGCGGAGGCAGGGGAGAGCGGAGGCTGGAGGGCAGAGGAGAGCGGAGGCTGGAGAAGAGCGGAGGCTGGGAGAGCGGAGGCTGGAGAGAGCGGAGGGCAGGGAAGAGCGGAGGCTGGAGAAGAGCGAGGCAGGGAAGGACGGAGGCAGGGGAGAGCGGAGGCTGGAGGCAGAGGGAGAGCGGAGGCTGGAGGAGAGAGAGCGGAGGCTGGAGAAGAGGGGAGGCTGGAGAAGAGCGGAGGCTGGAGAAGAGCGGAGGCTGGAGAAGAGCGGAGGCTGGAGAAGAAGAGCGGAGGCAGGGGAGAGCGGAGGCAGGGGAGAGCGGAGGCGGAGGGAGAAGAGCGGAGGCTGGAGAGGCGGAGTGGAAGAGCGGAGGCTGGAGAAGGGAGGGGAGAGACGGAGTGGGAGAGAGCGGAGGCTGGGAAGGAGCGGAGGCGGAGGCGGGGAGAGCGGAGGCTGGGGGAGAGGCGGAGGCAGGGGAGAGCGGAGGCGGAGGAGAGCGGAGGCTGGAGGAGAGAGCGGAGGCTGGAGAAGAGCGGAGGCGGAGAGGGAGAGGGAAGGCAGGAGGGGGAGAGCGGAGGCGGAGGGAGAGCGGAGGCAGGAGAAGAGCGGAGGCTGAGGAGAGAGAGCGGAGGCTGGAGAAGAGCGGAGGCTGGAGAAGAGCGGAGGCTGGAGGAGAGCGGAGGCAGGGGGAGCGGAGGCGGAGGCAGAGCGGAGGCGGGGAGAGCGAGGCAGGGAGAGAGCGGAGGCTGGAGAGGCAGGGGAGAGAGCGGAGGCTGGGAGCAGGGGGAGGAGCGGAGGCTGGAGGGCAGGGGAGAGCGGAGGCAGGAGGAGAGGGGAGGGGCGGAGAGAGCGGAGGCAGGGAAGAGCGGAGGCAGGGAAGAGCGGAGGCAGGGGAAGAGCGGAGGCAGGGAGAGCGGAGGCAGGGGAGAGCGGAGGCTGGAGAAGGAGCGGAGGCAGGGGAGGAGCGGAGGCAGGGGAGGAGAGCGGAGGCAGGGGAGAGTCGGAGGCTGGAGGGCAGGGGAGCAGGGGGAGAGCCTGGAGGGCAGGGGAGAGCGGAGGCTGGAGGGCAGGAGGAGTGGAGGCTGGAAGGGCAGGGGAGAGCGGAGGCTGGAGAAGAGTGGAGGCAGGGGAAGAGCAGAGGCAGGGGAGAGCGGAGGCAGGGGAAGAGCGGAGGCAGAGGAGAGCGGAGGCTGGAGGGCAGAGGAGAGCGGGGAGGCAGGGAGAGCGGAGGCGCAGGGGGGGAGGGGGAGGCAGGGGAGCGAGGCAGGGGAGAGCGGAGGCAGGGGAGAGCGGAGGCAGGGGAGAGCGGAGGCTGGAAAAGAGCGGAGGCAGGGGAGAGCGGAGGCAGGGGAGAGCGGAGGCATGGGGAGAGGGGAGAGCGGAGGCAGGGGAGAGCGGAGGCAGGGGAGAGCGAGGCTGGAGAGCGGAGGCGGAGGAGAGCGGAGGCGGAGGAGAGCGGAGGCGGAGGAGAGCGGAGGCAGGGGAGAGCGGAGGCTGGAGAGAGGGAGGCAGGGGAGAGCGGAGAGCTGGAGGCAGGGGAAGCGAGCGGGGAGGCTGGAGGCAGAGGCGGAGGCAGGGGAGAGGCGGAGAGCAGGGGAAGAGCGGAGGCAGGGGAAGAGGAGGCAGGGAAGAGCGGAGCAGGGGAAGAGCGGAGGCAGAGGAGAGCGGAGGCTGGAGGGCAGAGGAGAGCGGAGGCAGGGGAGAGCGGAGGCAGGGGAGAGCGGAGGCAGGGGAGAGCGGAGGCAGGAGAGAGCGGATGCTGGAGGGCAGGGGGAGAGGGGAGGCAGAGGAGAGCGGAGGCTGGAGAAGAGCGGAGGCTGTAGAAGAGCGGAGGCTGGAGAAGAGCGGAGGCTGGAGAAGAGCGGAGGCTGGAGAAGAGCGGAGGCAGGGGAGAGCGGAGGCTGGAGGGCAGGGGAGAGGGAGGCAGAGGAGAGCGGAGGCTGGAGGGCAGAGGAGAGCGGAGGCTGGAGAAGAGCGGAGGCTAGAGAAGAGCGGAGGCTGGAGAAGAGCGGAGGCTGGAGAAGAGTGGAGGCTGGAGAAGAGCGGAGGCTGGAGGAGAGCGGAGGCTGGAGGAGAGCGGAGACTGGAGGGCAGAGGAGAGCGGAGGCTGGAGGGCAGAGGAGAGCGGAGGCTGGAGGGCAGCGGAGCTAGAGAGCGGAGGCAGAGAGAGCGGAGGCAGAGGAGAGCGAAGGCAGAGGAGAGCGGAGGCTGGAGGGCAAGGAGAGCGGAGGCATGCGGAGGCTGGAGGGCAGAGGAGAGCGGAGGCAGGGAGAGCGGAGGCAGGAGGAGAGCGGAGGCTGGAGAAGAGCGGAGGCTGGAGGAGAGACGGAGGCTGGAGAAGAGCGGAGGCAGAGGAGAGCGGAGGCTGGAGAAGAGCGGAGGCAGAGGAGAGGCTGGGGAGGCGAGCAGAGAGAGGCGGAGGCTGGGGAGGGCGAGCAGGAGAGGGGAGGCTGTGGGGGGACAGGAGAGGGGAGGCTGGAGGCAAGAAGTGGAGGGGGGACAGAGGGAGGCTGGGGGCACAGAAAGGGAGGCTGGGGGGAGCAGGAAAGGGGAGGCTGGGGGGCACAGGAAGAGGGAGGCTGGGGGCACAGGAAGGGGAGGCTGGGGGCACAGGAAAGGGGAGGCTGGGGGCACAGGAAAGGGAGGCTGGGGGGCACAGGAAAGGGGAGGCTGGGGGGCACAGGAAAGGGAGGCTGGGGGGCACAGGAAAGGGGAGGGGGGGCACAGGAAGAGGGGAGGCTGGGGGCACAGGAGAGGGGAGGCTGGGGGCACAGGAAGGGAGCTGGGGGGCACAGGAGAGGGGAGGCGGGACAGAAGGAGTGGGGGGGCACAGAGGGGGAGTGAGGGAGGCTGGGGGGGCACAGAGGAGAGGGGAGGCTGGGGGGCACAGGAGAGTGGGAGGCTGGGGGGCAAGGGGGAGCTGGGGTCACAGGAGAGGGGAGGCTGGGGGGGCACAGGAGAGGGGAGGCTGGGGGGGCACAGAGAGAGCAGAACACGCACCGGGCTGTCGGCGGGGCAATGTGGTCCCTGATGGAGGAGGAGAGTGGGCGGTGCCGGCGGAGGCCGCACACCGGAGTGTGGGGCGGGCCGGGGCGGGCCGGTTCCCGGATGTTGGTGGGAGGGTGCATGTAGCCACCCTGCCGCCTGAGCCGATCGGAGGCCGGTGTCAGCCCCGCCGGCCCTGCAGCGTCCGCTCGGCGCCGCCGCCCTGCAGCCTACAGTGCCACAGGGCGCGCGCCCTCTTACAGCGTCCGTCTCTGCTGAGGCCGCCGCTGATGTGATGCCGCTCCCCCTGGCTGCCGGCGCTCTGGACTCAGGGCTCACACTGTCCAGTGGACGGTGCGGCCCTGGGTGGGAGCACACGGCTCTGTGTGGGGGTGGCGGTGGCGCTTTAGCGCCCACTGCGAGCCGCTATTCAGGTTTGACAGCGGCTCGCGGTGAGCGCTAGGCGCTCACCGCTCGTGGGTCTGGAACTTCCGGTTCCGGTCTGTGACACAGGGCGCAGGCCGTCACGGAAGTTGGCCAGATTCCACAGGAAGTGGCCTTCGGGTTTTATATATATGATATTTTCATTGAGATATATTAACCAACCATTATTAACATTTGATGTTAACATGATGACGCCTGTAAAGCGCTGTGGAAATGGACGGTGCTTTATGAGTATAAAGTAAATAAACATTTCCATTTTACTCGGTGACTTTACCTTGAATTCCTTCATGGTTGTCAATTTCCTGTTTACAGAACATCCACGTAACATAAAACCTTATGCAATTCTTCTTCTTTGTCTTTTTTTTTCTTCCTCTTCTTCATAGTACTAATATTATTTAGATATTTATTTTGCCTATAGGAAAATATGAGCAAGCAATCAACTGTGAAAGAGAAGCGCATTAGGGTCTTACTCAGCAATAAAAGGGGGTTAAAAGGGAAGCAATTCCATGGCCACATTGTGAGGTTGTGAGACACAACCAAATGAAAACATTAAAGCAGCTGCCGCAGAGACCGCTTGGATCAAGGCAAGTCAGGGATGCGGGATATCGGAGAAAAAGTGATATAAAATCTGAGCTGTTGTCAAATTATATAATCCAGAGAAGCATATGGTGGTATGTTCAATGCATTTCGAAGCGTGTCCCCGCTTCTTCATCAGGAAATATACACCAGATATTTTATTATTATTATTATTATTATTATTATTATTATTTATAGAGCTCCATTAGGTTCCATGGCACTTTACATGAGGATAATGGAGACAAGAACAAGTACACTAAATCTAGGCGATCGGGACATACAGGTACAGGAGGGGCAGGGACCCTGTCCACTAGGGCTCACAGTCTACAAGGGGCGGGTGGGGATACAGTAGGATGGGCCATAGATATAGTTTAAATAGCCCAACAGTTTGCATAAAAGAATGCCAAAGGGATTTGTTCAATGGGTTGGAGTTCAATAGGTTGCATAGAAACTACACCATTGTAATTTAACAAGAATTCTTTAAATACTCATTTATAATTCGGATAAACACAAATTGAAGAAAAAAGGAGTGAAAAAAAGTGAAGGAAGGAAGAAAATAAAACAAAAAAATTAGTGGAGCAACAGATTGTATACCACATTTTTCACCGATATCCTGTGTAGGAAAATAAAGAACTGATGAGAAGATAGTTGTAATTACATAAACAAGTGCCTTATAGATAGTTCCTACTTGATAGTACAACAAGAGGGTCTACTTTATTAATATGGTATTTATAGTTTTATTACCATAGCTATTATATATGGTATATTTTATAAAACTGTGTATAAAATGAACGTTACAGAGAAAGGTCAATTATTCAAAAGAAAACTGGTAGCATCATGAATATTCCTTGGTTGCCAAGGAAACACTGATACGTCTAGCAAGGTTTTCCATAATTGCATAATGAAGGATACATAAAAGGATCCCTACTACTACAATGTAATAGAACGAAGTTTGTGAAGAAAGACTGCTGACATTGTCAGTAAGTTCTGAGTTATTAGTGGTAAATGAGTGTTCAGCGGCCATTTAACATGGGCTTGACATTGTATACTGCACCTTCATATATATTTCATTCAGTATTAGATTGGTCCATAAGGTTCTAAGTGGAGATAATTAGTCAATGCTCCATTTACAAGGATATTCAGTAGTAAACTTTTTTGGCAATTTGGCCTGTAGCCCAGTCAACTCTAGCGATTCAAACCTGCAGCCTTTAATCTAAAAATATAATGATTTTCACAAAGCATAAAATGGTTTCTAGAGAACAGTACACTCTTGTACAGAAAGCTACACACATTGCTATTACTTGTTCTTTTCAATGATCAATCAGAACATCCTCTGGCTGAGAGATACGCTTTTTTGTTAGAATAGAAACCTACTGTACATAGTGGACGTCCTTCGGTATATTTACAAGTCAGGTGTAAAAGGATCATTATAGAGATGATTATATTAACTAAAGATGAGCTGATCTGACTAAAATCGAGTTCAAGTGGGGCGTGCCCAGAGGTTGAAGGAGAAGGATGTATGGTGCAGAGTTCCCAGCTTCATCTGCACTAAATCTTGGACATCCCTATGGGAATTATCATCTATTCGCCTGGCACCATATCAAAGTTGAGCACAAGACTGGTGGACACATTTAGGCAAGGGACTCCTGATCTGTATACACATAGTATTATAGCAGTGACAGCATGGGCCTGTGGCCTTCCTAGGTCTGGAGACCTGCACCATTATCCACATCCCCCTCTCTCTCCATAGCGGGAGTGCTCAAAGCAGCGCAATTGCTATTCAGCAGCTGAAGGAGAAACCAGAGGAGCCCGCAAGACACTGGTCTGTGAATGGCACCGGCGGTGAGGGTGGGACACAAGCGGGGAGGAAGAGTGGGTGGTGGCCATATTACTTAATCCCTCCCTTCCTGGCTGGGCTCCAGAGCTGCATAATTTCTTGCTGCATCACACCATAGCATGTCAGATAACACTCAGAGCGCAGTGCCACAGCCTAGTTGAAAGCAACTTTAATTTTGGTGACTATATCTGCAGATTGAGGTGATACTACATTGGAGTGTCCATAGTCCCTGTGCTTTGATACACTTGAATCACTAATCACTAAGCCTTGACTTTTACACTGCACACTCCATAGGAAACTCAGTGTGAGACTGCCATCTGCTGGTGTTTTTTGGTATCTAGTGTTCAGGATCCCTGAAAGTACAATAATATTCACTGCATTCTTTTCCAACATTCGTTGAAAAACATTCCAACTATAGCCTGGTGAAGCGGGTGATGGCATCACTGTCACACAACTGACTCTAATATGCTGACATCATAATGTGATAACCTCATTTATGGAGACCTCTAAAGAAGCGGCACTAAGCATTCTAAGGTACATTGGAAAAGGATGCAGGGAGAATAAAAGATCAAACAAAAACGAAAGTAAAATATTTAAAAAAAAAAAAAGAGAGAGAGAGACGGAGAAAAAGAAAAGGATACTATAAAAGAACCACTCACTTCTATTTTACTAGAAAGAATAACCATGACCAGAGGCAGGTCGAGAAAAACGTCCTCTCCTACTAAGGTCACTGAGTTTTTTTTTTGCGAGGCTCTGCGCACTCATCTTCAACAAGGGGTGCTACATAATGAATGGCTCTTCACTGCTCTCCTCTTGAGACAGCTTCACAATGGGAGACTGTCCCATGCTGGCAGATGCACCGTTAACCAAAAAATGATGCAAGAACTCTTGGGTACCCTGCATTCGTCCCTAAAGGATGATATGAAGCAGATGATGAATGCCTTGAAGAAAGATGTGAGAAATCTAGAGGAACGTACATCTCGTTTGGAGGACAAAATGGTAAAATTTTCAACCTCCCTGGTTGGCGCATACTACAAAATAAAAGACACCTATAAACATCTAAGAAGCAAAATGGGAGACCAGGAGGATAGGTCATGCTGGAATGACGTGAGAGCGTGCAGGATCCCTGAGAGTGTCAAGAATTCCGAGCTGGATCAGTCCTTTTCCAAGCTCCTACAAGCCGTTCTGCCAGAGGTTTCCAAATCAGAGCTTGTGGTAGATAGAATCCACAGTTTGTGAATTCTTCATTGCCCAGGGATACCTTGGCGAAGATACACTTTTTCACTGTCAAGGAAAGGTTTTTACGCTGTATCAGAGAATGCTCAGATCTCCCTGCTGCCTTTCAAGGAATTAGTTTTTCAAGATCTATCGGCTGCTACCCTAGCAAGACGCAATGAATTTGCTCCCTATATGAAAATCTTAAGGGACATCAATAGCCTGTACCGCTGCGGCTTCCTGGTCAAATTATTAATCATCAAGGACGGTGATTGGTTGTACGCTTGACACCAAGACAGGCAGAAAATCAACTCAACAAGTGGAAGCTCCTTCTGGAGGGATTCGTCTCACCTCTTACTCCGACTCAGGAATATAAAAAAATTCCATTGGATTGGAAGACTGTATATGGATGAGGTCTGCTGTATTCTATTTTTTTAGCTTACTTTTGATCCATTGTTTCCGAGAGTTTATCTTCTCTCAGGCTTCCGGGAAAGGAGGTGCAGATAACTTTTTCTTTTTCTCTGTAGCCTCTGAACCCCCTCCCTCTTTGATAGAATATATCCATACAGTTCGCTATCACTTTGACGATTATAGTTTATACCAGTTCTTGACTTGTTTAAATGTTTTTTTTTAGGTTACGTTTTGGTACTATGCCCCCCACCCCAGGGTCCCTACTCTCCAGGTGCATATCGTTATGTATCTCAAGGATTCTTTAAAGTTTGGTTTGTGTAATGACAGAAATGTGTTTCTAGAAGTATATATGAGTTACGTTAATATGCCATGGGTATTAAATTTTTATAGCTGAATGTAACGGGCTTAAATTCCCCTTTTAAAATGTCCCTCCTCTCAAAGGAGATACTGTCATCTAAATGTGAGGTGGCTTGCTTACAAGAAATCCATCTGATGCATCTCAGCTGATTAATAAAAATTTCCTCACAATTTTCCAAGCTAATGTCCCGCATGAAATAGCCGGAGTGGCGATACTAATAAAACACACCGTATTGTTTTCTGTGTCATCCCAATATATAGACCCTAAAGGGAGGTTCTTGATCCTCTCCTGTCTATTAAACCATGTACAATATACCGTTGTAAATTTATATATTCCTAATAATTACCCTAAGAAATTTTTCTACAGAGTTCTTAATAAAATATGTTCTATATCGCAAGGACCATTGAATATCTGCAAATATTTTAATGCCCCTGTGTTCAGAGATTTGGATGTAGACTCGGTGTGGACAACCGGTAGGGAAGAAATGAGAGGAATAATAGCAGAAGACGTACTCCATGATATTTGGAGGTATCATCATGCAAATGAGAGCGGTTACTCATATTTTTCCCCAGGTTTGCCTCCCTGTCTCGCATAGACTACTTTTTAGTAGGTAAAAAGGCCTTGTCCTTATGCAAAAATTCCTGCATAGGTTCAATTACGTGGTCGGATCATGCCCCAATTGAATTAGAATTAAATTACAATAACATTCCAACCTCAGCACCAACCTGTTGTTTGAACACTTTCCTTCTGAACTCTAATCAAAATAGAGAGTACCTATCCAGAAAACAGCGGAAATTCTTCGAATTTAATGATAACAAAGAGGTCTCCAATGAGACTTTGTGGTTAATGCATAAAGCATTTATGAGAGATTTATGTATAAAAATGGCAGCAAAGGAAAAAGGGCACAGGGAAAGTGAGGTGAAATCAGTCCTAGTTCGTATAGGTGAGCTGGAAGGAAAACAAAAATATGGCAAAGTTCCCTCCATAAATAAGGAATTATTAGAGACCAGAAATGAGTTACGGAAGCTTTTATTGTTCAAATATAAACAAAATTTAAAACGAGTAAAAGCAAAATATTTTGCCATGGGGGACAGGGCAGGCGCTCTTTTAGCGCGCGAAGTGAAAAAATTGTCGGATAAGGGGAGAATCGGTCATCTTGTTAACTCCAAAGGAGAAAAGATATATGATCCATCAGAAATAGCAACGGCATTCGCTGATTATTATTCACAACTCTATAATTTGAAATTATTAGCTAATACACCTCAACCCTCTGCCTCACAAATAAACCAATTCCTATACTCTGTCAAGTTGCCTAAGGCCGGCTTCACATTGCTGTGTGTATTGTCAGGATCCCCACGGACAGCCACGGATCCACACAGATCCCTGCAATCAGATGGAAATATAGCCATCTGAATCCGATCCGATGCAGGATCCGTGTGGATCCTATTCTCTCTGCCTGTCCCTGCATCTTCTCTATCTGTCCCTGTCACTCCCTGTCTCTCCCTGTCTGTCCCTCCTCTATCTCTGCTCTCCCTCTCCTCTATCCTCCCCCCCCCCCGTCCTCCCACCTCCGGTATTTGAAAAAAAAAAATCCTCCCAGAGGATACTTTACTTTCCGGCGGCTTCATACGACAGTCTCCTTCTGGTGGCTGCAAGGACCTCTCGTGATGTCACAGAGCCGGTCACCTGACGTGTCAGGTGACCGGCTCTGTGATATCACCACAGGCCCTTCAGGCACCAGAAGGGGACTGTCACATCCCCGCTGCCGGCGGAAGGTAAAGTATCCTCTGGGAGGATTTTTTTTTCCCATACCAAAGGGGAGAGGACAGGGGGGAGGACGGTGGGGAGGATAGAGGAGAGCAGAGATAGAAGAGGGACAGGCAAGGACAGACAGGGAGTGACAGGGTTATGTACTGAGCACTGCCTCTGGGCATGCTCAGTACATAATCACGGAGCCGACATCGGATCCGATTTAGAATCGGATCCGATGTCCATAGGCTACCATTGTGTAGCCATACGGACTATCACGGATCCATTACGGATCCGTGGTGTCCGATTTTAGTCACGGACACCAAAATCGCAGCAGGATACGATTTTGGATCCGTGACTAAATCGGAAAGCTACAGATTGTGCATAAATCGGATGGCAAAAAGGACAAATCAGAGCACAATCCGAGCCCATAGGGATACATAGATGCAAAAATCGCATCCGAGTCTATCCAATTTAACACGGATAGACTCGAATGCATCAAAAACGCAGTGTGAAGCCAGCCTAAGATCACAGCAACCCAGCTTGATCTCTTAAATTCCCTCCTCTAGTCCAGGGAGGTCATAGATGCAATTAGATCATCTAAATTACATTCGATCCCAGGGTTGGGTGGCTTTGCTAACGAATACTATAAAAGTTTTGTGGAACAATTAAAAAGTAATTGTTTCTTGACTGGAGAGCAAAACACAAAATTAACCCGTTGTTTTTAGAAGCAACAATCGTGACCCTTCCAAAACCAAGCAAGCCTCCAAATAAGACAGAGGAGAATTTCAGGCCCATCTCACTTTTAAATTGTAACATGAAACTTTACTCTAAAATCGTGTCCCAAAGCGTCAATACAGTCTTTCCCCAGTTGGTTGCACTTGATCAAATGGGCTTTTTGTCAGGGAGACAAGCCAGATATGCAACTCGACGTATCCTGAATGTGATTCATGGAGCGGAGTCGTCCAACCCCCCCATTGTGCTAGTTTCGTTGGACACAGAACAAGTGTTCGATCGAGTGCACTGGGGATACCTGGAGGCGATGTTAGCCAAATTTGGGCTTACTGAACATATTCAGAGGGCCATTATGGCATTGTACAAAACCAAAGGACGGTATTTCAATGATTCGCGCTTCTGTTGGGAAACCAGGACCACAAATAGTCTGATGCAATCATGTTTTATTTATGATGAGTTTCGGAGCTCACTTTGCTCCTTCTTCAGAGCTACAATTGATTGTATCCCTGGAGAAGGATCCAAGTGAGCTCCGAAGCACGTTGGAAATAAATACATCATTGCATCAGACCTTTTGTGGTCCTGAATTCCCTACAGCAGTGTGGATCATTGGAACACCATCTTTTGGTTTTGTTTATGCACCACATTGCACGTGAAAGTGTGGATCCATTGGCAGCTGTACTACTGTATACACTGGTTGGGGGTTAACACAACCAGCTCAGGTGAGCACCTACAATCATTATTATCCCCTTTTTAATTGAGATAAGACCCTATGCGCCTTTTGTCTCTTGCATCTCTAGATATTATGGCATTGTACACCTCCCCGAAAGCAAAACTTCTGGCAGCAGGCTTTAGCTCTGGCCATTTCAAAATCTCTAATGGTACATGCCAGGGGTGTCTGTTATCGCCTGCAATTTTTCGCATTGGTAATACGTATCTGTGAAGATAAAACAGGAATAAAAATAGGATCTGCGGCCCACCCAGTTGGACTGTACGCTGATGATATAATAGTCTCAGTAACGAATCCAGAGAAATCTCTCCAGGCCCTGCTGTCTATCCTCTCTCCATTTTCTAAGGTATCATTATAAAAAATTGAACTCCTTGAAGTCGATGGTCTTCCAGATTGGTTGTTCGCCTGAAATGATTAATAGCTTAAAGTGCTCACTGCCATTCATTTGGGCTAAGAATTCCATTACTTATCTAGGAATTCAACTGGTATCCCACTCCTATATTCTACTATCTAAAAATATTTCAGATTTACTGTACTCTATTAGACCAGAACTAAGTTGAATAGGAGCAGTAGAAATCTCTTGGATGTCACAAATACAGACTTACAAGATGATCTTTTTACCCAAAATCTTGTATGTCTTGAAATGCATCCCCCCACCCGTACCAAAAAAAAACCTTAGATGAGATTCAATCTTTATTACTCCGGTTTATTTGGGCTAGTTAAAATGCTAGATTTCAAAGCTCTTTGTTATCTCATAAAATGGGGTAGGGCAGTTTGGGATTACCGGATGTTCACCTCTATTATAATTCATGCGTGATAGATGCTCTCAAAGAGTGGTGGGACCCTAAATATACCCTCTCATGGGTTCGTATGGAAAGATCACTCACTAAAGTCCAATCCACTAGATTTGTGCTGGAGGCGGTGTTCCTACGTCCGGAATCGAAGACCTGCTCACTCCCTGTGATGGACCACGCTCTTAAAATTTGGAGAGAATTGATTTCTAGAAAGTTGGTTCATATACCAATGAAATATATTTTATTTACAAGCATCAATCTGGTGATCCCGTTCTCCCAATTTTATTGATGGGATGACTTTTGTGTCCTTAATTTACAAGCAATAATCTCAGGGGCATCTCTCAAAGCTTTTGAAGATTTATCAGTATCATACCGACTTCCTCGTACCTTTTATTATTCATATATTCAGCTGCAAAGTTTTTTATCCTCTCGACCAAAAGTTTTCTCTCAAATATCTCCTTTCTCCATTTAACATTTTATCTTAGGGAAGAAAGGTTTCATAAGGGTACCTTTACACGCCGCAAGCGCGGCGAAGAATCTGATCGGCAATCTGTTGCCCCGTCACCATCGCTGTAAAATTGCCTCACAATTGCGGCGTGTAATTGAGGAATTTGGCGCCGATAAAAAAGGTTGCGCCTGGTTCCGATTTCACAGCACTGCTCCAAAATCAGAGGCAATCATGAAGGCAAAATTCCCTGCTTTTGGTGTGTGAAGGGGCGATAGGGATGGAATCTGTGTCACCTACTGATTTCCCAGAGGCGTGCCACAGCGTGCTTGAGACCGCCTCCCGTCAGCGATGATTGGTGGTGGCTACTGCCTTCCCATTGGCAGTCAGTTGACACTGCACCATATTTGCGTGTGTATTGGTGCCAAACTCCGAAAGAAAATGGTGTCATGTATTAGCCTGCCTTCCACCGCAGGCTGCTCAATCATAGCGCTATTGTCCAATGAGAGTGTTTGGGGCGTGGTGTAGACCAGTATGTCACGCCTATGTTCTCACCGCTCTGCACATGTACGCCCACAGTCCTTTGCGAGGGAAGGCGACCTGATGTTTCCTGCTGTTGATGTGGCAACTTCCGGGGCGACATGTCACCTTAGGTTGAGGGCGAAATTGCGGCGTGTAAAAGCGCCTTCGGCGATCTGAGGCAACCATGAAAAATGTGCCACCGCACTTTAGATTGCCTCCTATCGCTGCCAACAATTGCGCCGTGTAAAGGTATCCTAAGGGCGCTTTCAGTTGCTTACGATCAACTAAGCTCTCCCCAGGGTAAAAATAAACTTTCGTTTATGATCAAATGGGAAAATGGTCTGGGTACCTCTTTTACCCAGGACCAATGCCAGTTAGCCATGACCTGGTCCCTTAAATGTTCGGCATGCATAAACCACTTGGAAATCTCAAAATAACTTCAACTCTGATGGTACCTGCCCGCTAATCGCATAGCTTATCTGTCCCAAGGCACTTCCCACCTTTGTTGGAAGAATTGTGGTTAAACGGGTACATTATTACATTCGTGGTGGTCCTGTGGTAAAATAAATCGCTTTTGGGAAAAATATTTCTGATATTGTCTGCCTGTGCTGGGAACAGTGTTCCACTGGACCCAGCACTTGCTCTATTAAATATAGGTATTACTGACCTTCCTTATGCTAATAGGTGGCTATGTTCTTTTATACTAATTGCTGCATGACAAGCTCTTGCTTCCAAATGGAAATCACAAACAATCCCAACAGTGGAGGATGTCTCACAAAGACTGGACTCATTTTTCTCATATGAATGGAGGATAGCAAGGGACGCCCCCAACATGGATAAAATCCAACAGAGATGGAATACATGGCCACATATAAAAGAAATTATTTTGGGTATCCTGTAACTAATTTATAAAGAGTATACTTGTTTTATATTGATATAACAATTGTTGCGGTTCTCACATGTACAGACCTAGACAACCCAGATCATATGACTAACACTGAGATTTTCTACCTGAAGAGTACACCCTACCCTGTTTCCTCCACCCCCTTTTTCTTCCTTTTCCCAATTTTCCCCATAACCCGCTTGAGAGGATTGTTTATTCCGTCTGTTTTTCCTCTCTTTGTCCCCAGGTTCACATGTTACACCCCATAGTTCTTACGATCAGAATTGTCTTTTCGTGTTATGACCTAATATGAACCTGTCAAGCTTTTTTCTGTAACTGTTTAAAAGTTCATAAAAAATTAATTGTAAAAAAAAAAAATCGAATTCAACTAATTCAGATTATACCGGGAAATTCAATTTGCAGAGAAATTATTCTCCACAAATTGAATGTCCTTCATTATGCTCTGGGATCGCTAAAGACCCCATATCATAATAATGTAGGGGAGTCACCCCTATGAACAGTTAAAGCACGCTGTGACTTTAAGAGACAGTGCTTCCCTGCGTGCTGTGTTGTGGACTAGTCATCCCCACTACAGATATAGATGGGAAGGTGAAAGAAAAGACTGAGCAGAGCAGAGGAAAAAGCAGACAAGTAGGCTACGAACCTGTTTGTGTGTGAAAAAGACGAACAAAAGGAAAGAGACAGTTCTTCCCACACACATATAGTGAAATAGAAAGAAATAACCATAGTGGTCAGGCAATGATGGTTTTTATTTATTCATTTCAGAGCTAAATACCAGCTCCTTCCTCAGGGAACTAACATAGTGCCCTGAGGAAGGAGCTGGGATTTAGCTCTGAAAGGCGTCGGAATAAAATCCATCATTGCCTGACAGCTGTGGTTATTTTATCCTATTTCATCATATGTGCAGAGTAGATCTGGGAAGCACTGTCAATTTCTTTGTGTTCGTCTTTGGCACTACTGTTTTGCAAGTGGAGGGTGGATCCTGCAGCAGACATACCATACCTTTATACCAATTGTGGGTCACACAACCGCCCCTGGTGAGCAGCGACATATGATTGCACAAGATTAGTATTATAAGGATAAGACCTTATTGTGCTTTCTCTCCTCTTTTATAGTTTGTGTGTGAAAAAGGACATGCTGCCTAGAATTATTTGTGCACTTAGACTTTTGGAAGGCATGGTGCTGGTTGCGAAGTGACTATGGGCCGGACTGTGAGAGAGGCCTGGTGACCACCTAGTAGTACCAGACTGAGAAGTTCGAGCGGCTGGCGATTCTGAACATTACCCAGAGACGTGATCTACACTGTATAGGACTCAATGGATCTCATTACCATGAAGGAAGAAAAGGAGTTTTCCACACCTGTCTTGCAAAGAGAAGTGCATGCTGCTAAGAAACACAGCATTGGACCCCAGGACTGGATTTGTGTCCCCAACACAATCATGAATCTTTACCAGCATGTGCACATGTTAGGGCATAGCATAGGCCTCAGCAACCAGAGCACGATAGCCATGTGCCCTGATTAGCAGAGGCCAGTGAGGTTTTAAGTGTAGCATAGTATTAGAATTTCCTGTTTTCTCAAAGTTGTCCATTGTATATCTGTTAGTCATAGTTGGGGCGACGTGTGGCCCAGCAGGAAACTGCAATAATTGTTAATTATACTTTTACCAAAGCAAACTCTCTGTAAACCTGTTTCACCTTTGCCTGTTAATAAACTTTACCTTTGTTAGGCTGGTTTCACACTGCGGTCAGATCAGGTCAGGTCAGGTTTTGTGTTTCAAAACCAGGAGTGACTCCAAAACCTAGAACAGGTGTCAAACTTTCAATTATACTTTTTCTCTACAAGTTCCTCTCCTGGTTTTGAAACACAAAACCTGACCTGACCTGATCTGACCTGATCTGACCGCAGCGTGAAACCAGCCTTATTTGCCACCTTGCCTTGTATACCGCAAATGTACTCTGCCCCGTTGCTCACCTTCTGGAAGTCCAATATCTAGCTTCTTCAGCCTTGAACAGGACTTATGACTGCAGCAAGGCCTTGGATGTCCATTCTCATCATTCTGACACACCATAGATTAGATATGATGTTTTTGTGTACGTTGCAACCTTACAACATGCAGTGATCTTTAAGAATGTGACTAAAAGTTTTGTTGTTCATTGAAGAGGTCGGAGATTTGGTGCATGACAGAAGAAGAGGAGGAGCAACAGACCAAGTGAAGGTCAAGTCCCTGATTGAAGTAAAACTCTAGCAAATGTGCATGGCACTTGTAAGTTTCTCCCTATTTATTTAGTGGCATATAGGTGTATCTTACTACATTGGTGGCTCAGTAGTTAGCACTGCAGCCTTGCAGAGCTGAGGTTGTGGGTTCAATTGCCACCAAGAACAACATAAGCAAAGTGTTTGTAAGTTCTCCCTGTGTTTGCGTGGGTTTCTTCTGAGAACTCCGGTTTCATCACACGCTTGAAAGACATACTGATAGGATGTTTAGATTGTGAGCCCCGATGGGAACAGTGTTTCGATTGTATGTATAGTGTGATGGCATTAATAGCGCTATATAAATGAATAAATATTATATTATTATTAACTTGCTCCTTCACTACGACTGACATATACTCGCTGACCTTAATTAATCATCCCCTAAGTGTTAGAATTCTCCTCTCCTGCAGAAATCTGAAAATTAGTATTAAGCAGCCTAGTAATATAACCCCAAGTGCAAGGTTCAAAGCATTACACTGACCTATCTTCTTGAAAAGCTATTGACTTCAGAAGATTCTCACAATGTGACATTTGTTTCCCTTCCTTTTGTTATTAGATCTTCGAAAGTTATCCAATCTAGAATTAAAAGTCTACAGTCACTTTGTGTGATTGCATACATGTATATCCACCCAGCACATGCACAGTGTGATATTAGGATTCATCGGTGTCTGCAACAGAAACGGCTATCAAGTACGCAATATTCATACTCCCATCCAGAACCCATCTAGTGGGCGTGACCTTGCAAAATGTGTGAGCTGTGAGAAATAACAAGTCTGCAGTTATGCAGAGTGTCTACAGACTTTTCATTCTAGGCCAGGCAACCACTTTAAAGGGAACAAACCACCAGGATTCAACCACCTGTAAATGAGTGCAGCTGGTGACTGATGTGTGCAGCACGAGATCACTATTTAGCCTGGGGGCTTGTATTTCTGCTATAATCTAAACCCCACCCCCCAGGTTAAGTCTGGATGAGAGGGAGGGAAGATGTAGGTGGTTTGGCTTACAGAAGAAATACAATCCCACAGGGAGTAATAAAAAGAACCCAAATAGTGATGTCATGCTGTAAACATCAATCACATGCTGCAATGATTTACCGTTGGTTAAATCTTGGTGGTTGGTTCCCTTTAAATATAAAAGTAGTTGGTAAAAGTTGGGAGCCTTATAATTTATATGATGAGTCAACACAAATGCTCAAATCTCTAGTGTGTTAATGGTACTATATATGAGCCATGTAACCGGCTGCAAAATACTTAAATCAAATTTAAAATTTCTCCATTTAAAGCTCAACTAAGGCCCATTTCACATCAGCGTTTTTGTCCGGATCCAACCGATCCAGACAAAAAAACGCATGTGCCGCATGTGCCGCCTAACGACCGCACTTGCTGCAAGCCCCATACATTCTCTATGGAGCTTGCGGCAAGTGTGGCAAGTGTGGTATTGCCGCAATCCGGCACTTGTGGCAGTTGCGACCATGAAAAAAACACGGTCAGCTGCGTTTTTTTTTGTGCGGCCATACCTGCTGCAAGTGCCAGATCGTGGCAATTCCACACTTGCTGCAGGCCCCACTGACAATGCACGGAGCTTGCTGAAGTGTACCGCATGTGCGGCCATTAGGGGCAAATGTGGCAGATGCATCTTTTTGTCTGGATCGGCCAGATCTGGACAAAAACGCTGATGTGAAATGGGCCTAAGTTGTCTGAACTAAAATAATGAATTCCACTCTACCAACTTTGGATCTCTGCTCCTTGTACTTATCAGAATGTCTAAATGTATTTATAATAGGACATCTGCCACCTGCTTTCTAGATTTTTTTGCTGTATTTTTACAGAATGTAACAGAAAGGAAACGTAATATTTTATATTTTACGAGAGCATCGTACAATTTTTTTATAACTTTATTCTTACAAAAGACCATTTGAAATCTGTCAAATCAAGACATATTAAACATATATTTTTCTAAATAACTCCTCAAAAGCTTATATAAGCTACTGGAAAAGAACACTTACTGTAAATCGTTTAAATTAGAAGTGTTTACTTCAAAAGCTATCAGATCCCATTTAACTTCTTTAAGATGCAGTCATTTTCGGATTGTGGACAAAGAGATTTTTTTTTTTAATTTAATGTTTTGCTTTTTATCTTTAGCTTTCTGGAAATTAATTTCTTGCTAATGTGTGATGTCCACTTTGTGTAAATCTCTAAAGCCTGATTTATTGAAGAACCATTGGTTTAATTATTTTTCTGCAAATCAATTAGGTATTATAAGGATAAGTAACTTTAGCAAAAAATACCTGCCCATTTTAAAACAAGACCTGAGATTAAATGATTCATCTCTAAAAATAAAGTAAGATTTGCTGCAGAAGGAGCATCCACTCTATGAACCATCCTTTCACCAAGTCTATTTGTGAATAAAAATAAAAACTTACCGTAAATTAAATCTAAGGGCTCGGACACACTTCCGTGAAACTCGTCCGAGTTTACTGTGCAGAAAAATCGCATTGCTCTTGGACCAATGTTAACTAATGTCAGAGAGCACATTTACATGTCTTATACGATTTTTCCCCATCGGATTCTCGGATTGCGAGTCATTTGCAACATGCTGCGATTCTATGCGAGTCATGGACGAGACTCGCCAATGCAGGTCTATGGGTCTGACAAAAATAACGAATTGCACCATCTGAGTCTGATGCTAGTTTTAATTGCTACATTACCATTCTGTAGCTCAGACAATTGTACAAAATGCACCTGTAAATGATTATACAGTAACTAGCTGCTGAGGAAAAAGCGGATTGCACTCGGACAGCACTCGCAAGCCACACTGACCAAAAGTGGGATGACACTTTCCTCCAACTCTCGGATCCGTGAATCGGACCGTTTTTTCACTTGGATGTGTGTCCATATTCTAATACCTGACTATCAGTCACAGGTGTTCACAAACGTGGCCACAGTACAGGGTGGGCCATTTATATGGATCCACCTAAATAAAATGGGAATGGTTGGTGATATCAACTTCCTCTTTGTCTCACATTAGTATATGGGAGAGGGAAAACTTTTCCAGATGGGTGGTGACCATAGCAGCCATTTTGAAGTTGGCTATTTTGGATCCAACTTTATTTTTTCAAATGGAAAAGGGTCATGTGAACATCAAACTTATTGAGAATTTCATAAGAAAGACAATTATTTTTTTTTAATATTTTTATTTTCCATTTTTTTAACATATTCCACAACATGACACAAAAAAAAAAAAATCAAACACATATACCACTAAGACCATAAAAGAGTAACAAAAAAGAAAAAGAAGAAGGAGGATCATACACTCAAAATTACACTCAAAGTTGCACCAGCCTGGTACAATACCATAACATAATATGTAGATACAGAAAAAACTTATTTTACGTCATAATCAATTAAATCTAATTACCTCAGCTTCATGTCAGCAACGAAATATCCATTACCTATACTATTTAGGCCATATAATATTTACTTTCTACCCAAGGCTTCCACATCCTGATTACCTTTTTTTTCCTAGAATTTTATTGAACCAACATTAATTTGTATTTACAATGTAAATTTACTTTTCCTATTACCTCTTTTATATTTGGAGGAGGGACTACTTTCCATTTCGTTGCCAGTATAATACGTGTTGCAATCAGAATATGTGAAACTAACCCTCTTACTTGAATGGGAATATTTTCCATGCCGATATAATAAAGAATCGCCATAAGAGGGCTGATTGATACCGTAACTCCCGTAATTTCCAAGATCACCTGCGTTATAACTACCCACAGAGCGGCAAGGGCCGGACACGAAAACCAGACATGTTTCTGGGAGCCTGTCTGCCCGCAACCTAGCCAACATAAATGTGAAAGGTGCGGACTAAACTTAGCAATTCTATTTGGACACAAGTACCATCTCAATTGTGTTTTCTTCAATTATTCCATGTGATTAATACATGAAGACACTCTTTTAATCTCCTTTATACTATTCCCCCAGGCTTCTAATTCTATTGGCATTTCCAACTCCTGTTCCCATTTCCCCATGTAAGGGGCTTTAATCCTTTCCACTGGGGTTGTTAAAGACTTGTAAGACATTGAAATTCCTCTTATATTTGGGTCCGGGGACATGAACCATTTATTCAGCCGTCCCTCCCCAACATCCAAACGTCCTAAATGTGAGATATTATTATATAAATGTCTAATTTGTAGGTATTGGTAGAAATATCTTCGTATCCCACTATATTTATTAACTAGTTGATCAAACGGGAGGAGCCCTGTGTTCCCCTCTAAATCTCCTAATGTTTGGATTCATGCTTCCCACCAAGTTTGAACATTTAAATATGGGATATGGGTCTCAATAGCGAATACCGATATTGATGCTCGTGTGATCTTAAGAAGGGACGGACCTATAGTCCTCCATAATCTCATTGCCGCCCGCATTGTTGGCAATAGGGGGGATAAGGAGCTTACCTGAATTATCTCTGATTCCAATGCTAATTTAGTGGAGCCTCGTCTTGAATAAAATTTTTCTATCTGTAGGCATTTCTGATCTCCATTCATCTGCCACCATTCTGGTAAACCTACCAGGATCGAAGCCTTATGATATAACAATAAGTCTGGGAAACCCATCCCACCCGCCTCTGGAGGGAGGTACAGTATTGTCTTTGCTATACATTGTTTTTTATGGGCCCAAATGTATTTACTAGCTAATCGTTGCATATTATGAATGAATTTTTTTGGAATATCTAGCGGAAGAGTTCTAAAGTAGTACAGAATTTTTGGAAGGGCCACCACTTTAAAAATATTAATCCTAGCTATCCAGGATGAAGTAATCTGGTGTAATCCTTGCAATAATAATTTAATTTTGGTGTAAAGTTTTGTAAAGTTCACTCTTATTATCTGATCTGTTGTTGTCAGGATTATACCTAAATATGGAATTCCTTCGACCAACCACTGGAAAGGAAAAAGACGCTTTATATATTTCTGCAAAGCTAAAGGTACTGCTATGTGGAGGATAAGAAAAACAATGATGTGCTTGGTTTAAACGTAACTTTATTCTGTCATGAGTTACTTACAAGTTTATGACCACTTATAAAATGTGTTCAAAGTGCTGCCCATTGTGTTGGATTGTCGATGCGACACTCTTCTACCACTCTTGACACACTGATAGCAATAGCGCAGAAGAAATGGTAGCACAGGCTTCCAGTATCCATTGTTTCAGATGCTGCACATCTCGTATCTTCACAGCATAGACAATTGCCTTCAGATGAGTGATGAGGCAAACTTTTTTGTGAATGGTGAAGTTAACAAAAAAAAAAAAAACAGCTATTGGTGTGACACTAACCCACAGTTGATAGATCCCTCCAAGACTTATGGAACACAAAAATTGACAGTATGGTGTGGTATATGGGTTACAAAGATAGTGGGGCCATTCTTCATCAATGGAAACCTCAATGCCACTGGATATCTGAATCATGTAGCAATTTAAAATTTATTATAAAGGAATATTTCTTACACTAAATTGATTATGCATAATCATATACAATTCTACATCTATCTATCTATCTATCTATCTATATATATATATATATATACAGAAATTATATCTATTGAGAATTAATAAGATTAAATATGGCATATTATTGAATAAATATACCACCACAGGTACAGTGTTTCTGAGTGTTTCAATGCCCTTGTAATGTTGATCTATTTCTCAAGTACTTAGCTTATATGTCATTTTAATCCCATTGTTGTTAAACAATAACATTAGCTATTGAGACATAATATTAATTGATATGCAACTTTTCTTTTAATAATAATAGATGGAACATGAAAAAATGGACTACAATCTGTCACACTCAGTGGGATGTATAGTGAATTGATTACGAGCCAAATCTGTGCAGCAAGGAAAATCTGAAAATAGATCCTGTGCACCTAATTACCAAGATCTGCATCACCTGAATTTGATCAGACTTTCTGCTGACTTCCCTTGTTGAGACTATTTATGTTCCATCCTTGAGTTGCATGGTGACACTATTAGGGATGAGCGAGTACCATAGTACTCACACTCACTATACTCGAGCCGAGTAGTTTTTAATACTCACATATTCATCCGAGTAGCGAGTACAATGTAAGTCAATGAGTGATAGGCTCCACCCACAGACATCCGGCTATAAAACGAGTCTTTCCGGGACAGGGCAGAAGGGTGGGCTTTTTTAATCCTTCACAGAGCCTAACATTGAAACTGCTCACCCTGAGGTGCCAGCTCCCATTGTTTACTGAAGGGAGCTTTCAATTTATGTCAGATCAATAATGATTGACAAATCACTCACAACCACCAGCGATACTTGCCGAGTAACGAGTATTGCGAATACCGTACCACTCGTGTGAGTAGTAAAGAGTCTATTCACTCATCCCTAGACACCATGACTAAGGCTGGCTTCACACTGCGGTCAGATCCAGTCCGGGGCTGTCAGGAATGAACCTAGCTAGCTCGAGCCGCGGTCCTGACCTATCAGCGGCGGCAGCTGTGTACGGCTGCACACTAAACCGGAGGGCAAATTAGCCCTCCAGTTCTGTGTGCTGACCTGACCGCAGTGTGAAGCGACGCCGCCAAAATGCGTTGGTTTTTAGGAGGGATTTTGGGGTTATTGTGTGTGTTTTTTTTGTCATTTTTTGGATAAATAAATTACAGCTTTTTTTTATACGCCTGGTACTACCTCTTCCCTTCTCGCTGGATATCCTTGTTTTTTTCTCATTAGCATTGCATGGCCTGAACCGGGTTTATCTATCCATGTTGGAGCAACATACATGGACATTGAAGTGGTGAGCTGAATTTTGTTTTCTTTTCTCATGATCAGAAATAGGGTTTTGTTTAGTCTGACCCAAACCTGTGGTTTGAAAGGGTCACATCTCTCCTGCTTTGTCCATCCTTCTGTGAGTGGTAGAGCTCAGTCATAAGAAAATGCTACTCCTTGGTGATATAGCATTTCTGGCATAGTGCACACAGGTACATGTCACTAAAAAGATGCGCCAAATTGATAAAGTGGCATGAACCTCTAAATTAATTTGATGCATTCTATCCAGGGAGCTTCTAATTAAGGAACACAAAACAGAACTTTGAACAATTTAATCTTTATAACATAATTATGCAGGTTATTTTCTCAAAGTTTGTTCCATTCTTTCTTTCTTTAAAGAAAATTACACTTTGTAGCAAGACAGGGAATAAGATAAAGCTTTTAAAATATTTAATTTGTTTTTTTTTTCCTTTGTTATAGCCATTATTACTGTACAGAGTCAAATCAAGGCTATGTTCACGTGTTCAGGTGTTGGTAAGTTTTTCACATCCGTTTTTTGTAAACCCAAACCAGGAGTGTGTGATAAATACAGAAGTGGTGACGTCTTTCTATTATACTTTTCCTCTGATTGTTCCACTCCTGGTTTTGGCTTTTAAATACTGATGTAAAATACTGACCAAATACCCAATGTGTGAAAGGTGTGAACATGGCCTGACAGGCTCCTTTCACATCACGATTTTTTCCTGTATGTGGGGATCCTGTATTTTTCAGGACCCCACGGACAGGAACGGACAGGTCTGCATGTGTACCTCCTGATGCCATTTCTGTGTCCGGATTCGTGATTTTGATGGATCCAGACACAGAAAGAGCTGGGAGGAGCCCAGTGATGTCGGGGCTGTGATGTCTCACGGGGGAGGAAGAATCCTGTGTTCCTCCCCCTGTGTGACATATTGGGCTGTAGTTTTGCAAAATAAAACAGAAAACATGTATTTAAAAGAAAAAAAAAATGTACCTCTCTGAAGGCTGTCCGGGAACCGAGAAGACGTCCGGATGCTGCCAGGACCTTAAAGATCTGTGATTGGCCGGTAGCGATCATGTGATATGTGATGTCACATACCATCTGATTGCTACCGGCAAATCACATTTTAGGTCAAGGTCCTGGCAGCATCCGGACGTCTTCTCGGTTCCCGGACAGCCGTCGGAGAGGTATTTATTTTTTTTATGTTTAAAATTCCTTTATTTAACTTTACTTTTAGCAGTGTATGTAGATACACTACTAAAGTGAAATTACACTGAAAAGAGCAGTTTTAGTGTACTGAGCATGCTCAGTACACTAAAATTGGATCCGAGAAATTATTCTGTTTTTTCCTGGATCCAAGCTCCATAGACCCCCATGTTATTTGAATCGGACAGCATCAGATACGATGCTATCCTATTCTATCCGCAGTGCCCAAAATTGGAGCAGTCTCCGATTTTGGGGACGGGAAAACAGTGGACACAATCGGATCCCTGCAGACACGGATGACTATTAAGCACCAACCCGTGCCCATACATGGGGGCCAAATCGCATCTGTTACTATCTGTTTTACAATGGATAGCCATGGATTTACAAAAATCGTGATGTGAAAGCAGCCTTAGAATAATGTCATCACTTCTATATTTTTCATCTATTTCTGGTTTTGGCTTACAAAACCTAATGTGGAAAACTGAAAATGTGAACATCACCTTTGAAAAACAGATAATCTTGCTTAAGTAAGCCAAATTGTACATTCATTTTATTTTATTTTTGTCTTATTAGCAACCAGGAAGCAAAATTAGAAGCATATATTTCATAGTTTACTTAACTATTTTTTTCTCACATACATGGTAAAAAGTTAACTGCATGTAATGCACTCGAATCTCTACAGAAACTTTAAAATAAAAACATAGCTTTACAACTCTTTATTAATGCAAGAGAAAGACTTGACACTTAGTATATTAAATATGGCCCTATCAATAACCGCCCAGTAGCCATGTTTAGGCGTGTCTCATTAATAGGTCCTATAGAAAAGGGAACAAGAGAAGACAAGGTACGTATGGGAGCAACACCAGTTCTAAATATCAACAAATAGACAAAAAAAATGTGAGATATATACAAGAGTTTATTTATTATTACCTTTAAAAAACCTTTTTGCACATTAGTAATAAATAAACTCTTGAATATATCACATAAAAAATTTTTTTTTGTCTATTTGTCGATATTTTGAACTGGTGTTGCTCCCATATGTACCTTGTCTTCTCTTGTTCCCTTTTCTATATGCTCCACTTGGTACGGTGAGCACCCGCCTTGATTTCATATAATAAGCAGTGCGCCCCTCCTTCCCCTTCCCCCCCGTTTTAACCATTAATGGGTCCTAACCTACTTTTATACCTGTTATATTAGTCTCAGCCTCTTTCTGGATTAAAAATTTCTCTTGGATGTGGCTTCATGGGCGTTTATTGGTATGGCCATATCTAATAAGCTAAGTGTCTCCTTTCTTCATATTTCCTTAGCTACTGTATATAGCTGTTCAATATTTAAAATAAAATATCTTAGTAACTGAGTGCTGTTGTCTATCTGTTACAATGTGTCATGTACATCGTTGCACCAATACATATTATATGTGCCACAATCTTTCTCTTGTTTAGATTATGGAGTCATGCCCTCTGTAGTGCACCTTCCCCCACTAGCTACAAGGTGCTATTGTCTCTGTTAAGGTACCGTTACATGCTACAATGTCGTAACGATCTCTTACCAACGATCTCACGGGAGCGCGGACGTTAGGATATCTTTTTAAGATCGATTGGTGAGATGTCACATGTCTAGATATCGTGAACGACGCACCAATGATCCAGCGATCCAGTGATCACTGGAACGACACAGCCAACGATCGTGGCGGTCATTATCATGCTGTCACACAGCAATTATGTGAACGACTCCAACCTCAATGTGGGCATAGTTTGTGACACAGGCTAGGAGCTAGGTATGCCAGATTGTGTTTTCCAGCGCCCCTACAACTCCTATTGGTGGCCACAAATGCGTTACCATTGGTCAGCCTTGTCTGGCAAAATGGCCACTTTATTAGCGCTCTTGCCCTTTCAATCATCTCAATATTCAAGGCTGTTTTCCTTTGGTGATGCCTGTGCAAGCCACTGATGCATCCCCAAATTGTCACACGTGAACGCTCATGTGTGCACAGTTGCCAATACAATGTATGGCTATGTGTACGTGTTGTTTTCAAGATGGCAAGCTAAACACAACACTATGTACATACATGTCTGCATATTAGGATGCATGTAGTAATTATGTGTCTGTGCATAGATGTATGTATGTGTACATGTAACTGTATATGGTTGGTTATGTTTCAAATGTGTGTATGTACTTTGCATCTCTGAATTAAAATCATATATGTTGACATACTTTAGGTACCAATGTGGCAGACATACATGACCAATGAAGTTCTGAAGGCTGCCATATGTGTATCTTTGGGCACATGTTGCCTCCTACATTTAAAAAAAAGAAATAAGGATTTAACATAAGTGCACACATATTTATATAGGACTGCTTAAATCTATCGTTACACCAATTGATTAGTTGCGTGCGCGGAAAACACAAGGCCAAGGCACGCCTACAGGATTGGTTTCACGTTCCCAGAAATCGCAAACATGATTGTTATCGCGGTGTTACACATAACGAGGTAGCAGGTTGGCTGAACAATGATCATCTGATTTGACAATGTGTTCTCAAATCTGCGGCCAGCGATCAAACGATTTATCGTGGTCGTATCTCAGTGTCACACACAATGACTTAATAATGATGTCGATTGAACGACTCCAAACCTGTGACGTTTCAGCGATATCGTTCACAATATTGTACCTTGTAATGGTACCTTTAGAGAGATTTTTAATTCAGAGAGAGGTTGAGACTGATAATACAGGTTTAAAAGTAGGTTAGGCCCCCTGTAATGAGACACACCTTGACATGGCTACTGGGCGGAAATTGATATATAAAAATCTCCTTTATTTATATTTAAAAGTGTCTCCTTTTTTCATATTTCCATAGCGATATAGCTGATCAATATTTAAAATAGCATACATTTATTAATGGAGCAATGTAAGACTTGAAAAACAGCAATAAGACGTGTTTATAATATTTCTTTTGTGTTGTTATGACTAGCAATTAAACAGCAAAAAATAGGCCATCTCATAAAGATTAGGTTCTTGCTGAATATTCAATGTTTAATTTAGTAACATTTATACAAATTTAGTTAAGTACATTTTAAATCAAATAAAAAAAAAATTGGAAAACATTTCATTAGAATAATAACTATATATAACTAAAACACATGAATGTAAGAAGTTCAAGCAAATAAGATACATAAATTAAGCTGTTATATTGTTAGAATAATTCATAATGTTTCAATTGTATTATATCTTCTTTATCCATATAACAAACAGAAAAAATGATCATAATATATAAACTTTTCAGAAACTAGTTATAAAAAACTAGGTATGTTCACATCTGCTTTAGTTCCATTGATCTGTTGTTTTTATAGGTGCAGAAAAACTAAAATAATAAATATCATAAAATGGACACCAATGGATTCCGGTAAAGATGACAAACTTTGAAAAGCTTCTGTCCATTTGTATATGGAATTTTATAGAAAAAAGATTTAGTAGAATAAAATAAGAATATCCTGGTATTATTCCATAATATGACACCAAGCTCCAATTATCAGGCTTTCAATTCCACATTCATTACCTCCACGAGTTATTCGGAAATATCCATTTTCACCCCATTTGTTTCCCCACGAATTTGCAACAATCTGAAATATAAATGAAATAGATTTAGTGTATAAGGCTGGCTTCACACTAATGTTTCTTGATATCCATATGAATCCAGCTGAAACTGGATGCACTTGCATCCGTTTTCGGTCCCATTGACTTTCAACGGGGCGCCAGGAACTTGCATCCAGTTCTTCCCGTTTCCCCCTGATTCAGGTGTCCACAGCTTTTGCACTGAGACCAAAAATGGATTTTGGAGCGATTTTGGTATCTGTGACAAAACTGAACACCCGAATGTGTGTTGAATTACAATGGAGCTCTATTGAACCTGGATCCAGCAAAATCCAGATCCCACTGGATCTGTATATTGGATACGGGTTTTTTGGTCTGAGCATGCCCAGAAGCAGGTTTGAAATGATATACCCCCTAATCGGCGTGTCATTTTCCACAGGATCCAGCAAAAAAAGGTATACATCTGGATGCAACTGTCTGCTTCCAAAAAGATTGGATGGATTTTCTTTTTAATCCATTGTGTTGTGCACGGAGGATAAATTATGAAAAATCTCTTACATTCTAAACACATCTGAACCCAACTGCTTTCTGTTGGGTCCAGATATGTTTAGATGGTAATAGATTTTTCATAATTTATCCCCTGTGCATAATACACGGTGGGCCATTTATATGGATCCACCTAAGGCGGCCGTCACACGGTTCAATATCGTGAGCGATATTGTTAGCGATCATGTGCACGCGCTATCGCTAACGATATCGCTCACATCGCTGGTGAGCTGTCACACAGACAGACTCACCAGTGATGTGGAGCAGCGAGATCGCTGGTAACTATGGTACACATCGGGTTACTAGGCGCCGCGCGGCGCTTAGTAACCCGACGTTTACCATAGATACCATCTCCCAGCATAGGCTGTGCCGCTGGGAGATCGTTCATCGTGGTGTCACACACCACGATGAAGCAGATTGAACAAGCGTTTATCGCTTGATATGAGCTCCGGCTCTCATATCTGCGATGTCCCGATCAAGCGATTTTACATTGTAAAATCGCTTAATTGCACGCAGCGATGCACAAACGATATCGCTTAAGCGATCAAAAAGCAGATCGCTTAAACGATATCATTCGCAATATTGAACCGTGTGACGGCCGCTTAAGTAAAATGGGAATGGTTGGTGATATCAACTTCCTGTTTGTGGCACATTAGTATATAGAAGGGGGAAAACATTTCCAGCTAGGTGGTGACCATAGCAGCCATTTTGAAGTCAGCCATTTTTTGATCCAACTTTATTTTTTTCAATAGGAAGAAGGTCACACATCAGGCTTATTGAGAATTTCATAAGAAAAACAATGGTGTGCTTGGTTTTAACGTAACTTTATTCTTTCATGAGTTATTTACAAGTTTATGACCACTCATAAAATGTGTTCAAAGTGCTGCCCATTGTGTTGGATTGTCAATGCAACCCTCTTTTCCCACTTTTGACACACTGATAGCAACACCACAGAAGAAATGCTAGCACAGGTTTCCAGTATCCATTGTTTCAGATGCCGCACATCTTGAATCTTCACAGCATAGACAATTGCCTTCAGATGAGTGATGAGGCAAACTAATTTGTAAATGGAGAAGTTAACAAACAAAACCACCGCTATTGATCTGACACTAACCCACAGTGGATAGATCCCTCCAAGACAGTTGGTATGCAAAAATTGACAGTATGGTGTGGTATATGAGGTATAAAGATAGTGGAACCATTCTTCATCAATGGAACCTCATTGCCACTGGAAAGATAAAAGCCCCAAAGATATAAGTCTAAGGGGGTCAGTTTGGAAGACCTTGGTGGCCATTCAACTGGCCCACGATGACCAATCCACTTTCCAGGAAACTGTTCATGTAGAAATGCTCGGACCTGACACCCATGATGTATGGCAACCAACCTGCCCTCATAGGGTGTTAAATAAATAAATATTAATAAAAAATGCATGGAGCTTTGCAGTATTTTTAAGTTTAGCCCAGTGAAAGTCGACAACTGCGAGCTGGCACTCTCAGCTGTATAATTTTACCTTGGCTGGCAAAAAAAAAAAGTGTGGACTCCACCATATTTTTAATTGCCAGCCAAGTTAAACTAGGCAGCTGAGAGTTGGTATTCTCAGTGGGGTGAGGGCCCATTCTTTTAGGGCCCCCTTACGCTAAGGAATAGCCACCCCCTGAAAATGGCACATTTATAAGAAGCGCCATTTCCAGGCTCTTTACCATGCTCTTCTATCGGCCCTGGTGGCGGGTGGCATGCTGGATAATACAGGGTAAATATCAGCTTTGTTTTACCAGGTGGTATTGAGTCCTGAGATTCTTAATGTCAGGCCAAGTAAGGCTGCGTTTACACGCTATGTAATTGCCGCGTTTTTTGGCGGGGGCGTTTTTACCCGTGTTTTTTCCTGCGCTATTTTGCGGCCTTAAAAAAACACAGTGCATTCACACATCATGTTTTTTTACGGCCGCATTATTTCCCCAGGATGCGCAGGAGGATGTGATGTCACACGGGAGGAGGAAGAATCCTGTGTCCTCCCCCGTGCAACATGTCGGGCTGGGAGTTCTGCTTTCCCAGTGTATCTATATACACTGGGAAAGCAAAATAAATGTGAAAACATGTATGAAAAATAAAAAAATAAATACTTACCTCTCTGCTGCCTGTTTGGGACCCGAAGAGAATAATAATAATAATAATATTAATCTTTATTTATATAGCGCCAACATATTCCGCAGCACTTCACAATTCAGAGGTTAATATTTAAACAATCATAGATACCTAGTTTTACCTTGGCTGGCAATTAAATTTGGCAGCTGAGGGTGGTAGCTCGCAACTGTCGTCTTTCATCGGGCTAGACATAAAAAAAACTGCGAAGCACCTTACGTTTTTTTTACTTACTTATTTATTTAACACCCTATGAGGTCAGGTTGGTTGCCATACACTAATGTGTATGGCAGCCAACCAGATTCACTGTCCAGATTGAGGAAATCCAGTCTGACTACAACAGCCAATCACAGAGGCTTTCACAGATTGTGAGCTTCTGTGATTGGCTGTTTGTCTGACAGTGCAGTGAATATACAAGTAGCTTAATAGGCGGCCCTGTAAGTGATTCAGGGACTGAGCAGCCTAGGAGCAGTGGTAGGAGACTAGTAAGATCTACCTATCTATCAATCTATCTATTTGAATGGAACCAGGAGCGATGCATTATTCCCCTGATGATGAGGAACGGATCCTTAAAGGTGCAGACCAGGATATCACATTTTTGAGTGCTCCGTCTGTGATCAATATAAAACGCAAGTATGAGAATGATTCAAAAAGACTGGTGTCCCTTGAGCTGCATGTGGCCACATTAGGTCAATATTACTGATCAAAGAGGATCCCTAGGGGCTTAAGGTCTGGCGTGAGACCAACATTGTGTATGGAAAATGCAGTATACTGCGAAAAGTTTGCCGCCATGTCTGACCGCTATTCTTTAGACACCATATTGTTGAATATGGAATTTTTGCAGGAAGAGATTACACGGTTGCAGGCCGATATTAAGGAGACTGTGTCAGCTTTAAAGGCAAATTTGAGTGAGGAGGAGTGCAAAAAGTTTATGGAGACTGTCATTACTAAAGTGAAAAAACTAAAAAAGGAGTTGGAGGAAACTAAACGAGTGAAGTGGCTAAGAGATATGGAAGACTATAAATCCGGGAATGTATATAATTGGCAGAAAGAACCACAATCGGGTTGGAAAAAAAAGGTGGTTGTTGGGCCCGACGGACTAAAAAGAGTGAAGTGGGATTGTATGTAAACCCTGTTGACTTTGTCTCTCCCAGATCATGTCGACGTCGAAGGGGAGGACGGCACCATCGGCGCAACAAAAAAGAAGAACAGAGACAGGAGGGAGAAGCTAAACAAGAAAAAAGAGGGTCTTTAATAATGAACATATCGGGTAAAAGTTTGAATGAAGCCCAAATAAATGTATTGGAAAAGGGTTTAAATTTTTGCCCCACCGGTCACGTTGAGTGGTTTAATGTGGATGTGGAATTGTATAAGTTTTTTAGGATGATTAGGTTAAAGCATTGGTTTTCTAAAAGGAAGGTGTTACCAAAGGTTAAATTGAGTGAATTTTGTTTGAGGGATTTTAAACTACATAAAAAAAGTGAGTTTGATCCTGACGAGAACGTGTCGGCCATTGATGCATTCATAGCGGCGGTGAAAAGGGATGTGAAAGAGTTAGAGAATAAGGGCACTTATGAATATAGAAAACCTAACATAACAAAGGAGGAGCATTTAGCTATAACTGAGTTGGCAAAAGATGAGGATTTGATTATAAGACAAGCGGACAAAGGAGGGGCGGTGGTTGTGCAGAATAGACAAATGTATTTGAAGGAAGTGTTTCATCAGTTAAATGACCAGAAAGTATACAAAAAGTTAGAGAGGGACCCAAAGCATGATATACAATGTATTATATCTAAGATCTTAGGAAAAGCAGAATTGGAAGGTGTTATAGATGGAGATATGGTTGATTTTTTGTATATGGAGCACCCAGCGACCCCGGTGTTATACACTATCCCGAAGGTGCATAAATCTATTGAACAGCCCCCGGGTAGGCCCATCGTAGCGGGCATAAATTCAGTATTTAACAACTTGGGAATATTTCTAGACAGGGTGTTATTACCTATAGCTACATCAGCAGCGTCCTATATCCAGGATACAAAGAGTTTTTTGGAGAAATTAAATGAGGTAGAATTGGAGGGTAATTGTATACTGGTATCATTCGATGTCACATCCTTGTACACCTCCATTGACCATGATAGGGGTTTACTGGCGGTAGCCTCTAAATTGGATAATACAAGTTACACACCAGAGGCCAAACAGTTTATTGTGGATTTATTTGAAGTAGCCCTTAAATATAATTATTTTCTATTTGGTGACTTTTTTTACCTTCAGTTATCCGGTACCGCTATGGGTGCAAAAATGGGATGTTCCTACGCAAATACCATGATGACGGTACTAGAAGAAAGATTCATCTACCCCTCAAGCCATTTTTGTAAGGTACTAAAGTGGTGGAGGTATATAGATGATACATTTGTGATATGGGAAGGCACGTTAGAGGAGTTGGAGGTGTTTCATTCCTTCTTAAATACTATTGATGGGTCTATCAAATTCACGAAGGTAGTTTCAAACAAAGAGATCCAGTTCCTGGATGTATTGGTAAAACTAGAAGAGGGACGTTTAAAAACCACATTGTATACGAAACCTAGTGACCGAAACAAATTGTTGCATTATAGTAGCCACCATCCGGAACCTTTAAAAAAAGCTATTCCCCTGGGCCAATATGGACGAGTGGATAGAATCGTGAGTGACGTGCAGGAGTTGGGGGAAAAGTTTGAAATTCTTACCACTAAGTTCATCCAAAGGGGTTACCCTAAAGGCCTATTACAGAATAGCTTAGCTCGTATGAAAAGTAATAAGGAAAAGGTTGCACCCATAGGTAAAACGCCGGTTAGAATTCCCCTAGTAATGAGATACGGTGAGGAGTCTAGGGACATCTCTAACATCATTCTTAAACACTGGCCAATGTTGGGAAGATGTTGGCGGAAGTAGAGGAGTTCAAACTTAAGCCTTTAATTTCATTTCCAAGAGGGAAAAACCTGAAGGATAAGTTATCCAGATCAGATTTTGGTTCTTTGAAAATGTCCAGACAGCCTACTTTGACGCGGGGTACGAGAGTGGGTTGTTATCCCTGCGTATCCTGCGTAAATTGCTCGTATATGGTGAAGGGCGCAGAATTCTCTCACCCACAGACAGGAGAGGTGTTTAAAATTCGGCATTTTGCTACATGTATGACAGACCATGTTATTTATTTATTGGAATGCCCGTGTAAACTGTGGTATATGGGTGAAACCACACTTGAATGTAAAACTAGAATAGGGCAACATAGGGGCACAATACGCCAGAAAAGGAAAGACCTACCAGTTCCAAAACATTTTTTGGATATGAAACATACTGAGAAGGATCTGAAGTTTAGGATTATTGATGTGGTACCTCCATTAAGGAGAGGAGGGGATAGGGATAGGTTGTTACATGTAAAAGAATTACAGTGGATAAGGCGCCTTAATACGTTAAAACCAAATGGGTTGAACGTTGAGTATAGGCTGGCAGTCGCTGTGTGATCTGTCCCATATTCATTTAGGGGAATAATGCTGTAAATGATACTAGTCACTGTTTGTACACTCACACTGTCTAATAACCTGTTTTGGTTTCTTCCAGCACTGGCACTTGGGTTGAAAACCCTCAAGAATCCCATTGGAGGGTGATAGACGTGCCAAGCGGTCATATATGAGGAGTGTCCCTTACATGTAATTATACCCTAAAAAAATTTTTTTGCTCAATGCTCCTTTACATGGATTGGCTGAATATGTAAGCGCCATGTGGATGGAATTATTCTTTGTCACCTTCATTAAAAATTAAATATAAGAAAAATATGAGGTTGTGGTGTAATATCTACGAATATGGGGGTATTTGCCAGAATGTGATTGGTGGTGATGAGTGGTCCCCGGGGATCTGGAATGGCCATGAGGTGGAGTATGTTAACCCCCTTGTTTGCACTGAATATGGTGCAGTTTTTAGGCCTATTGGTGAGGGGACGTGTGTAGGTATGGTTGTTCTGGCACCCCCTATATATAAAATAGATGTGCAGCCTAGCATAGGTATTAAATAAAAAACAAACATACAAGTACCAAAATATATAAAAAACTATAAAATTAATATGGTGACATTGAATTAGGAGATGTAGTAAGGTTTTGGAGCTGGTATTATGAGTGTAGCCAGAAGCAGCCGCAGTCAAAGGGTCTCAGTGTTGTAAACCCGCATTGGAGTGTAGCGCGCATGCGCGAACGTCAGTAAGATGGCGCCCGGAATGCTTCTTGTGCTCCCTAGTAACACAGAAGCGGGACGCATACTGAATAACGTCACTTCCGGTGCGACGGACCCGGCAGCGTGTATCATTGAGCGGTGAGGAACAGGGAAACGCATGTCTGGGCCATTAATAATCATAATAGACCGCAAGTGTAACTGTCATCACACCACCTGGGACGAGGATTCAACCAATTAAGGTCATGAAAGAGGCATTATGTGAATAAGCAGCTTTGATGTACTGTTAATGATATAATTAATGTCACATTTCACTAGTGTATGGTCAGGTATTGGGTACTGGAAAGTCTGCATATAGAATGTATAATGTGTAGATGGTATAAAGGGTGTAATTGATGTATATATTATGTATATTATGTAAATTGTGTGGGTTTTAAAAGGAAGTAAGGGGGCTGAGACTAGTTGCTAGACAAAAGCCACGTGGTGGCTGAAACGTCGCGGGTCGCCCTGTAGGCCGATTAAAGGCTATTGAAGATTGTTTTGGAGTGCTGCTGTCATTTTTTGTGTGTATTTAACAAGGAGTGGCTTGTTGGATAGATTTGCACCCGGTTTTTTGGTGCTGCTCAAAAGTTTCAATTAGATATCAATCTATCTATCTATCTATCTATCTATCTATCTATCTATCTATCTATCTATCTATCTATATCTATCTTCACTAGGTTTTGTCACAGCTGTATGGCAGAACAGTATACAGATAGTTGACATTATGTCTGTTTACTGTTCCCATGCAGTTTGAGAATGTTCTCAGCCATCTCAGCCCCCCCAGACCTCATCACCATTCGGTTTGAACGCCTTTTTATTCTTTGGTTGGTCAGAAAGGGATGGTTACGGATGTGCTAAGAGATCAAGGTACTAAGTGCACAAATTGATTAATTAATGAGAACCCAACAACTACAACAAGGTGTACCATTTTGTTGGGAACCTAATTGTTTATGCCTCTACCAGTGCTGAAAGTCCACAGTTTTAGGGGCAGATAGGGTCTGAATAAAAACACCTTAGGCTGATGAAAGGAGTAGTACACATCTTTCTGACTGAGCACTCCTTCTATCAGCCCAAACTGTAATTATTTAACGACAACTTTGGAGGATGAAGGTTCTGGGATTGCAGATGTTATATTTGCAATGTGACAGATTTAGGTGGTTGCAATGTCAATGAAAAATGCTTTAAGTAAACTAAAAAAAAATTACTTTAGGATAGCAGTGCATAGTTATCAATTTGGTTAAATCTTTAGAAGAAAGTATGAACTGGTAATCTCAACCATACCTAAAGGTCTGGAAAAGCATGGAAGACAACTGTAGTGGATGATGACAAAAAATGTTTTCTTAGTAAAGAAAAAGTACATTACAGAATCTCATCAACAACACTCCATTGGTGAATATATGAGCATGAAAGAAAGGGAGGACACCTCTTTAAGTGTAAATCTAAGTGCAAATCACTAATAATAGTAATAATAAAGAAAGGCCATACTAGACTTTGATGCAGAACATCAAATAGTTGTGACTTGTTCTTAACTAAGATTCTACTGTATGAACAGATTAAACCAGATGAAGCATAACACATTATCTCTCTAGGTAGTATTCTAGCATGAGCATTTAAATCTACCAATATAACTGAATCAGTGGTGTTTACTGATGGTGGGACTGTGGATAGAAGTGGTAGGAGTATGACGATCAGCCAAGCCATTTTACGAATGAAATGTCAGATTGCCTGCAAGATTAAATGGAACCTGTCATGTCCTTTCTTGTTATTAAAGAGAACCTGTCAGGTGGTTTATGCCTCCCCAGCTATCACTATCTGTCCCTGCAGCTTTATAATACCAGTCTAATCATCCCTGTCTGAGCTCAGAGTGTAACGTTATAGGTGAAAAAAAATCATTTATACAATTACATTTCAGTCTACACCTTGGAGGAGGGGGACTGTCTGGCAGGATAATAGTTAACTCACTATTAACTTGCATGGCTAAAGGACCTGTGTGATGTAACGATCATGTGATTATAGTGGGCAGAGCTAAGCGAGCAAACGTATTATGTTCTGTGGGGACTTAGCTCCGCCTATTGTAGTCACATGGTTATGACATCACATCAGGTCTCCTAACGTGTTCTAGCATAAGGCTGAAATGTTAACTATTAACCTGCCAAACAGTCTCCATCCTCCAAGCTGGAGACTGACTGCCTCATTACATAAGGAAATGTAAGTGTATAAATGCTTTTCTTTCACCTTTCACATTACACCATGAGCTCAGACAGGGATGATTACACTGGTATTATAAAGCTACAGCTACAGACAGTGATAGCTGGGGGGACATAAAGGAGGTGACAGGTTCCCTTTAATTTACTACAGGGAAGCAGTGGAAAGACCACGGAGGCACAAAGCTGCAAAAGCTTAACCAAAAGGAACTTAGCCAAGAAAAAATTACTATTTCACAGAAGACTAGTCAACGGCATGAAAAGCTGAGCAGAATTTTTCCTTCCTTTCTCTATATTAATAATTTTTTCATATGTATTATTCTTTCTTTTAAATGATGCCTAATTGAGAAACTTACCCAAAATTTTTCGTGAGTTGGTCTTCGTAGGGCGCCCCATCTTTTAAAAGATAAAGCATAATAAAATTACCTTAAATACATTCTTATCAGGTGAAATGTCTTAATGCCAGTTTTTACATTAACTAACGTCTGAGTTGACTATTACAATGTAATGAAACAAATTAAAGTCACATGCCAAAATCCTCTCCAGCTTTAGTTCAGACATACCTGGTCTCCTCTGTCTCTGCTACCTACTCCAGTCCTTGACAAAAAAAAGACCAGAAATGTCTGCTGACCAGTGATTCTTGAGGTATGTTAAGTGTGAATTTATATATATATATACTAGATGTAGAGCCTGGCATTGCCCGGGCATAGTAACTAACTGTTCTTAGTTATAAGCTGAGTATATGTCTATACTGTATGTGTGTATGTATGTTCACTATATGCATCAATCCTGCCCCCCCCACACCTCCCTCACACCTCCACACCTCTCCCCAACCCCCAACCCACGCTCTTGCCTCCCTGTCATCCATTTCTAAACTCATTTCTGTTATTCTTGGCTCCTTTTCTTCCATTTCTGTAAGTATTGAGATGTAATACAGCTTTTCTATTAGTGTGTAATGACAATCACCCAGTCACATTCTTTTTTTTATGAGTCATAAGATCAGAATGATCAAGCAGTGACATGACACAGAATTTTATAAGCTAGCATTCTACATTCTATTGTGACATCACAATGGAGGGGGCATGGCTATGTACAGTGGGTGGCTATATGGAGTGGGTGTGGCTTAGTGAAGGGTGTGGCTATGTAATGGGTGTGGCTATGTGGAGTGGGCATGTCTACATAGAGGGTTTATTTATGGAGTGGGTGTGGCTCTGTGGAGTGGGTGGGGCTATGTGGAGTGGGCTGTGCTGAGTGGGAGTGACCATGTGGGGTGGGCGCGGCTTGCCAAATACACACATACATACACACACATACACTCAACTTTATATATTAGATATATATACTTAATACTTTGCGGCAAAACTCTAGTTGGCAAGCACAGCAGTCAGACATTTCTTGTAGTTGATGATGAGGTTTGCACACTTGATAGGTATGCATTTTGGTCCACTCCTCTTTGCAGATCATCTCTAAATCATTCAGATTTTGAGGATGTCGCTTGGTAACTCAGAGATTCTGCTCCCTCCATAAGTTTTCTATGGGATTAAGGTCTGGAAACTGGCTAGACCACTCCATGACCTTAATGTGATTCTTTCTGAGCCACTCCTTTGTTACCCTGGCTGTATGTTTTGGGTCATTGTTGTGCTAAAAGACCCAGCCATGACCCATTTTTAATGTCCTGGGAGAGAGAAGGAGGTTGTCTCTCAGGATTTGACTGTACATGGCTCCATCAATTGTCCCATTGATGTGGTAAAGTAGTTCTGTGCCCTTAGCAGAGAAACATCCCCAAAACATGTTTCCAAAACCATGCTTGACAGTGGGGATATTGCTCATTGGGTCAATTTGGAGCATTTCTCTTCCTCCAAACACAGCGAGTTAAGTTAATGCCAAAGATCTCAATATTTGTCTCATGACCACAGCACCTTCTCCCAATCAATCTCAGAATCACCAAGGTGTTCATCGGCAAACTTCAGCAGGGCCTGCACATTTGCCTTCTTGAGCAATGGGACTTTGCAACCACTGCAGGATTTTAATCTATAATGGTATGATGTGTTACCAATTATTTTTTTGGTGACAGTGATCCCAGCGGCCTTGAGATTATTAACCAGTTTCCCCATGTAGTTTTAGGCTGATCTCTCACCTTCCTCATGATCCTGTGATGTGACCAGGGCTAGGGGTACTCGGACACCGGGGCTGATGGCTTTGTGGGGAGTCACGGGTGGTATGGATCCCGGTTCCGTGCCCTGGTGATCATTTGAAGTAGATGTTGGTGGTGGGGAAGAAGGGAGTATTTACAGGGGATCGTGACGCCACCTGTAGTTCCCGGTAATATAGTACCGGCGCTGCAAGCTGGCCGCTAGGTGATGGTGGGTGTAGAAGAGTGTGGAGCAGCTCCCTACAGGTGGAGCTATTACCTCAGGGCAGCGGTGATAGAAGGTGTGGATGAGGGGAGTTGTAGTGCTGAATGGTGTTACAGTTCTTACCCCTCTGCTAAGCTGCTGGTGATGCTGAGCCCTCCGGGTGCCGGCGGGAAGAATAACGGAAACCAGTTCAAGTTTAACTCCACTTTACTAGGTACTGGCAGATGGTAAATGATACATGGTACAATTTGGTTTGCAGGGTGGATGTTGCCAGCTCAGGATTTCCTCTATGGAGTCTCTAGATGTCCTCTGTCTTGGTCTTTCAGGGTCTTCTTCCTTCCTCACTACTACCTCCCTTGCAGAGCTCTCCCGCCAGCCCCTTGATCTCCCACGGTAGGGCATGGGTGTCCTTTCCCGCATTTAACAGGGTTGCTCATTTCCCATCACCGGTATTCGGGCCGTTACCCCTGCGGTCCTGGATCTAGTATGGTCCTGAGGGGCGAAGTACTTTGTGGCGCTGTCAGCAACCCGGTTTCTATGGGCCTGCAGCTCGTCAGTCTGCGGTCAGGGCTAAAATCCTGGCCGCCTCGGCTTCCTGCGTTGCCGGTATTCCCTCAATGCGACCAGCCGGCTCCAACCAGTGCTGGTCCATTGCCTGCTGTCCTGGGCCCCCACTTGAAGATGGGGCTCCCTCCTGTCAGCTGGGCTGTCAGGCCTGACCTTCCTGCCTGCCTTCCCAGCACCACATGATTAACTAAAGCTTTCCCTTCTACTACTCTATCCTAGGCTCCACCCCCACCCTCCTGGGACCTACTAAATTACCGGCCCCCCTATTCTAAGTGGTGTGGTCCTAAGTGGGTGTAAGTACAGACTCCACAGGTTTAACCCTGAACTAGCAACTTACAGGGAAAAGAAAACACATTATAGTCACAGTGTAAGACATCCATATATAGTTTATTTACTAATATTTAGGGGAGTGCGGTGAAATTAATTGTGTGTATACAGGTGGCTCAGTGGGTAGCACAGTATAGGGTGGCTCAGTGGTTAGCACGGCGTGGTGGCTCAGTGGTTAGGACTGCGCGGTCGCTCAGTGGTTAGCACTGCGCGGTGGCTTAGTGGTTAGCAAAGTATGGTCGCTCAGTGTTTAGCAGTGTACGGTGGCTCAGTGGTTAGCGCTGTATACGGTGGTTAGTAGTTAGCAGGGAGTATGGTGGGTCAGTGGTTAGCAGAGTATACGATGGCTCAGTGGTTAGCACTGCGCGATGGCTCAGTGGTTAGCACTGTGCGGTGGCTCAGTGGTTAGCACTGCGCGGTGGCTCAGTGGTTAGCACTGCGCGGTGGCTCAGTGGTTAGCACTGCGCGGTGGCTCAGTGGTTAGCACTGCGCGGTGGCTCAGTGGTTAGCACTGCGCGGTGGCTCAGTGGTTAGCACTGCGCGGTGGCACAGTGGTTAGCAGTGCGCGGTGGCTCAGTGGTTAGCACTGCGCGGTGGCTCAGTGGTTAGCAAAGTACGGTGGCTCAGTGTTTAGCAGTGTACGGTGGCTCAGTGGTTAGCAGGAGTATGGTGGCTCAGTGGTTAGCAGTGAGTGCAGTGGGCAGAGTGGTCAGCGCAGTGCGGCGGGCAGAGTGGTTAGCGCAGTGCGGTGGGCAGAGTGGTCAGCAGAGGACAGAGGCACTCTGTCTGTCATACTTACCAGTGGGTTATCGTCTTCCCCGCCACGGCATTTTCACTCCGCCGTCCCCAGCATCTTGGCTCCACTCATGCAGAGCATTGCTCCTGTGCAGCCTCTTCTCTGCTGAGTATTGCTCCTGTGCAGCCTCCTCTCTGCAGAGCATTGCTCCTGTGCAGCCTCATTACTGTAGATCATTGCTCCTGTGCAGCCTCCTCCTCTCTGCAGAGCATTGCTCCTGTGCAGCCTCCTCTCTGCAGAGCAATGCTCCTGTGCAGCCTCCTCTCTGCAGAGCATTGCTCCTGTGCAGCCTCCTCCTCTCTGCAGAGCATTGCTCCTGTGCAGCCTCCTCCTCTCTGCAGAGCATTGCTCCTGTGCAGCCTCCTCCTCTCTGCAGAGCATTGCTCCTGTGCAGCCTCCTCTTCTCTGCAGAGCATGGCTCTTGTGCAGCCTCCTCCTCTCTGCAGAGCATGGCTCTTGTGCAGCCTCCTCCTCTCTGCAGAGCATTGCTCCTGTGCAGCCTCCTCCTCTCTGCAGAGCATTGCTCCTGTGCAGCCTCCTCCTCTCTGCAGAGCATTGCTCCTGTGCAGCCTCCTCCTCTCTGCAGAGCATTGCTCCTGTGCAGCCTCCTCTTCTCTGCAGAGCATGGCTCTTGTGCAGCCTCCTCCTCTCTGCAGAGCATGGCTCTTGTGCAGCCTCCTCCTCTCTGCAGAGCATTGCTCCTGTACAGCCTCCTCTGTGCAGAGCATTGCTCCTGTGCAGCCTCCTCTCTGCAGAGCATTGCTCCTGTGCAGCCTCCTCTCTGCAGAGCATTGCTCCTGTGCAGCCTCTTCTCTGCAGAGCATTGCTCCTGTGCAGCCTCCCCTCATGCAGAGCAATGCTCCTGTGCAGCCTCTTCTCTGCAGAGCAGTGCTCCTGTGCAGCCTCCTCTGTGCAGAGCATTGCTCCTGTGCAGTCTCCCCTCTGCAGAGCATTGCTCCTGTGCAGCCTCCTCTCATGCAGAGCATTGCTCCTATGCAGCCTCCTCTCATGCAGAGCAATGCTCCTGTGCAGCCTCCTCTCATGCAGAGCATTGCTCCTGTGCAGCCTCTTCTATGCAGAGCATAGCTCCTGTGCAACCTCCCCTCATGCAGAGCAATGCTCCTGTGCAGCCTCCTCTCATGCAGAGCATTGCTTGTGTGCAGCCTCTTCTCTGCAGAGCATTGCTCCTGTGCAGCCTCTTCTCTGCGCAGAGCATTGCTCCTGTGCAGCCTCTTCTCTGCGCAGAGCATTGCTCCTGTGCAGCCTCCTCTCATGCAAAGCATTGCTCCTGTGCAGCCTCTTCTCTGCGCAGAGCATTGCTCCTGTGCAGCCTCCTCTGTGCAGAGCATTGCTCCTGTGCAGCCTCCTCTCTGCAGAGCATTGCTCCTGTGCAGACTCCTCTCTGCAGAGCATTGCTCCTGTGCAGACTCCCCTCTGCAGAGCATTGCTCCTGTGCAGCCTCCTCTGTGCAGAGCATTGCTCCTGTGCAGCCTCCCCTCACCTGTATCCTGGAGATCAGCTCTTGGGGGCTCAGTCCGGGGTCCTCTGTCACCTCTATGTTCCCTTGTGATCACAGGATGTCAGAGGCAGAGAATCACTGATGAGGACACTTCTGATGTGAGACAGCGGCATGATGTCTCCTGTGCTGACACTGCAGCAATTAAAGTGCCTGTGATGATGTCACAGTCATGTGATATAGCCCAGCCCATACCAGTGACATCATCTCAGGTCCTGCAAGCCGTGGGGGGGGGGAGGATAGAGAGAGAGAGACTGTGCAAGGACTCGCAAAGGCATTGCGAGTGAGGCAGCCACGGACACGACGACGGAAACAGCGCCGAATATGACGGAAGTGCCTTAAGATAATTATATATTAGATATAAAGCTGAATGTGTGTGTGTATGTATGTGTGTATGTATGTCCGGGATTGGCATGTACACCGTCGCAACTACAGCTACAAAATTTTGCACAGTCACATGTCTGGACCCCGAGAGCGTCATAGGCTATGTTGTGAGGCAAAATTTTAACCCCGCGCGTTCCAGTTCACCAAACAATTTTACCCCTATCTACATAATGGGGAAAAAGTGAATGGAAAAGTGTTGAGGAAAATCGACAGCTGTCAGCTATAGCCACAAAAGTTTGCACAATCACACGTCTGGACCCCGGGAGCGTCATAGGCTATGTTGTGAGGCGAAATTTTAACCCCGCGCATTCCAATTCACCAAACAATTTTGCCCCTATCTACATAATGGGGAAAAAGTGACCGTTACCAGTTGACAGTTGTGAATGAGAGGGCCTTAATGATAGCGCCAAAGACTAACAGTACATACCAGCATATAGTCACTAAGGTGGGGCCCCAACATGAGATATTCACCACGCACGGGGACATGTATACACACCACATGCCCACAAAGAGTAACAGCAAGTGTATAGTCGCTAAGGTGCAGCCCCAATATTGGATACTCACCACGCACCCGAACAAAAATATTGGATACTCACCACGTACCCGAACAAACACACACACACCACAAAGAGACACACACAACACAGAGACACACACACACCCCCACGGGGACAGACACACACCCAATAGCGACACATGCACTCACCCCACAGGGACACACACACACACACAACACAGACACACACACCACACAGACCCCCCCACAGGGCCGCACACACATACACACCCTATAGGGACACATGCACTCACCCCACAGGGACACACACACAAACACCACAAAGAGACACACACACACCACACAGACTTTCCCCCACAGGGACACACACACACATACACACCCTATAGGGACACATGCACTCACCCCACAGGGACACACACACACACACACAACAAAGAGAGACACACAACACAGAGACACACACACCCCACAAAGACCCCCCCCCCACAGGGACACACACATACACACCCTATAGGGACACATGCACTCACCCCACAGGGAAACACACACACCACAAAGAGACACACACAACAGAAACACACACCACACAGACCCCCCCACAGGGACATACACACCCTATAGGGACACATGCACTCACCTCACAGGGACACACACATACACACACCCCAGGGGGACACACACCACACAGACAGACACAGATGTGCACAAATCACCTCACACAACTCGCCTCATACGTCTGCTATCTTTAATTTCCAAATATAAACATCTGATTAAAAACAGCCAATGTGCAACTCATGTGCCAAATTAGGAATTAAGGCAGATGTCAGTCACATGAGCTGTCTATTATGTGTATGTGTGAGGTAACATATACTGCCCGGCTGGGGGGGAGGGTTTACTGTTGGCTGGAGATTTATTAGGCTGCCTATAGCAACCAATCACAGCTCAGCTATTTTCTTACAGGTCATTAATATGACATATTCAAATTCTATTTTGTTATAGCTAACATCAGTTATTTATTAACCCGGGCGTAGCCGGGTAGTATATATATATATATTGTGACGTAGTGATCACGGATCGGGTTGGGGTTTACTCACTTGGCAGCGATATTCAAACACAGCAACAGGCTCTCCATTAAAATAAGTTCATGTCGGTTTATTATGTCAGCATAAACCACCCTCCAGCACATAAACAGGAGCCTTTCTGCTGTTTACAGGAACATATTGCCCAGTATAGTCTGTTTTTACCTCACACACGGTGCACAGGTTTGGGTATGCTTCTCCAGCCTCAGAGCACACTGCAGCCACAACATGTGCTCAGCAGCAGGCTTTTACAGCCTCTGGGACCTGAGCTGACATCACAGACCATGTGATCATGAAGGAGTCACACTATATCCAATGTGATACACCCATGGGGAGGAACTATGATGGTCAGTGCCGCCTACTACTTCCCGACCATTCCTTACACCTTACAGGTCTGTGGAACAATAAGTGTCAGCAAGCCATGCTGGATTTATATCGCAGCAGACTTTTGTCTGTGCGATACACACTGGCTATATACATTCCCGGTATATCTCAATGGCTATATACATTCCCGATATACCTCACATATCCTCCCCCCTGTTCAGACCAGTAGGGGTGAACATTTGCCAACGAAGCGGGGCTCTGTGACAGGGCATCCATCTTATTGTGCCCTAGCAGTCGACCATGAGCGTCAGCTCCGTGAACATGAGCCATCACATTCCGTAGGGACCTACAGTCTGTCATGGCCACAAACTTTTGCATCGGAAATAACCTACTATCAATTCACTTGTCCGAGTAGAAAGTGTGTCAGGCCTCCCCCGCCCCCAGTGGTCAATACAGTAGTGCAAGTCACTTGCCTTTGTATCTAGGGTCAAGTCTGACTCTGTCCTGTCCCGTACCCTATTGGGTCGTCTGATAGGGCCTCTCAGACTCATGGCACTGGAGGATTCACTACCTCTAAACCCACGCCCACTATCCTCAGGACGTATCTGGTGGTCTCTCCATTGGCGACTTTCTTCATTGCCTACACCAACTATAGAACTATTACACCCTTTGTGTCTTTTGGCTCTAGCTTCTGCCGTTACCATTCCATTATTTGGAGGGCCCTTCTTAGTTGGGCCTCACAATTTACAGGTGGTTGCCATCGTCTGCTGCTCAGGAGACGCTGTCTCTCAACACACAGTCTTGCAATATTCAGCTGTTCTACATCTCGTAGGTAGGCCACTCGGTATTCCATGAGCATCCGTAGGTAACCAAGACTCTTCAGTTCCTATGGTGAAGAACAACACTATACCATTCTTGTCAGGTATCCAATCTGGGTGATCACGTGGTCCGCTCACTTTCACCACACCGGACTTCTTTACCATTAGTTGCATGGCTTGGCCATTTCTCTCAATGAGCTTTCTCACCAGAGCATGAGAGACCTGGATGACTTCTTCCCGCAGACTCTGAGCTCACTTCATAAGCTTCAGCTGTCTAGCGGCTTCTTCAGTCTTCAACTGGATCATCAGCTTTGTGAGAATGCATCAAAAGTGCATGTAATTTAGGACAGCCACTTGCTTCACTGTGACTTCTGTTGTCGACAGGACCACCAGCTGTTTGGCTTCTGAAGTCCAGTACACCTTACAGGCTCCAACGGCCTTCTTCATGCACTGACTCTCTGGTGCATTCTTCTCTCAAGTCCTCCAGTACAACTATGAGGCATTTGTATAGAGGAGTTTCTGTCATACTACTGGTCCCCTCCAGTTCCCCTGGCTTAGGTTTCAGGGCCAACCAACTTTTGGCTTCTTCAGCACGTTTGCCAGGGAGGAACACTGAGCGCTCTACCTTCTCCAAGGTGGCCTTGTTCCTCATCTGGTATGCGGCCAGGCGACTTTTGAGGTCAGAGACTTCCTCCTCAAGTTCAGCTATTCTCCTCTCAGCAGCTCGTCTTTGAACCCCTTCCTGCTTCAACTGCTCTTCTTCTAGTAGAATTCTTGGAGACCTCTCCGTCTCCAAAGCACCCACTGGATTCTCGACAGCTTGGCTCCACAGCTTCACTTGTCTCAAGTGGCCCTGGAGCATCTCCATGAGCTCCCTTATCTTGGCTCTGACATCCACCGGACCAGGTAAGCTCACAACATTCGAGGAGGTATTCAATTCACCCCTCACTTTCTCAGTGGCTTCTTCCACTTCTGCAGTTACCTCCCCCTCTTAGGGTCTGGCAGCACCCCTATCAACCTCGGGCAGATCTTCTTGTGCCTGTCCAGAGGTCTCCGGTTCTGCATTTACCAGCCCATCTGTGGGTTCGGCAGCACCCCTGGCAACCTCATCCACATCTCCATTTGCCTCTATAGTGTTATCTTCAGAGATTTTCTCACCCTCCATCTCTTCAACCTGCTCCAAAACCTTCTCTACCGTGGTGCTGTTTCCACTTCCAGTCACCCCAGAGGTGGGTCAATTATTGGTTTGCTCTTCATGACCATCTAGGACTCTTGCTCCACTAGCTCTCCCCAAGATTTCTTCTCCTACAGCGCCACAACCTGACCGACTGTCAGCTGCTTGTACAGGCAAGGGGGCGACACCCATACCGTCTTCCTGGGTGACTCTTTTTCCTTATCTTTCACTTGAACGGTAGTGTTATCCCACTGTGTCAATTCTTTGGACAGCACAATATCGATCTCAGCCCCAGTGGTTTCTACGGGCAATAACACTTCACCTTCCATTCTGTTATTCTCGGTGTCTGGAAGAGAACTCACACATGGCATAGAAGCACATGACATTATATTGTCATCTGGGGTCACCTGAGCAGCTTTTTTGTGGCGCTTGCTCCTTTTGCAATGGGAGGATTTTCCATCATTGATAGGGCCTTTCTTACTGTACTCCCTTTCTTTCTCAGAGTCACAGTCACCCCTGAGTCTGTGTTATACTGCAGTCTGGTGAACCCCCAAGTCACTCTCTAACTTGGTGTGAGCTCCATTTTTTTTAGCTACAACGTCACTATCAATCACTAACAAAATTCTAGAGTCCATTATATTAAATATATTGTTAGCCGCATCATCTCACTAGAAGTCATTTTTACCATATAAAGATAAACAGCAATCTCCACACCACATTTTAGATATAAAGTTGCAAATTATTTTTATTAGTCATAGGATCAAAAGTTCACACTCCATAAAACCATCCCCTAAAAGCAACCCCAAAGCAGTCACAGTGTGGTCTGCTTCTTTCCTCATCGTGTCGCTACGTTGGGAAGACCCATCATTTTCTTTGGTCACCCCTAACTCTAAGCTATTTATATTAGAGAAAAAGGAGCACCACTAAATATCCATAAATTAATCATGGGTGCCCTAACTCTAGGCTGTCACACTTATGGGGTACAAACTCATTATAACACATAACTACAGTGTTGGCAAAAAGTATTGACACCCTTGCAATTCTGTCAGATAATACTCAGTTTCTTCCTGAAAATGTTTGCATTCCACACCAAACATATAAAAAGGGGGTGGACAAAGGTATTGGCACCCTTAAAAAAATCATGTGATGCTTCTCTAATTTGTTTAATTACAGCACCTGTAACTTTCATGTGGCACCTAACAGGTGTTGGCAATAACTAAATCACACTTGCAGCCAGTTGACATGGATTAAAGTTGACTCTGTCCTGTGTCCTTGTGTGTACCACATTGAGCATGGAGAAAAGAAAGAAGACCAAAGAACTGTCTGAGGACTTGAGAAACCAAATTGTGAGGAAGCATGAGCAATCTCAAGGCTACAAGTCCATGTCCAAAGACCTGAATGTTCCTGTGTCTACTGTGCGCAGTGTCATCAAGAAGTTTAAAGCCCATGGCACTGTGGCTAACTTCCCTAGATGTGGACGGAAAAGAAAAATTGACAAGAGATTTCAACGCAAGATTGTGCGGATGGTGGATAAAGAACCTCAACTAACATCCAAACAAGTTCAAGCTGCTCTGCAGTCCGAGGGTACAACAGTGTCAACCCGTACTATCCGTCGGTGTCTGAATGAAAAGGGACTGTATGGTAGGAGACCCAGGAAGACCCCACTTCTTACCCCGAGACATAAAAAAGCCAGGCTGGAGTTTGCCAAAACTTACCTGAGAAAGCCTAAAATGTTTTCGAAGAATGTTCTCTCTTTTTGGGCAAAGGCATCAACATAGAGTTTACAGGAGAAAAAAGAGGCATTCAAAGTAAAGAACACGGTCCCTACAGTCAAACATGCCGGAGGTTCCCTGAAGTTTTGGGGTTGCTTTGCTGTCTCTGGCACTGGACTGCTTGACCGTGTGCATGGCATTATGAAGTCTGAAGACTACCAACAAATTTTGCAGCATAATGTAGGGCCCAGTGTGAGAAAGCTGGTTCTCCCTCAGAGGTCATGGGTCTTCCAGCAGGACAATAACCCAAAACACACTTCAAAAAGCACTAGAAAATGGTTTGAGAGAAAGGACTGGAGACTTCTAAGGTGGCCAGCAATGAGTCCAGACCTGAATCCCATCGAAAAACCTGTGGAGAGATCTAAAAATGGCAGTTTGGAGAAGGCACCCTTCAAATATCAGGGATCTGGAGCAGTTTGCCAAAGAAGAATGGTCTAAAATTCCAGCAGAGCATTGTAAGAAACTCATTGATAGTTACCGGAAGCGGTTGATCGCAGTTATTTTGGCTAAAGGTTGTGCAGCCAAGTATTAGGCTGAGGGTGCCAATACTTTTGTCCGGCCCATTTTTGGAGTTTTGTGTGAAATGATCAATGCTTTGCTTTTTGCTTCATTCTCTTTGGTGTTTTTTCATTTAAGACAAATTAAATAAAGATAATAATACCAAAGAACTTGTGATTGCAATCATTTTCAGGAAGAAACTGAGTATTATCTGACAGAATTGCAGGGTGTCAATACTTTTGGCCAACACTGTATATCACAGGCAACCCTTTTAGCCTCACACTGTAACATAGCCTCCGTAGGACTGTTCTGGCTCTTACCTGAGCAGCTAGACACAAGTCCTTGCTCCCACAAGTCCAAAAATAATTTAGAGTCATGGCCTATTATGACTGGACACACTAAGTCTGAGACTACTCCAACATCGGGTCGCTCAAGATCATCGTCCATCTCAAGGATTGCTCTGCCCAGTGGGTACTCTTTAGTGGTCCCATGACTACAGCGTCCTTCTATTCGCTGTCCGGGCATCAGACGGATTTTAGGTGTGGCCCAAACTAGGTTAACCAAGTTCCTCAGGTCTAGAATACCAGACATTTTCCATTCAGTTTCACAGAACACATCTGTGACCCTAAGTTGGATGGACTGTCTAAACCGCAGATTGAACATCGGTAAGAAGGGCCCCAGAGTTCCCGGCTCCAGTCGATCTGCTCAGAGTTGGAATGCTCTGCCCCCTTTCAGGCAACCACCACTTTTTAGGTCTCAACCCCCTTTTGGGCAACCACTAATTCCTAGGACTCCACCCCCTTTTGGGCCATTATCCCCTTCAGGGACACCTTCCCCTCTTGCAACACCACCCTCTTTTGGGTAACCCAGTCTATAGGGAATATTGTCTGGGGACATGTTGCAGGCGCTGCTGGCTCTGCAAGAGGTTTTCAGGAGCTCCTCCATGTTGCCAGGCTTCTCCAGCTGCAATGAGACAAAAAACAGGAGGCGCGCTCCAATGGGTAATACCCGATGTTTTTAGGTGGAGGGGGGTAGAATAACACTAACCTTTCCTGGTTGTACCGCCTGTACAACCAGGATCTCCAGCCTGTGGTGTGTTACTGCTCACCAAGCAGAGCCTAGCATTTCCTGGATGGCCGGATCACGTGACTGTGACATCATCAAAGGTCCTTCAGTCTCTGAATACCAATCTCACTGGAAATTTTCGTGAGCCCACGACTCACAGCCAGTCACTTGACTCCTCCCACCTACACCTGGGTTGAGTGCGTTCTATAACTTCGTGGCCCCTCCGAGCCACAGTCAGATGCTTGCTTCCACGTCTGGGCACCTGTGTTATTGCCCCAGCAACCAAGCTTATCTTCCAACAAGACAATGATCCCAAACATAAAGCAAAATCTACAGTGGAATGATTCAAAAATAAACGTATCCAGGTGTTAGAATGGCCAAGTCAAAGTTCAGACCTGAATCCAATCGAGAATATGTGGAAAGAGCTGAAAACTGCTGTTCACAAACGCTCTCTATCCAACCTCACCGAGCTCCAGCTGTTTTGCAAGGAAGAATGAGCAAGAATTTCAGTCTCTCGATGTGCAAAACTGATAGAGAGATACCCCAAGTGTCTTGCAGCTGTAATCACAGCAAAAGGTGGCACTACAAACTATTAACTCAAGGGGGCTGAATAATATGGCTCACCCCACTTTTGAGTTTTTGTTAAAAAAGTTTAAAATATCCAATAAATTTCATTCCAGTTCACGATTGTGTCCCACTTGTTGATTCTTCACACAAAAAATTAGAATTTATATCTTTATGTTTGAAGCCTGAAATGTGGCGAAAGGTTGAAAAGTTCAAGGGGGCCGAATACTTTCACAAGGCACTGTATATTTCTATACAAACAAAGATATTTTTCTCTACTCCAAGTGTATTGACATTTCTCTAATATAATCAGTATAGCCTTACTGAGAAGTAATTCAGTCAACTTTGACTAGTTTAAAAGATGCTTAAATATAGAAAATACATAGTAATTCTTGTTCTACTACCTTTCCTACCTAATATGACTATGTAATTAAGGAAATAATAATGGTAGCCTAAGTGTTCCTTTTTTGAGGACTGCCTGAACATACCAGCGGTAGAGGGGAAAATTGAAAAAGTCATAATCAAGCTGCTTTCTGCGATGACTGTACGTTCCATCATGCCTTGTGTAGAAAGTAACAATCAAACATTCCTAAGCTACCATTACATGTCATTTTTCTTCAGGAACATCTTGAATTTAAATATTGAAAACCATAGCCCTAAACTTATAATGAATACAGGGTAATGAAATATTCCATTCCAGCTCTTTCATGTTCGGTGGGTTTATACAGTGGCATTCGAAAATGCATCAAACAACTGTATTGAAATTTCAGTAACAGCAGAGTGAGAACACAAATGATTTCTGTTATCTGCAGCTTTGACATTTTTAGAAATGTTAAATAATTCAAACATTATGTATCCAAATATTTCTTCTAAATATGTCCAAAATAATATTATCATTCTTTGCAGAGAAAGGATGCTATGGAGCAGACATCCCTATCGTTCTGGCCTTGTGAGCCGCATTCAGCTCTGAAAAAAGGAGCAGATAGATGTGGCTCCCAACCCTCTCTTATTACTGAACTAGTAAAAAGGCCCGATGCAATTGCATCGGGAGCAGGGTGAAATGAATTGTGTGTATACAGGCGGGTCAGTGGCTAGCAGAGTATACAGGCAGCTCTGTGGGTAGCAGAGTATACAGGCGGGTCTGTGGGTAGCGGAGTATACAGGTGGGTTTGTGGGTAGCAGATTAAACATGCCGCTGTGTGGGTAGCAGAGTATAGAGAAGGCTCTGTGGGTAGCAGATTGTACAGGTGGCTCTGTGGGTAGCAGATTGTACAGGTGGCTCTGTGGGTAGCAGAGTATACAGGCAGCTCTGTGGGTAGCAGAGTATACAGGTGGCTCTGTGGGTGGCAGAGTATACAGGCGGCTCTGCGGGTAGCAGAGTATGATGTGGCGGGAGGCTGGAGGGGTGAGGAGAGCAGAGGATAGAGAGGTGAGGAGAGCAGAGGATGGAGGGATGAGGAGAGGTCCGGCTGGAGGGGTGAGGAGAGGTCCGGCTGGAGGGGTGAGGAGAGGTCCGGCTGGAGGGGTGAGGAGAGGTCCGGCTGGAGGGGTGAGGAGAGGTCCGGCTGAAGGGGTGAGGAGAGGTCCGGCTGGAGGGGTGAGGAGAGATGTGGCTCTGTGGGTAGCAGAGTATACAGACAGCTCTGTGGGTAGCAGAGTATCGAGGCAGCTCTGTGGTCAGCAGAGTATACAGGCGGCTGTGTGAGTAGCAGAGTATAGAGGCGGGTCTGTGGGTAGCAGAGTATACAGGCGGCTCTGTGGGTAGAAGAGTATAGAGGCGGCTCTGTGGGTAGCAGAGTATAGAGGCGGCTCTGTGGGTAGCAGAGTATACAGGCGGCTCTGTGGGTAGCAGAGTATACAGGCGGCTCTGTGGGTAGCAGAGTATACAGGCGGCTCTGTGGGTAGCAGAGTATACAGGCGGCTCTGTGGGTAGCAGAGTATACAGGCGGCTCTGTGGGTAGCAGAGTATACAGGTGGCTCTGTGGGTAGCAGAGTATACAGGCGGCTCTGTGGGTGGCAGAGTATACAGGCATCTGTGGTGGTGGCAGAGTATACAGGCGGCTGTGGTGGTGGCAGAGTGTACAGGCGTGTGTGGTGGTGGCAGAGTGTACAGGCGTGTGTGGTGGTGGCAGAGTGTACAGGCGTGTGTGGTGGTGGCAGAGTGTACAGGCATGTGTGGTGGTGGCAGAGTATACAGGCGTGTGTGGTGGTGGCAGAGCATACAGACGTGTGTGGTGGTGGCAGAGTATACAGGCGTCGGTGGTGGTGGCAGAGTATACAGGCGTCGGTGGTGGTGGCAGAGTATACAGGCATCGGTGGTGGGGGCAGAGTATACAGGCGTCGGTGGTGGCGGCAGAGTATACAGGCGTCGGTGGTTGCGGCAGAGTATACAGGCGTCGGTGGTGGTGGCGGCAGAGTATACAGGCATCTGTGGTGGTGGCGGCAGAGTATACAGGCGTGTGTGGTGGTGGTGGCAGAGTATACAGGCGTGAGTGGTGGTGGCAGAGTATACAGGCGTCTGTGGTGGTGGCAGAGTATACAGGCGTCTGTGGTGGTGGCAGAGTATACAGGCGTCTGTGGTGGTGGCAGAGTATACAGGCGTCTGTGGTGGTGGCAGAGTATACAGGCATCTGTGGTGGTGGCGGCAGAGTATACAGGCGTGTGTGGTGGTGGTGGCAGAGTATACAGGCGTGTGTGGTGGTGGCGGCAGAGTATACAGGCGTGTGTGGTGGTGGCGGCAGAGTATACAGGCATGTGTGGTGGTGGCGCCAGAGTATATAGGTGTCTGTGGTGGTGGCGGCAGAGTATACAGGCGTCTGTGGTGGTGGCGGCAGAGTATACAGGCGTCTGTGGTAGTGGCGGCAGAGTATACAGGGATCTGTGGTGGTGGCGGCAGAGTATACAGGCATCTGTGGTGGTGGCGGCAGTGTATACAGGCATCTGTGGTGGTGGCGGCAGAGTATACAGGCATCTGTGGTGGTGGCGGCAGAGTATACAGGCATCTGTGGTGGTGGCAGAGTATACAGGCATGTGTGGTGGTGGCAGAGTATACAGGCATGTGTGATGGTGGCAGAGTATACAGGTGTCTGAGGTGGTGGCAGAGTATACAGGTGTCTGTGATAGTGGCAGAGTATACAGGTGTCTGTGATGGTGGCAGAGTATACAGGCGTGTGTGGTGGTGGCAGAGTATACAGGCGTCTGTGATGGTGGCAGAGTATACAGCTATCTGTGGTGGTGGCAGAGTATACATGTGTCTGTGGTGGTGGCAGAGTATACAGGTGTCTGTGGTGGTGGCAGAGTATACAGGTGTCTGTGGTGGTGGCAGAGTATAGAGGCATCTTTGGTGGTTGTGGCAGAGTATACAGGTGTCTGTGGTGGTGGGGGCAGATGGGGTGTTGTCAGAGGCCAGCACAGCCACCCCTTTAGTCGCTGCTGAGGACCGGCGGGTGGGGGGGGATGCTGCACGACCACCCCTATAGTAGGCTGCGGGTGACAAGGTATACAGAGTATACAGGCGTCTTTGGTGGTTGCAGAGTATACAGGCGTCTGTGGTGGTGGCAGAGTATACAGGCGTCTGTGGTGGTGGCAGAGTATACAGGCGTGTGTGGTGGTGGTGGGAGAGTATACAGGCATCTGTGGTGGTGGCAGAGTATACAGGCGTGTGTGGTGGTGGCGGCAGAGCATACAGGTGTGTGTGGTGGTGGCGGCAGAGCATAGAGGTGTCTGTGGTGGTGGCGGCAGAGAATACAGGCATCTTTTTTGGTGGCGGCAGAGTATAGAGGCATCTGTGGTGGTGGCGGCAGAGTATACAGGCATCTGTGGTGGTGGCAGAGTATAGAGGTGTCTGTGGTGGTGGCAGAGTATACAGGTGTCTGAGGTGGTGGCAGAGTATACAGGTGTCTGTGGTGGTGGCAGAGTATACAGGTATCTGTGGTGGTGGCAGAGTATACAGGCGTGTGTGGTGGTGGCGGGAAAGTATACAGGCATCTGTGATGGTGGCAGAGTATACAGGTATCTGTGGTGGTGGCAGAGTATACATGTGTCTGTGGTGGTGGCAGAGTATACAGGTGTCTGTGGTGGTGGCAGAGTATACAGGTGTCTGTGGTGGTGGCAGAGTATAGAGGCATCTTTGGTGGTTGTGGCAGAGTATACAGGTGTCTGTGGTGGTGGCAGAGTATACAGGCAGGTGTGGTGGTGGGGGCAGAGGGGGGTGTTGTCAGAGGCCAGCACCGCCACCCCTTTAGTCGCTGCTGAGGACCGGCGGGTGGGGGGGGGATGCTGCACGGCCACCCCTATAGTAGGCTGCGGGTGACAAGGTATACAGAGTATACAGGCGTCTTTGGTGGTTGCAGAGTATACAGGCGTCTGTGGTGGTGGCAGAGTATACAGGCGTCTGTGGTGGTGGCAGAGTATACAGGCGTGTGTGTGGTGTGGCAGAGTATACAGGCATCTGTGGTGGTGGCAGAGTATACAGGCGTGTGTGTGGTGGTGGCGGCAGAGTATACAGGCGTGTGTGGTGGTGGCGGCAGAGCATACAGGTGTGTGTGGTGGTGGCGGCAGAGCATAGAGGTGTCTGTGGTGGTGGCGGCAGAGAATACAGGCATCTTTTTTGGTGGCGGCAGAGTATAGAGGCATCTGTGGTGGTGGCGGCAGAGTATACAGGCATCTGTGGTGGTGGCAGAGTATAGAGGTGTCTGTGGTGGTGGCAGAGTATACAGGTGTCTGAGGTGGTGGCAGAGTATACAGGTGTCTGTGGTGGTGGCAGAGTATACAGGTATCTGTGGTGGTGGCAGAGTATACAGGCGTGTGTGGTGGTGGCGGGAGAGTATACAGGCATCTGTGGTGGTGGCAGAGTATACAGGCGTGTGTGGTGGTGGCAGAGTATACAGGGATCTGTGGTGGTGGCGGCAGAGTATAGAGGCAACTGTGGTGGTGGAGGCAGAGTATACAGGCGTATGTAGTGGTGGCGGAAGAGTATACAGGCATGTGTGGTGGTGGCGGCAGAGCATACAGGTGTGTGTGGTGGTGGGGGCAGAGCATAGAGGTGTCTGTGGTGGTGGTGGCAGAGTATACAGGCATCTTTGGTGGTGGCGGCAGAGTATACAGGCATGTGTGGTGGTGGCAGAGTATACAGGCGTGTGTGGTGGTGGCAGAGTATACAGGCGTGTGTGGTGGTGGCAGAGTATACAGGTGTCTGAGGTGGTGGCAGAGTATACAGGTGTGTGTGGTGGTGGCAGAGTATACAGGTGTCTGTGGTGGTGGCAGGGTATACAGGTGTCTTTGGTGGTGGCAGAGTATACAGGTGTCAGTGGTGGTGGCAGAGTATACAGGTGTCTGTGGTGGTGGCAGAGTATAGAGGCGTGTGTGGTGGTGGCGGGTGAGTATACAGGCATCTTTGGTGGTGGCAGAGTATACAGGCGTGTGTGGTGGTGGCAGAGTATAGAGGCATCTGTGGTGGTGGCGGCAGAGTGTACAGGCGTGTGTGGTGGTGGCGGCAGAGTATACAGGCGTGTGTGTTGGTGGCGGCAGAGCATACAGGTGTGTGTGGTGGTGGTGGCAGAGCATAGAGGTGTCTGTGGTGGTGGTGGCAGAGTATAGAGGCATCTGTGGTGGTGGCGGCAGAGTATAGAGGCATCCGGGGATGGTGGCGGCAGAGTATACAGGCGTGTGTGGTGGTGGCGGCAGAGTATACAGGCGTGTGTGGTGGTGGGGGCAGAGCATACAGGTGTGTGTGGTGGTGGCGGCAGGGCATAGAGGTGTCTGTGGTGGTGGCGGCAAAGTATACAGGCATCTTTGGTGGTGGTGGCAGAGTATACAGGCATCTGTGGTGGTGGCAGAGTATACAGGCGTGTGTGGTGGTGGCAGAGTATACAGGTGTCTGTGGTGGTGGCAGAGTATACAGGTGTCTGTGGTGGTGGCAGAGTATACAGGTGTCTGAGGTGGTGGCAGAGTATACAAGTGTCTGTGGTGGTAGCAGAGTATACAGGTATCTGTGGTGGTGGCAGAGTATACAGGCGTGTGTGTGGTGGTGGCGGGAGAGTATACAGGCATCTGTGGTGGTGGCAGAGTATAGAGACGTGTGTGGTGGTGGCAGAGTATACAGGCGTCTGTGGTGGTGGCAGAGTATACAGGCGTGTGTGGTGGTGGCAGAGTATACAGGCGTGTGTGGTGGTGGCAAAGTATACAGGCGTGTGTGGTGGTGGCAGAGTATACAGATGTCTGTGGTGGTGGCAGAGTATACAGGCGTGTGTGTGGTGGTGGTGGCAGAGTATACAGGCGTGTGTGGTGGTGGCAGAGTATACAGGCGTGTGTGGTGGTGGCAGAGTATACAGGTGTCTGTGGTGGTGGCAGAGTATACAGGCGTGTGTGGTGGTGGCAGAGTATACAGGCGTGTGTCGCGGCGCTCCAGCAAGGCAGGGGTAAAAAAAAAAAAATATATATTATGCTCACCTGACCCTGAGCCCCCGCCGTCTTCCTCCAGGCTCCCGGTGGCTCCCGCAGGCTCCCGGTGCCTGCAGAGCTCTTCTACAGCAGTTCAGGACCTGCGGTGATGTCAGAATCACGTGACCCGCGGCTACCATGGAGTAAGCTGGTGTCACGTGACTCTGACATCACCGCAGGTCCTGTACTGGTGTAGAAGAGCTCTGCAGGCATCGGGAGCCTGCGGGAGCCACCGGGAGGCTGGAGGAAGACGGCGGGAGACGGCGGGGGCTCGGGGAGAGGTGAGGAAATCTTTTTTTTTTTACAATAGTGCGGCTGCGGCTCGCGATGACGCTGCGCGTCATCGCTCGCAGTGCCGCAAAGCATCTTGGGATTGGGCTACAACGCCCAAATCCCAAAACTGCCGATTATATAAGTAGATGTTGCTTGTGAGCCACCTCCAGCTCCCACCCCTGACAGTAGTAACACTCAGAGCCCCCATTACCAGTATAGTGATAGCCAAAGCTTGTCCACAGAAATCACACACAGGTAGTGTACTAAGATCCAGGGTTTCCTACCTTACCCTTATTAATATCTGCTTTACTATGTGGGTCACAATCAGGGACCTGCTCTTCATAGCTGTTCACTAGACCTTGTGCACCAAGCTAGAAGACAGGCTCAAACCACAAATCACGGCCTGGGAGCTACATGTCCCTCTCGAGCCACAGATTGGGGACAGCTACTATAGAATAATCTTGTGATATTGTTAAAAATAAACAATACAGTACCTCATGAACTATTGTGCATTTCTTACATGTTTTGTCATTATAAAAATCCATATACACTTTTCTGAAACATATTATCGTCTAGATTCCATAGAACAATGTAGTTCTCATCTCTATTTATGATAGTGGGGGGTCTGCCTATGAAAGTTTTCAATGTAGCCCCACATTCACTGAATGAATTAGGTATTAGGCCACAGAAGTAAGTTATCCACTAATGATAGAAGGAGATTAATGAGATGGGATTACTTCTTTAGGAGACATTCTCGCCAGTGAACTAGCAGCAATAGTTCAAGTTATCCAACAGAAGTTTTAGTATATAAAATATACTTTCTCCATTTATATACACAACACAACAATATGCATACAGTAAGAGCAAAATTATTATTATTATTTATTTATAGAGCACTATTGATTCTATGGTGCTGTACATGAGAAAGGATTACATACAAACAAGTTAAAAATACAACGAGCAAACTAACAGTGACAGACTGATACAGAGGGAAGAGAGGACCCTGCCCTGGTGGGCTTACATTCTATAGGGCAGTGGGGAGGGAGACAGTAGGTTCTGCTCTAGTGGTGGTGGAGCACTAGGTCCAGTGGTGGTGGAGCATTGAGGCCAGTGGTGGTGAGGTGGCACCGTGGTCATTGCAGGCTGTAGGCTGTTTTGAAGAGATGGGTTTGCAAGTTCCGCTTGAAGTTCCGAGTGTGGGGAACAGTCAGACGTTTTAGGGTGCAGAATTCCAGAGAATGGGGGATGCTCAGGAGTCTTGCAGGCGGTTAGATGAGGAACGTACAAGTGTGGAGGAAAGAAGGAGGTCTTGGGAGAATCGAAGATTATGAGTTGGATGATATCAGGAGATTAGTTCAGAGGTAAATGGGGGGACAGTTTATGGACTACTTTGTAAATCCGTGTTGGTAGTTTGAATTGGATAATCTGGTGAATTGGGAGCCAGTGGAGGGATTTGCAAAGGGGAGAAGTGGAGAAATAGCGTGGAGAGAGGTGGATTAGTCGAGCAGCAGAGTTAAGGACAGATTGGAGAGGTGCAAGAATGTTAGCAGGGAGGTCACAGGGGAGGAGGTTGCAGTAGTTGAGACGGGAGATTATGAGGGCATGCACTAGTAGTTTAGTAGATTGAGGGTTGTGGAACAGACGGATTCTGGAAATATTTTTGAGTTGCAGGCGGCAGGAGGTGGCAAGGGCTTGGATGTGCGGTTTGAAGGACAGGGCAGAGTCAAGGGTTACTCCGAGGCAGCGGACTTCAGGTACAGGGCAAAGTGTGATGTCATTTATTGTGATAGATAGATCTGATAAGTAAGGTGTGTGAGATGGGGAAAAGATGATGAGTTTGATTTTGTTTACATTGAGTTTTAGGAAGCGAGAGGATAAGAAGGAGGATATGGCAGGACAGAGCCTTGAGGGACCCCAACAGAGATGGGATGGGGCGAGGATGTCATGTGGGAGAGGGAGACGCTAAATGTGCGGTTGGAAAGGTAGGAGGAGATTCAGGAGAGGGCAAGGTCAGTGATACCAATGGAATAGAGGATCTGTAATAGGAGACTATTATAATTCTCCCTCACATACAGTATAAAATGTGTACCTACCTCATTGCCCATTGTCTGATACTTTGTGCCTTCATCGCACTGCATATCTATCTGAGTGTTTACTGTAGGCCAGGGCCTACTCATGGCTGGAAATCCTGACCTAGAGTGAGCACTTGGCTGTGACTACCTACCACAGTCTCCAAAATCCCAAAGGTCATTATTTCAGAAAAATAAAGTAGGGAGGATGAAGGGTTAAAAACCACACTGTTGTATTCCTTGAGACATCAAAGGATGAATATGATATTGATTCATAAGTCAACGCTATTCAGGACTCCCTTAAATGCCTTGAAACATGGCAATATTGCATTGATTTGTCCTGATGAAGAGGCCAGGGAGCCCTGAAACGTGTTGACTAATAAATCAATATTTTAATCTACTGTTTTAAATCTTCTGGAATACAGCAGCGCGATGTTTAACCCTTCATCCTCCCTACTTTATATGCACCATGCTGCGGACTGCAGCAGCTGTGATCTGCTTTTATAGTGGTTGTGACTCTCACAACCACACAAGGTGAAGCCTCTGATACCTATTTAGGTCATATTTTATCTCTAAGACCCTTCATTCTCCCTACTTTAATTTTCTGAGATAATGACATTTGGGTTTTCATTGGCTGTAAGCCATAATCATCAACATTTACAGAAATAAACACATGAAATAGATCACTTTGCTTGCAATGACTCTATATAATATATGCATTTCACTTTATGTATTGAATTACTTAAAGGGAACCTGTCACCCCAAATCACCCTTCTAAGCTCTAAATACATGTCCCTGCAGCATTACAAAACATTCCTACACATCCCTTTGTGAGGTTTTTGTCAAATATGAAAGTACTATAAAGTCGTTTGTAAACTTACTAAATCCTTGGCAGTGGGGCGTTCCCAAGCCTCTTTGTCTGCTGGGCGGGTTCCCTGTGCCACTGTAAAAAGCCCTAATGGGCGTCATTTCAAAGTTCCTAGCGCGGGCACAATTCAGAATCTCGCGCCCGCGACGTCACGGTCATGTGATGCCGGAACACGTCATTTCCGGGCGGCCGGGGCGCTGTTGTATAACGCGCATCGGCCGACTTCAGCATGAAGTCACAGCATGTCACAGACCGAGAGCGAGGGTGACACAGGGGAGGGAGGGGGAGTTCACTGGAGCCTGCGCACCTGCCTCTCTCTGTGGACGCGCACTGGCCAACCTCAGCGCATGCGCAGATCGCATGCTGAAGTCGGCCGGTGCGCGTCATACAACAGCGCCCCGGCCGCCCGGAAATGACGCGTCCCGGCATCACATGACCGTGACGTCGCGGGCGCGAGATTCTGAATTGTGCCCGCGCTAGGAACTTTGAAATGACGCCCATTAGGGCGTATTACAGTGGCACAGGGAACCCGCCCAGCAGACAAAGAGGCTTGGGAATGCCCCACTGCCAAGGATTTAGTAAGTTTACAAACGACTTTATAGTACTTTCATATTTGACAAAAAACTCACAAAGGGATGTGTAGGAATGTTTTGTAATGCTGCAGGGACATGTATTTAGAGCTTAGAAGGGTGATTTGGGGTGACAGGTTCCCTTTAAATAAATTCGCTTTTTGTTATATTCTAATTCTTTGAGATGCCCCTGTAGACTCAAAGGTGGAACTCATGCACATTCTGTTAAAACTGTTGATGGGACTAATAGACTCCTAAAGCCAATGTGCTAATGCAATGGCTGCCAAAAATTAGAAGGAGGGACTGGAATAAACCCTGAAAAGACATGCAATCTATTAGTCCCAACAATAGTAAAGCCTATGCACTTTGTGGGAAAACTGCCAAAAATAAAAAAGAATGATTAAAATAAAACCTGAAAAAAATGCAAAGGAAGACCTCAGAAAAATGTATTTTCCAATAATTATAACAGCAGCGGGATACCCACAGTAGTAAATAATATGCAATATGTGTAAGGCTGGGGTCACAGTACCATTTTTCACATGCATTTTTGGAGACCTGCGTTTTCAAAAACGCATGTAAAAAACGCACCCATAGGCCCCCATGTTAAAAAACGCATGCCCTAATAGCCAAAAAGCATGTGTGACTGTCCCATGCGTTTTTGGAGCATATCCAAAAACGCATGCGTTTCTGTAGAAAACGCATGCGTTTTTGCAGAAAACGCATGCGTTTTTATAACATGGGTTCCTATGGAAAACGCATGCAAAAACGCATGTACAGTTAGTACCTTTTAGTGCCATTCAAAAACGCATGCGTTTCCCATAGGAGCCCATGTTAACAAAAACGCATGCGTTTCCGGAAACGCTTGCGTTTTTGTTAATATGGGATCCTATGGGAAACGCATGCATTTTTGAATGGCACTAAAAGGTACTAACTGTACATGCGTTTTTGCATGCGTTTTCCATAGGAACCCATGTTATAAAAACGCATGCGTTTTCTACAAAAACGCATGCGTTTTTCAAAACGCTCAAAAAAATACTACAAGCACTATTTTTAGGTGCAGATTCAAAAACGCACCCAAAAACGCAGGGAGCAATCACACACCTTACAAAACTCATGCTGACATGAAAAAAAGCATGGGTTTTGTTAAATCACTTAAAAAAACGCATGGCAACTGTGACCACAGCCTAAGTCACCATTTGACTTTTTGAAAATTGCTAAATTGTCTGGACTAAACAGCACGTCATGTCTGGAGAGCCCCTCATGAACCTAAACAATGGAAAACCAACATAAGTGACCCCATTATGGAATCAACTTATCTAGATGTGTGTTGAACACTTTGAGCTTCCAAGTGCTTCACAGAATTTCATAACATTGAGCCGTGAAAAAAAATAAATCACATTTTACCTGAAAAATGTTCTTCTGACTCCAATTTTCTTTGTTTTCAGAAAAGTAAGAGAAACATCTCCCACAAAAATGTTCTTTTGGCGAAAAGAAAGCCTGATAATGTGTTACACAATTAACCTGAACATGAACATACCACACATGTGACATTGGCCACACCACAGCACTCAGAAGGGAAGGAGTGCCATTTGATTTTGGATCACAAATTTCCTAGAATAGATTGCAGACTCGATTTGCTAATCCTCTAAACGTCAGAACAGCAGAAACGCCCTCAAGCGACTACATTTTGGAAACTGCATACCTCTGGCAATTCATCTATGAGGATAGTGATTTGGCTCTGGAAAACACCCATGACGTCAAAGGCAGTGAATTTTGCAGAATTAAATATTGCTGTACATTGTATTGCCCATACATTGTGCCCAGATCATGGTTCTGTAGACACAAACACCGTAAGTGAAGTGGGCGTCCTCACTACAATGTCAAACATGTAGACATTAAGGCTACGTTCACATGTTCAGTTTTTGGTCGGTTTTTGTAAGCCAAAACCAGGAGTAGGTGAAAAATAATAATAATAATTTTATTTATATAGCGCCAACATATTACGCAGCACTTTACAATTCAGAGTGGACATATACAAACACTATGAGACAATACAGAGTAACAAAAATTCAAAACCCATGAGGAGTGAGGTCCCTGCTCGTAGGCTTATAATCTATGAGGAAATAGGGGAGGCACAAAGGGTAAATGGTAAAAATTGCCGTCATATATGGCCCAGCCATGAATGTAATAAACAGGGGATTCACGTAACGCTGCATGAACCAGTCACTAGTCGGGATCTGTACAATTACAGATAACGTGCTATATTATGCATGGAGGACAGACAGACAGATAGGCTGGGGTCACAGTTGACATGCGTTTTTTAGTGCCTTTTAAAAACTCGTGCGTTTTAACATGCGTTTTGTCATGTCAGCATGAGTTTTTTAAGGTGTGTGATGGCTCCCTGCGTTTTTAAATCTGCACCAAAAAATAGTGCATGTACTATTTTTTGGCGCGTTTTTATAACATGGGCCCCTATGGAAAACACATGCAAAAACGCATGTACAATTAGTACCAATTAGTGCCATTCAAATACGCATGCGTTTTCCATAGGAGCCCATGTTAAAAAAATGCATGCGTTTTTGAATGGCACTAATTGTACATGCGTTTTTGCATGCGTTTCCCATAAAGCCCCATATTAAAAAACGCATGCGTTTTTGGAAATGCACCAAAAACGCATGGTACTATCACACATGCGTTTTTGCTATTAGGGCATGCGTTTTTTAACATGGGGGCCTATGGGTGCGTTTTTTACATGCATTTTTGAAAACGCAGGTCTCCAATAACGCTTGTGAAAAATGCAACTGTGACCCCAGCCATAGTTTGCAGGTCCAGGGAAGATAGTTAGACAAGTGAGGTGAGGTGATAGGCCACTCTAAAGAGATGCGTACATAAGTGATGACATCCTTCTATTAGGCCATGATGAGTGAACCTTGTCCGAACATGTTTGCCGATTTAAAGTTCAGCCCGAATGTGGCCAATTCGAATCAGGATCAGAAATCTGATCAGTTTCGCCACAATTCAGCGAATGCGGCTTTGTTCAGAAATAAGTTCAAAATTTAAAATGTCCCCAAAACTTTCATTGTTTGGGGACAAGACACTTGCCAGAAGACCCTCTGGCTGGGGGCAACACCTAACTTTAGGCGTGCCCCAGCCATCGGATATACCGGCTTGTATCAAGCTGTATCATTTTTTTGAGCAGCAAATTATTATTTTTTTAAAGCTTCCTGGAGTCTGCAGGTGTTTTAACACCTGCATGGTGGGAATTTTGGAAACAGTGTCAGAAGTGGCAGCAGCTATAAAGTTCAACAACTTTACAATGTCCTTAAAACATCTGTTTAAGATACCTTAATATTTTTTAGGGATTTTTTTTATATATATATATATATATATTTGTTTTATTTCATTTTATTTATTATTATAATTTATTTATTTTTTGGGCGGAGACCAAACCTTTATTATTGCAGAACATCACTAGCTTGTGAGGCCATCTCTTCTAAATTTATGTGACAGCAATTCATATAAAAGTAGCATATGGCCATTATAAGCTTTACACATATGTTCTTATAGGTCTGCTCATGTTCACATTCTAAAAACACTATGCTATGGAAATTGATTCTTGAAAATGTGCAATCGCTATTTCATATCATTCCACACATTTACTATACAGATTTTTGGCAAGTGCACAATTGTGTTATTATATGTATAATTCATATTGAACTTGTTATTGCATTGCTGCAGTACACAGCCCACTCGCTTTATTCATCAGCACTCCAGATGAATTGGTTACCTAAATAAAGTTGTTTTCATCAATATGTCTCCTACAAGTATGTCACTCTCCAATAATCACTGCACCTAGTACCCGCACAAGCTAGTTTTTACTTTGTGGCAAAGTTAATTGGTTGTGTGAGTGACATTACTTCTACAGCACACTGAATTGAAGGGTTAATGAGAGCAGCTGGTCAACAAGGTTGTACAAAAAGTAAGATTAACCACTGATTCATTCTATCTGACTCAGGCCTGGCAGAGAAGTGTCCCTCACGTTGAATTCATCATCTGAGTGCCATATTCCTGCAGGGCAAACCTGTGTGCTATTCTGTGTGCTACACCATGACTCACTTTCTACCATGTGCCGGCCTTACAAATTTGGTGATAGACCACCCGCAAAAGATGGCTAATGTGGAGGAGGTGATCTTCATCACTACCCCAGGCGTAGAGGGCCCAGTCATTTCCAGAGGTCACAGATCGAGCCTTAAGGTACCGTCACACGGGGCAAAATCGTCGGCAACTCAGGGCCATGGCGAAGTTGCAGCAACATCGCTAGTGCGTTGCTACGTGTAACAGAGTGATTGCAACGGCGATAAGTTGCTTGAGCAGAGTTGCCAGGTTTCCCAACATTTTGGGAAACCAGGCGATGTTGCTCAGGCGATCTGCTAGCATTGCTCTGTGTGATACTGCAACAGCGATGTTGAAAGCAACTTACCCCATTCACTGCAATGTTAAATGATCGCTGCCTGGGATGAGTTTAACCCTTGCAGCGATAGTTGCTTTCAACATTGCTGCTGCGTTGCCAGTGATGTTGCTCCATGTGACGGTACCATAAGGCTCGATCTGTGACTTCTGGAAATGACTGGGCCCTCTACCCCTGGGGTAGTGATGAAGATCACCTCCTCCACATTAGTCATCTTTTGCGGTTGATCTATCACCAAATGTGTAAGGCCGGCACATGGTAGAAAGTGAATCACGATCTTGGCAAAGTTTGCATCGCTCGCTCCTGTGAGTTGCCGGCGATGTTGCAGGTGATGCTGCCCCGTGTGACGGTACCTTAAAGCGAACCTGTCACCCCCCCCAGACATCAAAAGCTAACCTATGCACCTTCTGCAGCACTAAGGCTGCATTCAAAGAAGGTGTATATAGCATTTTGTGAGGCTATATTCACTGAAATATACACTTTGATAAAATTAGGCAGTTACCAAGACCGAAGACCGGGAGGCAGGGTTTGCAGTGTCTCTGTGCCGCCCCTGTGTTGTCCATCATCCCTCTTTCACGTCCATTGTCTGATGCCTACACCCCCTCCACGCTCCGTAGCCCGCGCCTGCCTCTCTGTTAGGTTGCCGGGCATGCGCAGTGCGCGCTGCCCGACAACTTCCTTGTGACTTGGCACTTGCGCAGTCCGCCGGCCCCGCAGTGGATTACTCATCATCCTCACTGCGGGGTGGCAAATACGGCGCCTGCGCATTAGCACCGCTGCTAATCCCCACCTGATCCCCACCCTACTCTCCTCAGTGCCGGGTCCTCCGTTTTGATTTCTATTTTGTGACCCGGATATATGAGGTGGGGAGGAGAGAGGCAGTGAGAGGTGGGGATTAGCAGCGGTGCTAATGCGCAGGCGCCGTATTTGCCACCCCGCAGTGAGGATGATGAATAATCCACTGCGGGGCCGGTGGACTGCGCAAGTGCCAAGTCACAAGGAAGTTGTCGGGCAGCGCGCACTGCGCATGCCCCACAACCTAACAGAGCGCAGGCGCGGGCTACGGAGCGTGGAGGGGGTGTAGGCATCAGACAATGGACGTGAAAGAGGGATGATGGACAACACAGGGGCGGCACAGAGACACTGCAAACCCCGCCTCCCGGTCTTCGGTCTTGGTAACTGCCTAATTTTATCAAAGTGTATATTTCAGTGAATATAGCCTCACAAAATGCTATATACACCTTCTTTGAATGCAGCCTTAGTGCTGCAGAAGGTGCATAGGTTAGCTTTTGATGTCTGGGGGGGGGTGACAGGTTCGCTTTAAGAGTGGAACCTTAACATTAGCCTAATGATGGTCTGTTTCTCTTCCATTGAGAGTCCCTTTGACCGGTCTTTGTGGGTTCATTTCAGTTTCCAAATGCAAATGCAACAACAACTTAACAAGAGAATAGTCCATGCAGCCCATTAGAGAGCTTTGAGATATTTTTATAGTTACTTATGGTCTTTTGAAAAAAAAAGCAGCTGCATATTAAAGAGCTGTAATTCCTACATTCTTACTCCAAATAGGATGTGAATACCCTCAATTTAAAGCTGCGAGTCTGCACTTTAAGCATAAATTGATTGTATAACTGAATCTTGACTATATTTTGGTAAACTACAAAAATGCCAACATTTCTGTCACTCTCCAAATATTTATGAATCTTATTGTACGTAATTGTTGCAATATCTACCTTGCGGTATTTTTGCCTTATACAGATTTATTGATTGCATTTCTATGCATATAATATTGCTTATGCTTTATTGATCTTCAAAGATTGGACTTTACTTACCATTTATTGCTGCACCCTAGAATTTGTGTGACTCAGTTGGGTAGGTTGTGTCTGATCACATATGTTTCAGACATCAAGAGATTTTTTTCTATAATCTGTTGTATGTGATTTAAATTTGTCTGCCTAATAATAATGATTATAAAAAAACATACAGCACCACTCTAAAATGCTAAAATATGCGAACATTGAATAAGGGAACTCTGGTATTGCTTTTTTGCTATAGGAATATTTAAATAAAAAGAACACTTAGCCTATGTATTGGCAAATGTATGTGAGCACAATGACCACATCAAGGTGAACTTTCACATTGGGACCCTAACTGTAATTGCAGCTATCTGGGTTAAAACCTATATGTCCTGGCAGAAAGGATCTAACTATAAAGAACGATTGACCCTCCCTGGTCATAGGGTGGAATGCTCACTCAAAAAGATATGTACTACAGATATCTATCTATCTATCTAAAACAGAAAAAAAAAATGCACAGCACTCACAGACTAATGTGAACTGGTGCCAGAAGGGTGATCTAGGGTCGAGATGGAGTCTACCCACTGAGAAGTGGGGGGGTGGACAAGGAGGATAGGGATATAAGCGTAGGACTCATCATGCCTGAAGTCACTTTGTCGCAGTTGATGAGCAAACAGACATTGGCCAATGTGTGTACCAAGAACTTCAGAAATAAAAAGATAAGATTTTGAGTTTTTTGAAAAAAACGTAAGTTTTTTAACTTTTTTCTCAAATATATATAGCTTGTTAGCATTTGTACATCATTGGTAGTAGCTGAGTGCTGCAGAGTACTTTTTTCTAGTTATCTATCTATCTATCTATCTGTAAAAAAAGGGAAAGCAGCACTCCAAATAGTATCCACAGTGCCTTTATTCGGCCCTCAGGTGCATAGTGTGACGTTTCCGGCTCATGAGCCTTTCTTCTAGCACCCAATCTTTTTAGCCATGCTGCTCTTTTCTACTATCTATCTATCTATCTATCTATCTATCTATCTATCTATTTATTTATATAACACTGATCAGCACCTCCAATAGGTGCGAAGAGGGGCCAGCTGAAAACATATTAGAACTACAATAATTCATACAACTCATTTTACCACTTTTTCAAGAACAAAAGGTCTTTCAATGAAGGTGACAAAACATGGCACCTCAGTTCCTGGGACGCTGGGTAAATTTGCAAGATCCGTGCCCAATCAGCCCATAGTCACATTACAACTCAGCAATTTGAATATACCAATATAGTCCAATGCACACAGAGAGACATGTGGCTTTGATTGATAATTCATTGTCTTCTCTCCCCAAGAAAACAGAAGACAACTAGGTATTTTCTATTATTTTTCCTTTTTTTAACTGCCTTTGCATATTTATGCCATCTTATTTTAATCTTTCTATAGCTTTCTTGTAGCATTGTATTTTCTTATTTTAAATCTTAAAACATTAATAAGTTTGATACTTGTATGCTCTAAAAAATCCCTAGCCCTAGAGAGAGTGCGTGGCCCATTTTGATTGTCAGATAGTAGTATATTTCAGAGACTGAACCCATGTGTTTGATTAGTGGTGGCAACGTGTTGTGCAAACTGCATCGGGGTGTGATTTTTGCTCACTTTAGAACCTATAAAAGAGTTTGAGTTCTTTCAGATTCACCTCGTATCCCATCTCTTTCCCATTACACTTGTTCCTTTAGACCTAAAACTTTACACAAAATAACTTTTTTGAAACTGAAGAACAACTTATTTCTTAGTGAAATTAAAGTAAAATTAAGAAGTCGAAGCATCTTCTGAATCTAAAAACTATGACTTACCCAATAATCTTTACTGAATGTGTGCCTTTTGTTTCATGTTCCTTTTCACTCAAACCTGTATATTTGTAGATGCCAGTTTTATACAGAAAGAAGTCTTCATGAACTGTCATTACAGCTGGGAGAAAAAATAAGTTTTATGGTTAAACTTTTTAAAATTATTCATGTAAGTTTCTATAAGCTATTCATTATCACAAAAAGAAATTATACAATAGAAGAGATATGTATTCTGCTTTTCAAATGGTAACAGCAACATAAAAACTGAGTATTCAACTGGGATTTTATTATATTCTAACAGGTTATATTTTTAATTGGTGCTTTTTCTATTGGACTTTTTATGTGGAAAATGATCATAGGCTACAAACCATTAAATTCTCTCCAGTAGTTTCTTAAGGCAGCCGGAAAAATGGAAACATTGGGGGGATCATCATTGAATTTTATTCTCCCCATTGCTTCCATAAGCAGATATCTTCTGCAATAACAACTCAAGTGAAAAGACATTAACAGAAAGAGGAATATATCACATATTGGATTAGCACATTATTCTTTTTTATGGTAGTTTAATGGCTGCTTTACACGTCCCAACATCGTTTCGATATTGTATCCAACGGCACGGGAGCGTGCACTTTTTTGGCTGAAATCCAAGATCGCATAGGAGCTGTCACACAGGGAGATATCAGCAGGCAACACAACTGCGATGTATACGCCCCCTTGTACGCACGAACCAGGGAACGACCATTTAACATGGGAGTGAATAGGGGAAGTTGCTCTCCAAGTCATTGTTGGGCTGTCACACAGAACGATCCTGCCAGATCGTCCATCCAATATCGGGCAGTTGGAGAGCCTGCTCATTTATCATTTTGGCATCGTTCTTGCATCGAATTGCACATTCACACCACACAACGAACGAACGCTATTGGCGCCAACGCACGAACCACGTGACTTTTTATCGAAGTTGGATGACGATATCGGGACGTGTAAAGCGGCCATAAGTCTAGCATTATTAATCATTGAACCATCTCTTCAATTGAGGTACTGGCTTGTTTTAAGACTCCACATTCTTCATATGATCTTATGCACAACTCAGAGGCTTCTTAGCATGGGTAATCCAAGACATGCTGGCCCGCTAATCCGGATTATTTTGAACATCAGGTCCCAGGCAAATTTAAAACATAACATGTTTCACTTTAAGTAGGAATACATTTGGAATGGTTTTACTTATTGTTGTGAAGGTAGGCTACAATCATTTACGTGTGTTGTACAGTATACTGACCCCTGAATGTTTAATGTTCCCTGAGAATTGTAAATGTCTACCTTATCCTATTTTGTGTGAGCACAATTTCCACATGACTTTCACCTCTGATACCTCACATTCCACGATTATTATGGTATTTCAAAGTTTAGTCTAGGGGAGCCTTATGTCTGCAGTCATGAGTAAGGGAGCACATTGCACCTGAAACGCGTCAACTCAGGTCACACTGACCATGTAATCTTTTCTGTACTGCACTTTTTATTGCAAAAGAAAAAGAAAAAAATCTTCCAAGTTGAGCCGGATTCCACTTTATTTTCCTGATATTGCATGGGGCTGAGGCAGGTTCGGCATCTGAGCTCCAGGAGGATACAAACAGAGCACAATACGATGATCTGGTACTTCTATGTATATATAGGTGCTGCCTTATATTAGCAACATCCTGTTACTGACATCTTTATGGAAAGTTGATATAATCTGTATCATATCTCATATTGAGTAATATGGAATCGTTAGTGGGTGACAAACATGTGTCATGCAGAAATCTCCCAATAGGTAGACCCAGGAAGGAGGAGAATGATTGGCCAATACAATATTAATGCTAAACTGTATATAATCAAGTTAATTTCCTGATGTTACAGAATTTTGGTCTTGCGCACATATTCTAGCCCATGTCCCTTGAATAAATATAACTTTTTTATAGATGACTAACTAGAAGACGTTCCAGGATATTTTTTCATTCTTTTGTTTTTATAAGGTGTTTGTACCTTTTTTGTCCATTATTTCTCTATTTTTTATATATTAGGCTGGGGTCACACTTGCGTTTTTTCCATGCTTTTTTGGAGACCTGCGTTTTTAAAAAAGCATGTAAAAACGCACCCATAGGCCCCCATGTTAAAAAACGCATGCCCTAATAGCAAAAACGCATGAGATTTTTTAAGTCACTAAAAAAACTCATGCCATGTGTGACCCCAGCCGTAAGCACTGTATGTTTTGTGCATTAAAGTCTCTGTAAAGACTAAGAGGTAATTTGTACGTGACCTGCCTATTGCCTTCAGGCAGTGAGGATAATATGTGCATGACATACTACCCTTCTGGTAAGTGAAAGCTGCATTAGGCATCCTGGGTATGTGGACTGGTTGAATGTAGGTATCATATTTAATCTGAAGCCTGAGTGAGGGGAAAGTATGAGATTTAGTTGTAGTGGCATTTTCCCCTTGTAGGCACCCTCTTCACACAGGCTGAGTCAGGACCTGACGGTTCTACTTATTAAAAGTGATGCTGAGATTTTATCTTTAATGATACATCATAATTTATATTAATACCACATAGATGTTGATGTATTAGGAGTAAAAATTAGTACAAATGCCAAAATATCTCCAGTCAGATCTGCTCAAATTTAAATCAGCAATTCAACTTGCATTAAAAAAATTCAATGAGAATCTGCCCGTAAAGTCTACTCATACTTCTCTCCCTGCTGCCAGCTCTCTATCTAGCTACTCTGTCTACTCTCTTCTGTTATTTCGTCTATATTTTTAATTTCTTGGCCTCTTATGATGCTGCTCTTTAATATACCCAACACATTACCTTCAATGGTATTACATGGAGCTCCATGTAACAGCTGTTACAGTTCATTTGGGGAGAGAGATTTATTATGCCACAGGTCAGGGTGCACACACAGACTCAAGGCACTAGCACAGCAGGCTATACTGCTCATGGAAGAGTAAGAACCTACAACAGGCTATGCTGGACAGCAAACTATCAAGTCAGGCAGTACACAGAAAATGCCACAAAACTAAGAGAGCAAATGAAGAAGGATAACAAAGCAGTTCTGAAACAGAATTTGAATAATTCACAGCAGATTGCAACAAAATATGAACAGACTAATAAAAGCTGAAAATGTTTACAGGAAACGATGCGTAAAGCATGAGGTCTTTGGAAGGAGCAGGTGTAAACTGTAGAGATCTTTAAAATCCGAATAGATGATAGCTACAGAAAACATTTGAATGGGATGGTAGGAAAATCCAAACAAATGGCAGAGATATTACTTTTGAATATTTAGACCCATGGTTGTATCAAAGTTGGGCCTTAAAAGGCCTTTGGTGAGTGTCATCACTGGGAAATACTTACCTAATGTTTAAGACCCGATTGGGACAGAAATGACAATCTCTTTAAAGTCCTGTGGAATATGTGTGTCATGTTTTGTCTGCTCTGCAGTCCATGTGAAATGCTCTGCTGTAGTTAAATGGGAGTAAATTTCTTTTGGCTCATTCGGAGTTAATGTCTGAAACTGATGTAATGTTGCTATGTTTCTCTGAGGCGGCTCTGTTGGTGGGATGTTGTTGGTGTGTTAGGCTTCCACGCCCTTAGTTTTTAAATAGTTCCCTCTTTCACCAGCAGATGTCGCTGATGGCATTTTAGTCTCTGCCAAGACCATATGCTGTAAGGATGTGGTACAGTGTTTGCTGATGTTTTCGTGCTGTTCCTGTCTGGAGTTTCCTTATTCTGTTTGAGTTGTTGTGTGTTCCGGTCCATGTGTGAAGGGGAGCAGGATTAACCCTAGGGCTGATCAGGAGCGTAGGCCAAGGGTGGCGACTCAGACATTCTCACCTTCAAAGGTAATTCTGGGAACAGGGAGAACCAGGGAACCCCAGTCTATGGGTTAGACTAGTTTCCCTGTTCGCTTTTTCTCCAATGTACTATTCTGCTACCTGACATTCTTTACCACCCCGTGAATATGTTGGTATTACATAAGAAATACATAATAAATAAATTATAAGTGTCCTATCCAGTGACTGTTGGAGCTGCATGGAATTTGTTATAAAATAAATTTGTATGACTGCATCGTCATAATTAAAGAAGATTAATAGATTGTTCTATGTGTATATATTGTTATTGTTTTCAGCAACACAGATTATTTTTGCACAAGATAATATGTTAAGAACAAACATTTTAAGCTCTCTTAAGCCTTTCATCTTGAATGAGTGTTTTGTTAATGCCTTGTATAACTGAGTCAGATCCGATGCATTGACGCACAAGTCGGCCATTGTCTGACTCATCTCTGCACCTGTTGCACGCTGTTCCTTCTCCCCTCACTGCCATGATCTCCAATGTAATTCTATCTTTTAATATGTTTTAATAGTAGTTTTTCCTGTTTTTATGGAGGTGAGTGCCCCTGAACTTTTTAATCGAGAAAGCTGTACTATCATCCCGTTTCCTGGGACTAAGCTCAAACATTCCACAGTTCAATTGGGTCACTCAACTGTATTGAGCTGCCTTAATGTGAATAGTGCCGATTAAGTCGGGTATTTTTTCTCTCTTTGTGATGGCAGCATTCTCTACTTGTTTATATGCACCAGGCCTATAGGCAAAAAAGCAATGGGTTGCACATACTTGGCTTCCTATACATTCAAATTCGATACTGTAGACAATAAACAAGTTACACTTTAGATCACTTGATAACTACGCAACATGGTTGAAAACATTTAATAATACATTTCAGTTTTCAGATCACTTTTGCATAAAATATTGTTTTATTTACGTTATCTTTGGTAACCATGCGACTTTGATATAACTTTGAAAAATCTTACATATATGAATATGTATTGGAAACTTTTAGCTGATTATGCAAAGATAAAGTCTGAAAGGTGCTATTTAAGGCACATTAGGAAACATTTATTAAAGGGCAAAATCATTAAATTTTGAATATTTTACATAATTTTCAAAACTTTATTATTAGAGTTATGAAGGTGTCATTGACTTTAATTAAAGAGCTTTATAGGATGAAGGAAGCCTGCCAGACTTATACTTAATGACACTTTATCATTAAATGACTTGAAATTCAATGAATATTTGGTTTTCAGTAAAGAATTGGGTATTCCTTATATGTTTAGTATTAAAAAACCCAGTTTTGTAGTAGTTAGTTATCTTAGACTGAATGAATACCAATTAAGCTAATGAATAAAAAACATGTTTGAACAAAACAAATGTTTATGAAATCAATGTGACAATGATCAAATGGACATTAATTTAACCACTTTTAATGTATAAATTCTTTTGAACTTTTTCACAAACATTTTATGATAACTAAAGAGGACCTGTCACCCCCTGCATCACTGAATGCAGCATGTCTGCTGCATTCAGGAACGGGGTCCCCCATGTGTCTGTGTGCTGTGTACTTTGAGATATAGCCTTTATAAAACTTACAGTTAGAAGCCATGGAGGCAATCACTGTATCTGGAGGGAAATTGATTGACTGGGGCCATTCCCTCCCCCTCTGCCTCTCTGTGCTGTTTCTGCTCTGCTGGCTCTGCTCTTCTCCTCTCTGTCACTCACAGCATGCAAATCATTTGTCCTGACATCAGCTCCAGATTCCTGCCCTGACAAAGCATAAACAGCACAGTAGAAGGTGGCACACAGAAGCAGTGGGGGATGGAATGGCCACAGTCAATCAAGCTCCCTCCAGCCACAGCAACTACCTCCATGGCTTCTAACTGTAAGTTTTACAAAGGTTATATCTCTGGGTACACAGCACACAGACACATGGGGACCTCTTTACTGAGTGCTGCATTTAGATTGCCATGTAGCAGGGGTGAGACAGGTCTTCTTTAAAGCAATACGCTTTTTGTTTTCTTTTTCAGTGCTGGGGTGGCACTTTAAATGTAAGTTCCCTGACTCCTGTCTTATACTCAACATCCGGGATCTTTATCTGTTTTCAGCAGCATTTCATGGAATGCACTGTAGATCGCAAATCAACACAACTCTATGGAAACCTCGGTCTGGCTCTCAATTATTGTATTAAGCACTTGTAACAGCTTCCGTTAAGTCAGAGAGCTATGAGCAAACGATGGTGCCAGAGCGGTACCAAAAAGGGATGAAAGTGCCAGAGGGAAAATATAAAACAAAGGAAAGTGGACTTACATTTAAAGCACTACTCCAGCACTTTAAAAAAAAAAGTGCTGGAGTGGTTCTTTAACTCTGAGCACATAAAACAGTCAATACTCATTAATTATTTTGCATTTTGCCAATATGAAGCCTTCCATTGTAAGCTCAAAACATGCTTCTCCAGACTTCTGCAGTCTTAATTTTCTAGTGACTGATCATAATGTAATAGTTTTAATGTAGCTTCATTCTCTATGCCTCTTGTGATTCAGTGGGTCTATGCCCTACCTATCACATGTCTTCTTTTAACATACAGCAAATAGTATGGGAAAGACATTTAGTTTTAGACAAATCTTTCTGATTTCTTCCAAAGCTAGTGCCACTCCAACTCTGTTGAAGAGAATTGGGCTGAGCTGCAATGCCAGACAACATCCTTCAGGCAGGTATGTCACTGTTTCCAGAGAAAAAGAGCCATGTTAATTTTTGCTGTCATGAATAAAGCTTTTTATTTCTAGACATAATTATACCTTTATCAGATGTAGCAGCTTCCATTGTGTCCAAACCTGAGGTTGCAAGAGTGATATTCCATTCCACTGGGGACATTTTGGCAATGACTTCTGTGTAGCTCTACCCTGTGGGTCTTTTAAATTGCTCTGTTACAAAACCTCCAGTGATAATGGATCCAGTTCAGAAATATTTGTAAAGTTGCAATGATATTTTAGAATATCTCAAAAAATAAGCAAAAGATGTGAGGTCTGGTAGTTCTGCATCGAATTATTGATTCCAGAAAAGGGCATAATTCTATTCAGATACTTAATCCGCTAGAAAGGGTATGGTCTGGAGGAGGGTTTATTGGTCCCTAGTTAATACATCCATGCCAATGAGCTGATTGCTGAATTCGAATTTCTAATTTTCCTGACAAACCAGAGGTCTCTCCTCGAGGGGGGGATACTCTCAGGTCTTGGAGCTCTGCATCCAAGCATGTCCAATCCACTCTTGGATGTGCTCTGGCTCCCCATCAGGTTACCCTTTACTGGCCATGAGGAGTGAGGCGTCACCTTTGGGGCGGAGATTGCACGAATACCCACTTTGATCAATTACTTCCCTCTACTAGATGTACTTCTGGCATTGCTGGGAGGCAGGACATTGCTTTTTCCAGTGATTGTGTCACTCAGAGACACCAGGGACACCAAGTCCCCTGGTGTTAGCTGTTACCAGCGGATACAGGACACTGTATCCGTCGGGAGAATAAAATGGTGGGATGTTCTACGTTTTGTATAGGGTTGTGCTTTTGGTGTGTTTGATGTAACTGCTGTTGTGTGTCTGGTTTCCAGCCACCATGCTGTTCGCCACCATGGAAGGATTTTGCCAAATTCCCCCATTGCCAAGACTAGGAGGTGGGAGAAGAGTATGCCCGGACCTCAGGGGTGCGCAACAGTATGACAGCTAGCACCAAGTGAGATTAACACATTGCGGTTGCTCGCAAGCAGGTCCACAATCACCCAGCTCACCAAAAGAGAAATGTAACCAAGCCTGGTGATAGGCTGCTTATGGTTGTTTACCTTGATGAAAAGGTTGAATAAGACTATAATATCTAAGTCAAATATTAATGAATGAAGTCAAATTGCGAAAGTCCCCAAAAAAGTCATATTTTTACGTACAACAGATATATTAGTAAAAATAAATAAAAAATGAAACAAAAGATAAGTTAGCTCAAAATCTTCACATGTTCAATAATGGTTGTTATATTGTGTATTGGTAGAGAACACTTATTGTACTCCTGTTATTAACTATTATTATTTTGAGGGTACTTCACCTTGGAACAGCTTTCCTGAAGCAAAGAATGATATGAAAGAGCTAATGGCTGAGGACTGTGTACATTGTGATTTTTGTTATATATGAAAGTTTCAGTTTTGTTTAAAGGAACAATGCTATAAAATATTATCTTCATGTACTTTTTTCACTCTTCTATTGATACCAATATACTATTCAGAATCCAAGACCTCTTATGGGGTTGTGTGATAACGTTATTTATTTATTTTTTTTAAAAAAGAAAAAAGTTATGGATGGACGTATCTACTCGCTAGGACTCGTTACTCGGCGAGTAGTAAGGGACTCGCAGGACTCGGTACTCTGCGAGTTTCCCAGCGTTTACTCGCACGAGTCCAATGCAAATCAATGGCAAATGCTGACAAAACTAGGATTGCCATTGTTTGCATTAGACTCGGCTACTGTGCCAGTGATAGCAGGGAAATTCAGAGTCTCAGAGTCAGAGTCTCAGAGTCAGAGTCTCAGAGTCAGAGTCTCAGAGTCAGAGTCTCAGAGTCAGAGTCTCAGAGTCAGAGTCTCAGAGTCAGAGTCTCAGAGTCAGAGTCAGAGTCTCAGAGTCAGAGTCTCAGAGTCAGAGTCTCAGAGTCAGAATCTCAGAATTTCATGAAATAATTAAAAAAAAATGCTCCGCGCAATTTCTATGTCTAGCCAGGTACAGCTAAGCAGCTGGGGGCTGGAATCCGCAGCACAGGGATGCCCAAGCTTTCTGGGCACCCCCCGCTGCAAATTGCAGCCCGCAGCCGCCCCAGACGATGGCGCGTTCATTGAAGCGCCATCCTCTGGCGCTGAACCCCGCTCTTCCAGCGGCCCTGGTGGCGGTGGCACGCTGGGTAATAAAGAGGTTAGGGCCAGCTTTGTATTATCAGCTGGCTCTAAGCCCGAAATTTATGGTGGTCACGCCAATATTAGACATGACCGCCATGAATTTCTAATAAATTGTTTTAAAAAAAAAACACAACATAGAGAAAATTTTTTATTAGAAATAAAAAAAAAAGCCATTAGGGACTCCATCTTTAATTTTAAAAATCCTCTTCAGTCCGACGCAGTCCAAAACGCGATGTCCTCTCTGCTCATCCCTGTGCATAGATATAGATGTCTATGCACAGGGAATGAGCAGACTGAGAACAATCTCAGCTCTGCTACATCAGGCAGCAGGCGGGCTCTAGGACCCTAGAGCTGCGGCAGCCAGCACACAGAGCAGACAGGACTCTTATCTGTGCGAGTTTCCCAGCGATTACTTGCAAAGTATACGAGTCCAATGCAAATAAATGGCAAAACTAGGATTGCTTCAGGCTGAAGCTTCCGAGACACATCTGCGATTTGTAAATCTCACACTACTCGCTATTACTCGCTTCCCCATTCATTAACATTGGACTCGCTAGACTCGCAATGAGTAGCGAGTCCTGTGCTCGGACTCGCTAGAGTCAAGCGATTCCGAGTAATTTAGGATTCGCCCATCACTAAAGAAAGTAGTTTGTCACAGTATTTTATTGAATCTTTTCTCCTGTTGGATTTCTCTTTTTTTCCTTATACAAAAGTAAAAAGCTAGGCTTCTATTGAAATTCTTGCAGTTTTTGGTCAATAACATTGGTTCAAAAGAAAAAAATGAAAATTGAATGACCAAAAGTGAAAACAACAAAATTACATTTCTATCTGACAGTTCTAGGCCTAATGTCAATACTGTCATATATATTGTACCCCTTCATGACCAGGTACAATTTTTCAATCCTTAAACCAATTAGTCATGCCTACAAAATAAATAAATTACAATTCCTATATTTCTACTTACAGTCATATGAAAAAGTTTGGGCACCCATCTTAATCTTACTCTTTTTTTTTGTTTAAAATTGGGTTTTTAAACAGCTATTTCAGTGTGATATATGTAATAACTGATGGACACAGTAATATTTCAGGTTTGAAATGAGGTTTATTGTACTAACTGAAAATGTGAAATATGCATTATTTCAAAATTTGACAGGTGCCAAAGTATGGGCACCTCAACAGAAAAGTGACATTAATATTTAGTAGATCCACCTTTTGCCTCTAGTCGCTTCCTGTAGCTGTTAAGGAGTTCATGGATCCTGGATGAAGGTATTTTTGACCATTCCTCTTTACAAAACAATTCCAGTTCAGTTAAGTTTGATAGTCGCCGAGCATGGACAGCCCGCTTCAATACATCCCACAGATGTTCAATGATATTCAAGTCTTGGGACTGGGATGGCCATTCCAGAACATTGTAATTGTTCTTCTGCATGAATGACTGAGTAGATTTGGAGCGGTGTTTTGGATCGGCTTCTTTCGCATCACTCTCCCATAAAGCTTCTCCTTGTGCAGTGTGCGCTGTATTGTTGACCGATGCACAGTGACACCATCTACAACAAGATGATGCTGCAGGTCTTTGGAGGTGGTCTGTGGATTGTTCTTGACTGTTCTCACCATTCTTTTTCTCTGCCTTTCTGATATTTTTGTTGGCCTGCCACTTCTGGCCTTTACAAGAACTGTCCTTGTGGTCTTCCATTTCCTTACTATAATCCTCACAGTGGAAACTGACAGGTTAAATCTCTGAGACAACTTTTTGTATCTTTCCCCTGAACAACTATGTTGAACAATCTTTTTTTTCAGATCATTTGAGAGCTGTTTTGAGGAGCCCATGATGCCACTCCTCAGAGGAGATGCAAATAGGAGAATAACTTGCAAGTGGACACCTGAAATAGCTTTTCTCATGATTGGATACACCGGGTTATGAAGTACAAAGCTCAATGAGGTTACCAAACCAATTTAGTGCTTCAGTAAGTCACTAAAAAATAGTTAGGAGTATTCAAATCATGAAAATTAGAAGGGTGCCCATACTTTGGCACCTGTCAAATTCTGAAATAATGCATATTTCACATTTTCGGTTAGTACAATAAACCTGAGTAATCCTGACTGTCATATAGTATGCAAATAGCCTCTTTAAGGAAGACTTGAACTCTAGCACCACCTATTGGTAGTAGCAATCCTAAAGGCAAATATTGACCCTCTAACGAGCCTTATAAGGCTAGGGTCACACTTCAATTTTTTTTTGAAAACCTGATTTGGTTTTTAGCTTTCAAAAAGCTCAAAACTGGACCAGGAAACGCTCCTCATAGAAGCCTATGCTAAAAACAGGATTGCTTCACAAGTAATCCGGTTTCCGTCTCCGGCTCTGCAGCCTGCGTGAATAATCATGCAGGCTGCAGTTTTCGGAGCGGTTCTGTTATCTGCAATGCGGGAACCGGATTGCTCAGGATGTGTAATCCTGAGCAATCCGGTTCCCACATATACTTTGCTTATCCCGTCTGCCGCCCATAGATCTTACTGCAAGTGGCTTCAGGACCTTAGACAGCGGCGCACATGCTATAGCAATAGCAATAGTATGCACGCTGCTCTGAGGAGCTCGGCGCTTTCATTCATAAAACTGTACAGCAGCTGTCAGGAGGCAGCTGCTGTACAGAGGTGATTATTTGTATAATACTCCCAGTTTCTCTGATTTTTCATACACAATTTTGAGGTATTTATTTTTATAGTATCCACTGTGAAGTAAAAGTGATCATATAAGATGATTCTTCAAGTTAGTAAAAATATTGTGATACCAAACATGTATAGTTTTTTAATATTTTTGTAGTGAAAAAAATCTGAAATTTATAAAAAAATTAAAATAATATTTCTGTTGACATGTCTAAGTCCCTAAACGTTCTCCATTTTTCGTTCAATTGAGCTATGTGATAGCTTGTTTTAGCTGTAGTTTTCATTGACACTATGTTGGGGTGCAGATGACATGTTTGTCACTTTTATTGCATTTTTTGTGTAACTATGGTGACTAAAAAAATTCCAAATCTGTTGATGTTTTTCTTTTTTGTTTCAGTTTTGAATGTATGATTTAATTAATTTTATATTTTGAGAGAGGCGCGTTTAATTGACACGGTGATACCAGGCATGAATGTTAATATTATCTTTTTTATTGTAAAACATTAAAAAAGGGGGATGATTTAACCTTGTCTTTATTTATTCAGTTTTCTTTTATCACTTGGTTCCCGCTAAGAAACATTAACCTGTAATAGATTGATTGCTTAAACATGTTGCCATGTCACAGTATCTTAGGTTATAGTGTAAATCACAGCCTCCTTTGAATCGTTGTCTATAATTGAGCTTCAAAGATGTCACTGACAATGTGTGCTGTATACCAGTTGCTATTTATAATGCTGCAGTCAGTGACTGTCATATAGTATGCAAATAGCCTCTTTAAAGAAGACTTGAACTCTAGCACCACCTATTGGTAGTAGCAATCCTAAAGGCAAATATTGACCGTCTAACGAGCCTTATAAGGCTAGGTTCACACATCAGTTTTTTTTGAAAACCTGATTTGTTTTTGAGCTTTCAAAAAGCTCAAAACCGGATCAGGAAACGCTCCTCATAGGAGCCTATGCTAAAAACCGGATTGCTTCACAAGCAATCCGGTTTCCGTCTCCGGCTCTGCAGCCTGCGTGAAAAATCATGCAGGCTGCAGTTTTCGGAGCGGTTCTGTTATCTATAATGCGGGAACCGGATTGCTCAGGATGTGTAATCCTGAGCAATCCGGTTCCCGCATATACTTTGCTTATCCCGGCTGCCGCCCATAGATCTTACTGTAAGTGGCTTCAGGACCTTAGACAGCGGCGCACATGCTATAGCAATAGCAATAGTATGTGCGCTGCTCTGAGGAGCCCGGCACTTTCATTCATAAAACTGTACAGCAGCTGTCAGGAGGCAGCTGCTGTACAGAGGTGATTATACCATTATATGCCCACCTGAGTTGGTGTAAGGTCTCTAGGGGGAGTGGGCACCCCCTAGAGACATTATAGGAACATTTATTTAGCAAGTTTACAGTTTAACAAAACACAGAACACTTTGAGCAAACTATCCGGTAACCGGATTGCTCTGGCTTACACATCCTGAGCAATCCGGTTACCGGATTGCGTCTTCAGCAATCCGGATTGCTGAATGTCAGAAGACAATTGCTTTCACCGCATCCGGATCTCAATGCGGTGAACGCAATTCCAGATTTAAGTGTGACCCTAGTCTAATATGGCCAAGAATATAAGCCAAATCATATTCTCAGTTTGAAGACATAGTGTTTTGGAGTGTTTGTTTCCCATCAGTGCAAAGTATGAGATATGATTTTGCTAGGTGAGTAATCGTATCTGGCATCAATCTGCATTTAAAGTCAGATATTTGTTATGCATTACAGCTAGCAACTTGCCCTGTTTGGAATAGGCACATCTCCTGAACTCTCCCAGATATGCAAAGAGGTTAACTTTGATTGCTCGCATACATGGTAGCTATATAGAGGACATGTATGGATGGAAAGTAAATGTTATCCTATCGTATAACATATTGTATAACATGTAATAAATAAAAATATTTTTCTTTATACCTTGCACTGGACCATTTTCCATTATTTCCTTCATGATCTCTCTTTCCTATATAAAAAAATATAAGAAATAAAAATATATGAAATACTAATATAGCTTTCAGGGCCAGCTACAGGTTTTTATTGCATTCCAGGTGAAAAACTCTCATTGGACCCTTTTAACACATACCGTAATTCTTGATTATAATATAAAGGCTGTGGGCTTTCTTACATAAAAAAGAGCCTGATGGTTGTGTATATATATATATATATATATATATATATATATATATATACATATATATATATATACTAGCTGTAGTACCCGGCTACGCCCGGGTTAATAAATAACTGCTGTTAGCTATAACAAAATATAATTTGAATATGTCATATTAATGACCTGTAGGAAAATAGAAGCTGAGCTGTGATTGATTGCTATAGGCAGCCTGATAAATCTCCAGCCAATAGTAAACCCTCCCCCCGGTCGGGCAGTATATGTTACCTCACACATACACATAATAGACAGCTCATGTGACTGACATCTGCCTTAATTCCCTATATGGCACATGTGTTGCACATTGGCTGTTTTTAATCAGATGTTTATGTTTGGAAAATAAAGATAGCACACGTATGAGGCGAGTTGTGTGAGGTGATTTGTGCACATCTGTTTCTGTCTGTGTGGTGTGTGTGTCCCTGGGGTGTGTATGTGTGTGTCCCTGTGGGGGGGGTCTGTGTGGTGTGTGTCTCTGTTGTGTGTGTCTCTTTGTGGTGTGTGTGTGTGTCCCTGTGGGGTGAGTGCATGTGTCCCTATAGGGTGTGTATGTGTGTGTGTCCCTGTGGGGGAGTCTGTGTGGTGTGTGTGTGTATCTGTGTTGTGTGTGTCTCTTTGTGGTGTGTGTGTGTGTGTGTCCCTGTGGGGTGAGTGCATGTGTCCCTATAGGGTGTGTATGTGTGTGTGTCCCTGTGGGGGAGTCTGTGTGGTGTGTGTGTGTATCTGTGTTGTGTGTGTCTCTTTGTGGTGTGTGTCCCTGTGGGGTGAGTGCATGTGTCCCTATAGGGTGTGTATGTGTGTGTGTCCCTGTGGGGGGGGGTGTCTGTGTGGGGTGTGTGTGTCTCTGTGTTGTGTGTGTCTCTTTGTGGTGTGTGTGTGTCCCTGAGGGGTGAGTGCATGTGTCCCTATAGGGTGAGTATGTGTGTGTGTCCCTGTGAGAGGGTCTGTGTGGTGTGTGTGTGTCTCTTTGTTGTGTGTGTGTCCCTGTGGGGTGAGTGCATGTGTCCCTATAGGGTGGCTATGTGTGTGTGTCCCTGTGGGGGGGATCTGTGTGGTGTGTGTGTCTGTGTTATGTGTGTCTCATTGTGGTGTGTGTGTGTCCCTGTGGGGGTGTGGTGTGTGTCTCTTTGTGGTGTGTGTTTGTTCAGGTGCGTGGTGAGTATCCAATGTTGGGGCTGCACCTTAGCGACTATACACTTACTGTTACTCTTTGTGTGCGTGTGGTGTGTATACATGTCCCCGTGCGTGGTGAATATCTCATGTTGGGGCCCCACCTTAGTGACTATATGCTGGTATGTGCTGTTAGTCTTTGGTGCTGTCATTAAGCCCCTCTCACTCACAACTGTCAACTGGTAACTGTCACGTTTTCCCCATTATGTAGATAGGGGCAAAATTGTTTGGTGAATTGGAATGCGCGGGGTTAAAATGTCGACTCACAACATAGCCTGTGATGCTCCCGGGGTCCAGACGTGTGATTGTGCAAAATTTTGTCTCTATAGCTGACAGCTGGCGATTTTCCTCCAATATTTTTCCATTCACTTTTTCCCCATTATGTAGATAGGGGCAAAATTGTTTGGTAAACTGGAACGCGCGGGGTTAAAATTTCGCCTCACAACATAACCTATGACACTCTCAGGTTCCAGACGTGTGACTGTGCAAAATTTTGTCTCTATAGCTGACAGCTGTCGATTTTCCTCCAATATTTTTCCATTCACTTTTTCCCCATTATGTAGATAGGGCCAAAATTGTTTGGTAAACTGAAACGCGCGGGGTTAAAATTTTGCCTCACCACATAACCTATGACACTCTCAGGGTCCAGACGTGTGACTGTGCAAAATTTTGTCTCTATACCTGACAGCTGTCGATTTTCCTCCAATATTTTTCCATTCACTTTTTCCCCATTATATAGATAGGGGCAAAATTGTTTGGTGAACTGGAACGCGCAGGGTTAAAATTTCGCCTCACAACACAGCCTATGACACTCCCGGGGTCCAGACGTGTGACTGTGCAAAATTTTGTGGCTATAGTTGCGACGGTGTAGATGCCAATCCCCGGATATACACACATACACACATACACACATTCAGCTTTATATATTTTATATATATATATATATATATATATATATATATATATATATATATATATATACAGTCATATGAAGAAGTTTGGGCACCCCTCTTAATCTTACTCATTTTTTTTGTTTAAAATTGGGTTTTTAAACAGCTATTTCAGTGTGATATATGTAATAACTGATGGACACAGTAATATTTCAGGTTTGAAATGAGGTTTATTGTACTAACCAAAAACGTTAAATATGCATTATTTCAAAATTTGACAGGTGCCAAAGTATGGGCACCCTTCTGATTTTCATGATTTGAATACTGCTAACTACTTTTTACTGACTTACTGAAGCACTAAATAGGTTTGGTAACCTCATTGAGCTTTGTACTTCATGGCCCGGTGTTTCCAATCATGAGAAAAGCTATTTCAGGTGTCCACTTGCAAGTTGTTCTCCTAGTTGCATCTTCTCTGAGGAGTGGCATCATGGGCTCCTCAAAACAGCTCTCAAATGATCTTAAAAAAAAGATTGTTCAACATAGTTGTTCAGGGGAAGGATACAAAAAGTTGTCTCAGAGATTTAACCTGTCAGTTTCCACTGTGAGGAACATAGTAAGGAAATGGAAGACCACAGGGACAGTTCTTGTAAAGGCCAGAAGTGGCAGGCCAACAAAAATATCAGAAAGGCAGAGAAGAAGAATGGTGAGAACAGTCAAGAACAATTCACAGACCACCTCCAAAGACCTGCAGCATCATCTTGCTGCAGATGGTGTCACTGTGCATCGGTCAACAATACAGCGCACACTGCACAAGGAGAAGCTGTATGGGAGAGTGATGCGAAAGAAGCCATTTCTGCATACATGCCACAAACAGAGTCGCCTGAGGTATGCAAAAGCACATTTGGACAAGCCAGTTTCATTTTGGAAGAAGGTCCTGTGGACTGATGAAACAAAGATTGAGTTGTTTGGTCATACAACAAGGTGTTATGCATGGCGCCACAAAAACACAGCATTCCAAGAAAAACACTTGCTACCCACTGTCAAATTTGGGGGTGGGTCCATCATGCTTTAGGGCTGTGTGGCCAATGACGGGACCAGGAATCTTGTTAAAGTTGAGGGTCGCATGGATTCCATTCAGTATCAGCAGATTCTCGAGAATAATGTTCAAGAATCAGTGTCAAAGTTGAAGTTACACCGGGGATGGATCTTTCAGCAAGGCAATGATCCAAAACACCACTCCAAATCTACTCAGGCATTTATGCAGAGCAACAATTACAATGTTCTGGAATGGCCATCCCAGTCCCCAGACCTAAATATCATTGAACATCTGTGGTGGGATATTTTGAAGAGGGCTGTCCATGCTCGGCGACCATCAAACTTAACTGAACTGGAATTGTTTTGTAAAGAGGAATGGTCAAAAATACCTTCATCCAGGATCCAGAAACTCATTAACAGCTACAGGAAGCGACTAGAGGCTTTTATTTTTGCAAAAGGTGGATCTACTAAATATTAATGTCACTTTTCTGTTGAGGTGCCCATACTTTGGCACCTGTCAAATTTTGAAATAATGCATATTTCACATTTTCGGTTAGTACAATAAACCTCAATTCAAACCTGAAATATTACTGTGTCCATCAGTTATTACATATATCACACTGAAATAGCTGTTGCAAAAAAACAATTTTAAACCAAAAAAAAATGAGTAAGATTGAGTGAGGGGTGCCCAAACTTTTTCATATGACTGTATTATAGAGGCTGTGGGCTGTATACACATAATATAGAGGCTGGATACAAGACCTTCTTGTTGATTGACGGAGAAACAACTAATCACCCAATGCTTCAATGTCAGAAAGAGAAAGCTATTATAAAACTTGAGATAGATCAAGTGCACTGCACATCCACAACAAAGGAAGGCATGGAAGAACAACATGTGCAACCCCCTGAAATTCATGATCCAATCCTGCAACCAGAAGGTACGGCAGTTGATCTGAAACAGAAAATCATAGATAAACTAAATGCCATGAACCCCAGAGACCAGATGCCAAGGCTCAGCAGAGAAATAACACCAGACACTATTCTAGAAAATGCCAATATGGCACTTGCATCAATACCTACCACCACCATAACTCAAACTAATAAGTTGATCTATGCCACTGCCTCAGCAATCCTGGAAATGCTTGACAATGCAAGAACAATAGAAGTATGTGCCCCCTTTGGAAAAGAAAACTGGAGACCAAAATCAAAGTGACATGAAGAGAAGTCAGCCAATTAACAGAAGTACAGAAGGGTGTAAAGATCAAGACTAACACCAAGCTGGACAAGTCCAAAGGCCTGACTCCATCTGAAGCACTAGAGACTGCTAAACTAAGGGTCACAGCCCTTACTGCAAGTCTAGGGAGATACACTAGAGAATCTGAGGCCAAGAAGATAAGTGCCCTGTTCTCCAAAGAACCATGCAAGGTGTACTATTACTGCAGAGTAACAGCACAGAGTCAGCAACTCCACCAAGGACATAGACTGAACAATACTGTATGAACATATGAGAGAAGGAAAAAACATACAACACCAGTGCAAAGTGGCTGCAAGATCTGAAAATGAAATACAGTAACAATCTACAGCAAGAACCATTACTGCATCCAATACTGAAGGCATCCAAGAGCATGTCAAGAACATGAAGAGCTGGACAGCACCTGCCCCAGACATGATCCACACCTACTGGATAAAGAAATTAACTGTGATACATGTGTGGCGCCCCTGCGTCCAGGAGGCCACAAAGGGAACTGCAGCCAGGCAGGTAGGACAACAGTTGAACAACAACACCCTCACAGCCCACACAACCCACGTACAGTAGGTGGCAGCATCCAGCCCTGAGATTGGAGACTCTAGGCAAGCGAGGGGTGGTGGATTTAGAGGAGTGGGTTGGGCACACATGTAGTCAGGTGACTTGACAGTAGAAATAGTGAAGGGGGAGGAGGAAGGAGTCAGTAGGCCAGAGTGAGCCGAGCAGCAAAGACACAGATCAGCAGCAGGCTGAGGAGCACGGCACAGGCCAATGAGACAGCAGAAGGCCGAGCTAAGCTGAGCAGGAGAAGGAATCACACGTCCTGGCAAAGTGGGGTGTAAGGAGCGCAGAATCTGTACCGAGCCAGTGTGAGCCGGAGGAAAGAGAAAGCCTATCCGGAGCCAGTACCCCCAGGAGTGTGAAGGGACGAGAGGGACGGTGATACCCGGGCCCTAGACTTACAGCTGAAGCGACCGACTGCAGGCGGAGAAGCCCTCCTATAATACTGAAAGACGCAGAGAGAAAGAGCCTGGTAGAGCCTCACCTTGAGGACTGCTGGAGGCTGGGCTGTGTAGAGTGTCGGCTCTGGAGGGGACCGAAGTTTTACCCGGGATCCCCAAACAACACGACGGGGGACCACAGCTACACGTTAGGGTCCCCAAAGGACAGGCAGCTCAGTGACGACCAGGAGGACCCATAGGGGCCCGAGTCACCGCCATACTGTCCGGAGGCACACAACCAGTGAATACAAACGTTAACAGCCCGGAAAGGACACAGAGACAGTGTGAGGGGTCACAGAGAACGGAGGCCTGGCTGCAGAGATAAAGGGAACCCGGAGAGGGAGAGTGTGCCTGTGTACTTGAATTGAGACTTGTAAGAACTGTAACTGAAGTGTAAACTGTCTTGAAGAGTTTTGAGAGAAAACACAGAGACCCTGAACTTGCCTCCCTTGTCTGCTTCTATCTGCTGGAATGCCATTTCCTCCATACAGGATTACAGCAAATCCCCCACCTGCAGAGCCACAGCCTGTCAGCTCCAGCGCAGAGGAAGGATCCCTGCAGCGTCTGCATAGTAAGTGTACGGCACACTACACAATGAACTTTAACTCTTAATGCCCCAGGGAATACAGTTCTACCCACTGGAACTATCCCATCTAAGCTGTTATTCCATCATCCCCGGAGGTTCTGCAGCAGCGGCGGCCCCATCGCTGGCCGCATATAGTGGGTGGCGTCACGACTGATAATCCCCTGTACATATCCCCTTTTATTGTCGAGCCTGGGACACGGTCCGGACCAGGAACACCCATGACTTCCCCAGCAGCAGACCGGTCCGGTACCGAGTACCCCCGTCCCAGTGGGCCCGACAACCTGGCGTCATGAACATCATGAACAGGATCTACCTTGTCCAAAAGAATTGGACCCCGTGCGCCTAAAACAACGTGTTCTGGACTTTCCCGCCAAAATCTGACCTTAATGGCGGCCATAGAAGCTTAGCGCCATGTGCAGAGGAGGCGTTCCCAAAACTCCCATCGGTGGCCGGCCCGGTCCAAGGCGCGAAGAAAAGGACCCGCCCTGGCTCCCCTTAACTCCGAGAGAGCCAGCTGTCACTCTGAAAGAAGAGCCTCCGCCCCTAGACCCTCCTACCAATGAGAAGCTGGCGGGAACCAAGAAGGAAATCGTCATCAGGAGGGGGCAGAACAAGCAACCGGAAGAGAAGTAGTCGCCATTACGAGACACGAGGACGGAAGCGGAGGACGCTAGGAAGAGTGCTGCACCCGGAAGACCACAAGTGATCCCGGAGGGCCCACGGAGCGAACCGGTGGAGGAACCCGGCCAGGGAAAGACCTTGTGTGACCGCAGAAGGCGGCAGAAGGCGGCAGAGAGCGTCCATACGCCCGAGATACCTGGAGGGGTATATTGCGACTGCTGCCCCAGCAGATGACCCGTACCCATGAACAACATACCCGGATCCAGATCAGTGTGGATCACCAGCAAACTTATCAGACTGTATCCCTACAACCCGGCTGGGTTGAAGACACCCATGATCGCGTGGAGAGTGAGGGTGGATGCCGCACTGTGACTCTAGTGGATCTATCTGTGCCCAGCGCTGCTCCGCGCCCTGCAAGGAAGGAAGCCAACCCACTAGGAGCCTTACCGGAGGGATATCTGCCATTACCGCAGCCCCCCCGTCACCTGCGACACTAGAGGTGAGAGGGGAGCAGCTTCGTTGCTGGTGGGAGCGGGACGAAAGCAATGATGATATGATGGGCTTTGTAGGAGATCCCGATGGCCCCGTAAGCCCTGTAGAAATTGTGACTAGAAATGAATACCTGAGAAGCTGTGGCAGGAGATGGGAACAAGCAGAGTTAGAAAGGCTAGAAAAGAAGCGAGAAATGATTGCGCGTACGCAGTATTTAAAAACCGTTGCCAGACGAGATGTGAGCATTAATAGATCCCAGAGGCATGAAGGCAGAATTGTTAAGGTTAAACATGCAGAAGGATATGCCTTTGCTCGAGAACCTGGAACAGACTGTGATATTTTCATTAATCGCCGTGATGTTGAATCGCTCCTTCCAGAGAAACACACGAACAGGGAAGTGCAGGTTGGAGAGTGGGTCTCCTATATTATTGTGCAAGGAGCAAGAGGCCCGTACGGCATCAGAGTACAAAGACTTTGTTTAAATGCATCAGAGGATGACATACCTGCTTTGGAAGAATCTGATCCAATAGTTTGCCCAGATCCAGTAGTACCACCGGACCCAATTGTGAACACAGGTCTTACAACTGTTATTGAGACTGTCCCAGTAAAGCCTACAGCTGATGCAGCAATACAAACTCCGGAGAGTTATTTGCTAATCCAAGCGCTGCAAGACCTCGAGTTGTTCCCAAAGAAGAGAGAACCACAGACACTCCCGTGGAAGATCAAGCAAGAAGGAAAGAAGGAGTGAAGACCCGGGTCCTATATTCAGAAGAACAGAAGAGGAAACTGTAAGTGTGAATGAGGTGTATTCCTTATTGTCCCCATCCCATACCTGAATGAATGCTAGCATTCCCCTGTTTGTCTTTTGTGTATCATGAACAATAGAGATCAAGGACAATGACTTGATACGAACTTCCCTTGTAAATAGTTGAGCACCTTAGTGTGCTCCCCTTTGGTTTTAAGACCAGTTGCACGTGAGAGAGGGTGCAAGTGACTGTTTGAAATTTGAATCGTGAACTTTGAATTTTGAAGCATTTTGAAAGTTTTTGCACTTTTTGAACGAAGAGAAAAGAAGAATGATTTTTATACTTTTGATATAAAGTAGTGTTTATAATGTGTTTTAGCTACAGGAAAGTAAAGTAAATGCGTTGTAGAATTAGACCCCGTAGAGGTCCAGAAGGGTATAGATGAGAATATACCCATGCACTTGTTTATAGTTAAAGTAATGTTTGAAGCATCGTACCTCCCAGATGGGAAGAACCAAGCATTCGTAATGTTTAATGTTGTTTGAAAAATAAAATGTTTTCAGGGGGATCCATGACGGGCAGCGCGAGGACACGCTGGTTTAACTCCGGGAGAGTGTGGCGCCCCTGCGTCCAGGAGGCCACAAAGGGAACTGCAGCCAGGCAGGTAGGACGACGGTTGAACAACAACACCCTCACAGCCCACACAACCCACGTACAGTAGGTGGCAGCATCCAGCCCTGAGATTGGAGACTCTAGGCAAGCGAGGGGTGGTGGATTTAGAGGAGTGGGTTGGGCACACACGTAGTCAGGTGACTTGACAGTATAAATAGTGAAGGGGGAGGAGGGAGGAGTCAGTAGGCTGGAGTGAGTCAAACAGCAAAGACACAGATCAGCAGCAGGCTGAGGAGCATGGCACAGGCCAATGAGACAGCAGAAGGCCGAGCTAAGCTGAGCAGGAGAAGGGATCACACGTCCTGGCAAAGTGGGATGTAAGGAGCGCAGAATCTGTACCGAGCCAGTGTGAGCAGGAGGAGAGAGAAAGCCTATCCGGAGCCAGTACCCCCAGGAGTGTGAAGGGACGAGAGGGACGGTGATACCCGGGCCCTAGAGTTACAGCTGAAGCGACTGACTGCAAGCGGAGTAGCCCTCCTATAATACTGAAAGACACAGAGAGAAAGAGCCTGGTAGTGCCTCACCTTGAGGACTGCTGGAGGCTAGGCTGAGTAGAGTGTCGGCTCTAGAGGGGACCAAAGTTTTACCCGGGATCCCCAAACAACACGACGGGGGACCACAGCTACATGTTAGGGTCCCTACCCCAAAGGACAGGCAGCTCAGTGACAACCAGGAGGACCCACAGGGGCCCGAGTCACCGCCATACTGTCCGGAGACACACAACCAGTGAATACAAACGTTAACAGCCCGGAAAGGACACAGAGACAGTGTGAGGGGTCACACAGGACGGAGGCCTGGCTGCGGAGATAAAGGGAACCCGGAGAGGTAGAGTGTGCCCATGTACTTGAATTGAGACTTGTAAGAACTGTAACTGAAGTGTAAAGTGTCTTGAAGAGCTTTGAGAGTAAACACGGAGACCCTGAACTTGCCTCCCTTGTCTGCTTCTATCTGCTTGAATGCCATTTCCTCCATACAGGATTACAGCAAATCCCCCACCTGCAGAGCCACAGCCTGTCAGCTCCAGCGCAGAGCAAGGATCCCTGCAGCGTCTGCATAGTAAGTGTACAGCACACTACACAATAGACTTTAACTCTTACTGCCCCGGGGAATACAGTTCTACCCATTGGAACTATCCCATCTAAGCTGCTATTCCATCATCCCTGGAGGTTCTGCAGCAGCGGCGGCCCCATCGCTGGCCGCATATAGTGGGTGGCGTCACTACTGACAATCCCCTGTACATATCCCCTTTTATTGTCGAGCCAGCGACACGGTCCGGACCAAGACCACCCGTGACTTCCCCAGCAGCAGACCGGTCCGGTACCGAGTACCCCCGTCCCAGTGAACCCAACACATGAACGTCTGGCAAAACTGATTAACCAACTACTAGAAACAGGCCACCACCCGGCTTGGCTAACACGAGGAAGAACAGTGTTAGGGTTGATCATGGAGAATCCCCACAAAGAAACAATTCCATACAACTACCACCCAATTAATATATATATATATATATATATATATATATATATATATATCTATATATACTAGATGGCGGCCCGATTCTAAAGAATCGGGTAGTCTAGAGTCCATATATAGTTTATTTACTAATAGTTAGGGGAGTGCGGTGAAATTAATTGTGTGTATACAGGTAGCTCAGTGGGTAGCATAGTATACGGTGGCTCAGTGTTAGCACTGCGCGGTGGCTCAGTGGTTAGCACTGCGCGGTGGCTCAGTGGTTAGCACTGCGCGGTGGCTCAGTGGTTAGCACTGCGCGGTGGCTCAGTGGTTAGCACTGCGCGGTGGCTCAGTGGTTAGCACTGGGCGGTGGCTTAGTGGTTAGCACTGCGCGGTGGCTCAGTGGTTAGCAGTGAGTGCGGTGGCTCAGTGGTTAACAGTGAGTGCGGTGGCTCAGTGGTCAGCGCAGCGCTGTGGGTAGAGTGGGCAGTGCAGCGCCGTGGGCAGAGTAGTCAGCGCAGCGCCGTGGGCAGAGTGGTCAGCACAGCGCCGTGGGCAGAGTGGTCATTTCAGCGCTGTGGACAGAGTGGTCAGTACACACATACACACACACACATACACACACTCCGCTATACTTACCACCGACTCTGCGTCTTCCCGGCCGGCTGGATCGTGAGTCGACATGTCAGCGCCCCAGGATGACTGGATCCAATATGTCATCCGGGTAGTTTGGCGAGACATCTTGGACGCTATATTGGATCTAGTATTTCGGGGGCGGCGACATGTCGACTGATGATACAGGCAGCGGACGCATGGCCGGTGGTAAGTATAGAAGTGTGTGTGTGTGTATATGAGTGTGTACAAAGTGCGGGAAGTGCGGACAAAGTGATGGAAGTGCCTACATCCACTCATATATACACATACTGTACATTACATATGGAGGGGTGAGGAGAGCGGAGACTGGAGGGGAGAGGAGGGGTGAGGAGAGCGGAGGCTGGAGGGTGAGGAGGGTGAGGAGAGCGGAGGCTGGAGGGGTGAGGAGGGGTGAGGAGAGCGGAGGCTGGAGGGGTGAGGAGAGGGGAGGCTGGAGGGGTGAGGAGGGCAGAGGACAGGGGAGGCTGGAGGGCAGAGGACAGGGGAGGCTGGAGGGCAGAGGACAGGGGAGGCTGGAGGGCAGAGGACAGGGGAGGCTGGAGGGCAGAGGACAGGGAGGCTGGAGGGCAGAGGCTGGAGGGCAGAGGCTGGAGGGGAGAAGCTGGAGGGGAGAGGCTGGAGGGCAGAGGCTGAAGGGCAGAGGCTGGAGGGCAGAGGCTGGAGGGGAGAGGCTGGAGGTGAGAGGCTGGAGGGGAGAGGTTGGAGGGGAGAGGCTGGAGGGCAGAGGCTGGAGGGCAGAGGCTGGAGGGAGAGGCTGGAGGGAAAGGCAGGAGGGGAGAGGCTGGAGGGCAGAGGCTGGAGGGGAGAGGCTGGAGGGCAGAGGCTGGAGGGGAGAGGCTGGAGGGCAGAGGCTGGAGGGCAGAGGCTGGAGGGCAGAGGCTGGAGGGGAGAGGCTGGCGGGCAGAGGCTGGAGGGCAGAGGCTGGAGGAGAGAGGATGGAGGGCAGAGGCTGGAGGGGAGAGGCTGGAGGGGAGAGGCTGTAGTGGAGAGGCTGGAGGGAGAGGCTGGAGGGCAGAGGCTGGAGGGGATCCGCGAGCCGCTATTCTGATTGGTCGCCACGCTGAATGTGGCGACCAATCAGAATAGTGCCACCAGCTATGCCGCCATCTTTGAAATACACTGTACTCAGTGTATTTGAAGTATCGCGCCATAGAGCGCGGCGCTATTCTGATTGGTCGCCGCATTCAGCGTGGCGACCAATCAGAATAGCACCGTGCTGTATGGCACGATACTTCAAATACACTGTACTAATAGTATTTCAAAGATGGCGCCATAGACCGCGGCGCTATTCTGATTGGTCGCCGCATTCAGCGTGGCGACCAATCAGAATAGCGCCACACTCTATGGCGCCATCTTTGAAGCAGTGAGTGCGGTGGCTCAGTGGTTAACAGTGAGTGCGGTGGCTCAGTGGTCAGCGCAGCGCTGTGGGCAGAGTGGGCAGTGCAGCGCCGTGGGCAGAGTAGTCAGCGCAGCGCCGTGGGCAGAGTGGTCAGCACAGCGCCGTGGGCAGAGTGGTCAGCGCAGCGCTGTGGACAGAGTGTGTCAGTACACACATACACACACACACACATACACACACTCCGCTATACTTACCACCGACCCTGCGTCTTCCCGGCCGGCTGGATCGTGAGTCGACATGTCAGCGCCCCCGGATGACTGGATCCAATATGTCGTCCGGGTAGTTTGGCGAGACATCTTGGACGCTATATTGGATCGAGTAGTTCGGGGGCTGCGACATGTCGACTGATGATACAGGCAGCGGACGCATGGCCGGTGGTAAGTATAGCGGTGTGTGTGTGTGTATATGAGTGTGTACAAAGTGCGGGAAGTGCGGACAAAGTGACGGAAGTGCCTACATCCACTCATATATACACATACTGTACATTACATATGGAGGGGTGAGGAGAGCGGAGACTGGAGGGGAGAGGAGGGGTGAGGAGAGCGGAGGCTGGAGGGGTGAGGAGGGGTGAGGAGAGCGGAGGATGGAGGGGTGAGGAGAGCGGAGGCTGGAGGGGTGAGGAGAGGGCAGGCTGGAGGGTGAGGAGGGCAGAGGACAGGGGAGGCTGGAGGGCAGAGGACAGGGAGGCTGGAGGGCAGAGGACAGGGAGGCTGGAGGGCAGAGGACAGGGGAGGCTGGAGGGCAGAGGCTGGAGGGCAGAGGCTGGAGGGGAGAAGCTGGAGGGGAGAGGCTGGAGGGCAGAGGCTGAAGGGCAGAGGCTGGAGGGCAGAGGCTGGAGGGAGAGGCTGGAGGTGAGAGGCTGGAGGGCAGAGGCTGGAGGGGAGAGGTTGGAGGGGAGAGGCTGGAGGGCAGAGGCTAGGGAGGCTGAGGGAGAGGCATGGAGGGGAGAGGGAGGCAGCTGAGGGGAGAGGCTGGAGGGCAGAGGCTGGAGGGGAGAGGCTGAGGGCAGAGGCTGGAGGGAGAGGCTGGAGGGCAGAGGCTGGAGGCAGAGGCTGGAGGCAGAGGCTGGAGGGCAGAGGCTGGAGGGCAGAGGCTGGAGGGGAGAGGCTAGGAGAGGCTGAGGGAGAGGCTGGCGGGCAGAGGCTGGAGGGCAGAGGCTGGAGGAGAGAGGCTGGAGGCAGAGGCTGAGGGGAGATTGAGAGAGGCGATGAAGGCTGAGGGAAGGCTGGAGGCAAGGCTGGAGGGGAGAGGCTGGAGGGCAGAGGCTGGAGGGATCCGCGAGCCGCTATTCTGATTGGTTGCCACGCTAAATGTGGCGACCAATCAGAATAGCGCCACCAGCTATGCCGCCATCTTTGAAATACACTGTACTCAGTGTATTTGAAGTATCGCGCCATAGAGCGCGGCGCTATTCTGATTGGTCGCCGCATTCAGCGTGGCGACCAATCAGAATAGCGCCACACTCTATGGCGCGATATTTCAAATACACTGTAGTAAGTGTATTTTAAAGATGGCGGCATAGAGCGCGGCGCTATTCTGATTGGTCGCCGCATTCAGCGTGGCGACCAATCAGAATAGCGCCGTGCTGTATGGCGCCATACTTCAAATACACTGTACTAATAGTATTTCAAAGATGGCGCCATAGACCGCGGAGCTATTCTGATTGGTCGCCGCATTCAGCGTGGCGACCAATCAGAATAGCGCCACACTCTATGGCGCGATATTTCAAATACACTGTAGTAAGTGTATTTTAAAGATGGCGGCATAGAGCGCGGCGCTATTCTGATAGGTCGCCACGCTGAATGTGGTGACCAATCAGAATACCGCCGCCATCTAAACCGCCATCTTTGAAAAACACTGTACTCAGTGTATTTGAAGTATGGCGCCATAAAGCACGGCGCTATTCTGATTGGTCGCCACGCTCAATGCGGCGACCAATCAGAATAGCGGCGCGCTCTATGGCGCGATACTTCAAATACACTGTAGTAAGTGTATTTCAAAGATGGCGCCATAGACCGCGGCGCTGTTCTGATTGGTTTCCGCATTCAGCGTGGCGACCAATCAGAATAGCGCTGCGCTCTATGGCACGATATTTCAAATACACTGTAGTAAGTGTATTTTAAAGATGGCGGCATAGAGCGCGGCGCTATTCTGATTGGTCGCTGCATTCAGCGTGGCGACCAATCAGAATAGCGGCGCGCTCTATGGCGCCATATTTCAAATACACTGTAGTAAGTGTATTTCAAAGATGGCGCCATAGAGCGCGGCGCTATTCTGATTGGTCGCTGCATTAAGCGTGACGACCAATCAGAATAGCGCGGCACTCTATGGCGCCATCCTTGAAATACACTGTACTTAGTGTATTTGAAGTATGGCGCCATAGAACGTGGCGCTATTCTGTTTGGTCGCCACGCTCAATGCGGCGACCAATCAGAATAGTGGCGCACTCTATGGCGCCATACTTCAAATACACTGAGTACAGTGTATTTCAAAGATGGCGGCATAGCTGGCGGCGCTATTCTGATTGGTCGCCACATTCAACGTGGCGACCAATCAGAATAGCGCCGCGCTATTACAAATACACTGTAGTAAGTGTATTTTAAAGATGGTGGCATAGAGCGCGCCGCTATTCTGATTGGTCGCCGAATTCATCGTGGCTTCAAATACTTCAAATACACTGAGTATAGTGTATTTCAAAGGTGGCGCAATAGAGCGCCGCGCTATTCTGATTGGTCGCCACGCTTAATGCGGCGACCAATCAGAATAGCGCCGCACTCTATGCCGCCACCTTTGAAATACACTTACTACAGTGTATTTAAAATATCGCGCCATTGAGCGCACCGCTATTCTGATTGGTCGCCACGCTGAATGCGGTGACCAATCAGAATAGCGCCGCGCTCTATGGCGCCACCTTTGAAATACACTTCCTACAGTGTATTTGAAATATCGCACCATAGAGCGCGCCGCTATTCTGATTGGTCGCCACGCTGAATGCGGCGGCCAATCAGAACAGCGCCGCGCTCTATGGCGCGATACTTCAAATACACTGTAGTAAGTGTATTTCAAAGATGGCACCACAGACCGCGGCGCTATTCTGATTAGTCGCCACGTAGGGATGGGCGAGTCTACTCGCTAGGACTCGTTACTCGGCGAGTAGTAAGGGACTCGCAGGACTCAGTACTCTGAGAGTTTACCAGCTATTACTCGCACAGTAACGAGTCCAATGCAAATCAATAGCAATCCTAGTTTTGTCAGAGACTCTGACAAAACTAGGATTGCCATTGACTTGCATTGGACTCGTTACTGTGCAAGTAATCGCAGGGAAACTCGCACAGTAATGAGTCCAGCTGTCTGCTCTGTGCCGGGCTCGGGTCCTGCAGGCTGCCGCAGCTCCAGGGTCCTAGAGCCCGCCTGCTCTCCCTGTGTACAGACATGAATGTCTGTGCACAGAGATGATGTAGCAGAGCTGAGATTGTTCTCAGTCTGCTCATTCCCTGTGCATAGACATCTGCACAGGGATGTAGCAGAGAGGACATCGCGTTTTGGACTACGTCGGACGGAAGAGGATTTTTTTAATTAAAGATGGAGTCCCTAATGGCTTTTTTTTTTTATTTCTAATAAAAAATTTTCTCTGTGTTGTGTTTTCTTTAACCCTTTATTGGAGATTCTTAGTGGCCGGGTCAAACGTGGCCTGACATTAAGAATCTCGGGCTTAATACCAGCTTGTATAACAAAGCTGGTATTAACCCCTTTATTACCCAGCGTGCCACCACCACCAGGCCGCTGGAAGAGTGGGGTTCAGCGCCAGAGGATGGCGCTTCAATGAACGCACCATCTTCTGGGGCGGCTGCGGGCTGCAATTTGCAGCGGGGGGTGCCCAGAAAGCTTGGGCCTCCCTGTGCTGCGGATTCCAGCCCCCAGCTGCTTAGCTGTACCTGGCTAGACATAGAAATTGCGCGGAGCCCCACGCATTTTTTTTTATTATTTCATGAAATTCATGAAATAATAAAAAAAAAGGCTCCCTTATATTCTTGTGTCCGGCCAGGTACAAATAGGCACCTGGGGGTTGGGGGCAGTTCGTCGCTGCCTGCTGGATCCGGCTGGTTCCAGAAATACGGCGAAGCCCACGTAATTTTTTTTCTGAAAAATCAATAAAACAATCGTAAAAAAGGGACTGCATCTTTATTAACCCCTCACCCATGGTCCAGGGGTTAATAAAGATGCAGTCCCTTTTATTTACATTGTTTTATGGATTTGTCAGAAAAAAATTTCACGTGGGCTTCGCCGTATTTCTGGAACCAGCCAGATCCAGCAGGCAGCGACGGGCTGCCACCAACCCCCAGGTGCCTATTTGTACCTGGCCGGACACAAGAATATAGGGGAGCCCTTTTTTTTTTATTATTTCATGAATTTCATGAAATAATAAAAAAAAAAATGCGTGGGCTCCGCGCAATTTCTATGTCTAGCCAGGTACAGCTAAGCAGCTGGGGGCTGGAATCTGCAGCGCAGGGAGGCCCAAGCTTTCTGGGCACCCCCCGCTGCAAATTGCAGCCCACAGCCACCCCAGAAGATGGCGCGTTCATTGAAGCGCCATCCTCTGGCGCTGAACCCCGCTCTTCCAGCGGCCCTGGAGGCGGTGGCACCCTGGGTAATAAAGGTGTTAATACCAGCTTTGTTAAACAAGCTGGTATTAAGCCCGAGATTCTTAATGTCAGGCCACATTTGACCCAGCCACTAAGAATCTCGAATAAAGGGTTAAAGAAAACATCACACAGAGACAAATTATTTATTAAAAATAAAGACACAGACACCATTAGGGACTCCAACTTTATTACCACCACATATCCTTCCAAAGACCCAGATCTTCTCTCTTCCTTCTTCTCTCTTCTGTCTTCTGTCTTCCTTCTTCTTCTTGTTGCAGCGCCGGTAAGCAGAGAGTTAACTGTGCTGTGACCGCGGGAGCCTATTAAACATGATTTAGCTATTGTAGCAGATAGAGCCTGAAGCTTCCGAGACACATCTGCGATTTGTAAATCGCACGTTACTCGCTATTACTCGCTTCCCCATTCATTAACATTGGACTTGCTAGACTCGCAACGAGTAGCGAGTCCCGGGCTCGGACTCGCTAGAGTCAAGCGATTCCAAGTAATTTAGGGCTCGCCCATCACTATCGCCACGCTGAATGTGGCGACCAATCAGAATAGCGTCGCCAGCTATGCCGCCATCACTGTACTCAGTGTATTTGAAGTATGGCGCCATAGAGCGCGGCGTTATTCTGATTGGTCGCCGCATTGAGCGTGGCGACCAAACAGAACAGCGCCGCTAAAGATGGCGCCGTGTTTCGCGGCGCTCTTCTCATTGGTCGGCGCCAGGCGCGAGCGACCAATGAGAAGAGTGGGGTGGGGCGCGGCACCATATTTGAAATCCAGCGGGAACTTTGGATTTCAAATATGGCGCCGTGCCCCGCCCCACTCTTCTCATTGGTCGCTCACGCCTGGCGGCAACCAATGAGAAGAGTGTCGCGAAACACGCCGCCATCTTTAGAAATTTTTTTTTTTTTTACTTCTAAGATTTTTTAACATGGCGCTGTGCCGCGGCTTGAATCTGATTGGTCGCTCGCAAGCGAGCGACCAATTAGAATTGCGGCGGCAGTACTGGGCAAATCCCGGCTGGCTCGCAGCTCCCCGGAGCTGAGCCGCGGATATGCCCGGCACTGAGATCCCTGGATCGCTCCACTGGCGCAAGGTAGCCGGGAGGCGAGGTCGGCTCCCGGCTACCTCGCGCCCGCTCCGTCCGCCGAAGCTCGGCCCTAAGCGCAGCGGACCTTCCTGGGGTCCGCTCCGCTTAGGGCCGCAATCTTGGTCCACCCTGAGCGGGCGTATGTAACTCTGGTGACGTCACTTATCTCTGGACATTTATCTCCGGACATTTACCTCCGGACAAAGCCACGGAAGTTGGCTTTTGTCCGGAAGTAGAATTCTAGGCAATTATATAATATATATATATATATATATATATATATATGTGTATAATGGAGGCTGCTGGCTGTGTATATTTAATTTAGAAGCTGTTGCCTGTATATAAACAAGATATAGGGACTACAAGCTGCGAACGTGTATACACAGAACCTTACAGACATCCACACTACATGAATATAGCATATACGGACATACTATAATACAGGATATAGTGCAGACTTGTATATACAGTTAGCTCCTTTGTATAAGGTGGAAACAGGAGATGACGAAAAAGATAGAAGTTTCAAATGGAGTCCTGTCGTGCTCGGCAGTGATTAAATGATCTTCTCTCCTCACGGCAAAATCATTATTCTTTTGGTAAGTTCCTGTTTTACTGCACTTATCAGTGTCTTTAGTGCAAGTGCAGTACGAACTTCATTGTAATGAACAGAGGAATAGAGGGAGTGGCCTGGCAATGTCTGATGTTACTGATGATATCTGCTGTGGAGATATAGGTGAGTGCCGCTATTTTTCTCCTTTTTTGTCTGATAATATCGCCGCATACTACACCTATACAAAATATCCCCTCAGCTATGCCGCCATCTTTGAAATACACTGTACTCAGTGTATTTGAAGTATCGCGCCATAGAGCGCGGCGCTATTCTGATTGGTCGCCGCATTCAGCGTGGCGACCAATCAGAATAGCACCGTGCTGTATGGCGCGATACTTCAAATACACTGTACTAATAGTATTTCAAAGATGGCGCCATAGACCGCGGCGCTATTCTGATTGGTCGCCGCACTCAGCGTGGCGACCAATCAGAATAGCGCCACACTCTATGGCGCCATCTTTGAAGCAGTGAGTGCGGTGGCTCAGTGGTTAACAGTGAGTGCGGTGGCTCAGTGGTCAGCGCAGCGCTGTGGGCAGAGTGGGCAGTGCAGCGCCGTGGGCAGAGTAGTCAGTGCAGCGCCGTGGGCAGAGTGGTCAGCACAGCGCCGTGGGCAGAGTGGTCAGCGCAGCGCTGTGGACAGAGTGTGTCAGTACACACATACACACACACACACATACACACACTCCGCTATACTTACCACCGACCCTGCGTCTTCCCGGCCGGCTGGATCGTGAGTCGACATGTCAGCGCCCCCGGATGACTGGATCCAATATGTCGTCCGGGTAGTTTGGCGAGACATCTTGGACGCTATATTGGATCGAGTAGTTCGGGGGCTGCGACATGTCGACTGATGATACAGGCAGCGGACGCATGGCCGGTGGTAAGTATAGCGGTGTGTGTGTGTGTATATGAGTGTGTACAAAGTGCGGGAAGTGCGGACAAAGTGACGGAAGTGCCTACATCCACTCATATATACACATACTGTACATTACATATGAAGGGGTGAGGAGAGCGGAGACTGGAGGGGAGAGGAGGGGTGAGGAGAGCGGAGGCTGGAGGGGTGAGGAGGGGTGAGGAGAGCGGAGGATGGAGGGGTGAGGAGAGCGGAGGCTGGAGGGGTGAGGAGAGGGGAGGCTGGAGGGGTGAGGAGGGCAGAGGACAGGGGAGGCTGGAGGGCAGAGGACAGGGGAGGCTGGAGGGCAGAGGACAGGGGAGGCTGGAGGGCAGAGGACAGGGGAGGCTGGAGGGCAGAGGCTGGGGGGCAGAGGCTGGAGGGGAGAAGCTGGAGGGGAGAGGCTGGAGGGCAGAGGCTGAAGGGCAGAGGCTGGAGGGCAGAGGCTGGAGGGGAGAGGCTGGAGGTGAGAGGCTGGAGGGCAGAGGCTGGAGGGGAGAGGTTGGAGGGGAGAGGCTGGAGGGCAGAGGCTGGAGGGGAGAGGCTGGAGGGGAGAGGCTGGAGGGGAGAGGCTGGAGGGCAGAGGCTGGAGGGGAGAGGCTGGAGGGCAGAGGCTGGAGGGCAGAGGCTGTAGGGGAGAGGCTGTAGGGGAGAGGCTGGCGGGCAGAGGCTGGAGGGCAGAGGCTGGAGGAGAGAGGCTGGAGGGCAGAGGCTGGAGGGGAGAGGTTGGAGGGGAGAGGCTGTAGTGGAAAGGCTGGAGGGGAGAGGCTGGAGGGCAGAGGCTGGAGGGGAGAGGCTGGAGGGCAGAGGCTGGAGGGGATCCGCGAGCCGCTATTCTGATTGGTTGCCACGCTAAATGTGGCGACCAATCAAAATAGCGCCACCAGCTATGCCGCCATCTTTGAAATACACTGTACTCAGTGTATTTGAAGTATCGCGCCATAGAGCGCGGCGCTATTCTGATTGGTCGCCGCATTCAGCGTGGCGACCAATCAGAATAGCGCCGTGCTGTATGGCGCCATACTTCAAATACACTGTACTAATAGTATTTCAAAGATGGCGCCATAGACCGCGGAGCTATTCTGATTGGTCGCCGCATTCAGCGTGGCGACCAATCAGAATAGCGCCACACTCTATGGCGCGATATTTCAAATACACTGTAGTAAGTGTATTTTAAAGATGGCGGCATAGAGCGCGGCGCTATTCTGATAGGTCGCCACGCTGAATGTGGTGACCAATCAGAATACCGCCGCCATCTAAACCGCCATCTTTGAAAAACACTGTACTCAGTGTATTTGAAGTATGGCGCCATAAAGCGCGGCGCTATTCTGATTGGTCGCCACGCTCAATGCGGCGACCAATCAGAATAGCGGCGCGCTCTATGGCGCGATACTTCAAATACACTGTAGTAAGTGTATTTCAAAGATGGCGCCATAGACCGCGGCGCTGTTCTGATTGGTTTCCGCATTCAGCGTGGCGACCAATCAGAATAGCGCTGCGCTCTATGGCACGATATTTCAAATACACTGTAGTAAGTGTATTTTAAAGATGGCGGCATAGAGCGCGGCGCTATTCTGATTGGTCGCCACGCTGAATGCAGCGACCAATCAGAATAGCGGCGCGCTCTATGGCGCCATATTTCAAATACACTGTAGTAAGTGTATTTCAAAGATGGCGCCATAGAGCGCGGCGCTATTCTGATTGGTCGCTGCATTAAGCGTGACGACCAATCAGAATAGCGCGGCGCTCTATGGCGCCATCCTTGAAATACACTGTACTCAGTGTATTTGAAGTATGGCGCCATAGAACGTGGCGCTATTCTGTTTGGTCGCCACGCTCAATGCGGCGACCAATCAGAACAGTGGCGCACTCTATGGCGCCATACTTCAAATACACTGAGTACAGTGTATTTCAAAGATGGCGGCATAGCTGGCGGCGCTATTCTGATTGGTCGCCACATTCAACGTGGCGACCAATCAGAATAGCGCCGCGCTATTACAAATACACTGTAGTAAGTGTATTTTAAAGATGACGGCATAGAGCGCGCCGCTATTCTGATTGGTCGCCGAATTCATCGTGGCTTCAAATACTTCAAATACACTGAGTATAGTGTATTTCAAAGGTGGCGCAATAGAGCGCCGCGCTATTCTGATTGGTCGCCACGCTTAATGCGGCGACCAATCAGAATAGCGCCGCACTCTATGCCGCCACCTTTGAAATACACTTACTACAGTGTATTTAAAATATCGCGCCATTGAGCGCACCGCTATTCTGATTGGTCGCCACGCTGAATGCGGTGACCAATCAGAATAGCGCTGCGCTCTATGGCGCCACCTTTGAAATACACTTCCTACAGTGTATTTGAAATATCGCACCATAGAGCACGCCGCTATTCTGATTGGTCACCACGCTGAATGCGGCGGCCAATCAGAACAGCGCCGCGCTCTATGGCGCGATACTTCAAATACACTGTAGTAAGTGTATTTCAAAGATGGCACCACAGAGCGCGGCGCTATTCTGATTGGTCGCCACGTAGGGATGGGCGAGTCTACTCGCTAGGACTCGTTACTCGGCGAGTAGTAAGGGACTCGCAGGACTCAGTACTCTGCGAGTTTACCAGCTATTACTCGCACAGTAACGAGTCCAATGCAAATCAATAGCAATCCTAGTTTTGTCAGAGACTCTGACAAAACTAGGATTGCCATTGACTTGCATTGGACTCGTTACTGTGCAAGTAATCGCAGGGAAACTCGCACAGTAATGAGTCCAGCTGTCTGCTCTGTGCCGGGCTCGGGTCCTGCAGGCTGCCGCAGCTCCAGGGTCCTAGAGCCCGCCTGCTCTCTCTGTGTACAGACATGAATGTCTGTGCACAGAGATGATGTAGCAGAGCTGAGATTGTTCTCAGTCTGCTCATTCCCTGTGCATAGACATCTGCACAGGGATGTAGCAGAGAGGACATCGCGTTTTGGACTACGTCGGACGGAAGAGGATTTTTTTAATTAAAGATGGAGTCCCTAATGGCTTTTTTTTTTTATTTCTAATAAAAAATTTTCTCTGTGTTGTGTTTTCTTTAACCCTTTATTGGAGATTCTTAGTGGCCGGGTCAAACGTGGCCTGACATTAAGAATCTCGGGCTTAATACCAGCTTGTATAACAAAGCTGGTATTAACCCCTTTATTACCCAGCGTGCCACCACCACCAGGCCGCTGGAAGAGTGGGGTTCAGCGCCAGAGGATGGCGCTTCAATGAACGCACCATCTTCTGGGGCGGCTGCGGGCTCCAATTTGCAGCGGGGGGTGCCCAGAAAGCTTGGGCCTCCCTGTGCTGCGGATTCCAGCCCCCAGCTGCTTAGCTGTACCTGGCTAGACATAGAAATTGCGCGGAGCCCCACGCATTTTTTTTTATTATTTCATGAAATTCATGAAATAATAAAAAAAAAGGCTCCCTTATATTCTTGTGTCCGGCCAGGTACAAATAGGCACCTGGGGGTTGGGGGCAGTTCGTCGCTGCCTGCTGGATCCGGCTGGTTCCAGAAATACGGCGAAGCCCACGTAATTTTTTTTCTGAAAAATCAATAAAACAATCGTAAAAAAGGGACTGCATCTTTATTAACCCCTCACCCATGGTCCAGGGGTTAATAAAGATGCAGTCCCTTTTATTTACATTGTTTTATGGATTTGTCAGAAAAAAATTTCACGTGGGCTTCGCCGTATTTCTGGAACCAGCCAGATCCAGCAGGCAGCGACGGGCTGCCACCAACCCCCAGGTGCCTATTTGTACCTGGCCGGACACAAGAATATAGGGGAGCCCTTTTTTTTTTATTATTTCATGAATTTCATGAAATAATAAAAAAAAAAATGCGTGGGGCTCCGCGCAATTTCTATGTCTAGCCAGGTACAGCTAAGCAGCTGGGGGCTGGAATCTGCAGCGCAGGGAGGCCCAAGCTTTCTGGGCACCCCCCGCTGCAAATTGCAGCCCACAGCCGCCCCAGAAGATGGCGCGTTCATTGAAGCGCCATCCTCTGGCGCTGAACCCCGCTCTTCCAGCGGCCCTGGAGGCGGTAGCACGCTGGGTAATAAAGGGGTTAATACCAGCTTTGTTAAACAAGCTGGTATTAAGCCCGAGATTCTTAATGTCAGGCCACATTTGACCCAGCCACTAAGAATCTCGAATAAAGGGTTAAAGAAAACATCACACAGAGACAAATTATTTATTAAAAATAAAGACACAGACACCATTAGGGACTCCAACTTTATTACCACCACATATCCTTCCAAAGACCCAGATCTTCTCTCTTCTTTCTTCTCTCTTCTGTCTTCTGTCTTCCTTCTTCTTCTTGTTGCAGCGCCGGTAAGCAGAGAGTTAACTGTGCTGTGACCGCGGGAGCCTATTAAACATGATTTAGCTATTGTAGCAGATAGAGCCTGAAGCTTCCGAGACACATCTGCGATTTGTAAATCGCACGTTACTCGCTATTACTCGCTTCCCCATTCATTAACATTGGACTTGCTAGACTCGCAACGAGTAGCGAGTCCCGGGCTCGGACTCGCTAGAGTCAAGCGATTCCAAGTAATTTAGGGCTCGCCCATCACTATCGCCACGCTGAATGTGGCGACCAATCAGAATAGCGTCGCCAGCTATGCCGCCATCACTGTACTCAGTGTATTTGAAGTATGGCGCCATAGAGCGCGGCGTTATTCTGATTGGTCGCCGCATTGAGCGTGGCGACCAAACAGAACAGCGCCGCTAAAGATGGCGCCGTGTTTCGCGGCGCTCTTCTCATTGGTCGGCGCCAGGCGCGAGCGACCAATGAGAAGAGTGGGGTGGGGCGCGGCACCATATTTGAAATCCAGCGGGAACTTTGGATTTCAAATATGGCGCCGTGCCCCGCCCCACTCTTCTCATTGGTCGCTCACGCCTGGCGGCAACCAATGAGAGGAGCGCCGCGAAACACGCCGCCATCTTTAGAAATTTTTTTTTTTTTTACTTCTAAGATTTTTTAACATGGCGCTGTGCCGCGGCTTGAATCTGATTGGTCGCTCGCAAGCGAGCGACCAATTAGAATTGCGGCGGCAGTACTGGGCAAATCCCGGCTGGCTCGCAGCTCCCCGGAGCTGAGCCGCGGATATGCACGGCACTGAGATCCCTGGATCGCTCCACTGGCGCAAGGTAGCCGGGAGGAGAGGTCGGCTCCCGGCTACCTCGCGCCCGCTCCGTCCGCCGAAGCTCGGCCCTAAGCGCAGCGGACCTTCCTGGGGTCCGCTCCGCTTAGGGCCGCCATCTTGGTCCACCCTGAGCGGGCGTATGTAACTCTGGTGACGTCACTTATCTCCGGACATTTATCTCCGGACATTTACCTCCGGACAAAGCCACGGAAGTTGGCTTTTGTCCGGAAGTAGAATTCTAGGCAATTATATAATATATATATATATATATATATATGTGTATAATGGAGGCTGCTGGCTGTGTATATTTAATTTAGAAGCTGTTGCCTGTATATAAACAAGATATAGGGACTACAAGCTGTGAACGTGTATACACAGAACCTTACAGACATCCACACTACATGAATATAGCATATACGGACATACTATAAAACAGGATATAGTGCAGACTTGTATATACAGTTAGCTCCTTTGTATAAGGTGGAAACAGGAGATGACGAAAAAGATAGAAGTTTCAAATGGAGTCCTGTCGCGCTCGGCAGTGATTAAATGATCTTCTCTCCTCACGGCAAAATCATTATTCTTTTGGTAAGTTCCTGTTTTACTGCACTTATCAGTGTCTTTAGTGCAAGTGCAGTACGAACTTCATTGTAATGAACAGAGGAATAGAGGGAGTGGCCTGGCAATGTCTGATGTTACTGATGATATCTGCTGTGGAGATATAGGTGAGTGCCGCTATTTTTCTCCTTTTTTGTCTGATAATATCGCCGCATACTACACCTATACAAAATATCCCCTCAAACTGCTTATCTTCATAATATCCCTCACGCTGCCCCTTTCCATTATATTCTCTCACACTGCTAATCTGCATAAAGCACCCCCCATTGTACCTCTATAAGATACTCCCTTTAACTATTTTCCCCACAAACCCATAATGTGCCTTCACGGTAACATCAACTGACCCTCTCATTTAAAATAACAGGGCACCCAATTTTCAGCTCCTCCATAGAGTGCTTACCATTACCTGTCATCTCTATTGCCTCTGTGGCATTATGGTGACAGCAGCAGCATGATGAGGTAGAGGCTGATGAATGCTCCTCTGCCACAGTCTCAGCGCTCTGGTGCTCCAATTTATTTGAGTCTAAGTATAGAAAGAAGCATTGAATATAGGAAGAAGTGGTCAGGCCGTCTATTGATTCTCTGTGAGGCACAATAAATCCTTTTGTAGTCCGCGCGCAGCCTGCAGGCCATATGTTTGCAGACCTGCACTAGAACATACACTATGCATCAAAGGAAATATTAATTGCAAACATAAGTCCGCTTAAAATTAAGTTTTCCGGAAGTAAAGAAACATACTATGATAAACTTCTGATTCAAATATTGCATCCTCTTATATTGTCTAACAGAAATGACTTACATTTGAAGGTATTCTATAAGGGGGGCTGCACTGGTAAAGGTAGTTAGAGTCTTCTAGCTGATTTGGACATGGCTCTGTTGCTTGGCTTTTCCCATGTTCATCAGTAGAGCTTGAGATGCCGCATTTATTGTGTGCATTAGTGTTATTATCCATTTCATAGGGGTAACATTCATGTGAAACCAGCCTGCAGGAAAAGTACAGTATTATCAAGTGCATTAGTATTGACAGAAAACCAACATTAGAAGTACAGTGAGTACGGAAAGTATTCAGACCCCTGTAAATTTTTCACTCTTTGTTTCATTGCAGCCATTTGGTAAATTCCAAAAAGTTAATTTTTTTCTCATTAATGTACACTCTGCACCCCATCTTGACCGACAAAAACAGAAATGTAGATATTTGTGCAAAACTTAACGGTTACATATAGACATCTTTTTACATATACAGTATAGTAACGATCACGTGATCACGTGGTCACATCACAACTTCAAAGTTCATACTAAGCAAAAAATTGCTCAGTTCATGTAAACTGAAGAAGGCTGGGTGATAACCGAGATGTCTGTATGATACTAAGTTTTTTTTTTGCCAACTTGTCTATAAGAACAAATAAAATCAGAGTTTCTTTAAAAAGAATACAACATTGTGCCATCTTTTTTCTTATTGGTGTTCCGGGATATTACTAAAGGTATCTTTACACACACAGATATATTGCTTGCAATTCACTGGTTGCAGTGAAATCATGGACACATTGTTCCATTTTGTTGCCATGTACAAGTGGAACAATGTGTTCATGATTTCATTGCAACCAGTGAATTGCAAGCAATATATCTCTGTGTGTAAAGGTACCCTTAAGGTACCTTTACATGCCGCAATCTCGACAGGTAATCTTAAAGGCGATACGTCGCCCCAAAACAATCGCCGTGAAATAGACTGACAGTTGCGGTGTGTGATTGGCAAATTTCTGCGGCGATAAATCGCCTCTCGCCTGATTACTGAGCACTGCTCTGAAATCAGCCGCAATCATGAATGCAAGGTTTCCAGGTTTTGTCGTGTGATAGGGCGACAGAATTGGAATCTGTGACGCCTATGATTTTCCATAGGAGTGCCACAGTGTGCTGTAGTCCACGCCCCGTGTGAGCTCTATTGGCGTGGACTACTGTGTTCTCATTGGCTGTCAATTGACACCGCGCCATAATTGAAGAGCTGTCTGTCCAGCACCACACAATGGCAATGGCGTCATGTATTAGCCAGCCTTCCAGAGCAGGCTGACCAATCGTAACGCTGTTGCGTTGTCCAATGAGTGTCTTTGGGGCACGGTGTAAACCACTGTGGCACGCCTATCTCTTCGCCGAGCTGAGCATGTACGCCCACATTGCCTTTGGGATTGTGGCGTGTGAAGAGAGGCAATTCCACCAGAATGGTTCCGCTGTGGGTGAGGCGATTTTCGGGGCAACACGTCGCCTTTCTTTCAGGGCGAGATTGCGACGTGTAATAGCGCCATCGGCGACCTGAGGCAACCAAGAAAAACATGCATGCGCACGTTAGATCACCTCATATCGCCAGCCGAGATTGCGGCGTGTAAAGGAGGTACCCTTAGTGTGTCTATTACAATTTTTTTTCCTGTGCTCCAAAATTTGAAAAAAAATTCTTTCCAACTCAGACAATGTGATTTTCAGGATTTGTTTTCTCATTTTGTCTCTCATAGTTGAGGTCTACCTATGATGTCAATTACAGACCTCTCTCATCTTTTTAAGTGGGAGAACTTGCACAATTAGTGGCTGACTAAATACTTTTTTTCCACACTATATAAAAGAAATCCATGACAACATAAAACAGCTGTTGAGGTGCCTAAACTATGTCCAACATTTATGGCCCATCGGTGGTGAATTAAAACTGGTTGTTCTCTTACTTTGTCTGTAGGGTGGATATACAATGTATTGCTGCTTGATATTGCTATATCTATAAAGACCTGCATCATAAAATACAAAGATTATTTATTCTGCATATGTCAACATGAGGATTACGGTATGTTGTCTGAGCCAAGAAACACCCAGAACTATGGGAGCTGGAACGGCTTGAAGAACAAAGAAAGTCATTATCTCTTTGTGGAGGCAACCAATCAGAAGGGATACTGAACAATCAGTGCAAGTTTCTACACACTGGGTAAGGCTGGTTTCACATTACGATTTTTCTAAATCCGATGCTGTCCGATGAAAATCGGACAGCATCGGATCCGAATTTGGCCCCATGCAGCCCTATGGGCATCGGACCGAATCGGATGTGCACTAAATGCCATCCGATTTGGTCCGATCCGAATCTGTCCGATTTTATTATCGGTGCAAAAATCGGAGCCTGCTCCGATTTTTGCACCGAAAATAAAATCTGACAGATTCGGATCGGACCAAATCGGATGGCATTTAGTGCACATCCGATCTGACCCGATCCCTATAACATGGGGCCCTATGGAGAAGGGTCCGAGGAAACATCTGATGTCTCCTCGGACCCGATTTTAGTGTACTGAGCAAGCTCAGTACACTAAAATAGCTCCTAAAGGTGAAACAAAGGGTTAAAAAAATAAAAAAAAACTATACTCACCTGTCCACGAGGCCCCCGGCGTCTCCAGGTGTCTTCCGGTATCTTGCTGTTCTGTCTTCTGTGCTGCCAGGACCTGCCGTGATGTCACAATCACATGACTGCTGGCTATTGGTTACTCGCAGTCATGTGATTGTGACATCACGAGAGGTGCTAGCAGCACAGAAGACAGAACAGCAAGATACCGGGAGACGAGCGGGACCGTGCAGGAGTCGTGGACAGGTGAGAAAAGATTGGAGAGGGGGAGGACACATGGGGGGACCCGGAGGACACATGGGGGACCGGGGGTGCAGAGAGGAGGACCGGGGGTGTAGAGAGGAGGACCGGGGGTGCAGAGAGGAGGACCGGGGGCCAAGAGGGGAGGACCGGGGGCCAAGAGGGGAGGACCGGGGGCGCAGAGGGGAGGACCGGGGGCGCAGAGGGGAGGACCGGGGGCGCAGAGAGGAGGACCGGGGGTGCAGAGAGGAGGACCGGGGGTGCAGAGAGGAGGACCGGGGGTGCAAAGAGAAGGACCGGGGGTGCAGAGAGGAGGACCGGGGGTGCAGAGAGGAGGACCGGGGGCCAAGAGGAGAGGACCGGGGGAGAGACAGTGACAGCTAGGGAGCAATCTGACAGGAGGGCGGGCATCCTATTTTCTGTCGGAATCGGATGCCTATTTGGCATCCGATTCCAGGCATCAGAGGAATCCGATGCTGTCCGATTTATATCGAACAGCATCGGATTTGAAAAAAATCGTAGTGTGAAAGTAGCCTTAGAAGGAGTTTTCTAGTGAAGTATGCTTTATGGCTGATTTCAGAACCTTAAAAGGAATTCCCAAGTCTTTGGCCATGGAGATGTCTAAAATATTCACTTCAGCCCCACAATCAACAAAAGCACAACCTTTCACTTTCCTCCCCTTAAAAGCCAATACAATGGGGAAAAAAACTTTTTTTTAACAGAGGTACCTGTGCGTCTATTTGGCTGTGCCCCTGCTTCAACTAGGAGAGGTCATTTTCTAGATGCTGCAGATGAGGGCAGTCTCGCACTAGGTTTTTACCCACACTGCAGAGTGGCACAATCTCCATTCCCAAAGGCATTGTCTTTTTCATGACCACTTTTCCCATATGACCATACTCCTCCCCTGAAGAATAAAGCAACTCTGGAGAAGGTAATGTAGCACTCTTCTAGCCGAGGTCTTATCTAATAGCTGATTTTATCTCCCTCTGGTGAGGTGCATGGCCAGACTTTGAGGTGGAGAGTGATGCTCAAGCATATCTGTCAAGGGAATCTGTTACTCCATAAAAAAACAGGTTCCACAAATCAGACTCATTCCACCCCACATCAATAGACCACTGCCTAAACTGGGAACAATAGTCCTCTGCAGGAAGGTTAACTTGAAAAAGTGCTATGAGGTTTGACTCTGCAATGGCGACTCTGTCTGGCCATTCATAAATAAGTCTCAATGACCTAAAAAATCCCTCATTAGAGTTATGGGCCAGTGAATCATCAGCTAGAGTGAAGGCTGATGTCTGGGGATCCCCCCTAAGTAAAATAATTACTAGGTTAACACAAGCCTAATGATGAGTGAACTTTTCTGAACAAGGTTTGCCAATTTCAAATTCGACACGAACCTGGCCGATTTGGATTCAGGATTGAAACCCTAAACACTTTGATAAAAATTCAGCAAACTGCTTTGTTTGTTAACTCTTCAGAAATAAAATGGCCCTAAAATATTCCTTGAAGGTTCAGGGCCAAGATGGTCACTGGAAGACCCAGTGGCTGAGAAATCGGTTTACTGAGTTCACAGCCATTGGGTCTACAAGTAGCTTTCAACTTAATGAATTTAATATAGCATTAAAAGAGATTTTAAGCTTCCTCAAGTTTCCAGGTGTTCGACACCTGCAGGCTGTGAACTTTTAGAAGGTTGCCAGATGTGCCAGCGACTGTTAACTGCAGGAACTTTAAAATTCCCTTTAAACATCTCTTTAGGAGAGCTTTATTTTTTTTTAGAGATAAAATCTTTATTATTGTAGAGGGTCAGCAACGTACAAGGCAACCTCTTCTACACTTATCTGCTAGCAATTCAGACAAAAATAGCATATACATCAAAAAAGACCCCTAAGGGACTGTGGAATAGCTTTAAAAATCACCTTTTTATTAAAGAGCTTTCTTAAAAGCAATACAATAGAAATTCATTACATTAGATATGAGAATACAATATGGACTCACAATGAAAACATATACTACAATCAAGTCTGGAAAATTTTAGGAGGTTACAATAACAATTTTCAGTACCTCATGGCACTAGGAGATACACTATACAGGCATATCCAGGAATCACAACCGATCCACACAATAGTTATGCCATACTAAATCCATAAATCCAATGTGATGGCTGTGTATTACAGTGAATAGATATCTTAGAAACACTGGCACACTGACCCCCTGAGGAAGTCCACTGACGAAACGGCGTCGGGGTAGCCGGGAGCTCTACACATACAGGTCTGTACCACCATTACCTAGGGTCTCAGTTGATCCCCGTGTATTGCCATGTCTGAATTAACCCATAATGGGCTGAGGTGAACTGTGGATGGTGGGAGATAAACAGTGTACAAAGGTAGGATAAGTGGATATTTAGTGCTAAAATATCTGAGCAGCACAAACCATAGCCTCCCATATACTACTAAGAGGGGATTGTAGGTGGAGTACACTGCCTGTTTCTAAGATATCTATTCACTGTAATACACAGCCATCACATTGGATTTATGGATTTAGTATGGCATAACTATTGTGTGGATCGGTTGTGATTCCTGGATATGCCTGTATAGTGTATCTCCTAGTGCCATGAGGTACTGAAAATTGTTATTGTAACCTCCTAAAATTTTCCAGACTTGATTGTAGTATATGTTTTCATTGTGAGTCCATATTGTATTCTCATATCTAATGTAATGAATTTCTATTGTATTGCTTTTAAGAAAGCTCTTTAATAAAAAGGTGATTTTTAAAGCTATTCCACAGTCCCTTAGGGGTCTTTTTTGATGTATTTAGTAATTGGGAATACACTTCCATGGTGAAGATTTCTGAGTTGTAAAAATAGCATATGTCTATTGTATGCTTAACAAAGATGAACTTATAGGTCTCTTCACACTCATAAAACACTATAATATGGATATTGCTTCTTGAAAATGTGCAATCCCTTTTTTTCCTTTCCTTCCTTATGTCTAGAATTGATATTTTTTTGCAAGGGCACAAGTGTATTAAATTATTAATCATGGGTGTAATCAGTTGTTTCAGTGATTTGTAGTCACATGTTTGTGTATATAGAGTGGTTCACTTTATACATGTCTATACTATGAGTAAGAGTATTTTTTGTTTGAAACTGCAATTTTAACATCGTTTATTATGTACTAATAAAGTTTATCTATTTTTATATGAAAAGAACTATGTAATTTTATGTTTTGCAAGTGCTGGCCTTTTTTTTTAAAGAAAACCTGTCACCTGAATCTAAGGCCCTACACTATCACTACCTGTCCCTACACCTTCCTAGTTGCTCCCTATGTATCCCTTTCTCATGTAAAGTGGCCCTATTAAACATCAGAAAAATAAGTTTTAACTTACAGAAGTCACTGAGGCTGGGGGACTGGAAAGGCGGGCCCACGCTCCATTCAGCTCTCCTCGATTGTGTAGCGCACGCACTGCTGGGCGGCATTATTCTTTATTCCTCGCCGTCCCCACAATTTGGAATCTCCTGCCCTCTGTGACATAGTATGCAACGGCCGCGACGTCACATCCGGCGCGGTGCATTATGGGGCCGGTCACGTGGTCGGCCCCAGTGCATTATGGGCTTGATCACGTGATCGGCCCGGCTCCGCGCATGTGCAATGTGCTTACTGAAGCCGGGCTGATCACGTGATCGGCCCCATAATGCACTAGGGCCGATCACGTGACTGGCCCCATAATGCACCGCGCTGGATGTGACGTTGCGGCCGGTGCGTACGATGTCACAGAAGGCGGGAGATTCCAAATGGTGGGGGCGGCGAGGAATAAAGAATAATGCCGCCCAGCGGGGCACGCACTACACAATCGAGGAGTGCTGAATGGAGCGTGGGCCCGCCTTTCCAGTCCCCCAGCCTCAGGGACTTCTGTAAGTTAAAACTTATTTGACTGAAGTTTAATAGGGCTACTTTACATAAAAAAGGGATAGATAGGGAGCAGCTAGGAAGGTGTAGGGACAGGTAGTGGAAGTGCAGGGCCTTAGATTCAGGTGACAGGTTCCTTCTTAAAAAAATTCTTTGTTTTCCTGTTATGTTATTTCATCCTTCACCTGAGAATCAGCCATCGGACCTGTCCGTGCATTGCCCACTAGCTTATTTCGACATTCCAAATGGTACTGTTTGCCTGGATTCCAGACATAAATCCATCCCAAGAGATGCCTGTTCTGGAGGAGATGATTTTCCTCACCATCACAGGGGACTCCATAGTTCCATAGACAACCATACTTGTGCAAGGGTTTTCTAGGGTTTTCTACACATCCATTATCCTTCTTACACAGTTAGCAAACACAATGTACCATTAAAACACCGGAGTGGTGGTTGTTGGAAATGGGCCTCTATACACCTAGGTAGATATTGCATTAAAAACCAGACATTTGCAGCTAGAATAGTCATTTACCACATTAAGAATGTATAGAGTGCATTTCTGATTCATTTAATGTTAGCTTCATTGAAAAAAAATGTACTTTTCTTTAAAAAATATATTAACAAATATGGTGATGCACAGCTTGGATAAATGGGGTGCAAAATGCCGCTTGACGATTACCATTTCTCACATTAAAGAAGCTCATGCGGAATCAATTAAGCACATCCCAGTATTAGAAAATATATACATTTTATTATATCAAAAAGGCAAAAACAAACCACACAGATGAAAACATTTAAAACCAAGTAGGTCCCATGACCCAGGTTGTACATATCAAACAATTTAAGCATGTACCAGTAGCATGCTGGGACAAGGGTATAGTGAAGAAACAGTCGTAGTATAAAGCAGAACAAAATCATATAATATCACATCAGTATAGTGCAAACATGTTACAAAGATCTTGCATATATCAATGCTATACCTAATGCTCCTGCATTTAGACCTGTTTCTCATCTAACCGTGCCCATAATCATACAGTGATACCGCCCATACCATGAGGCTGCAACCTGCGTGTCTGGGGTGCCCCACGCGTTCCGCTGCGCTTGGCAGCTTCCTCAGGGGAATCTGAATGAGGTTATAGATATTAAACCTTATACATCCCGATAATTTATGTTTATCACCCTGATCATTAAACGTCGGAAGTGACGCCGGAAGTGAGTCCGGGTGCGCACGTGATCCCCCACGTCATTAGAGGGTGGCCAGTATCTTAGTAACCGTCTGTACACATCCGGCCGAGCGCCGGAAGTGACACTATAGATTAGGCTCCGGCAAACTGCCGTTCTCAGGGATGCCCGAGGTGGGGAATCGTCTGTCCCCTATGTGGGGAATAGCCTGGTCGGGCCGTAATGTGGCCACATTAGCCCAAGAACGGACGTTAATGGTGGCAATTTAAAAAAAACAAGTACATATATGATTAAGAGTAGCCGAATAGTAGCGGTATTCGGCTACTCGCTACTCTCCGAGTATCTTATGTGTACTCGGGAGTAGCGAGTAGTCCTAATACTTTCGCTGTGTACCTATAGATACACTGCGAAAGTAGCCTAAAAGTTGTTAAAAATAATAAAATTACATATTCACCTGTCCGATGCCTGCACTGGGACCGTCCCAGAAGACATCCGATCACTGGACAAGGACCTGTGACTACCAGCCAATCAGATGGCAGGTAGCGATCTGGCCAATCAGATGGCGCCACGTCACAACCACGTGATCGTTAGCGGCCACCTGAATGGCCAGATCGCAAGGTCCTGACAGCACACCTAGGACCTTGCAATGTGGCCAATCAGGTGGCCGCTAGCGATCACGTGGTTGTGACGTGGCGCCATCTGATTGGCCAGATCGCTACAGGCCATCTGATTGGCTGGTAGTCACAGATCCTTGCCCAGTGATCGGATGTCTTCTGGGACAGTCCCGGTGCAGGTGTCGGACAGGTGAGTATGTAATTTTATTATTTTTAACAACTTTTAATCACTTTTAGGCTACTTTTACAGTGTATCTATAGATACACTGTGAAAGTATTCATACTCGCTATACTCTCAATGAGTACTGAATATCGGTACCTACTCGTTGTGAGTATAGCGAGTATGAATATTACGGTACTCGCTCATCCCTAATTAAGATATATGTTGACACCAAGGCAGAAATGAGTATCCAATTGCAAAAGATCTGCAGCATACCTGTCTGGAAAACCCACATTACACAATTACCCTTGTTGTCAGAAAGGGGAGAGACAAAAGAGGTAGAAGACAGGAGAAGACCATACACACCATAGAAAAGAGGAGTTTTGGAACTAGAATGAGGATAGTGCATGTTCTATATATCCAACTATGAAACCAAGAATGGTGAAGATATAAAAAGTTGGAAAAATGCATGGTTAGTAATCATATATTAGTGGAGCTCCAGGTCTGGATGTTATAGGGCCTCCATAAAAGTCACACATGGAGAAAAATACATATTATATTATAAAATTATCCAACCTGTGAAAAAAATCTGAGAAAAGGCAATGTTAAGTTAGACAAGAAGTAATGGGCAAACTGTGCTGCCATGGATGTCCAATCCATGGGCGGTATAAATCCACATAGTTGGGCTACTCGTCTCAGGCATAGTGGATCCTCCCATGTTGGTAAAATCCCTGGTAGGATGGTAAAGTATAGTGTGGGATAGTGTTGGTTAGAGTCCCGCTATCCTGACATTCCATCATTACATATACCATAGAACACATATTACATTTAGAATTATACTAAACACTTTACCATCAACACTTATCAACGGGACCATAATTGACCTGACAGTCAGTCCCAATGGCAGGTTTGGCCACCTAGCCATCTGACAGGGATCATTCCCCATCCTATTATAGAGATCCTCAACCTACCCTAGGGAGTCTCTACCTACAGTACACCCGTAACGCTTATCACCAGGACCATGCTCGACATAATAGTCAGTCCCACATTACATCACACATATCATACAGAGTAATTATACGTACATACACCCTTGTGATTGCACATAAATCTTCCCACATAGTCAACGGGACCATATCATGACCTAGCTAGTCAGTCCCAATGGCGACTACTACCACCTGGCCCTTGAGCTGTCCTTGGTCTCCATACAACACAAACACGGACCACTACCTTACCGGGCACTGAACTGGACTTAGCAACCTGAGCCACCAGGTACACCAGGCGTCCCCCAAGGTCTCCTCCAGCACATGATTCGCCCGATGCCTGATCAAGCACCCTCCAGGGTCAGCCATGGTTTCCCCCACTCCAGGAGCCATCACAATCCGTTCATGGCCACCGGCATGCACACAAGCAACAGAGGGATAGGAGCCTTCCGCATGGAGAAGGGTCGGCTCCCCTCACATCAGATCACCTCTCACACGTCCTCACATCTCAGTGTCTGGACTACACTGAGTTCCCATCTCCAGTCTGACTCTCAAACAGACACCTGGCAGGTTAAGTCCCGCTCACCACACCCATCTGACACACCCACACCTGGGGCTGGTCAATTAGCACACACTGTTCTCTTTCGGCCACTCAATGGTCTTCCGAAACCTCCTAGACCTTAACCCACTGTGTACTGCTCAGGTCTTACAGCACCCACACTCAGATAAACAGGCTTATGTGAATATATATATATATATATACATATATATATATACAGTATAGACCAAAAGTTTGGACACACCTTCTCACTCAAAGAGTTTTCTGTATTTTCATGACTATAAAAATAGTAGATTCACACTGAAGGCATCAAAACTTTGAATTAACACATGTGAAATAATATACTTCACAAAAACGTGTGAATCAACTGAAAATATGTCTTATATTCTAGGTTCTTCAAAGTAGCCACCTTTTGCTTTGATTACTGCTTTGCACACTCCTGGCATTCTTTTGATAAGCTTCAAGAGGTAGTCACCGGAAATGGTTTTCACTTCACAGGTGTGCCCTGTCAAGTTTAATAAGTGGAATTTCTTGACTTATAAATGGGGTTGGGACCATCAGTTGTGTTGTGCAGAAGTCTGGTGGATACACAGCTGATAGTCCTACTGAATAGACTGTTACAATTTGAATTATGGCAAGAAAATAGCAGCTAAGTAAAGAAAGACGAGTGGCCATCATTACTTTAAGAAATGAAGGTCAGTCAGTCCAAAAAATTGGGTAAACTTTGGAAGTATCACCAAGTGCAGTTGCAAAAATTATCAAGTGCTACAAAGAAACTGGCTCACATGAGGACTGCCCCAGGAGAGGAAGACCAAGAGTCACCTCTGCTGTGGAGGATAAGTTCATCCGAGTCACCAGCCTCAGAAATCGCAGGTTAACAGTGTGGCACCGTGGCACCTGTTGGGCACCACAGAAATCCTTAGGGCATGAATGGAGTAACAGCAAAGCATCACTCACCAAAACACCAAACAGCACAACAACACCTTAGAACACCTGGTTTACCCCGAGCCTCTAGAGGGAACTCCACTGGTCACTTTGAGCCAGTTCCCCCTATAAATAGAGTCTTGGAGGGAGAAACACCAGAGTGTGCAGACGCTACAAGAGCTGCAGGTTGTGTACGATCTCAAGCTTATGAGACACACACCAGGCCTAGTCATCCTAGCTACCAGTGAGAAAACCCTTGCAATTGGGGTTAGAGGAAAAGGAGAAGCACCTCTCAGGGGCACCAGAGTGACCATAACTCTCTCCCCTAATAACCGGTTACTGGAACCGAAGCTGTGGAACCTACATAGCCACTGCAGAGAACCAGCATACTTCACAGGGAGTCTAGCCCCCTGTTCACCTGTCGCACCTACCAACGAGAGCCCAGGGAAGAAGGTAGAATTATCATCACCCTTTTACAGTGCCCTCAGTGCCGACAACCAGGTGAAATCCGTTCTATTGAACACACTGCCCGATCCGGCTGGATTCCACATCCACCCGACCTTAGCACCAGAAGTATAGAGAGAAGGAAGCCTACACAAACTGCTTGCTGTGAATCTCCAGGATTGCTAAACTTCACGAACCTGGTCTGGCGTACCTGAAATCCACCAGTAAAGGTACTAAAAAGACTTTGGCGTGTCTGTGTCTGACTCCTGGGCCTAACAGCAGCCTTACCGCAGCTGCCTCACAACATCTTGATCAGCTCCCGGCTCCGGGGACTCCCGCTCATCCTGTGGGGAGCGTCCCATCCTGCTGCCTAACATCCCCCGGAGACCTAGCAGCGCTGGTAGAGTTACCAGAACACCCGCAGGTGGCGTCACGAAGACAAATCATCCCTACTGTTCCGCCATTTCCCCTATTGATCTGGACCACCGGGCCTCACAGCCGCAGGCGCGGTTCCGTGACAAGAGAAGCAGACGCCTGCGACTTGAATACCCCGGTCACGGTGAGTCAACAGCAGCTCAGATTAGAGACTAGGTCAATGCCACACAGAGTTCTAGCAGCAGACACATCTCTACAACAACTGTTAAGAGGAGACTTTGTGCAGCAGGCCTTCATGGTAAAATACCTGCTAGGAAACCACTGCTAAGGACAGGCAACAAGCAGAAGAGACTTGTTTGGGCTAAAGAACACAAGGAATGGAGATTACACCAGTGGAAATCTGTGCTTTGGTCTGATGAGTCCAAATTTGAGATCTTTGGTTCCAACCACCGTGTCTTTGTGCAACGCAGAAAAGGTGAACGGATGGACTCTACATGCCTGGTTCCCACGCTGAAGCATGGAGGAGGAGGTGTGATGGTGTGGGGGTGCTTTACTGGTGAAACTGTTGGGGATTTATTCAAAATTGAAGGCGCACTGAACCAGCATGGTTACCACAGCATCTTGCAGCGGCATCCTATTCCATTTGGATTGTGTTTAGTTGGGCCATCATTTATTTTGCAACAGGACAATGACCCCAAACACACCTGCAGGCTGTTTAAGGGCTATTTGACCAAGAAGGAGAGTGATGGGGTGCTACGCCAGATAACCTGGCCTCCACAGTCACCAGACCTGAACCCAATCAAGATGGTTTGGGGTGAGCTGGACTGTAGAGTGAAGGAAAAAGGGCCAACAACTGCTAAGCATCTCTGGGAACTCCTTCAAAGCTGTTGGAAGACTATTTCCGGTGACTACCTCTTGAAGCTCATCAAGAGAATGCCAAGAGTGTGCAAAGCAGTAATCAAAGCAAAAGGTGGCTACTTTGAAGAACCTAGAATATAAGACATATTTTCAGTTGATTCACACTTTTTTGTTAAGTCATATTATTTCACATGTGTTAATTCATAGTTTTGATGCCTTCAGTGTGAATATACAATTTTTATAGTCATGAAAATACAGAAAACTCTTTGAATGAGATGGTGTGTCCAAACTTTTGGTCTGTACTGTATATATAGTAGAAAAATGGAAAACAGCGCCATAGACACAAATACCTGTGGGTGCAGGACCTTCCATAATACCACAAATCTAAAAGTGCAAGTCAAAATATAGAAAGATTGGATGGCAACACTTCCAATATTGTGAAGCAATGAGTGCCATTATTTTCTCAACTGGCACAGAGGCGCATTGATTCGGCTATAGACTAGTTTTTTCAAGGCTTGAGAAAGGCTAGTCTATAAAGTCTATAGCCAAAATGTTACCTCTGTGCCAGTCGAGCAAATTAAGCCACTCTTAGTTTCATAATATTGGAAGTGCTGCCATCCAATCTTTCTTTTCTTTTCTTTCTTTCTTTCTTTCTTTCTTTCTTTCTTTCTTTCTTTCTTTCTTTCTTTCTTTCTTTCTTTCTTTCTTTCTTTTTATTGAAGGGTGTAGTTCTGAATGGAAGGTACATTTCACTTAACAAATGTCTTTCACACTGGTATCAGCAGAGAATGAGGTAAAGCCTGTCCTAAACCTTCTGTGCTATTTCGAGTTTTCAGGGCAACACCCGAGTTACTCAACTGCAGAAATTAAGACTGCATAAAAAGGCAGCCAGAGCTTTTCAGTGTGGTGTTCAGGCTAGAGAAAGTGTTTTATCTTACGCTGTCTCAAGAAAGTTTGCCTGTCCTCTGGATGTCCTGCTCTGCTTAATTATCACAGACCTGGGGATTGCCTGGAAGCAGCACCTACCGCCAACCTGCAGACCAAGTCTAACCACTCCATCAGAGGCTCTATCGAAAAAATAGGTGCCCACTTAGTCAAACCCCACCCATGTTAGATTAAGACCTGGTTCTGTGGTTCAGTGGGTATTTTTTTTTGTTTCATAATAATCCTAAAACCCAATGCCAATTCTTCCACAGAGATTTCCCCTTATCATTCATCAGACTCTTCTAGGGTCATACAATTCTGAAGGTCCTATTGTCAGATGACAGGAATTGAGGTCATTGAATGACAGACAAGGGACATCAGTTGCAGCAGAAAATGGCATTACATAGGAATTTAGCTTTTCATTTGATTGTTTTCTCTTTATCTTCTAAAATAAGTTTTTTTTATACTTCACATGATACTTCACTTGATACTAAAACTTATCATTAAAAGATAAGCTGCATGGATCCTTAGTCAGTTAAGTAATTTAGAAAAAGTAACCCTGCTGTGTGTAATTTCTTTTTCTAGGCTATGTGAATAAACTTTTCTCCTTTCATAGATAAAGAGCTGTTACATAAATTATATTAAGGAATCTGTAAGCAGGATTTGGCTGTGTAAACTAAAGACAGCATATCGTAAAAATGCAAAATGCAGCTGTGGTTCTCTAATCTGTGTCCCTGGTATTGTTTAAATAATCTAAAAGGTTTATTACCCTGTGATTAACATTGCATGACTACAAAATCACATTCAGGGCAGTCGGACACACATCCTGCTGTGATTTACACCTCACAGTTAGGGATGAGCTAGTATGCTTGTGACTACTCAGTACTCGCACGAATATCTCAGTACTCGGGGTACTTGGTGAGTACCGAGTAATCTCGCGATACTCTTGCTATGCTCGGAGTCCACCTCCCTTCATGTTGGCGCCCTTTACAGAGCCAGCCGACATGCAGGGATTGCGGACAGACGCTGTAATGCCACAGCCATGTTGGTTGTGGCTTTACAGTGATTGGCTGGCCGCACAGCGTCATTACGTCTTTATAAGACCTGACCGCTCTGTGCTCGTCACTCTGCTCCACAGACAGGCAATGTACGGAGAGTTGCTGCTGATTGAGGGACAGATTTGTAGCCTTTCAGCTAGGGTATGTGCAGGGCTGCTAATCTAATTACCACAACAGTCCTTCTGAGGACTAAAACAGCTGTATACAGGCAGGCAGGGTATATAGCAAACTTCTTGTGCTAGTATACCAGCCTGCATCACATCTGGGGCTGGTGTACAGCCTGGAAATCTCCAAAACATCTTTTTAAGGATTAATTTAGCTCTCTATAGACAGTAAGGGGTTATCTCCAATTAGTATACGCCAAAACACTGTATACTCGTCAGCGTTTGTGTCTGGCCGTTCTAGCTGCCGGGATTAAACTGCTCTAATCTGTAATCTCAGTGTGCAGCTAAAAACCAACTCTTGTCTGCATTCATTTACCATTTTAGGCTGGGGTCACACTTGCAGATTTTACATGTTTTTTGGAGACCTGCGTTTTTAAAAACACATTAAAAACACACCCATAGGCCCCCATGCAAAAAACGCATGCACTAATAGCAAAAACGCATGCTCCAATAGCAAAAACACATGCCTAAAGTGTCATGCGTTTTTGGCATGTGTTTTTGTAATTATGTGAGGAGCTGCCATCAAAAACGCATGCAAAAACGCATGGTACCTTAGTCACATTTAGTACCATGCAAAAACGCATGCGTTTTCCATAGGGGCCCATGTTAAAAAACGCATGCATTTTCTAAAAAAATGCATGCGTTTTCAATTCAGCACCAAAAATAGTGCATGCACTTTTCTTGCTGCTGATTCAAAAACGCATGGAAAAACGCATGGGGGCACCTAAAAAAAAACATGCAGAAATGAAAAATGCATGCAGAAATTTTAAGGCAATAAGAAAACTAATGCTAAGTGTGACCCTAGCCCTAGTGCGGCAGGAGTGGCTTGTAGCTCCAAGTAGTATACGCCAAAACACTGTATACGCGTCAGCGTTTGTGTCTAACCGTTCCAGCTACCGGGATTAAACTGCTCTAATCTGTAATCTCAGTGTGCAGCTAAAAACCAACTCTTGTCTGCATTCATTTACCATTTTAGTGCGGCAGGAGTGGCTTGTAGTTCCAAGTAGAATACGCCAAAACATGGTATACGTGTCAGCGTTTGTGTCTGATCGTTCCAGCTACCGGGATTAAACCGCTCTAATCTGTAATCTCAGTGTGCAGCTAAAAACCAACTCTTGTCTGCATTCATTTACCATCTTAGGCTAGGGTCTTACTTGCATTTTTTTCATGCTTTTTTGGGGACCTGCATTTTTAAAAAAGCATGTAAAAACGCACCCATAGGCCCCCATGTTAAAAAACCTTGCCCTAATTGCAAAAACACATGCCTAAAGTGCCATGCGTTTTTGGCATGAGTTTTTGCACTTATGTTAGAGCTGCCTTCAAAAACGCATGCAAAAACGCATGGTACATTAGTACCATTTAGTACCATCCAAAAACGCATGTGTTTTCCATAGGGGCCCATGTTAAAAAAACGCATGCGTTCTACAAAACGCATGCGTATTTAAAACAGCACCAAAAAATGGTGCATGAACTTTTTTTGGGTGCTGATTTAAAAAAGCATGCAAAAACGCAGGGTGCCATCAGACACCTTAAATAACGCATGCTGAAATGAAAAAAGCATGCAGAAACGCATGCTTTTTTTTAAGGCACTAAAAAATCTCATGCCAAGTGTGACCCTAGCCTTAGTGCGGCAGGAGTGGCTTGTAGCTCCAAGTAGTATATGCCAAAACACTGTATACGCGTCAGCGTTTGTGTCTGACCGTTCCAGCCGCTGGAATTAAACAGCTCTAATCTGTAATCTCCGTGTGCAGCTAAAAACCAACTCTTGTCTGCATTAATTTACCATCTAAGGCTAGGGTCACACTTGCAGATTTTTCATGCTTTTTTGAAGACCTGCGTTTTTAAAAACGCATGTAAAAAAGCGCCCATAGGCCCCCATGCAAAAAACGCATGCCCCAATAGCAAAAACGCATTCCTAAAGTTCCATGCATTTTTGGCATGCGTTTTTGCACTTATGTGAGTAGCTGCCATCAAAAACGCATGCAAAAGCGCATGGTACATAAGTACCATTTAGTACCATCCAAAAACGCATGCATTTTCCATAGGGGCCCATGTTAAAAAAACGCATGCGTTTTTAAAACAGCACCAACAAAAGTTCATAAACTTTTTTTGGGTGCTGATTCAAAAACGCATGTAAAAACGCATGGGTGGCTTAAGGCACCTAAAAGAACGCATGCAGAAATGAAAAAAGCATGCAGAAACACATGCTTTTTTTTAAGGCACCAAAAAAACTCATGCTAAGTGTGAACCTAGCCTTAGTGCGGCAGGAGTGGCTTGTAGCTCCAAGTATTATAAGCCAAAACACTGTATACGCGTCAGTGTTTGTGTCTCACCATTCCACCTGCTGGGATTAAACCGCTCTAATCTGTAATCTCAGTGTGCAGCTAAAAACCATCTTTTGGATGCCTTCATTTAGCTGTATACAGGCAGCACAACATTGAAAATACGCAAAACCGCTGGCAAGGGACAAGGAACTGGACGTGATGGTGGTGCAGGCAGAGGCCGAGGCCATGTGCAAGCTCGAATAGCACCATGACAAATGCTCACATCATCTTGCTCGACCTTCCTGTCACAATTTATAGGGGACCGCAGCAGTATGCCACTATTAAACCAAGACCAGTGTCAATAGGTTGTTAGTTGGATAGCTGATAATGCTTCCAGTCAGTTTCTTACCACCACAAATACCCTGTCTTCCATACGGTCAAGTGTCAATAGCCATGAGACTGGACCGCACCTTCCACACCCTGATCCTCCTTCCTCCCACCATGCCGAGTGCCCGGACACGGACATAACTGATCCCACACTTGGACACTCTGAAGAGCTGTTCACTTATCCATTTGTAGATTCTGGCCTCTCGCCAGCTCCAGTTGAAGTGGGTCATGAGGAAATCGTATGTACCGATGCACAAATATTTGAGCAGCCACAGTCTCATGAAAGCAACGGTGGGAACGTGTCTCAACAAGTGGTGGACGATGATGAGACACAATTGCCAGAAAGTCAGGAGGAGGACCAGGGTGCGGAAGTGGAAGACGACATGGTGGATGATCCAGTAACTGACCCAACCTGGCAGGAGGACAGGCAGAGCGAGGGCAGCAGTGCACAGGGGGAGTTAGGCGTAGCATCACAACAGGTCGGAAGAAGCAGGGTGGTGGCCGCAGGCTGAAGGCAGGCAACCGTTCCCCCGAACAACAACACAGAAGTTGCCAGTACAACTGTTAGGTCTTCCCGAGTCTGGCTGTTTTTTAAGGTGTCTGCAGATAATTCCATATATATATATATATATATATATATATATATATATATATAGCGTTAATATTAGATAGTACTCTATTTGCAAGTATTAAAGTGTCATATAGTAAAAATAATAATTTTTCGAATTTTTTTCAGATTTCCAAGTAAATACAACCTAAAACATAGACATATGTCAAAATCTCCCTAATATTTACCCACGTTTTCTCAGGAACCACCAAGCGCTATCTATATGTCCTCCTCTACATCCATATTGGTTGTGAACATTACACGAGATTAAATACTGAGGAGACAGATTTGAAGTGTAGCGACCTTGGGAGTGTATTGCTACTCGATCAGCTGCAACACCTGAAATTAAGACATGTCACATTAAAACAATGAAAGGATCAGCTTCCATAGGCTCTTTTAGGGTACCGTCACACACAGAGATATATTGCATGCAACTCACTGGTTGCAGTGAAATCATGGACACATTGTTCTATTTTGTGGCTGTGTACAAATGTAATAATATGTCCATGATTTTACTGCAACCAGTGAGTTGCATGCAATATATCTCTGTGTGTGACGGTACCCTTAGAGGTACCAATGCTAAGCAAAATATGTAAAATACTATGCAAATAAACATATGTAGAGAAAAAATGTTATCACTGTTTTAACAGAGCAAAATATAATGGGACAGATTTTTTAAACTGAATTGCCCAGAATTCTGCCACAATTTGGATCAAAGAACTATCATGACTTGACCTATATAGTGTTTTAAAACATATCAGTGGCTTGTCCATTAATGTAAGAGAGGTTGTGGTTTTGCCAAATTATGATTAGTCTAATGGTGGGTTTACATGCTCCAACGTCGGTCCAATATTGGATCCGACGGCGCGGGAGCGCGCTTTTTCCTGGCCAGTTTTCAAAGATCGCATCGAAGGTTTACACAGCGCGATATAAGCATACAACGTCTCTACGATGTCTTCGCCCCCTTGTACGGCCGACCCAGGAATGACCATTTAACATGGGAGTGAATAGGGGACGATGTACTGCACATCGTAGTTGGGCGTTTACACAGCACGATCCTGCTCCAACCTCCATCCAATATCGGCCCGTTGAATAGCATGCTCATTCGATCCCCGATATCGGTTTGACATCGTTCGTGCATCGTATTGGTCATTTACACCATACAACACACGAACGATATCGGGTCCAACGCACGAACCACGTGACTTTTGGTCGGAGTTGGACGCCGATATCGGGACGTGTAAACACACCATAAAGGCCACATTACACACACAGATATCTGTTCAGATATTGGTCACAGATCTCTGGTTGCAGTGAAATCATGGACAAATTGTTACATTTGTACACAGTCACAAAATGGAACAATGTGTCCATGATTTCACTGCAACCAGAGATCAGTGACCAATATCTGAACAGATATCTGTGTGTGTAACGTGGCCTTTACAGGCAATATCAAGTGCCAAGAAATGAGACAAAATAGTGGCGTGAATTTTTTACCCAAAATAAACTATTAGTTTGCGTACATTTAAATTAGTCTAGATTAGCCATATTTATCAAACAGCAAATTCCATGATAATTTTGCTGCATTTAATTTCCATCTAGTCTACATTTGCACTGACCAAAATGATACAGTAATGATAAATATGTCCATTTTCTTAGTGAGGTTTAGGTTCACCATCATGAGTCACAATCAGCAATTGCCAAGGTGTTTGTTATATGTATATAATTTAAACAATACTAAAACATTTACTTATATGCACACTGGATTATTGCTTTATAAATGTATAATGTATTCCTGCAAGATATAACTTTATCATGTAACTGATTACCATATTTTTCAGATGATAAAATGCACTTTTGCTCCCCCTAATCTTTGGGGAAAGTGGGGGTGCATTTTATAATCTGAATTTACTATGCGCTGTGCTATATTGGAGGGGTGGTGGCTCTGGAGCAGTGTCTGCTGACTGGCATGGGCTGCAGGAGGACAGCAGGAGGTCACGTGCTCCCGCTCATTAGCCCCATTTAATATGCACTGCATTCGCTGTCCATCACCTCAGTGCTGAACCAGTGCTGAGAATTTGACAGGAGGAGTGGCGCATATGACATGTGCCTGCACTCACCCCCCACTGTGCTAGTTATGGCCCCCCGTCATGCTATATGCCCCCTCCATGCTGGATGTGACCCCCCGTCATGCTATATGCCCCCCTGTGCTGGATGTGGCCCCCATTATGCTAAATGCTTTCCTATGCTGGATGTGGCCCCCCCCATCACACTTTATGTCCCCCCTGCCGGCACACAAATATTAAAATAACATCCGCTGTTACTTACCCTCCGTCTGTTCTTCCAGCTACTTGGTGTCTCTTTCTGTGTCTGTGCCGGCATCCAATTATGTGATCGACACAGCACAGTGATTTTTTGGTAATAGCAATATTGCAATAACAGGCAATCACAACATTGTATCTACCCAAAAATGGCATTTCTAAAACCGTCAGCTTAGTAATTAAAAAAATAAGCCCTCAGATATTCCCCAGATCTTGAAAAATAAGAACGTTATGGATGTTGGAAAATGGTGCCAAAAGCACAACTCTTTTTTTTTGACAAATTTCTGTATTTTTTTCACCATCCTTTATGTCTGTAAAACATTAAAAGATTCGGGTGAGTGATGGATGTGACATCTGAACCAATTGCGCTACCTGATCTCCAGTAGCACAATTGGTCCAAATGTCACCCACATCAAACCACCTGCATCTTTAAATGTTTTGGAGAAATAAAGGACTTTTATGTATCGGTGAGTGTCACCTTTACATTCTTCCTTTTTGGACTATGTATATTGCTGTGCAATAGGTTGAGATGCGCCTTTCTCTGTCAGACCAGTTTTGGAGTCCCCTGCCTATTTATTTTTAGACCAAGACTTTTATATCAATGGTGTTGGACCTTCCATCATTTGGTCAAGAGCATGGTTGTCTATTCATTTCAAAGTGTGAAATGTAATGTTCAATTTGCATACAACAGAGGTCCCCAACTCCAGGCCTCAAGGGCCGCCAACAGTGCAGGATTTCAGGATTTCCTTAGTATTGCACAGGTGTTAATGTGATCATCTGCACAGGTAATGATTCCAACCCCTGTGCAATACTAAGGAGATCCTGAAAACATGCACTGTTGGCGGCCCTCGGAGCCTGGAGTTGGGGACCCCTGGCATATAGCATCTTTACTTTAAGAAAATCTTATCTAGATGACTCATCTATTTTGAAACTCAAAAGTATAAGAAGACTACCATAACTTTGTGCCAAAATGCTACAGATTCAGTAACTTGCCATGTCAATATTGTAACTCAAGAGACCTTAGAACATTTTTTTTACACTTATGCAAATTATCTGTCTCCACTTTTCTTTCTTGGATCTATTTATTTTTAAAAGAAAATAACTATACCTCTTTTTTCTCTAAAATTAGATTATTAAATTAAATTAAATTATGCATTAGCTAACATTTATAGCCTTTGATAAGTAACAATTTTGAGGCATCTTTTCTGGATTTTCTTATTCATCGGTGCAAATTTACATTTAGTAAAAGTGACAAATATATAGAATGAAATAAAAAAATACACATTACTTGCAGTAGAAAATGCCCATGATGCGGCACAATTTTTTTGATCCAAAGGTCTGTGGATATAGTCAGGCCATTTGTATGACGATATAAAAAATAGTGGGAATTCTTCAGATGAAGAAACACGGTGCTAAATAGAATAAAAGACAAGCATAATAAACAAAAATATTATTTTTATAATGTACAACTGTGAGGCAAAATACCGTATATACTCGCGTATAAGCCGAGTTTTTCAGCCCAAAAATTGGGCTGAAAAGTACCCCCCTCGGCTTATACGCGAGTCAGTGCTGTATACCGATGTATACATCGGTACATACCGATGTATACATCGGTATACAGCAGCCCCCGCATCCCCAGTAATGCAGGGCCCCCCAGCCTCTCTCCGGTCACCTGTAAAGCAAACTATACTTATCAGTGTCCCGCTGTCCGCGAGCGCCGCTGCCGACATCGCGATCCTCCATCTTCATGCGTCTTCTTCCTGTTTCTGTGCTCGTCGCCGGCAATGACGTCATTCCCTGCGAAGAGCACAGGAAACAGGAAGAAGAAGCATGAATATGGAGGATCGCGTACAACAGCTGCGAGCGGGTGCGAGCGGGCGCGGACAGCGGCACTGTGATAAGTATAGTTTCCTTTGCAGGTGACCGGAGAGACGCTGGGGGGGCCCTGCATTACTGGGGCTGCCTGTATACTACCGCTGGGGCTGCTATATACCTCTGGGGCCCTGTATACTACCACTGGGGCTGTATATACTACCACTGGGGTGTATAAACCACTGGGGCTGTATATACTGCTGGGGCCCTGTATACTACCACTGGGGCTGTATATACTACCACTGGGGCTGTATATACCTCTGGGGCCCTGTATACTACCACTGGGGCTGTATATACTACCACTGGGGCTGTATATACCTCTGGGGCCCTGTATACTACCACTGGGGCTCTATATACTACCACTGGGGCTGTATATACCTCTGGGGCCCTGTATACTACCACTGGGGCTGTATAAACCACTGGGGCTGTATATACTGCTGGGGCCCTGTATACTACCACTGAGGCTGTATATACTACCACTGGGGCTGTATATACTACCACTGGGGCTGTATATACCTCTGGGGCCCTGTATACTACCACTGGGGCTGTATAAACCACTGGGGCTGTATATACTGCTGGGGCCCTGTATACTACCACTGGGCTGTATATACTACCACTGGGGCTGTATATACTACCACTGGGGCTGTATATACCTCTGGGGCCCTGTATACTACCACTGGGGCTGTATAAACCACTGGGGCTGTATATACTGCTGGGGCCCTGTATACTACCACTGGGGCTGTATATACTACCACTGGGGCTGTATATACTACCACTGGGGCTGTATAAACCACTGGGGCTGTATATATTGCTGGGGCCCTGTATACTACCACTGGGGCTGTATATACTACCACTGGGGCTGTATATACTACTAGGGCTGCGTCTATACTACCACTGGGGCTGTATATACCACTGGGGCTGTATATACTACTGGGGCTGCGTGTATACTACCACTGGGGCTGCTGTATCTACCTCTGGGACTGGTGTATACCACACTGCTGGGGGCTGTATACTTGTGCTAGGGTCCACCCTCGGCTTATACACGAGTCAATAGATTTTCCCAGGTTTTGGGGGCAAAAGTAGGGGGGTCGGCTTATACACGGGTCGGCTTATACACGAGTATATACGGTATGTATATTACACTGCAATTGGAATTAGTATTGTCTTTTAAATCTTGCAGTGGAAGTATTACTTTGGTTCATTAGTATTACTAGTTTTTCGACAGTATTTATTATAATAATGCATTCACAACTATTGGAAAATATATACTGGACATGTACAAAATATTAAAAATCTTCATTCTGACACTTCTATTACATCACAGATTTCTAATAATATTCCTTGGTGTTGGAACTGTACCAAGTATTCTGGAAGGCGAAAACAGTAAAAACTTGCCTAGAATCATTTGATGAGTAAAGTTTAGGAAAAATTTAACCCAACCCAAAACATTTAGTTTGGCGCCACTTCCATTTTTTTTGTAAATTCACCTAAAAGTAGGGGAAAAGCAGTTAAAGACCAATTCATGAGTATATTCAGGTCTGCCTTTTGAATCTAGTGACCCGCCCCAGGGTATGGGATACTCGGAATCGGGCGTTGAGTTCACGGGGCTAATTGCCTGGTCCCATGGCCCTGGGGGATGTAATGCCACCTACAGTTCCGGTAATGTTACCGGTGCTGCAGGACAGTCCTCCGGGGTGATGGTGGAGCAGCAAGATGGTGTAATACTATTGTATAGGTTTTGAGGAGTCTGATCGCTTAAGGGCAATGAAGAGCAGAGACGGGTTCTTGGGTGCAAAGTATTTATAAACACACAGCAAAACAAGGTGAACTTAGTACACAGCAAAAGCACACAACATAACACAACCCCAATATATATATCGTCGAGCACAGTCCTTATGGAAGCAGTCCGAAAAACCAATAGTCCAAAACAGGAAAATCCGGATGCATGTAGTCCATAGCACAAGTCCTTGTACTGGAACGACCGGAAGATATAGTCTGTGGCAAAAGGTCCCCACACCCGGATGACCGGGTAACAAGTTTAAACACAGTTCCGAGTAGGTAATGAAACACAAGTTCCACAAGCACACAGTACATACGGTAATAACCGGGAAGTTGCTTTACAAACTTGAACGTCCGAGCCTGAAGGTAGAAGCAGCGGCACCAGAAGCACGATGCAGGAAGCTGTAAGGGGAACCGAGATCTCACAGAGCTCCAGGGAAGTGAGAGGATCAAGGAGAACAGCTGAGCTGGAGCAGACCAGGAACCAGTATACTCAAGCAATGAATGCTCACCTGAGCCAGGTCTTTATGTAAACGAGACAGGAAGAAGGGCAAACAAAACAATGATCTCCATGCTGACTGAGGGCAAAATGGTCAAACGGCAAGCCGGAAAACCTGGAATGCTGACAGATGGTTACGCTCCACGTAGGTGATCCCCGGGGTAGCTGTCAATGTTATAGTTATGGAACAGTCTGTGAAGGGAGCAGGATCAGGGACCCCAATAACAGTCACACATAGGGTCATTGTTTCCGTACCTTTACTGATGTTGATATGCAAGGTTAAGTCCAGGGTACCGTCCGGGTGGTTGAGAAGCAATTCAGAAACTCCACACTCGATGAGTTATAAGGCCTCCCTGTTGTGCTGGGGTTGCTACGGTCCTAGGCTGCCTGTAGCTAGGCCTTGACCCTCTCCTGATGTCTTCACCTGTATGGCAGGTGGCGTGAACCCTGCTGATGGGCACCGCTGTGTCAGCTGCAGTCTCCGGGCTCTATATGTGGCTGTGCCTCCAGGTAACGTTATAGCTGGGACGCTTGGGTCTTCCCTGGTCCTCTGGTCTTTAATGCTGGGCTGATATATCCCTCGCTGTCTCAGACTCCGGTGTCCGGGTTGTCAAAGCTGCTCCTCTGGGGTGAACCGGTATGGTTGCATTCCCCTGGCTAACTCGCCTTGCTTCCGACCCTCACTCTTGGGTCCCTCACACTGGTCAGTCTCTCTTACTAGCACGGGCCTAGCATGGCTTTGTTCACCAGGATGTCTTCCTCAGTACTGCTTTGTACTGAACTGCCTAACTCTGCCCCCAGGCCAGAATTTATAGGGGACTGTGCCTGAACTCAGCAAGTAGAGCTCCCCCTTCAGGTCTGAAGTGGAAGGTGTTGTGCTTGGGCTTACCTGATGTGGAAATTCCTCCCTGCTTCAGGTGTTCCTGTGCAACTGAACTGTTGTGAATTCATTGGAGCTCCCTCTGGTGGTTGTTGCTGGTGATGCAGCTGACTGTGTGGGCTTCACAGGTGATGGGGATTGGCAATCTGGTTCTTGGAGCATATAATGGTTTGAAGTGAATCATTCCTTGCCAGTTGTCTTTTGTTCCTGGAGGAGTTCACATCTCTCTGGTTTCTTCTGCTCTGTGGAGATCTTTGCAAGATAAGTGAATGTTTTTTTTAATATTTTGTGGCACACTTTTGTGTGCTTAAGGTTCTGCTTATGTTTTGTCTTATTCTGAGCTGTGGGTTTGCTATTTAGTTTGTATATTTGTTTATCTGCTCTCAGATAGGAAGTTTTCTTCCTAGGAATTTTACCATTCACTATTATTTGTTATTTCCAGTTCTGCTGGCATTTGATTCATAGAAGTCTGCTGATATAGAGTTCCCCGAGTCTTAGTGACTCAGGGTAATTTTTGTAATATCTGCTGTTGGTGGTTTTTGATAGTGTTTTATACTGACCGCAATAGTATTCTATCCTGTCTTGCCTATATAGCTAGTGTGGCCTCTTTTGCTAAACCTTATACTCTGCCTGTGTTTGTATTTCCGTTTCTTTTTTCCCAGTTATTATCTGTGGGGGGCTTGCTATTATTTGGGGTTCTGCTCTGAGGCAAGATAACTTTTCCTACATCCATCTTTAGGAGCAGTTAGTTCTCCGGCTGTGCAGAGGTGTCTAGGTCTAGTGAGTTACATCCCACGGCTATTTCTAGTTGCGGTGTGTAGTCAGGGATTGCGGTCAGTACAGTTACCAACGACTTCTACGGAATCTGAATGTTACTCCTGAGTCATCGGTTCATAACAGTACAACTGGCCAAAAGAGTTAAAATCGTTGAGGCTGTTGTTTCTTTTTTCTTTTTCCCTCTTTTTCTTTGGGTGACTGTGGAGTCTGGTGCCAGTATGAATGTCCAGGAACTAGCTTCTCGTTTAGATCAGCTTGCTGCAAGGGTGCAGGGAATTTCTGAGTATATAGTTCAGACTTCAGTTTTGTAACCAAGAATTCCTACTCCAGATTTGTTTTAAGGTGATAGGTCCAAATTTTTGAGTTTCAAAAATAATTGTAAACTGTTTTTTGCTTTGAGACCTCAGTCCTCTGGTGATTCAGTTCATCAGGTTTAAATAGTTATCTCCCTGCTGCGGGGCGATCCGCAGGATTGGGCATTTTCTCTCACCTCTGAGGATCTGGCTTTACTTACTGTAGACTCCTTTTTTCAGGCCTTGGGTTTACTTTATGATGAACCCGACTCTGTGAATCAAGCTGACAAGACCCTGTTGGCCCTGTATCAGGGTCAGGAGGCGGCGGAATTGCATTGTCAGAAATTCAAGAAATGATCTGTGCTGACTAAATTAAATGATGATGCTTTGGCGATGCTTTTCAGAAAGGGTCTTTCTGACGCTGTTAAGGATGTTATGGTGAGATTTCCTACGCCAGTGGGTTTGAACGACTCTATGTCTCTGGCCAGTCAGATTGATCGGCGTCTGATGGAGTGCTGACCAGTTCGCTCTGGATTGTCATCCTCAGAGCAGATTCCTGAGCTGATACAGTGTGATAGGATTCTATCACTGACTGACAAGGACTTAGACACCCAAATAAGTTGTGTTTTTACTGTGGTGATGCTTCTCATGTCATCTCTGTTTGTCCCAAGCGGGCACAGAGGATTGCTGGTTAGGGATGGGCGAGTCTACTCGCTAGGACTCGGGACTCGGCGATTCTGAAGGTACTCGCAGGACTCGTTACTCGGCGAATCTCCCAGCTTGGACTCGCACAGTGACGAGTCCAATGGAATTCAATGGCAATAAGCTTGACTCGTCACAGATACCCGCTGTCAGCAGCGAGTCTGAGCGAGTCTACGATTCCGAGTCCTACGAGTCTACGAATCCGAGTCCTGTATACTGTATTCGGGATTCGGACTGTGGAATACAGAATCTGTTATGTTGCGAGTCAGCACAGCGTGCGTGTTAGGTCAGAAAACTTGTGAAGATAGCCAATCATAGTCAGTAATGGCATAGCAAAGTTGGTTGTGTCAGGACTATGATTGGCTGCTGTCCATCGTCATGCCTATGTCATCTATGACAGGCAAGGCAGTATATAAGGCTTGTCCCCGCCATTTTGGGCACATTCCTGAGACGATCTGACCTAGTATAGGGAGAGAGAGATATATGCTGGAGCAGATCAGGGATTGTCAGTGTAGGGAAGATTCCTTATATTAACCCAAAAAGCTCTTCTGAGAGCTAGGAGGAGGACGGAGTAGTGCTGTGTAGGCAGGCAGGCAGGGAGGGAAGGAAGGAGAAGCCTTAGTGCACACAGGACGGACCTCATAGCTTAGCTTACTCACTCAGCTTTCCTAACAGCTGCAGTCAGAGGCTTAGCTGAGGTGCTGTTTCATTTTTGTTTTTGCACCAGATCGATTTTTGTTCCTAATAAGCCATAGAGCGTTATTTTTTCTGTGGCAGACCAGTGCGTTGCTGCTAGCACGTACTCCACCTTAGGGAGTGTAGTGTGCGGCTTCACTGCCAAGTGTGACAGCGCACACTTACCCCGCCAGCAAGTGACGCATTCAGCTAACCTAACCACATCTCGGTGGCTGTGCGCACTTGAAACTAATTTTTTTAGGGAGTGTAGTGTGCGGCTTCACTGCCAAGTGTGACAGCGCACACTTACCCCGCCAGCAAGTGACGCATTCAGCTAACCTAACCACATCTCGGTGGCTGTGCGCACTTGAAACCAATTTTTTTAGGGAGTGTAGTGTGCGGTTTCACTGCCAAGTGTGAGAGCGCACACTTACCCCGCCAGCAAGTGACGCATTCAGCTAACCTAACCACATCTCGGTGGCTGTGCGCACTTGAAACTAATTTTTTTAGGGAGTGTAGTGTGCGGCTTCACTGCCAAGTGTGACAGCGCACACTTACCCCGCCAGCAAGTGACGCATTCAGCTAACCTAACCACATCTCGGTGGCTGTGCGCACTTGAAACTAATTTTTTTAGGGAGTGTAGTGTGCGGCTTCACTGCCAAGTGTGACAGCGCACACTTACCCCGCCAGCAAGTGACGCATTCAGCTAACCTAACCACATCTCGGTGGCTGTGCGCACTTGAAACTAATTTTTTTAGGGAGTGTAGTGTGCGGCTTCACTGCCAAGTGTGACAGCGCACACTTACCCCGCCAGCAAGTGACGCATTCAGCTAACCTAACCACATCTCGGTGGCTGTGCGCACTTGAAACTAATTTTTTTAGGGAGTGTAGTGTGCGGCTTCACTGCCAAGTGTGACAGCGCACACTTACCCCGCCAGCAAGTGACGCATTCAGCTAACCTAACCACATCTCGGTGGCTGTGCGCACTTCAAACCAATTTTTTTAGGGAGTGTAGTGTGCGGTTTCACTGCCAAGTGTGAGAGCGCACACTTACCCCGCCAGCAAGTGACGCATTCAGCTAACCTAACCACATCTCGGTGGCTGTGCGCACTTGAAACTAATTTTTTTAGGGAGTGTAGTGTGCGGCTTCACTGCCAAGTGTGACAGCGCACACTTACCCCGCCAGCAAGTGACGCATTCAGCTAACCTAACCACATCTCGGTGGCTGTGCGCACTTGAAACTAATTTTTTTAGGGAGTGTAGTGTGCGGCTTCACTGCCAAGTGTGACAGCGCACACTTACCCCGCCAGCAAGTGACGCATTCAGCTAACCTAACCACATCTCGGTGGCTGTGCGCACTTGAAACTAATTTTTTTAGGGAGTGTAGTGTGCGGCTTCACTGCCAAGTGTGACGAGCGCACACTTACCCCGCCAGCAAGTGACGCATTCAGCTAACCTAACCACATCTCGGTGGCTGTGCGCACTTGAAACTAATTTTTTTAGGGAGTGTAGTGTGCGGCTTCACTGCCAAGTGTGACAGCGCACACTTACCCCGCCAGCAAGTGACGCATTCAGCTAACCTAACCACATCTCGGTGGCTGTGCGCACTTCAAACTCAATTTTTTTAGGGAGTGTAGTGTGCGGTTTCACTGCCAAGTGTGAAGCGCACACTTACCCCGCCAGCAAGTGACGCATTCAGCTAACCTAACCACATCTCGGTGGCTGTGCGCACTTAAACTCAATTTTTTTAGGGAGTGTAGTGTGCGGTTTCACTGCCAAGTGTGAAGCGCACACTTACCCCGCCAGCAAGTGACGCATTCAGCTAACCTAACCACATCTCGGTGGCTGTGCGCACTTGAAACTAATTTTTTTAGGGAGTGTAGTGTGCGGCTTCACTGCCAAGTGTGACAGCGCACACTTACCCCGCCAGCAAGTGACGCATTCAGCTAACCTAACCACATCTCGGTGGCTGTGCGCACTTGAAACTAATTTTTTTAGGGAGTGTAGTGTGCGGCTTCACTGCCAAGTGTGAGAGCGCACACTTACCCCGCCAGCAAGTGACGCATTCAGCTAACCTAACCACATCTCGGTGGCTGTGCGCACTTGAAACTAATTTTTTTAGGGAGTGTAGTGTGCGGCTTCACTGCCAAGTGTGACAGCGCACACTTACCCCGCCAGCAAGTGACGCATTCAGCTAACCTAACCACATCTCGGTGGCTGTGCGCACTTCAAACCAATTTTTTTAGGGAGTGTAGTGTGCGGCTTCACTGCCAAGTGTGAGAGCGCACACTTACCCCGCCAGCAAGTGACGCATTCAGCTAACCTAACCACATCTCGGTGGCTGTGCGCACTTGAAACTAATTTTTTTTAGGGAGTGTAGTGTGCGGCTTCACTGCCAAGTGTGAAGCGCACACTTACCCCGCCAGCAAGTGACGCATTCAGCTAACCTAACCACATCTCGGTGGCTGTGCGCACTTGAAACTAATTTTTTTAGGGAGTGTAGTGTGCGGCTTCACTGCCAAGTGTGACAGCGCACACTTACCCCGCCAGCAAGTGACGCATTCAGCTAACCTAACCACATCTCGGTGGCTGTGCGCACTTGAAACTAATTTTTTTAGGGAGTGTAGTGTGCGGCTTCACTGCCAAGTGTGACAGCGCACACTTACCCCGCCAGCAAGTGACGCATTCAGCTAACCTAACCACATCTCGGTGGCTGTGCGCACTTGAAACTAATTTTTTTAGGGAGTGTAGTGTGCGGCTTCACTGCCAATGTGTGACAGCGCACACTTACCCCGCCAGCAAGTGACGCATTCAGCTAACCTAACCACATCTCGGTGGCTGTGCGCACTTCAAACCAATTTTTTTAGGGAGTGTAGTGTGCGGTTTCACTGCCAAGTGTGAGAGCGCACACTTACCCCGCCAGCAAGTGACGCATTCAGCTAACCTAACCACATCTCGGTGGCTGTGCGCACTTGAAACTAATTTTTTTAGGGAGTGTAGTGTGCGGCTTCACTGCCAAGTGTGACAGCGCACACTTACCCCGCCAGCAAGTGACGCATTCAGCTAACCTAACCACATCTCGGTGGCTGTGCGCACTTGAAACTAATTTTTTTAGGGAGTGTAGTGTGCGGCTTCACTGCCAAGTGTGACAGCGCACACTTACCCCGCCAGCAAGTGACGCATTCAGCTAACCTAACCACATCTCGGTGGCTGTGCGCACTTGAAACTAATTTTTTTAGGGAGTGTAGTGTGCGGCTTCACTGCCAAGTGTGACAGCGCACACTTACCCCGCCAGCAAGTGACGCATTCAGCTAACCTAACCACATCTCGTGGCTGTGCGCACTTGAAACTAATTTTTTTAGGGAGTGTAGTGTGCGGCTTCACTGCCAAGTGTGACAGCGCACACTTACCCCGCCAGCAAGTGACGCATTCAGCTAACCTAACCACATCTCGGTGGCTGTGCGCACTTCAAACCAATTTTTTTAGGGAGTGTAGTGTGCGGTTTCACTGCCAAGTGTGAGAGCGCACACTTACCCCGCCAGCAAGTGACGCATTCAGCTAACCTAACCACATCTCGGTGGCTGTGCGCACTTGAAACTAATTTTTTTAGGGAGTGTAGTGTGCGGCTTCACTGCCAAGTGTGCGCGCGCACACTTACCCCGCCAGCAAGTGACGCATACAGCAACACCTAACTCCAACTTGGTGACTGTGCATTCATCTACAATGTCTCAAAAAAAAACAATTACCAAAAAGGATGTTGCAAAGGGACAGGGACGAGCTCGTGGCCGCAGCAGTCTTGCCCAAGAAGGCACTGGTACAAGTACACAGCCTAGGATTGATAGAACGTCCTTTTTTCTACCTAGAAATCCCAGTACTCAAAGAAAACGTGTGTTGAGGCCGGATGAGCATGACAAGATAACATCTTGGATGGCTCAGACGCCCTCGACCACTGGTTCTTGCAGTACGCAATCATCCGTGGCAAGACATTCTAGTGTCGCTACAGACAATGCAGCGCCATCCAATCCTCAAAGTCGTCATATTGCCTCAACCCATCGGCAGCCAGAGGAAAATTTGAATATGGACCTTGGTCACTCGGATGACTTATTCGGTTCTTATCAAGGGGTTTCTTTGTCACTGCCTGACGAGATACTTGAAGTAGACGAAATGTCTACTCATGGCCAAAGTTTGGAAGTAGCGCGTCCTGAGGAAAGACACTTTCACGAAATGCAAACAGTATCTCAGGAGGTGGATGATGATGAGGATGATGAGACACACATCTCATCTGGCCAGCCTGCTCAGTCAGTTTATCCAGAATCCTTTGAACTGGAAGGGGTGGATGATGACACCACAGATCCTACCTGGATTGCTGAATTGCATAGCCAAGAGAGCAGCCAGGAGGACGAAAGTGGCTATGTACCACTGGCAAAATCACAAAGGCGTACTGTCTCCAGAACACAAACTGTGAGAACAGTTGCCCAAATAGCGTCAACTGTGGCACAAACTGTGCCAACTGTTGCACAAACTGCAAACACAGTTGCCCAAAATGTGTCCACAGTTGGTGTTGAACAGAGTCATCCTCCTCTTCCTCCAATTAAAAATAAAGGACGAACAGCCAGTGTGTGGAAATTTTTTAAGGATAGCCCAACATTACCAAATATGGTTATCTGTAAGATGTGCCAGGCAAGGCTTAGCAGAGGCACGGTAAAAGGAAACCAGAGCACCAGCAGTATGCGCAAGCATATGTCTCTTAAGCACCCAATTCAGTGGGCACCCTATCAGGGTTCAAAATCAGTGCCTTCTGATCCAAACACTTCCAGGCCACCTCAGATACATCCTTCACCAGCAAGTGTTCAGGCTTCAGCTCCTGCTCAAGCGTACTCCTCCCAAGGTGCTTTACAAGACAGACATGACAGTAGTCAATCCTCTTGTCAGTCTGGTCCAAACGTGCAGTTGTCAGTGCCACAGCTGTATGAAAGACAGCGGAAGTTCCAACCGACCACACCATATTCCCAAAAAGTGACAGCGAAAATAGCCAAGTTGTTAGCTGTGGAAATGCTGCCGTTTAGGCTTGTGGGTACAGAGTCTTTTCGGGAGTTGATGGCTGAGGCAGCACCACGATACTCTGTACCCAGCCGGTACTTTTTCTCACGTAGTGCCGTTCCCGCCTTACACCAGCACGTGGTTAACAACTTAAAACGTGCTTTAACAAATGCTGTCACCGCCAAAGTCCACCTAACTACGGACACGTGGACAAGTAGTTGTGGACAGGGCAGATACATTTCACTAACGGCTCACTGGATCAACCTGGTGGAGAGTGTCCCAACTTCTAAAACTGTACCATCTGACATACTTCCAACTCCACGAATAGCGGGCCCAACATCATTCCGGGTGTCTGCCTCCTCATATATGTCCAGTGCCCAATCTGCTTCTGCCACTTCCTTGTCCACTGCTGAGCCTCAAGCACCATCACGTCCGAGTTGGGAGCTTTGCAGTACTGCTTCTGCAAGGCGACAACAGGCTCTTCTGAAGCTTATCTGCCTAGGTGACACACGTCACACTGCAACAGAGTTGTGGAAAGGTCTCAAGCAACAGACCGATGAGTGGCTGGCCCCACTGGAACTACAACCAGGTCTAGTTGTGAGCGATAATGGTGCAAACCTTGTGGCGGCAATAAAGCACGGTAAACTTGTACATGTGCCTTGCATGGCTCATGTCCTGAACCTGGTAGTTCAGAAATTCCTCAAAATATACCCAGAGTTATCTGAGCTACTGGATAAGGTGAGGCGAATTTGCGCCCACTTTAGACATTCGTCCACAGCAGCTGCAAGTCTTTCTGCCCTTCAAATCCAATTTAACTTGCCGAAACACAGGCTAATTTGCGACATGCCTACGCGATGGAACTCCACCTTCCATATGCTGGCAAGGTTTAATGAGCAGCAGAAGGCAATAGCGGAATTTCAGCTGCAACATGCCCGTCAACCTGGAAGTCATACCACACACATCGGTACTTTCGAGTGGGTCTGGATCGCTGACCTTTGCGAGTTGCTGGATAACTTCGAATACTGTACCAAACTCGTCAGTGGGGATCAGTCGATTATAAGTCTCACCATCCCCATGCTCTGCCTGCTCCAAGAATCCCTATTGAATCTCAAAACAGATGCTTTGAGAGCACAGCGGATGGCTATGGAGCCAGAATTGAACATCGCTGATCCTAGCCACCCTAGCCAATATCAGCAGGCTACATTGGTTCAGGAAGATGTTGATGAGGGTGATGATGAAGAAGATTTATTTTTCTCTGGTACTGATGTGAACCCTGATGGGACTCCCAACCCTACGTTTATGTCGGTACAGCATGGGTGGGCTGAAGAGGAGGAGGCGGACACCGATTTAGAGGCCACGACGCGTAGTGATCTTCATTCTGTTGTAACCGAGGAGATGAGTCTTTGCAGCTTAGCACACATGGCTGAAGTAATGTGTCAATGTGTCTCCAAAGATCCACGCGTCATACACATCTATGACAGCGACCTCTACTGGTTGTCAACGTTTTTGGACCCACGGTACAAAGACAAATTTCAGTCGCTGCTGTCGCACTCATCCAGGGGCTTAACGATGGATCATGTAAAGAGGGTTCTTCTTGATATTTTGCTGGCAATATCACCGTCTGAATCCGCTATACATCGAAGAACCAGCTCTTTCCAACAGCAGCCTTTGGTTGGGACACAAACGCCATCAATGACAAGAAGAGGTGGGGTAAGATGTCCGCCAACTGGGCGATGTTCAACAGACCTTCCAATCAAGAACGTAATTTGACTACGGTGACCTTGAGTAGGAGACAACAATTGTCCAACATGGTGCAGCAGTATCTCAGTGACAGTACCAGCTTCCTAACCGACCCTTCTGTACCCTTTAATTACTGGGTTTCCAAGCTGCACACTTGGACTGAGCTGTCATTGTATGCCTTGGAGGTGCTGGCATGCCCAGCTGCTAGTGTGACATCAGAGCGTGTTTTCAGTGCCGCTGGGGTATAGTCACTGATAGAAGGTCCCGCCTCACCACAGAAAATGCCGACAGGCTCACTCTAATTAAATTCAACAAGGATTGGATATCATCACAGTTCCTAAGCCCTCCTGACGACAGTACACAATCCTAGATTAACCTAATCATAATTTATATGATTGGGATATTGCGCTGTTAACAATATGCCCATTTTGGACAGGAATTAATGACAAGTCCCGTAGCTCTGTTGATTTCATTCGGCACCCAGTCCAAGCAATAATATGCTATGGGCCAAGCGCCCTGCTTTATGTAAAAAAATACGTTATTAAGCCCTTTGGGCTAATTTTTTGAGGCACCAAGCCTACGACTGCATAGTTGGCCTTGCTTCTTCTATGCTCCGAGTCCAAGCAATAATATGCAATGGGCCAAGCGCCCTGCTTTATGTAAAAAAATACGTTATTAAGCCCTTTGGGCTAATTTTTTGAGGCACCAAGCCTACGACTGCATAGTTGGCCTTGCTTCTTCTATGCTCCGAGTCCAAGCAATAATATGCAATGGGCCAAGCGCCCTGCTTTATTTAAAAATATACTTTATTAAGCCCTTTGGGCTAATTTTTTGAGGCACCAAGCCTACGACTGCATAGTTGGCCTTGCTTCTTCTATGCTCCGAGTCCAAGCAATAATATGCAATGGGCCAAGCGCCCTGCTTTATGTAAAAAAATACGTTATTAAGCCCTTTGGGCTAATTTTTTGAGGCACCAAGCCTACGACTGCATAGTTGGCCTTGCTTCTTCTATGCTCCGAGTCCAAGCAATAATATGCAATGGGCCAAGCGCCCTGCTTTATTTAAAAATATACTTTATTAAGCCCTTTGGGCTAATTTTTTGAGGCACCAAGCCTACCACTGCATAGTTGGCCTTGCTTCTTCTATGCTCCGAGTCCAAGCAATAATATGCAATGGGCCAAGCGCCCTGCTTTATTTAAAAATAAACTTTATTAAGCCCTTTGGGCTAATTTTTTGAGCCACACAGGCTAACAAGCTTATCATGGTTTGGGAGACACCCTGGCTAACAAGCTTTGTAATGGCCCTTAGACCTACATGTATACCAAAAATGGGAAACAGCCCCTTGGGCTAATTTTTCGAGCCACACAGGCTAACAAGCTTATCATAGTTTGGGAGACACCCTGGCTAAGAAGCTTTGTATGGCCCTTAGACTACATTATACCAAAAATGGGAAACAGCCCCTTGGGCTAATTTTTGAGCCACACAGGCTAACAAGCTTATCATGGTTTGGGAGACACCCTGGCTAACAAGCTTTGTATGGCCCTTAGACCTACATTATACCAAAAATGGAAACAGCCCCTTGGGCTAATTTTTGAGCCACACAGGCTAACAAGCTTATCATGGTTTGGGAGACACCCTGGCTAAAAGCTTTGTATGGCCCTTAGACGTACATTTATACCAAAAATGGAAACCCTGGCAATTTTTGAGCACACAGGCTAACACTATCGGTTTGGGAACACCTGCTAACATTTGTATGCCTTAGACCTACATTACCAAATGGAACAGCCCTTGGCTAATTTTCAGGCACAATCCTATGCTCATCGTGGGCGTTGCTTGGACTATCATCCTGCTGGAGCCTGTTGAAGGGTCCCACTGTACGCTCCATACAAAACGCGTAGACGCGATGTGTAGCATGTAGACGTCCCAGCCTCTCACATGTGTGTTCATAGTCTTGTTGCCATAGCGAGGCATAAAGTAACCCCACAAACACAGGCACTGTTTGTCATCAACAGTTGTATGTGGAGTCATGATTTGACACTTAGTAACCAAGGTGACTTCATGCGCCATGCGGGCCGTAAAGTACTTGCTAATGATGCTCTCTCCCCTGTCCACCACGCCAACTGTCTCGGGGTAATCCTTGACTCCTCCCTCTCCTTCAAGCCCCACCTCTAGTCCCTAACCAAGTCCCTGTGACTCCAACTCAAAAATATTTAACCAATTCGGTCGTTCCTCAATCCTGACACTGCTGAAACACTCATAAATGCCCTCATCATCTCCCGCCTTGACTATTGCAACCTCCTTCGCATAGGTCTCCCTGCCAACTCTCTTGCAACTCTCCAATCTATACTAAACTCTCCTGCCCGGCTAATCCATCTGTCCTCACGCTACTCCCCTACATACCCCCTCTGCCAAGCCGTTCACTGGCCCCTACGGCCCACAGAGAGCTCACTTTAAAACACTGACCATGACATTCAAAGCCTTACACAACCTATCCCCACCATACATCTCCGACATGATCTCCCGATACCATCCCTCACGCAACCTGCGTTCATCCCAAGAAGTTGTCCTACAGTCCACCCTCATCTCCTCTTCCCACAACCGCATACAGGATTTCTCCCGGTCATCCGCCATGCTATGGAACTCCCTGCCCCACCTCATCAGTCAGTCGCCTACCCTCTGAACCTTAAAGATACTTATAAAGACTCACCTCTTCCGACAGGCCTACAACCTGCCATGAGACCCCGCTACACGCCCCACGACCGACACCTTCCCCACCCTATTGTATCCCCACCCACCCCTCGTAGAATGTGAGCCCACGCGTACAGGGTCCTCTACTATTGTACCTGTATGACCTTATTGTCTATGTTTATTGTACTTGTCCTTCTCTACCTTTTCCTCATGTACAGCGCCATGGAACCTATGGCCGCTATATAAATAAATAATTATAATAATTATGATGACTTGAAGCCCAACCAAAAAAAAAACTCCACATTCATTCCTTGAAAAAAAGACAGACACAAAGCTTGTTTTTAAAACGGTGTTTAAGAAAAAAAAATTGCAGCACTGTTTGGACATTCCAACAAATACTACCTTTAACTTAAGGTAACTACATCCAAAAAAATAAATGGAGCCCTACAGGTCCTGGTAGCTGGGCTGTCCGTCCTGCAAAAGGTCAAGGGCCCCACGGATGGCCTGGCCGAACCCTTCAGGGTGGATCATCTGAACAGGTCTAGGGAACGGTGGTAGGTCCCTGTTCGCTGGCCACTGGTAGTGAGGCAAAGCCCTGTGGGGTGGGACTTGGCTGTCCCGTGTTGTGGGCCTGCCCAGCCTGGTAGAGTTTATTTTCCAGCCATCCAAATACTGGAACACATCACCGGGGTCGTTTCCTGGCTGACAGGCTTCCAGCACTATCTGTAATGCTGACCTTGCCCGCAGTAGCCTGTCAAATGGAATATTATCCATGAATGGTATAATACTGCGGGCAAAGTCAGCATTACTTTGTTGCACACTTAATTGTGCAGACCCCGGGATGGGACCATAAGCTGGGCCTGCCGCTGGTGGTGCTGGCCCTGCCGCTGGTGGTGGCGGTGGTGGTGCTGGCCCTGCCGCTGGTGGTGGCGGTGGTGGTGCTGGCCCTGCCGCTGGTGGTGGCGGTGGTGGTGCTGGCCCTGCCGCTGGTGGTGGGCGGTGGTGGTGCTGGCCCTGCCGCTGGTGGGGGCGGTGTGGTGGTGCGGACCTGCCGCTGGTGGCGGTGGTGGTGGTGGTGGCGGGGACGGCGGTGGTGGTGTTGATGGCCTGCCGCTGGTGGCGGCGGTGGTGGTGCTGGCCCGGCCGCTGGTGGCGGCGGTGGTGGTGCTGGCCCTGGCAATGCTGGTGGTGGTGGTGGTGGTGGCGGCGGCGGCGACGGCGGTGGTGGTGGTGGCGCCGGCCGTGGTGGTGGTGGTGGGTGTTCTCCACGCCGCCTTCTGTTTGGCGGTGGAGGGTTCACAGCACGCCGCCCTCTGTAGTAAGCTTCTCTGTGGGTAAAGTAAAAAAAAATTTGGTGAATGCATTGCATTTGGAAACAAAAACATAGGTCAAACATTAAGTTGCACGCTTTTTAGACTCTGTGTATCTGTGTATTATTAATCAGATATTTGTTATTATTATGAAAGAATAACCAACTGTACATAACATAAAGGAATACGTGACTTTCTTTGCTAATTCCATACTAATACATAATCTTTCACCCCCTGATTAACACCCACCCCCCCCCCATCCCATCTAATCTAGACAATCGATAACACCAATGGTTCACATGAAAAAAAAAAGTCCCCCTGACTTCACTTTTTACTTGACATACTTAATTCACAAAACGTTTAGCTTATATCATCTATATAAAGCAGGGAAGGGGTTGAAAGGTATACAATATATATATATATAATCTATTTATATAATCGGGAGTTTGAAATTCCGGCACTGTAGCCTAATCCCAAACTCCTTAGCGTCACTGCGAGCGGAGACGCGTATGCGCCTTCGCGAGCCGCAGACGCTTAACTCACACAGCCGCTATAGCGTTTTCTCGAGCGGCCTCGCGCCCTCCGCTCACAGCAAGACCTGCGCCCCTCACAGCGCCCAATCCGCCCCGGCATGCTGGCATTTGTACTTCCCCGTCTGTGCACCCACAGGTCTTAGCAGATCACTGATGCTGACAGCGGGGGGGGACAACACAGACAATCAAATCAGGAGGAGGTCAGTGTCAGGAGGAGATGACAGACGCCCCGGGGCCTGTGACACTGCAGAGGTCACAGCGGGGCTGTGTGTGCGGACAACGGGGAGGCCGGGGGCTACGGACGTACCGGACACGTCCTCTGCTCTGGAGATGTGCCGCGGTTCCGCGCTCGCAGCGTATCTGACGCTGGAGCTGCGCTCACCACGCCCACACCACGCCCTCTGCCAAACAACCCACACCTCTCACTAACCTCCTGCAGCTAACCCACACCCATGTTTACCTTTGCCATAATGTCATTTAGCTGCGGCCGCTATCTTTAATAAGGTCAGAAATTATGGCAGTAATCGGATCTCTGCTCCCTCTAGCACGCCCCAACACTGTAGCACCATCTATTAACCCTATTCTCATCACCTATATACTCTGCTACCCACAGAGCCGTCTTTATACTCTGCTACCTCAGACCCGCCTGTATACCTGCTACTCGCTTAACTCGTCAGACCCGCCTGTAACTCTGTACCTCTGGCGCTAACCCTCTCAGACCCGCCTGTATACTCTGCTACCCACAGACCCCTGTATACTCTGCTACCTCAGACCCGCCTGTATACTCTGCTACCCACAGACCCGCCTGTATACTCTGCTACTCAAGACGCCTGTATACTCTGCTACCTCAGACCCGCCTGTATACTCTGCTACCCACAGACCCGCCTGTATACTCTGCTACCTCAGACCCGCCTGTATACTCTGCTACCTCAGACCCGCCTGTATACTCTGCCTTAATTTACTCAGACCCGCCTGTATACTCTGCTACCCAGACCGCCTGTATACTCTGCTACCTCAGACCGCCTGTATACTCTGCTACCCACAGACCCGCCTGTATACTCTGCTAACCCTACAGACCCGCCTGTATACTCTGCTACCCACAGACCCGCCTGTATACTCTGCTACCCACAGAGCCCGCCTGTATACTCTGCTACCTCAGACCCGCCTGTATACTCTGCTACCACAGACCTACGCCTAGCTGTATACTCTGCTACCTCAGACCGCCTGTATACTCTGCTACCTCAGACCCCCTGTATACTCTGCTACCTCAGACCGCCTGTATACTCTGCTACCCCAGACCCGCCTGTATACTCTGCTACCCACAGAGACCGCCTGTATACTCTGCTACCTCAGACCCGCCTGTATACTCTGCTACCTCAGACCCGCCTGTATACTCTGCTACCTCAGACCCGCCTGTATACTCTGCTACCCCAGACCCGCCTGTATACTCTGCTACCCACAAGCCCCGCCTGTATACTCTGCTACCTCAGACCGCCTGTATACTCTGCTACCCACAGACCCGCCTGTATACTCTGCTACCTCAGACCCGCCTGTATACTCTACTACCTCAGACCCGCCTGTATACTCTGCTACCCCAGACCCGCCTGTATACTCTGCTACCCACAGAGACGCCTGTATACTCTGCTACCTCAGACCCGCCTGTATACTCTGCTACCTCAGACCCGCCTGTATACTCTGCTACCTCAGACCCGCCTGTATACTCTGCTACCCACAGACCCGCCTGTATACTCTGCTACCCACAGAGACGCCTGTATACTCTGCTACCTCAGACCCGCCTGTATACTCTGCTACCCACAGACCCGCCTGTATACTCTGCTACCTCAGACCCGCCTGTATACTCTGCTACCCACAGACCCGCCTGTATACTCTGCTACCCACAGAGACGCCTGTATACTCTGCTACCTCAGACCCGCCTGTATACTCTGCTACCCACAGACCCGCCTGTATACTCTGCTACCCACAGAGACGCCTGTATACTCTGCTACCTCAGACCCGCCTGTATACTCTGCTACCCACAGACCCGCCTGTATACTCTGCTACCCACAGAGCCACGTGTATACTCTGCTACCCACAGACCCGAAATGGAACCTAATGTATATATTAATAAATAATACAAAATGTACACAACAGTGCTGCAGACACATACCTTGGCATACGGGCCACCGGGTGAAGGAAGGACAGCCGGTCATAAAAATGGTAGTGGTTGGGCAATGGAGCGGCTCCCGGTTGTCTCTCAGAGTACTGCCGGTACTGCTTCTTATGCTGGTCCCGGCAGCTCCTCCACCGTTTTTTAAGATGGTCAACTGTGAAATGATTTGAAACCGGCTTTAGAGATGTGTAATATTTGAAACAACAAAAGTATGTGTACAAATCAACAATAACATTTTATTCATTTTGTGTGTGTAATGTGTATACAAGGCACAGTGACACGACAGTGTGGAACATCATCAACAGCATTACGGACATTGAGCTCACGTGGCCACAATCACAAATGAGGCAGGACACATGTCAACGCATAGAGAATGTAATAGTGCGGGCACCAGACTCTGGTCATTAGTGGTATTTATATACACCCAACCCCTTGGCCGAAAGAGCCAGGAGGATCAGACATTAAACTCATTGTACTGTTGTGACCCCATCCAAATATAGGCAACTATGCGGTGGAGCATGATAACACATTCAGGGTCCTGTATACCCTGCTATGGGGGCCCTGTATTCCCACTGCTGGGGGCCCTGTAAACCCACTGGGCCACTGTCTACCCACTGCTGGGGGCCCTGTATACCCACTGCTGGGGGGCCTGTACACACACTGAGGGCCCTGTATACAGGGACTGACTGGCACCCTACAGTTTGGGTCGCAACCCTCCCTCACTGGCCCGACACAGGTGAGGACGGGGTGTGGGGGGGGGGTGATGACTGGCGGCCGCCTCACAGTCACCGCAGCTCCCGCATTATCCTATGGCTCGCTCCCAGCCGCAGCCTCGCGCTCCTCACAGCCGCTCGCTAACAGTCGCAGCCGCACGCCACTCACAGACGCTCACTCCCGGACGCAGCCGCGTGCTGATGACGTCATCGCGCGGCCAGGAGCTTCCGTTTCCGCCTGCTGCTTCAGGGACATGCGGATTATTCATGCTCCTGCAGCCGCATGACCCGTGGCACCTGGGCCAGTCCGCCCCTGCCTGTATACCACAATATGGGGGCATGTATACCCAGCTGGGGGCCTGTATACTCTGCAGGGGGAGGTGTATACTCTGCTGGGGGGCTGTCTACCAGTGATAGCCGCTGTATACCAGGATGGCGGTGAATATGTTTTCATAGTTTTTCGGGGCAAAAATAGGGGGGTCGGCTTATACACGGGTCGGCTTATACACGAGTATATATACAGTAAATGCAATATATAACGTGTAAACTCATTTAACTTACTTAGATTGCTCTGTTCCTCATGGTCACTCCGATGGAACGCAGGGAACATCTCTTGGGCGATCTCTCTCCAGGCTGTATTAATTAGGGTCGTATCCCCATACTCAGGATCTGTAGGGAGCCATAGAAATGGACGAGCCTCCACAAGTGCAATAAGACGCAGCGTGTTCACCATGCCACGTCCTGCTGCCATGATTGCACTGATGAATGGATCGCTCTGTGTGTGCGCCTGTCAGCGCGACTCGCTTCCTGTTTCCTTAAACCATGGTGTGTGCTGGAGAATCCCTTCCCTCGCATCATCGGCTACAAGCCTCAAAATAAGAGAAAAACCAGCGAGTTTGGACTCGCACACTTTCAGAGACACATCAGCGAGTTGTAAATGTCATTATTCGCTATTACTCGGGTCCCTATTCATTAACATTGGACTCGCTGGACTCGCAACGAGTCCCGAGTCCTTGACTCGGACTCGTTGGGGTCTTGCGATTCCGAGTCTTTTCGGACTCGCCCATCTCTATTGCTGGTTCCTTTAACGTCAGTACTATACAACCTAAGTTCTTATTATCTGTGTCTCTGATTTGTTCCTTGTCGTCATTTTCTGTTATAGCAATTGTGGATTCAGGTGCCGCCTTAAATTTGATGGATTTTGAGTTTGCTAGTCACTGTGGCTCCCCTATGCAGCCATTGTGAGACCCTATTCCTTTAAGGGGCATCAACGCTATACCTCTTGCACAGAACAAACCTCAGTTTTGGACGCAGTTGACAATGCGCATGGCACCAGCTCATCAGGAAGATTGTCGATTTCTGGTTTTGCATAACCTGCATGATGCGGTGGTGCTCGGTTTTCCATGGTTGCAGGCCCATAATCCTGTTTTGGATTGGAAGTCTATGTCCGTAACTAGCTGGGGTTGTAAGGGGGTACATGATGACATTTCCTTGATGTCCATATCATCTCCACTCCAGGAGATTCCAGGGTTTCTGTCTGATTTTCAGGATGTTTTTGCTGAACCCAAGCCTGGTATTCTTCCGCCACATCGGGCGTGTGATTGTGCTATTGATTTGGTGCCAGGCTATAAGTTTCCTAAGGGTCGACTTTTCCACTTGTCTGTGCCTGAACATGCTGCCATATTAAGGATTCTTTAGAGAAGGGCCATATTCACCATTCCTCTTCGCTGTTGGGGGTGGGGTTCTTTTTTAATGCCAAGAAAGATGGCTCCTGAGACCCTGTATTGATTATAGTCTCTTGAATAAGATCACAGTCAAGTTTCAGTACTCTTTGCCTTTGATTTCTGACTTATTTTATAGGGTTAAGGGGCATGTTGGTTTACTAAAATTGACCTTACGGGGGCCTACAATCTGGTTTCTATCAAGCAGGGACACGAATGAAAAATGGTGTTCAATACGCCTGAAGGCCATTTTGACTACCTCGTGATGCCTTTTGGGTTGGCTAATGCTCCTTCAGTTTCTCAGTCCTTTATGACGTATTTTGGGAGTTGATTGACAAGTTCTTGATTGTATATTTGGATGATATCCTGATTTTTTCTGACGATTGGGATTCTCATGTGGAACAGGTCAGGTCGGTCTTTTGGATTCTGCGTGACAATGCTTTGTATGTTAAGGGGTCTAAGTGTTGTTTTGGTGTCCAGAAGGTTTCTTTTTTGGGCTTCATTCTGTCTCCTTCTTCTATTGAGATGGATCCTGTTAAGGTTCAGGCTATTCATGGTTGGGTTCTAGTATTCTATCCTGTCTTTCCTATATAGCTAGGGTGGCCTCTTTTGCTAAACCTTATACTCTGCCTGTGTTTGTTTTTCCATCTCTTGTTTCCCAGTTATTATCTGTGGGGGGCTTGCTATTCTTTTGTGGTTCTGCTCTGAGGCAAGATAACTTTTCCTACATCCATCTTTAGGAACAGTTAGTTCTCCGGCTGTGCAGAGGTGTCCAAGTCTGGTTAGTTACATCCCATGGCTACTTCTAGTTGCGGTGTGTAGTCAGGGATTGCGGTCAGTACAGTTACCAATGACTTCTACGGAATCTGAATGTTACTCCTCAGTCATCGGTTCACATCAGGGTACCACTCTAGCATTCAGACTATTTTTATATGGTCTATTCCAGTTAATCATAGGATTTTACAATAATCTAAGTACATTCCAGTTGTGTATAGGGCCATTGGTAAACACAGACAAAAGAAGGCCCCTGTGCAAGAAAAATATATGGGCCTATTGCAGTCAGCGACTTCACCAAAATGCACAATTCCACCTGCTTTGGAGGAGGAAATTGGCCCATCTCACCTCTTGGGCCCCTGTGCACTTGCACAGGTTAAACAAATCATATGTCTGCCTCTGTATAGGAGATTGGGCCTGAACTTACAACATCACTCCAGAATTTTTTTTTCTCCAGTGATTTTATACTTAAACTATGGTATTTTATTTCTTTTTTTAACAAACGAAATTCCTCTTGACCTAGGAGAGAGGGAAGAGAAAAAACCCTGCGGTGCTAATCTAAATGTAGCGATGATAGCAAATAGAGGGTAAGAGTCAGTAATACACTCATCCTTGGAAGAATACTGAGAGCATTGAATAAATTAAGCCTGTCAGGTCCACAGATTCTAGTTCTGGTCTGCTGCTCGTGCAGAAAACTTCAGAGATGATCCTTCTAGAGGACCCCACAGAGGAATATGGATAAGGAAAGTGATTATACCACTAAGCACTCTCTGGCACTAGAGATTAATCTTTCAGGTAGATGGAAAATGGTTTATGTATAAAATATTTTAGACTACATGTGTGGTGCCCTGCTCACACAGGTAACCACAGACTCGCCTACAGCACGGATGGGTTTCCACAGTGGGTACACAGACACAAAAAACACCTTCCACCACAGCACAGTAGGGGGAGCTCAACTTGCTGCCCTTAGGCAAGGTCCCCTATAAATACTGGTGCTGGGGGCAGAGTTAGTTAGAGTGTGCAGACTCTACAAGAGCTGTGAAAATGTTCTGGTGCACGGTGCAGCGTTAGGCCCGAGCCAATGACCTTGAACAGCCTTCAAAGTAGTCCTGCAGGGCCCAAGAGTGGGGTCGGAAGGCGAGGAGAGAAGAAAGAGTAAAGTGGGAACCGAGGAGCCAGTGTTAGGTTCACCCAAACAGCCCTTGGACACCAGAGTCTGAGTCTGCTGGAGAGCACCTGACCCACTAGAGAATACAGATCTACCGTGGAGACTTCAGTATCCCAGACATCTGCGCAGTCACTAACCAGGGAGCCAGGCACCGTGGAGAGAGGAATAGCGGTAGTCCATCGAGGGTTTCCCGATGACAGCACAGGTGGCAAGAAAGCAGGCGGGGACAGCCAAGTTTCACACGGGGGAGGGGCTTCAAACACACGGGAAATGAGACAAGGAGGCCTTATACCCACTCACTGTGGAGACCCAGAAGTGCATCCTGAACACCCGGCAGTTCTTTGGATGTTTACCTGCAATTCCACCAGTAAAAGGTAAAGAAACAACCAGTGGTGTGTGTGTCGGTTCCTTCCCCGTGCCCCTGCCATCCACAGAGAGTGACCTATTATCCAACAGCCAGGTCAAATCCCTGCTCCATCCCTCATCATCATCACGAAACGTCCCAGGGATCCAGCTCCGCCTGTGGGGAGCTTCAACACCTAGCTGCTCATCCATCATCTCTGGAGACGCCACGCAGCGCTGGTGCAGTCACCAGATACTACTGGTGTCATCACAGTAAACTTACAAACTTTTATTCCCATTCCAACTACCCCCTTTTAGTTGACCACTAGGGCCATGAGTCTGGGCAGACCAAGAGTGACATCCCAAACACAGTGGAGGGCCCAGACACCCAAGTTCCCATATTGCACTGGGCTAGTCACATGAATTTATAAATAAACCATTTTTCATCTACCTGACAGATTTATCTCTGGTGCCAGAGAGTGCATAGCTGTACAATCACTTTCCTTAACCCGATCATTTTTTACGTTAATCTATTGCTGCAGAGCCACCTTATGATTGTAATTTTTGAATGGATGGAAGTCAGAAGTTACGGCACAAATTGCCAATGCAAGTATGTGAGAAACAGAACAAGGATCTCATAGACTTGTATTGAGTTGTGACCTCCGGCTTACTCCCTGAAACTCTAGAGCAGGCAGGAGTTTGGTTACAAACTGTCTGAGACCAACAGGAGCAGCTAAGTAGCTATGAAAACAGATTAAGTGGGTTAGTGTAGCCCTAGATGCGGGGGACTTTGATTTAAGCCATAACTCAAGCTATAGAATAAAGAAAGAAAAAAAAAAACGCCAAAGTGTTTTAAATGTTTTAATGATTTTCTTAAACAAAATTATTAGGATAAATTTACCTAATTGACTAAAGTCACCGATCCTTGAATACCATTCTCTTGGAACATTTACAATCTGAACAAAACTTCAATCAAGGAACAATGGTTTTGATTACAGGAGAGACACTGATTGCAGGTTTGACCTGTGGTGCCGATCTACCGAGATGACACAACCCAAGTACAGTGAATGCTGCATTCATTTGCCGTAATTTCATTTTTTTTTCTCTGCTCCTCAAAATTTGATTTACACAAGAAATGTTTATAGATGGCATACGAGCAATGACTTGGCTAAGTAGTTAAATTTCTCATGACAGTTTTCCCGTTTAGGCAATAATTATTAATATCGTGCCTTTCACCTTAGCTTTTACTACTTAATAATAAAAATAATAATAATAATATTTAGTCATGGAAAATGTCAGAAAAGGGCACTCACCCGTGATTGTGCAAACCATTCGGCTTTTATTCTAGTGTCATTTTAACAAGCAGCAGGGAGGGGATGGAGGACGGAGAACAAGAAGCCCTTTTGTGATGTCTGACACTTCTACAGGTCCTATAGGACAATGTGCCAGACAGGCACGAAACGAAGCATTTATTAAGTGAGCAACACCTGTGTGCACTTTTGCGTGGTCTGAACGGAGCCGGTCTAAAGGGAAAGCAGGTGTTCGGTGATGGTGCTCGGCCTCTCTCGCATTGTGGGCCAATAATATTTATTCATTTATATAGTGCTATTAATTCCATAGCACTTTTAGCACTACTATTACTAATAATACATACCGTATATATTCAAGTATACGCTGAGTTTTTCAGCACAAAATTGTGCTGAAAAGTGCCCCCCTCGGCTTATACTCGAGTCAGTGATGGCTCAGTGGGGGGGGGGGCGGCGTCCGGGGGCTGGAGGAGGTGGGGGAGGCTGCAATAGGAGCGGGCAGTCACGTGCCCCCGCTCATTAGTGCAATGCAATATGCACTGCATCCCCCTGTTCATCAGTGGCAGGGGGAGCGGTGCATATTACATTGCACTGTCAGCGCTCTCCCCCCAGTGGCATATACAGGCGCCCCCCAGTGGTATATACAGGACCCCCTTGCTGCCGCACACCTGTAAAAGAATAGCGCATTCATACTTATCCTCCTCGCTGTCACAGTGCATCCTCCAGTCTTCTTCCTGCTTGTACTCGGCGAGCGCAGCCGCAATGACGTCATTGCTTCTGCGCCGTCACATGACGCTGGGTACAAGTAGGAAGAAGACTGGAGGACGCGTGGTGACAGTGAGGAGGATAAGTATGAATGCGCTATTCTTTTACAGGTGTGCGGCAGCAAGGGGGGCCTGTATATACCACTGGGGGCGCCTGTATATACCACTGGGGGGGCCTGTATATACAACTGGGGGGAGCCTGTATATACCACGGGGGGGCCTGTATATACCACTGGGGGGGCCTGTATATACCACTGGGGGCCTGTATATACCACTGGGGGGCCTGTATATACCACTGGGGGGGCCTGTATATACCACTGGGGGGCCTGTATATACCACTGGGGGGGCCTGTATATACCACTGGGGGAGCCTGTATATACAACTGAGGGGGGTCTGTATATACCACTGATGGGAGGCCTGTATATACCACTGATGGGGGCTGGAACCTCTGATGGGGGGATGTATATATCACTGATGGGGGGCCTGTATATATCACTGAGGGGGGCCTGTATATACCACTGAGGGGGGCCTGTATATATCACTGATGGGGGGCCTGTATATACCACTAATGGCGGGCCTGTAGATACCACTGAGGGGGGGCCTTTATATAGCACTGATGGGTTGCTGTATTCCACTGATGGGGGTTGTAACCTCTGATGGGGGGAACTGTATACCAGTGATGGATGTCCTATATACCAGTGATGGGGGATTATATACCAGTAATGGGGGGCCAATTATCATGATGAGAGGGGCTGTATACCGTGATGAGAGTCTGTTTCATTTCCCCCCTAGGCTTATACTCGAGTCAATAAGTTTCCCTAGTTTTGGAGGGTAAATTAGGGGCCTCGGCTTATACTCGGGTCAGCTTATACTCGAGTATATACCGTACTACTACTATTGCAGTATTAGTGTAGTGAGGTGAGCAATTCAGATTGTATCATAGAAATGGATATGGAAATGAACTGTGCACAGTCCGCTACTGCCCCTTGTGGACAAGTGCTGAAACAAACGCAGGGAAGTGGGAAATTCCCTTTTCAGAAAATGTGTTTACTCAGGAAGAGAGAGCAGCAGGAAGTCAGTACAGATCCAGAGCTGAGCCAGGGAAGACCTGCGTGTGGATGTCTGTTGAAAGTGGACTACTTTGCTACACCTTGCCGGAAAAATCACCCCGCAGAAGCCCCCGTGACTGATCCTGGGCCACTGGACTTTGGTGCTGTGACTCTGGCCGCTCTGCAAAACCTTGCCCGCCAAGCACCCGGAGTGCACGTGCAGGGGCCGTGACCGACATAAGGGAGCCATTTGTACTGCCGTGATCTCCCTTCTGCTGCTCGGTGTGCCCTGAGACTGGGAGAGACTAACAAAGAAAGATTCCGTTACCTGCGGAAGGAAAAGTAAGGCCGGGTTCACATCACGATTTTCGGTCATCTGAGTGTATCCATTTCAAAACAGATACACAGCCTGCTGCATTTTTGTGTCTGAAAATGAAATCGGACAGCTTCGGATTCGAGCCGAACCAAGCCCCGATGACATGGGAGCCTATTGACATTGGATCCGAGTTGAACTTGGATCCGATGTCAGCTCCATGCTTATGTACTTAGCATGCCCAGAGGCAGTGCTCAGTACATACTTAACCCTGTCTGTCCCTGTCACTCCCTGTCTGTCCCTGCCTGTCCCTCTTCTATCTCTGCTCTCCTCTATCTTCCCCCCTTCCCCGTCCTCCCCCTTGTCCTCTCCCCTCCAGTATGTGAAGGAAAAAAAAATCCTCCCACAGGATACTTTACCTTCCGCCGGCTGCGGGGATGTGACAGTCCCCTTCTGGTGGCTGAAGAGCCTGTGGTGATGTCACAGAGCCGGTCACCTGACACATCAGGGGACCGGCTCTGTGACATCATGAGAGGTCCTTGTAGCCACCAGAAGATCAGGAGACTGTCGCATGGAGCCGGCGGAAGGTAAAGTATCCTCTGGGAGGTTTTTTTTTTTCATATACCAGAGGGGAGAGGACAGGGGGGAGGACGGGGGCAAGGATAGAGGAGAGCAGAGATAGAGGAGGGACAGACAGGGAGAGACAGGGAGTGATAGGGACAGATAGAGAAGAAGCAGGGACAGGCAGAGAGAACAGGATCCACATGGATCCTGCATAGATTCGGATCAGATGGCTATTTGCCATCTGAGTGCAGGGATCCGTGTGAATTCGTGGCTGTCCGTGGGGATCCGAGTCCCAGCAGGACAGCCACAAATCGTGATGTGAACCCGGCCTAAGAAGAATTCATCTGTGTTTCATTACTCCAAGTGCAAAAATAAATGCAAAGAAAAAAAATGTTTTCTGTACTTTATAAAGAAGAATTTTCATGAAATATTCTGAACAAGTTATGTAAATTTGCGGCAGATTCACCAAGTTTAGAGTTAGATATTTACATTTATTGACATGTCTATTTTGTCTTTTAGTATTCTTGCAGCAGTTGGCTTCGAAGTCTGTATTGTAGAAGAATGGAGTTGACTAGCCTGAACTGTCAATCACTGTTTCATTTGTCAACTGAAAAGAATATCGTATATCCAAGAGGAACGACAGCAAAATAAAAGTTTAACATTACCATTTTGAATTCCCAGTATCTATGCATTTTCTATCCTCAATTCAAAGATGCCCAAAGCCTTTGGGTAATTCTCTCAATGCGACTTTCCAGACAACATAATGGTTTTGAAGTTGTTGAAATAACTTTGATATAAATTATCACTCACAGTTTATTTTGGGCTCTGTATGCCATAAAACAAAAAGGCTCATATGTTTCTGTCACAAATATCCTTGAGAATCATTGCCCATTAAATATTTCATTAAGTTTGTCTTTTCATTTATTTACAAATTATATATATTGCTGTCAAATATTAAAATGTGTTAAATATGAGCTTAATATGTATGATCAAACATTAATAAATCTAATAACCATTGGTCACTTTATGAGATTATAATACTGCATATTGAAATAATTTAATTAATTTATATATTTTACTCAGTCATTATCTGGTTTAATTGGTTTCTGAAACATTTAAAAAGATTTTTGAAAAAGAGAGTGTTAGGCCCTTTTCACATCTAATGCAGGTCAGCGTTTTGCTGCATTTGCGTTTCTGTGTATTTTTACCGCTAAGGCTGGCTTCACACTGCGGCGTGATCCGGACCGGGGCTGTCAGGGGTGACAGCCCTGGACCGGATTGTGGCCCCATAGGATACTATGTGCCCGGATGGAGCCGGATGGCAGTCATCTGCCATCGGACTGACATCTCGCCGGATGAATACGGGAGAAGTGGGATTTTTCTGCCGGATCCAAAAACGTTGCATGCAACATTTGTGGATCCAACAGAAAAATCCCACTTCTCCCGGATTCATCCGGCGAGATGTCAGCCCGATGGCAGATAACTGCCATCCGGCTCCATCCGGGCACATAGTATCCTATGGGGCCACAATCCGGTCTGGGACTGTCACCCCTGACAGCCCCGGACCGGATCACGCCGCAGTGTGAAGCCAGCCTAAAAACGCATCTAAAAGCATGCGTTTTTGGCCCCTTTGATTTCAATGGAAAATGCCTAGAAAGTGCATGCAAAAACGCATGTGCATTTGCAAAAATGCAAAATGCATGCGTTTTTGCAGATGCAGTCCTAGACACAACAGCCCATGTTTTTGGCTGCGTTTGGAAAAACGCATATGTGGTGCCCCTGCGTTCAGGAGGCCACAAAAGGGAACTGCAGCCAGGCAGGTAGGACATTGTTGCACATCAACACCCTCACAGCCCACACAACCCACGTGCAGTAGATGGTAGCATCCAGCCCTAAGATTGGAGACTCTAGGCAAGCGAGGGGTGGTGGATTTAGAGGAGTGGGTTGGGCACACACGTAGTCAGGTGACTTGACAGTAGAAATAGTGAGGGGGAGGAGGAAGGAGTTCAGTAGGCCCAGGGTGCCGAGCAGAAAAGACCAAGAACAGACACAGATCAGCAGCAGGCTGAGGAACACGGCACAGGCCAAGAGACAGTAGAAGGTTGAGCTAAGCTGAGCAGGAGAAAGACTCACATGTCCTGGAAGAGTGAAGGTGTAAGGAGCGCATAATATGTAATGAGCCAGGGTGAGCCGGAAGAGAGAGAAAGCCTATCCGGAGCCAGATCCCCAGGAGTGTGAGAGGACAGAGAGGGATGGTGATACCCGGGCCCTAGACTTACAGCTGAAGCGACCGACTGCAGGCGGAGTAGCCCTCCTATGATACTGAAAGACGCAGAGGGAAAGAGCCTGGTAGAGCCTCACACTTGAGGACTGCTGGAGGCTGGGCTGAGTAGAGTGTCGGCTCTAGGGGGGACCGTAGTTTTCCCCGGATCCCCAAACAACACGAAGGGGGACCACAGCTACGTGTTAGGGTCCCTACCCCAAAGGAGAGGCAGCTCAATGACGACCAGGAGGACCCACAGGGGCCCGAGTCACCGCCATACTGTCCGGAGACACCCACCAAGTGTACACAGAACGTTAACAGCCCGGAAAGGACACAGAGACAGTGTGAGGGTCACAGAGAGAGAGGCCTGGCTGCAGGGAGTAAAGGGAACCCGGAGAGGGAGAGTGTGCCTGTGTACTTGAACTGAGACGTGTAAGAACTGTACTTGAATTGTACCTGAACTGTAAGCTGTGCTGAGAGCTTGGAGAGTAAACACGGAGACCCTGAATCTGCCTCCCTTGTCTGATTCCATCTGCTTAAGTTACATTCCCTCCATACAGGATTACAGCGATTCTCCCACCTGCAGAGCCACAGCCTGTCTGCACCAGCACTGAGGAGAGATTCCTGCAGCGTCTGCACAGTAAGTGTACCGAACATTCCACAATAGACTTTAATCCTTACTGCCCCGGGGAATACAGTTCTACCCACTGGAACTATCCCATCTACGCTGCCATTCCATCATCCCCAGAGGTTCTGCCGCAGCGGCGGCCCCATCACTGGCTGCATATAGTGGGTGGCATCACGACCGACAATCCCCTGTAAATATTCCCCTTTTATTGTCGAGCCAGGGACACGGTCCGGACTAGGACCACCCGTGACTTCCCTAGTAGCAGACCGGTCCGGTACCGAGTACCCCCTGTCCCAGTGGGCCCGACAACCTGGCGTCATGAACAGGATCTAGCTGGTCCAAAAGAATTGGACCCCGTGCGCCTAAAGAGCGTGTTTCTGGATTTTTCCCGCCAAAATCTGACCTTAATGGCGGCCATAGAAGCTTAGCGCCATGTGCAGAGAAGGCTTAACCAAAACTCCCATCGTGGGCCGGCCCGGTCCAAGGCACGAAGAGAAGGACCCGCCCTGGGTCCCCTTAACTCCGGGAGAGCCAGCCATCACTCTGAAGGAAGAGCCTCCGCCCCTAGACCCTCCTACCACTGAGAAGCTGGCGGGAACCAAGAAGGAAATCGTCATCAGGAGGGGGCGGAACGAGAAACCGGAAGAGAAGCAGTCGCCATCACGAGACACAAGGACGGAAGCGGAGGACGCTGAAGATAGTGCTGCACCCGGAAGACCACAAGTGATCCCGGAGGGCTCACGGAGTGACCCGGTGAAGGAACCCGGCCAGGGAGAGACCTTGTGTGACCAGAGCACAATGGCAGAAGGCAGCGGAGAGCGTCCATACGTCCGAGATACCCGGAGGGGTATATTACGACTGCTGCCCCAGCAAATGACACGTATCCAGGAACAACGTACCCAGATCCAGATCAGTGTGGATCACCAGCAAACTTATCAGACCCTGTCTATACAACCCGGCTGGGTTGAAGACACCCGTGATCGCGTGGAGAGCGAGGGTGGATGCCGTACCGCGACTATGGTGGACCTGTCTATCCCAAAAGCTGCACCGCGTCCTGCCATAAGAGAAGTCGACCCACTAGGAGCCCTGGAACAAAGATGGTTATCCCTGCCGGAGCCCCTGATACCAGCACCTATGACGACCGAGGTGAGAGGGGAGCAGCTCCACTACTGGTGGGAGCGAGACAAGGCGAATGATGATATGATGGGCTTCTTAGGCGATCCCGGTGGCCCTGTAGGCCCCGTAGAAATTGTGACTGGGGATGAATACCTGAGAAGATGTGGCAGGAGATGGGAAAAGGAAGAGTTGGAATGGCTGGAAAAGGAGCGGGAAATGATTGCTCGTACGCAGTATTTAAAAACCGTTGCCAGACGAGATGAGAGCATTAATAGATCCCAGAGGCATGAAGGTAGAATCGTAAGAATTAAACATGCAGAAGGATATGCCTTTGCTCGAGAGGCCGGAATAGACTGTGACATATTCATTAATCGCCGTGATGTGGAATCACACCTTCCAGAGAAACACCCGGACAGGGAAGTACAGGTTGGAGAGTGGGTCTCATATATTATTGTGCAAGGAGCAAGAGGCCCGTACGGCATAAGAGTACAAAGACTTTGTTTAAATGCAACAGAGGATGACATGCCTGCATTGGAAGAACCTGATCCAGTAACGCTACCGGACCCAATTGCTAACACGGGTCCTACCACTGACTTAACAACTGTTCCAGTAAAGATCACAGCGGATGCAGCTACTCAGACTCCGGAGAGTTATCTGCTGATCCAAGAGCCGCAAGACCTTGAGTTATTCCCAAGAAAGAGAGAACCCCAGACACTCCCGTGGACGATCAAGCAAGAAGAAAAGAAGGAGTGAGACCCGGATTCTGCATCCTGAAAGAAGAAAAGAAGACAAGAACACTTGTAAGTGTGAATGAGGTGTATTCCTTATTGTCCCCATCCCATACCTGAATGAATGCTAGCATTCCCCTGTTTGTCTTTTATATGTTTTATTGACATTGGCTACCACGAACAATGAGCTGGTACGAACGTTGAATTGTATATAGTTGAGCACCTTAGTGTGCTCCCCTTTGGTTTTAAGACCAGTTTTGCACATGAGACGTAGTGCAAGTGACTGTTTGAATTTTTGAATTGTGAACTTTGAACTGCTTTTTGACTTTTGAGAATTTTGAGAATTTTTGCACTTTTTGAGAAAAGAAGAATGTTTTTATACTTTTGATATAAAGTAGAGTTTATAATGTGTTTTGTAAAGTAAAGGAAAGGAAAGAAAGTGAATGCGTTGTAGCATTAGACCCGGCAGAGGTCCAGAAGGGGTAATGATGTAGATATACCCATACACTTGTATATAGTTAACTTAAAGTAACGTTTGAAGAAAAGAACCTCCCGGATGGGAAGAAACCAAGAATCCGTAATGTTTAATGTTGTTATGAAAAATAAAATGTTTTCAGGGGGATCCATGGCGGGCAGCGCGGGGACGCGCTAGTTAACTCCGGGAGAGTGTGGCGCCCCTGCGTTCAGGAGGCCACAAAAGGGAACTGCAGCCAGGCAGGTAGGACATTGTTGCACATCAACACCCTCACAGCCCACACAACCCACGTGCAGTAGACGGTAGCATCCAGCTCTAAGATTGGAGACTCTAGGCAAGCGAGATGTGGTGGATTTAGAGGAGTGGGTTGGGCACACACGTAGTCAGGTGACTTGACAGTAGAAATAGTGAGGGGGAGGAGGAAGGAGTTCAGTAGGCCCAGGGTGCCGAGCAGAAAAGACCAAGAACAGACACAGATCAGCAGCAGGCTGAGGAACACGGCACAGGCCAAGAGACAGTGGAAGGTTGAGCTAAGCTTAGCACTAGAAAGACTCACATGTCCTGGAAGAGTAAAGGTGTAAGGAGCGCAGAATCTGTACCGAGCCAGGGTGAGCCGGAGGAGAGAGAAAGCCTATCCGGAGCCAGATCCCCAGGACAGTGAGAGGACAGAGAGGGACGGTGATACCCGGGCCCTAGACTTACAGCTGAAGCGACCGACTGCAGGCGGAGTAGCCCTCCTATGATACTGAAAGACGCAGAGGGAAAGAGCCTGGTAGAGCCTCACACTTGAGGACTGCTGAAGGCTGGGCTGAGTAGAGTGTCGGCTATAGAGGGGACCGTAGTTTTACCCAGATCCCCAAACAACACGACGGGGGACCACAGCTACACGTTAGGGTCCCTACCCCAAAGGACAGGCAGCTCAGTGACGACCATGAGGACCCACAGGGGCCCGAGTCACCGCCATACTGTCCGGAGACACCCACCAAGTGTACACAGAACGTTAACAGCCCGGAAAGGACACAGAGACAGTGTGAGGGGTCACAGAGAGAGAGGCCTGGCTGCAGGGAGTAAAGGGAACCCGGAGAGGGAGAGTGTGCCTGTGTACTTGAACTGAGACGTGTAAGAACTGTACTTGAATTGAACTGTAAGCTGTGCTGAGAGCTTGGAGAGTAAACACGGAGACCCTGAATCTGCCTCCCTTGTCTGATTCCATCTGCTTAAGTGACATTCCCTCCATACAGGATTACAGCGATTCTCCCACCTGCAGAGCCACAGCCTGTCTGCACCAGCACTGAGGAGAGATTCCTGCAGCGTCTGCACAGTAAGTGTACCGAACATTCCACAATAGATTTTAATCCTTACTGCCCCGGGAATACAGTTCTACCCACTGGAACTATCCCATCTACGCTGCCATTCCATCATCCCCGGAGGTTCTGCAGCAGCAGCGGCCCCATCACTGGCCGCATATAGTGGGTGGCGTCACGACCGATAATCCCCTGTAAATATTCCCCTTTTATTGTCGAGCCAGGGACACGGTCCGGACCAGGACCACCCGTGACTTCCCTAGTAGCAGACCGGTCCGGTACCGAGTACCCCCTGTCCCAGTGGGCCCGACACATACATTTTGCGTTTTAGCAAATGCACATGCGTTTTTGCATGCGTTTTCTATGCGTTTTCCATTGAAATCAATGGGGCCAAAAAAGCATGCGTTTGGATGCGTTTTTACCAGTAAAAATGCAAATGCAGCAAAAGGCAGACCTGCATTAGATGTGAACTAGGCCTTAGTATTTAATTTGTTTTCACATCTGAAATCCAAGGCCAAATCACATATACCTATATATCACAGAAATTATCTATTGCTATGTAGTGTAGCATTCCAATAAAACAGCATAAACCACTTGTCAATACCCTTTTTAGGTTATTTTAAAGTCAATGACTTTTATCATGTTCACTTTAAATTATCTGTGGCATGATTGCTGGAGACCCCACCTCTGGGATCTGTACCAAGCATTAAAGGAATCTGTCAGCAGGGTTTTGCTATGTAATCTGAAAACAGCATGCTGTAGGGATCAGCACAGAGATTTCAGCCCTGCATTTATTTTGAACGGTGTGTTTTTGTGTACTTGCTATGTTTATTTTAGCACCAGCAGCTTATCATTGCTTGGACAGAGTAGCACATCAGCCCAAGTCCATCACATCCTACTCTGTGATTAGCAGCTTCTCAATGTCTATAGAAATGTACATGCAGAGCCTGCTGTGGCTGGGGACAGCCTTTCATTGTGTCACGCAAGTGCAATGCGAGGGCGATTCTGACACGCGTGAGCACAATGCAAGTGTATGGGGGTGAAAAAATCTCACCCCCATACAGCACACGGTGCGATATTCGCACTAGTGTGCTGTGCAAATCGCTTCAAACTCGCTGGCTGTCAAAAGCCAGCAAGTTTGAATTTCCCACCATGCGCATACAGTAATAATCATCCTACCCCGCTGTGACAGCGGTGCAAGATGATTATTATAATGTTCTTTAACACTCATGTCAGCATGTGTCCTGAGACTGTCCAAGCTCCTGGACACATGCTGAGGTCATAAATGACCAAATGTGTGTTTTATGCCTATAAATCTGCAAAGCCGGTAATTGTCGGCTTTGCAGTGTGATTTCTAAACCCCTGCAGTTCCTGTCAGTAAACAGCTGTAATGTACGCTGTCCAGGGTATTAAACAGCTAAGTAATCAGCACAGTAGTTTGCCTGTGCTGATTGCTTCAGCACTCAGGACCCTGGACAGCGTACATTACCGCTGTTCACTGACAGGAGCTGCAGGAGTTTAGAAATGACACTGCAAAGCCAACAATTACCGGCTTTGCAGCTTTATAGGCATAAAACACACATTTAGCCATTTATGACCTCAGCATGTGTCCAGGAGCTTGGACAGTCTCAGAACACATGCTGACATGAGTGTTAAAGCACATTATAATAATCATCTTGAACTGCTGTCACAGCGGGGCAGGATGATTATTACTGTATGCGCATGGTGGGAAATTCAAACTTGCTGGCTTTTGACAGCCGGCGAGTTTGAATTCCCCGACAACTGCTGGCCGCGGTCCTTCAGGACCATGGACAGCATCACAAACACACGCACCACACACGCACTGACACCTCACACTCGCAGAACACTCACATCAATACATGCAGGCACACTCACCACACGCACCACACTCGCACGACATACACCCACAAATATGCATTACACTAGCATCAAAGTTGTGCATCAAACTTGCTCCGTGTTTGATGCACGACAGTGTGCCTTCAGCCAAAGTAGCATAAACCAAAAAACAGCTGACAGATTATCTTTAAAAATGGAGTACTGAGCCACCAGTAGAGAGGAGGTTGAATGGAGCAGTGGACACACTATGGGACTGACAGTGATAACCAAACGCAGTACTCAGGTACCTGTAAAAATTGTAGGGTTGTTGCATAACCACAGCTCCATTCAATCATCTCTGCAACCCAGACTTTGGACTCCTCTTCTAATTATCAGACAGGGCTCCCAGATATCAAAAATATATCACCTTTTTATCACATAAACTTACTGTCATTTCATTCATGCTGAGGAGTGAAGGAGATGGAGGATTAGTACCCAAACGATATTCAAATCCTTCACTTAAAGTCATGCCCAAAATTGACTGTAGTTATCTGCTTTCCATCTGCAATTAAACAAATTTTATTCAATTGCTTGCTTTTATGTCATGCAAACATATTCTGAAGAAATATCTTGTAAACTAATTATTATGTTACATGTTTTCCCTATTTTAGGCCCCTTTCACAAAGGCGTTTTTGCCCGGATCCGTGCTTTCACACTAGCGTTTATTTGAAATCGCGGCAGATGCGGTGAAAAAAACGCATCTGCCGCGATTACCGCATACCGGCTGCACTTGCGGCACGGTTGCAGCGTGGTTGCAGCAAGCCCCATACAATGTATAGGCGGGCTTGCGGCAGGTGCGGCAAGTGCGGTCTTGGCACTTGCGACAGGTGCGGCCGCGGAAAAAACGCGGTATGCGGTAATCGCGGCAGATGCGTTTTTTTCACCGCATCTGCCGCGATTTCAAATAAACGCTGATGTGAAAGGGGCCTTAGATTGGTTTCATTGTCATAGAACGCCAATTAATCTATCAATCTATCTATGTTTTTGGGTTGTGGGAGAAAATTGAGATACTAAATGAAAACCCATGCTAGCAGAAGATCATACTCATAATTGCAACAAATGTAACCAAAAGACTGAGCAAGCCCAAAACTAAAATAATTACTAAAAATGCTATGTTGCCACTTCTCATTCTTTTGTGTATGAGTTTATTTATACTTACTGTGGGTTTAGTAATGATTTCAATGCCCATTAACCCCTTCACCACCCAGCAATTTTTCATTTTAATTTTTCTTTTTTTCTCCCTGCTTCCAAGAGCCATAACTTTTTTATTTTTCCTTCAATATATACATATTTTTGACATAGCTTGTTTTTTGCGCGATGAGTTGTACTTTCAGATGCGATAATTTATTTTATTATATAGTATACAGGAAAATGGGAAACAAATTCCAAGTGCAGTGAAATTGCAAGAAAAGTGCAATTACATGTTTGTTTATTGGGTTTTTTATTTACCATGGTCACTTTATGATAAAACTGACATGACGGTGTGATGTCTCAGGTCGGTATGAGTTCATGGATACCAAACATGTATACTTTTACTTTTATCTAAGTGGTGAAAAAAAATTCAGAAATTTAATTTAAAAAAAATTGCACTTTTTGCACCATTTTCCTTCACCCGTAGTGTCCTCATTTTTCGGGATCTGAATGATGGCTTATTTTTTGCGTCTTGAGCTGACATTTCTAATGATACAATTTTTGGGTGGATGCACTGTTTTGATCGCCCATTATTGTGGAGCCCACTGGGATGGGGTACTCGATACCGGACCGGGGTATCACTGGGAATCACGCCAGTCTTGGTCCGTACCGTGTCCCGAGCCCACAAGTAATGGGAGGTATTTACAGGGGAGAAATGATGCCACCCGTGGTGTGTGGTTATGGTGACCACCGCTGCTACAGAACCTGCAGAATGATGTTTGGCAGTTGGTGATGTAACGGCTCTCCACGGGCAGAGCCTGGTTCCCCGGGGCAGTGGTGATGATAGTCTGTAGATGATGCACAGTATGGGTAGTGGTAAAGATGATAGCAGTTTGTGAGGGAAAGTAGGGCTTGAGCACAAGGATCACACAGACTCACGGTTTGGTAGTTTTCCAAGCCTTTACTGTAGGTGTTATTTAGCAGAGTACTGTCCACGGAGTTTGTACCGTGGCCAGGTTTCTCACACCCTGACCGGGTCCTTGGCTTCCCACTCCTGCGCTGTGCGTGTGGCCCTGCTGCCGCTTTAGCTAGGCTGCCGGCCCTGTCTCTCCTCACGGGTACCCACTTGCTAGGCAACTTGAGTCTTATCTTAATGTTTCTGACCCCGCCGTGTTGCTTTACTGTGGTACAGTGAAGATATATAACCTCCACTAGTCCGGTGTTTACTGTGCTGCTTGTGTCAGGCACAATTTCGGATCCGGTATACGGTCTTTGCGCTCCTCCGGGGCGAGTTATAGGGTAACTCAGTCTCCCAGATGTGTCCCTCTGTTTCTCTTAACTCCTTCCCTCAGACCCTGGCTATGCCTGGAATTGAGCAAGGGACCATGGGGTGAGCCTAAGGCAGCTCCTCTCCACCCAGGTCCTCTTCCTCAGTCCTCCCACTAACTGAACTCTTCACAGTACTGCTACGTACTGAACTAACTGTCACACTAGAATATATAGGGAAGCAACTTTAGCTCCCCTTTCTGGCATGGAGGTGCTAGTGTAGTGTTGTGGGTTGTGTGGGGAGTTAACCCTTGGTGTTGTTACTGTGGCACCTTAACCCCTGGGGTGCCACATTCATCCTTAGTAAAGAACAGTACTCCGGGACTGTGGAAAAACAAACAAACAGTTAACATATCAAACAATTAATATTTACAGAGCCTTAAAGATACAAAACCACTGACGGTCAAATAGAGTCCAAAAGTTCAAAATAGCAGTCTTTCCGGGGGTTTAGTCTATTGCTTCCGGGGCTGATAAATATATACAATAGAGTCTTTACCACAACCAGTCCAGTGGTAGGTATGGTCCGTAAGTAAATAAATAAAAGAAGAAAAGTTCAAAGTTCAAGAATATGTAAGAAGTTCATACAGGATAGATACAAATATAAACACGTATGGGTGTCTCTGGTTTAAGTGCAGTAGGCTCCTAAGCCCTGGGTCACTGCATAAGAGGCCAAGTTCTTACACTCCGTGGCTGCCACCTAACACCATGCTACTCCTACCCTTTTTTGTACATTTACACCTTACTGGGTTCGATTAAACTTTATAACAACATATTTACATTTCACATTTGATTCCACACTTTAATCTCTGTACTTTGCCGGTATCTTTCCCTGGGTACTACGCTCTGATCTGCGTAATGCTAATGTACTGGGTGCACTTAGGGGAAATCTCCTAAGACGGTATGGAATACTTCTTCTTTCTTGACAGGTTGGACCTGTGCGGGTACGATTACTTCTGGTTTCTTCAGGGTTTCAGGACACGGTTTAAGATGGTCTCTTGACACAACTGCTGACGTCCTTCATTCGTCTTTGCTGATTAGACACACTTTGGCATTGTGTAAATTTAATGGTAAGACTTTATATGGGGTGGTTTCCCACTGATTATCCAATTTGTTGGCGCGTCTCTCTTGAGAACTTGCTCAACAGGTTGTAATGGGGTTGCTAGAGCATGTTGGTTAAAGGTTCTCTCTTGTCTTTCTCTAGCTTGCTGGAGACTTTTCTCTATGCACTCTTGTACTTGGCGATACTGTTGTTGACGTAGGGAATCCCAATTGGATTCTTCAACTTGGCTTCAGAATTCCCATATCTAAATCAATTGGCAGCTTACCGGGTCTTGCTTGCATAAGGTATGCAGGGGTGCAGTTTGTAGAACTCACCGGAACATGGTTGTACAAGTCTACCAAATCGGGTAATTTCTCTGGCCATTGATTTCTTTCTGACTCTGGTAAGGTTTTCAACAGGTCGATCACAATATAGTTAATCTTTTCGCATAAGCCATTGGTTTGGGGATGATAGGCTGTCGTGCGGATCTTCTTACAGCCGTACATGTTGCAGAATTCCTGGAAAATCTCTGACTCGAAAGCTGGAACTTGATCTGCAAGGACTTGTTCCGGGTAGCCATAGGGTCTACAGAAATGTGTCTGAAATGCTCTTGTAGCCGTCTTCGCTGTCAGGTCCTTGACGGGTACCACCACTAAGAAGCGGGAGTAATGGTCTATGATGGTTAAGGCATAGACATATCCTGACCGTCTTAGTGACAACTTGATGTGGTCTAACGCAACTAACTGAAGTGGTTGCTTACTTACTATGGACTGGAGTAGGGCTCTCTGTTGATCCTTTCTTCTGAGGTTCCACGGGCCACATTTTCTACACCAATCTTCAATTGATTTTCTCATGCCAACCCAGTAGAATCTCTCTCTAAAGAGCACTTCCAACTTCTTCCATCCAAAATGACCTGCACCATCGTGGTAGGCTTCTAAGACCATTTTGACGTCTCTCTTGAGTACGATAATCTGCCAGACCAATTCATGTGTTTTAGGGTTGGTGTGCATTCTGCAGAGCTTCCCTTGGTATAGGAACAACTTGCTTTTCTCTTTCCAGATTTGTTGGGTCTCAGCTGGAGAGTTCTGATTAGGGTACGCACCTTGTTGTGTAAGCAGTTTTTTCACTAGCTTCACAGCTGGATCGCTATCCAGGGTGTCAGCCCATCCATGGTGCGCTAATGGGTTGAGATTTGCCTGCTGTTCTTTTTGGTAGATGCCCGGTTGATACCTTAAAATGATAAAAGGCTGGTAGCTCAATCTCTTCCAGCTCCTCCGGTTCCTCTTCCACATCTTTCAGGTGTGGCATCCGGGATAAGGCATCTACATTCCCGTTCTTGCAGCCTGCCCTATATTTGATGATAAAATTGTAGTTAGACAGCCGGGCTATCCATCGCTGCTCCAACGCACCTAATTTTGCTGAGTCTAGGTGGGTCAATGCAGCTGCCAGGTAGTGCTTGAAACGCTCGGATACAACCCAAACTACTGCCAGTAGTTCAAACTTGAAGGAACTTTAATTCTCAGGGTTTCTTTCTGTAGGCCGGAGTTTCCTGCTTGCAAAGGCTATAACTCTCTCTTTGCCTCCTTGCTTCTGTGACAGTACTGCTCCCAGTCCCACGTTCCTGGCATCCGTGTACAGAATGAAGGGTTGATGGTAATCCGGATACGCCATGAAATCCTCTCTTGTCAGCGCACACTTTAGCTTTTTGAAGGACTCTTCCTTCTCCTCACTCCACTGGAAAGGGGGATTATGGGTTGGAGATCTTTTCGACTGCCCTACCAGGATGTCTTGTTATGGAGCTGCTAACTTCGTGAACCCTCTGATAAATCTTCTGTAATAGTCTACCAGGCCCAGGAATTGCCTCACCTCTTTCACGTTGGTGGGTCTTGGCCAATCCCTTATCACGGTAACTTTACCAGGATCCGGTGCTACTCCCTCTGAACTCATGACATGTCCTAGGTACTGCACCTTTGGCTTGAGAAGGTGGCACTTGGATGGCTTGATCTTCATGCCGTATCTGGACAAGGCTTAAAACACTTCGGCCAGGTCTTGTAGATGTTGTTCATATGTCTTGGAGTAGACTATGACGTTATCCAGGTACAGAAGGACAGTTTCAAAGTTCTTATGTCCTAGGCAGCTCTCCATCAGGCGTTGGAAGGTACCGGGTGCGTTGCAGATTCCAAACGGCATACAATTGAACTCAGAGGCCCATCGGCATAGTAAACGCTGTCTTCTCCTTGTCAGCCTCTGCCTCAGGAACTTGCTTATACCCACTAGTCAGATCTAGGGTAGAAAAGTAGTTAGCAGTTTTTAATGCAGCTAATGACTCCTCAATCCTAGGTAACGGGTATGCATCATTGTGTGTAATGCAGTTGATCTGCCAGTAGTCTACTCACATTCTCATGGTCCCGTCCTTCTTTTTAACAAACACTAAAGGCGCTGGCCAGGGGCTGTAACTGTCTCTTATTACACTTGCAGTTTTCATCTCTTTGAGCATGTCTTTGGTGGTTTGGTAGTGAGCGGGTGGTAATGGTCTATACCTCTCTTTTATAGGCTGATGGTTACCTGTGGGTATAGTGTGCTCTACCCCTTTAATTTGCCCAAAGTCTAAGGGGTGTTTGCTGGATATCTGCTCATATTCTTTTACTACCTGGTATACTCCATGCTTTTGATGGGGAGGGGTAGAACTGGTACCCACGTGTAGCTTTTGGCACCAATCCTCCAGCTTTTCCCCTGAGCCATTGTCATCCACCTGACTTGACGGGTTCAAGGGCTCGACAGCTGTGATGGCATTGTTATCAACCATAAATAATTTAGCCATGGTAGCATACTTTGGAAATGTGACCTCATCTTCCTCGCAATTTAGAAGGCGTAATGGCACTCTTCCCCTGTGTACCTCAACTACTCCTCTGGCTGTCAGTATAGTGGGCCTACTGTCTGAGTACACGGGTTCTACCCGTTGCGGCTCTGCACCAGACCAACACTTCAGTTTTGGGAGGTATTACAATGGGTATCGGGTCACTTACCCTTACACTCCAGATTTCACCTCCTGATATTTCTACCTGTTGTTTCAACATCAGGGCTGTTATTTCTTTTTGCAGAAGTCTCTGTTGCCTGACTCTGGCAGTCTCGGCGATCTGCTGTAAGACAGTAATTACCTCGGAAAAAACAATTTTCAATTACATTCATTCCTAGTAACATTACTGGTTCACGTTCTCACCGGTCAACATCCACAATTAGAATAACCTGGTTCTTCAATTCTACCTTCCCAATTTGAATGTTCATTTCCCTGAACCCAATTTGTGGTATTATTTCACCATTGCTAGCCCATAAGTCACTGCAATGTTAGATGGACCACTACTAATGTCTGAATCAGTCCAGTACCTTTTGTAGAGAACATATGGAATTTATGTTATCTGGAACCTGGTATCCAACAAGGCGCTGAAGGGAATGCCATCAAGAATGATAGGGATGACTGGACGTCCTCCACGAACTTGTCATACCAGGCTGAAGGACCTTGAGAATTCATTCCTGAGGAGTGGGCCGCCTTCCCAGGGGATCCTCGTTTAAAGCACATTCCCGGGCAAAGTGACCTGGCTCCTTGCAACGGTGGCAGATGGGCTGTCCATCCAGCTGATAGCGGTCGCTGGGTTGTCCTCTTATCACTTGGTACATCCTGGGCCTCATCCACGGGACATCCCCCTTGCTGGTCGCCAACTCGATCTTGGGTGCAGGCTTGGATCCACGTAGCTCTTTGAAGACTTTAGCCATGGAATAAACAGTGTCTGTCAGGCCATCTAGCTTTTGGTTGAAGGCCTCATTAGAGATAGGCTCCCTGTGTTCAGCAGCAGTCGCTAACATGGCAGATGTCGCTGATGCTCCTGGCTGCTGGGGTGCTGCTGTAGGGCCTTGAATAGAGTTCATATCCCGGGGCTCCTCTATCTGCTGGAGGCGGATGGCTCTATCTTTTGTTGAACAAAAGTTATTCCGGGATCCTGGATGGTCATCATGCTCAAATGTCCTCTGAGAGAAGGGGATGGAAGGCCCTCTATGAACTGATCTATCAGCATTTTATCAGCTCCTGGGGCTAAGGCAGGTTCTGCTAGTTTAAGTGCTTTGAGCGCTTCCTGCAAGTTTAAGGCATAGTCTCTTGCGCTCTCTTTAGGCTTTTGTTGGCATCCAAAGAACCTCATTTAGCCCGTGTGTCAGCACTGGACTCAAATGCTGCTTTCAGTCCAGCCACAAGATGCTCTACAGTGTCTCTGTCTGTGTCTGGCCAGGATGTAACTTCCCGCTGTGCATTGCCGGTTAACTGTCCAACAATCATACCAACACACTGGGCTTCAGTCAGGGGGTACATAATGTAGTACGCTTTGATTTTCATAATAAAGTCATTAAGGGTATTGGGCTCATCTGAGTATTGTGGTAGCCACATTGCTCCCAGAGTACAGGATCAGGAACGGCATGATGGGTGCTGCTCCTTGCGCTGGTGCCACAGCATCTCCTTGTTGTGACATCCTGTGCCCCCTTCATTAATGTCGACCCTCCTGGTCTTCTTCTTCCGTCTGGATATCTATTAAAGGTTCCGCAGCGGGACAGGGATTCTCTTCCCCACCGGATGACGTCAGAGCGCTTTTCAGAGTGCCGTCAACAATGACACGCCCCCTTTTCTTCCTGCGTGTCACAAGCTCTGTAATGGCGGCAATTCAAAAATACAGTCCTTGTGGCGCAGTTTAAATTCTGTTTGCCGCGCGTTCTGTAATGGCGGCAGTTTCAAAACAGTTTCTCTCACAAAACACGGCAGACAATGCCCGGTTTACTGGGCACGGTAGATCCTGTTCATACACGCCAAGTTGTGGAGCCCACTGGGACGGGTTACTCAGTATCGGACCAGGGTATCACTGGGAATCACGCCGGTCTTGGTCCGGACCGTGTCCTGAGCCCACAAGTAATTTATAGGGGAGAAAGTTGTGACGCCACCCATGGTGTGTGGTCAGGGTGACCACCGTTGATGCAGAACCTCTGGGGATGATATTTGGCATCCAGTGATGTAACGGCTCTCCACAGGCAGAGTCTGGTTCCCCTGGGCAGTGGTAATGATAGTCTGTAGATGATGCAGAGTATGGGTAGTGGTAAAGATGATAGCAGCCTGTGAGAGAAAGTAGGGTTTGAGCACAAGGATCACACAGACTCACGGTTTTGTAGTTTTCCAAGCCTTTACTGTAGGTGTTGTTCAGCAGAGTACTGTCCACGGAGTCTGTACCATGGCCGGTTTGCTCCCACCCTGACCGGGTCCTTGGCTTCCCACTCCTGCGCTATGTTGGTGGCCCTACTACTTTACCTAGGCTGCCATCCCTGTCTCTCCTCACAGGTACCTACTAGGCAACTTGAGTCTTATCTTAGTGTTTCTGACCCCTCCGTGTTGCTTTGCTGTGGTATAGTGAAGATATATAACCTCCACTAGTCTGGTGTTTACTGTGCTGCTTGTGTCAGGCACAATTTCGGATCCGGTATCTGGTCTTTGTGCTCCTCCGGGGCGAGTTATAGGGTAACTCAGTCTCCCAAATGTGTCCCTCTGTTTCTCTTAACTCCTTCCCTCAGACCCTGGGTAGGTCTGGAATTGAGCAGCAGACCGTGGGGTGAGCCTAAGGCAGCTCATTTACACCCAGGTCCTCTTCCTCAGTCCTCCCAGGAACTGAGCTCTTCACAGTACTGCTACATACTGAACTAACTGCCATTTTGTCTCCACACCAGAATATATAGGGAAGCAGCTTTAGCTCCTCCTTCTGGCCTGGAGGCGCTAGTGTAGTGTTGTGGGTTGTGTGGGGAGTTAAGCCTTGGTGTTGTTACTGTGGCACCTTAACCCCTGGGGTGCCACATTATTGAATTTTATAGCAATGTTGCAGCGACCAAAAAAACATTTTGATAGATCAGACATTTCTTAATGTGGTGATACCAAATATGTGTATTTTTTTTAATACTTTTATTTTGAATGGGGAAAGGGGGGGGGGGATTTAAACTTTTGTGGGTTTTTTTCATACTTATTAAAACTTTATTTTTTAATTCATTGTTTGTTTTACATATCCCCATAGGACACCACACTGCTGCAGCATCTGATCGCTTGTGCCATGTCCTGATGAGCTGCAACACATCGGGACATGGCACTTGGTTTCACTTTCAGTGGTTGGCAGCGCTTGACAACCACTGACAGTAAGCGATCCCTGATAGCTTCGAGGTTCACACCAGGACCCAGGGCTATCAGGTGACCACCGGAGACCCAGTGATGTTATTACAGGATCTCCGATCTTGGCGGGGAATGGCGTGATCCCCGGCTTTGTCATTCACTGATAGCGGGATTCAAAGGGTTAACAGCATCGATCAGATTACGGATCTGATCGGTGCTGGAAGCCCGACATCTTAGCTGATGAGATCAGCTGAGATGTCGGGTGAATGATGTGAGCTCACTGTCACAGCCCATGTCAAACACCGTGACCCAACCCATGATGTACTGTACATTTATGTCATGGGTCGGAAAGGAGTTAATTATAGCTTAAAATCATCGTTGTTTTTGATTGTACTGGTTAAATTTTACAGTAGGAAAAGTATGTAGCCTACTAGGATAGTGCTGTTATAAGACCTATCAAAGACATAAAAATGTTTTCCAAACATTCACCATTTCCAGTTCTTTCATATATTTTACATAAGAGCCAACATTTATAACATAAAATTTTTCATTTTCTCACCCAAAGTCTTCTTTATTAATAAAGTGAATCAATTCTGGCTCAACAAGGCAGGCATGGTGTGTACATATCCACTGATTCCCATGGCAATAACTGCAAAATAAAACAGATTTAATAAACTAAAGGGGAAGAGAACAACATAATAAAGACAAGATAAATCTCAGCATTTGGCTTTACTCATACTTAGCATGGCAAATTATGCAATCAATAACCCCCTGTGCCAAAAGTAAAGCACGAGCCATTATTACATTTTGACCATTAGGTCACAGCTGTCATTTACTGTAATTGACATGAATCATGCCTGCTGCATATATGTGGGGAACTGGTTTTTGCAAGATAAGGAGCGCTGTGGATAACATGAGAGCAATTGTGGCTGTCAAGGATGGATTATGATCTGGTTATTATGGGTGTATTGAGATGTGATAGTGGCCTTGTGACTGATTTTGTGGGCATTATAGCATGGGGGAATTCTGGTTACATGAATATCACTTTTCATAGGGTACTGTAGCTGTCAAGAGATCATTGAAGCTTTCATAGAGATATTATGATTGTCATTATGACCTCATGATTAACATAGCAGGCACTGAGACTGTCATGGAGTATTATGTTCGTCATAGAGTTTGTCACCACATTGTGTTCACTGTAACCTACATATGCTTTTTGTATGAAACCCCTTTCATGTAGAGCATCATGGAATTAATGGTGCTATATACGGTAAATAAATAATAATGATAATAATAAAATTATAATAGAGATTCTTGTTTATTCCCTTAGTGATGGAGCCAATTTTCACCTTAATGACCAGAGAAAATTTTACAATTCTGACCCGCGTCACTTTGAGGTTATCACATAATGGTTATGTGATTTTTTTCCTGAAAAGGAGATATTTAGCTCTCCGAAATGCATGGAAAAATTAAGTAATTTTCTATGACGTCCCTGCCTTTGGTGTGTCTCCTCCTGGCACTGCACCATTGCACCTTTTCCTTGTCATATTTATTACTTCTACCTCGTGGTGGCAGCTGACTGGCACAACCTGCCCCGGTAAGCCCCCCCACTATATTTTACCTTCTATCTAGTCAAACAGATAAGACTCTATTATGCGCATTTTCTGTCATCCTCAGTTATTTATACAGGGGTATAATGAGCATTTTGAACTCACAGATACTTCACAGAGTTTGATAACAATAGGTAGTCATATTGAACATTTTCTTTATTCACGCTAAATTTCTCACATTTAGTGGATGTGCAGGATGACTGCATCCTTGACGCAATGTGTCCTCTCCTGTGAAGACGCCGGGCATCTCCGTGGGGCATGGCGGCTTTTCAATGCATTCACCCACCGAGATCGCCTCCTACTCCGCAGCGCTAAATTGACAGACCGCGGACAAGAAACGGTAAGTAGCCCCCACAGGTCAGTTTGTGCTGTGGAGAAAGCATGCACAGAAGGGCACGAGATTTCTGGAAATCCCATCCACTCTGCTTGTACTGTTCAATACAACGGTCTAGACGTAGTGATAACACGCTGTATCCAAACTGCTGCAAATACTAATTGTGTGAACATACTATTAGGGTTCACTGACATCTGCATATACAATTTGCGAGTGCAATGTGAAAAAACACCGTTACCTGCGCCAGAACGCACGCACCCATACGGCCCAGCTGCACACAGCAACAAAAAGAGTGCAAGAAAAACCAAAAATGACAGAAAACTGACATTATGGAAATTTAGTTAGTTTTAAGCTATATCAAATTGTGGGGTCTTGGTTTGTCTTTTGGTCCAAAACACGTAAGCTTGTGAGCCCCTACACGGCTCCCCACGGATCACAAGTCCTATCCACTAAATTTTTATCTCAAGTGAGCAAAGGACAAAATAGAAAATAAATTCTTACCACAGCAGATTCTGGTCAGACGACCATTGCACTCAGTGCTGTATGCAGCTCTGCCCAGGTTTTAACTGAAGGCTTTGTGAATGCAAGATACCAGCCCCAATCACTAACGACCTCCATTCACACAGAGGGAGTGACTACTGGTTGTCCTGCACACACAATGGGCTCCATATAGGGCGCAGTTCACACAGGCCTGCACAGTGTATGCCCAGCCTCTTACATTAACCCCCATCTCAGTAGGCGGGCTGTTACGGCATTCAACACCGTTACCTGCGCCAGAACGCACGCACCCATACGGCCCAGCTGCACACAGCAACAAAAATTTAATATCCCCCATTCTGGGCCCCTTTAAGGTATATATGTTCCCAATCCTGGTGTATATGATACCCATTCTGGTATATATAGCCCTCATTCTGTGTGCATCCTGGCATACGGGTCATTCCTTGTCAAGTGAACCAATGATTATTACCTCTATATTTTTAATTCTTTTGAGATTTTGTTATTTGATAATAGCATGTCAGACAATGCAAAATGTGAAGAGAAAATTTTTTTAAAAAATTTATTTTTTTTTTAAATGATTTTCAAAGTTCGGAAAAAGTGCGAATTTTGCTGTTGCCTGCCTTTACGTTTCTCCTCATAACTAAGGCTAGGAATAATATAGAGAGACAAAATAAACACCATTCTACTCAGAACTATACAGGCTTTCACCATATATGTCACAAGATGATCTTTGTTAATATTTTACCCATGTGATCGCAAGTGCAAAACTTTAAAACGCATTTCCGAAAAATCGGCGCGCTTTAAATATTTCAAAAACAGCCCATGTGTCTGCTTTGCTCTTAGCCACATCTGTACCAAATTTCAAGTTGGGATCGCGATGGGATCATATTTTAAAATATTTTACTATTAATAGCGTCAATGGGTCATTCCATATCAAGTGCTCTAAATATGAATATTTTTTTTTACCTGACGTCTTTAGATTTTTTTTATTTTTTTTCCTTTATGAAGTACTACTTTAGTTAATTACAAATTAAAAGTTTAGAATTTTTTTCTTCATCAGTTAATTTTTTACAGATTTTTAAAGTTTAAAAAAAAGTGTGAATTTTGGCCTGGTATGACTTTACATTTTATCATCTTGGGCTAGAAATAAGATAGAGAAACAAAATAAACACCATTCTACTCAGAACTTTCCAGGCTTTCACCAGATATGTCACAAGAGTATATTTGTTAATTTTAATTTTTTTACCCATGCGAACGCAAACGCAACATTTTGAAACGCATTTCCGAAAAAAATGTTTTAATAAAAATTTTCCAAAACTGCCCTTGTGTCTTTTATGCACTTAGCCACATCTGTACCAAATTTCAAGTTGGGATCGTGATGGGATCATATTTTAAAATATTTAACTATTATAGTGTCAATTCAAAAATCTTGAATTCAGATCTGTTCAACCTGTGGTCTAAAAGTGTGGGGTCTATATTTATCAAATCCATTATTTTTAGACATTACTGTATTATTTTGATATGTTGCAGCTTAGAAGCAGGAGAGGACATATAGGAAAAAGCTTTGTTAGGGCTCAACCTGAGAAAGCACAGGGATAGACAGTGAATGCAGAGCAGATGATAGGCCAGCAGCTCTGTCAATCATGTTAAGTGTCTACCCACTGCATTCAGGAAGTAAGACAGCTCGTTCAGACCTTTCATGTCCTGACATGTCTGGACATCTTCACTCCTGAACAAACAATAGTCTGTACAAAGCCATCAAGGCTGTGTACTAAAATATGGGTGAGTAAATATATTAATAGTTTAATGCTTTTATTATTAAGGGCCAATACACACAGTGCTATTCTTAGGGATCATCATTCAGAAAAACAGCCCCATTGATTTCTATGGGGTTCACCACATGCAGTGTTTTTGGAAACACTCAAGAGTGAGTAAATCACTGCTTGAACTACTTTTTAATCGCTGCAATAAACGCAGCATTTATCATTTATATAAAAAAAGCTGCCATTTTTTTCACTAGCGATTAAAAAAACTAACGCATATGTGGTAAAAACTTGGTAGAAAAACAAGCTGCCAAAACTGCAGCGTGTATCTGCAGACAGAAAAAACTGCGCGCGCTAGCCCTAATACTCACTTTATAGTAATACAGTTCTATCTCAAGTGTACTGTAAATCTTTATTTTTATTACCTATCTTCCTTACTTAATATTAACTGTATTTTTCCCACACAGCAATGGCTGCTACTTCTCAAGAAACAGCATTTTATCATAGACACTGTCGCAATCCTTTTGAAAAAATATGAATATGATTGGTGCTGGTGGCTGGCTACTGTACTCTCCAAAGATTGTGAAAATGAAGAAGTAGAATTGACTTTATTGCATCCTTCTGGTCCAGCGCCATCCTTTGTGTATCCAAGAAAGCCAGACATTTTAAAAGTGCACAAAAATCAGATATTAACTCAGGCGGAGCCTAACACCGTGACAGGCCGGACATACTCTTTGACACACAAGGAAATGGCGATTGCTAGTTAGCTTTTATGGACAAGATTACATTTCACCCACTAGAAGGGACAAATTGATAAAATGCCACTTTAAAAACATACTATTAATTGTTTGATTAGTTCATAATTTATAGAACGATGATTTAACTACTGTACTATTCTTATTAAACACTTCATAAATCACATGTTTAGTGATAGAATAGAAAACAAATTTACATGTATAAATGGGGGTTAACATTTTTGGTTCTTTTAATCTTATTTAATCAAACTTGAGGATATGATCACCTTTCTTCTTTTGGTTTGTTCAATACATTCAAGTTGAAAATGCTGAGCGTTGTGTTCTGATGATTAAGATGTATTTATCCTGGCACTTATGGGATTTGTTTTTTGTGTTTCTTTTTTGTTGCATATAAATGTTTTATTCAATAAGTTGTGATAACTCATACAACCATAAAATAAAAAATATATAAATTTGACAGGTCCCAAGTTGAATCTCTGCACAAATATAACCAAGAACACAATCAGTTATTTTTTCACAATTGCCCGTCAATAGTTTGAATTTGATTTAAAGAAACATAGTCTTGTAACATATCAAATGAAAGCTGTTACCGTTCTGAGTAAAATGATGCCTCTCCCACTTCATTATCTTATTTCTAGCCTGAGATAAAAAAATGTAAAGTCATACCAGGACAAAATTCACCCTTTTTTAAACTTTAAAAATCTGTAAAAAATTAACTGATGAAGAAAAAAATTCTAAACTTTTAATTTGTAATTAACTAAAGTTGTACTTCATAAAGAAAAAGAATTAAAAAAATCTAAAGACGTCAGGTAAAAAAAAATATTCATATTTACATCACTTGATATAGAATGACCCATTGACGCTATTAATATTAAAATATTTTAAAATATGATCCCATCGCGATCCCAACTTGAAATTTGGTACAGATGTGGCTAAGAGCAAAGCAGACACATAGGCAGTTTTTGAAATATTTAAAGCTCGCCAATTTTTCGGAAATGCGTTTTAAAGTTTTGCGCTTGCGATCACATGGGTAAAATATTAACAAAGATCCTCTTGTGACATATCTGGTGAAAGCCTGCACAGTTCTGAGTAGATTGGTGTTTATTTTGTTTCTCTATATTATTTCTAGCCCGAGATATGATAGAAAATGTAAAGCCATACCAGGCCAAAATTCGCACTTTTTTAAAACTTTAAAAATCTGTAAAAAATTAACTGATAAAGAAAAAAATTAAAAACTTTTTTTTTGTAATTAACTAAAGTTGTTCTTCATATAGAAAAATTTTTTTAAAAATCTGAGGACGTCAGGGAAAAAAAAATATTCATTTTTGGATCACTTGACATGGAATGACCCATACATGGCCCCATCCTGATACATATGGACCTCACCCTGGGTCCATCCTGCTATATATAGCCCTCATCCTGGCCCATCTTTATATATATTGCCCCATCCTGGTATATATGGCTACATCCTCATCTATATGACCCTCATCCTTGGTCCATCCTGGTATATATGGCCCTCATCCTGGTACTTATGGCCAAATTGTGGTACATATGGCCCAAATCATAAGCCCATCCCGGTGTATGTGGCTCCCATCACAACACAGACATAAAAAAATAAAACTATTTTAATCACTTTTCCTCTGCTCCCTCGGTGCACGGTGTCTTGTCCTGATGCTGGTAACTGACTGCATTGTGCAAGCAGTGCAGCGCATGACACATGCAACCACTTACACCAATGTCAGCTCCTGAGATTTTCACTGCTATCCATTGGGGTGCATTGAATATGCTTTATGCTTCTGCAGTTTGACTTATTTCAATAATATTATTCCAGGTCAGCACATGCACAAATCACGATCTCTGAAGCCTAATGGCCTGTTGATGACAGTCTGTAGCATCCTCAATTCTCTGCCAAATAGATCTGGCAGAATCGCATGGCAGTCACATCTTAAAGTCTAACACAAGAGTAAATTTAAAAATATGCAAATTCTGCTGACAGCACCATTTTGGTAAAGACCTGAGGATTCTACCCATTATCTTCAATAAAATGGTGCCAGAGATTGCAGTCACCATTTTATTTAAGACAGACAGCAGAAGCACAATGGATTATCATTACTTCACATGCCCATAATACTGCCAAACACTCAGCGCTGGCTTCATTGCAAAGAAGTGAGCAGGATATTATGCCTCCTGTGACCCTGCACCTCTGGCACTGCCCCCCTACAGCCACAACCAGGCACATCTAGACTATAAGTAAACCCCCCCACTTTCCTCCATCATTTTGGAGAAAAAAGTGTGTCTTACTGTTTTAAAAATACTGTAGTTAATACTGTGTATAATTGTGTTATTTTTCTCTAAGTGAATATAAACTAATTTCTAGAGTTGGACAAATTTGAGTGGAATTGATTATATTTGAATTTTGTACAAATGCGAAATCCCCAGAATTGGGATTTGCTTCAGATGAATTCCGTAAAATAGCAACTGTATAGCCACCATTTTGCTGTGCCGTAATCAGTTGGCAAAAGGTTAAAGAAAAACCTACTACTCACTATACTGCTTACATATCCTGGCACATCCATTGCTCATTCTCCCTTATTCAGGCCTCGGTGCCTGTTTTATTGCTGTTACCAAGCATCATCACACTAGACCAGAATATCCGGCTACAACTATGACCAGGACATTATCAGAATCCCATGCCTGAATGTTTGTGTCACAACATTCACGGTGGCCTTAAATTGGGAATTCTAGACCAGGACTTCCTTTTGTGACTAGGCCAGTATCTTTATGTGCAAGTACAAAGAAGCTGTAGGCCTAGTGGGGGCAAGAAGTACCTGCTTAGTATAATGATATCTAGGGTTCAGCATGCAAGAAGAAGCACTGAGAGTCAAACATGGGGTCAGTGAACAGCAGAGATGGAAGGTGAGTATAATTTTTTTGGTATCTTATGTTTATTATTCCCTGGGATCCCTGCATAATACATTAGCTTCAAATCAAATTTCCCAGTAAAATCTGCATGAGTTGATAAATTATAATCTTAATAGATCCACTTATATCTTGCTCATAAAATCTCTACATATTTGAATGATTTGGTATTTTCATTTTCAATGCACCGATCTTAAATGTTTCAGTGTGGTACTGTCCACCGAGCTGCCTCTGGGGGGCATAAACCCCATTGTGTCTGGACAGTCCTTGTCCAGTGTAGGGAACTTAATAACGGTGCTTTGACATGCACAGAGGGTTTAGGGACGAAGATGGACCAATCTATCATTGTGCATGCATGACCCCCAAACTGAGTTTCTACTGATATACTCTGCTAGCAGTTACCAAATTACCAGCAAAAGAGAAACAGGAGGAAAAGTAAGTTTATACTATTCAAAGAGTGTAATTTCCAAAATAGAAATTATATATTTTACTATATATTTTTAAAGACTTATTTACCTGAAATGGAAAAGTCACTTTGTTGATGTATGGCTTTATTTTCAATATAGTGTTCAGAAAACATGCAGCATATTTTTCATTTTTATTCTAAATGTTGTATTCTGGTAATAGAAGAGTAAAGTGTTTACTCTGCTACAAAGTCATCAGTAATTTATGATATATCCATGAACCAGAGGACAAGTAAAGCTAACCTTCTCGTATACATTGCAATAATGAATTTTAGGCCTCTAGTTCCCAGAGCCAATTACTGCTGCACTGCATGTCCATGTAATACACCTGTAGACTCTTTTCAATTCGAGATCTGCTAAGAATCAGTGTTTAATCTTCATTCATGAAGAATACGTAGCTATGTTTTCAATGCACCAATCTCATAATTACAAGTCTGGGAGAAACTGTTTTAGGTTGTATAAAGCCTCCTGTGTCTCCATGCTAACTATATATAGAAGCACTTATTCAAGTGGAAAGACGGATGGATGTATGATGCATTGCTTTGGTGCGAAATGTACATTGATAGAACCTGATATCTTTTTCTACTTAAGGTAGAAATGAATGACGCCTGAGCGAGGCATTATCCCACAGATGCAGTTTATCATAATGCGGAGCATGCTGTAATCTTCTAAATGCTTCTGTATGAAATTAGAGGTATAGAAATACAATATGGACCCAAGAAAGACTTTAGTAGCAATGATCCGTAATACATAAATTACAATGTATTGCAGACTCCCTTATATTGTAAGGTAGCGTGAACGCCATGAGTCAACTGGTTATAATTGCAGGGCCCTCTTACAACAAATCTAAACTGGTATTTACCAAAGAAAAAACATGCTCATAGTGAAATGGCTCATTGCTCTTAAAGTATAATGAAAGGATGTTACTTGATATAATTCCTGAATACACAGTCTTAAAGTATGTTTCAAAATTGTAATTGCTTTCAACTGTATAATACATGGAAGAAGCATAGAAGCATATGAATTGGTTATTCCTCATTAATAATGAAATTATATAGAATGGAAAAAAATAAAATCATCAACAATAAAACTAAAAAACATATAGAAAATCATGAGTACCAGGCCAAATGATATATGAGCTAATTAGATGTTGAGCTTTGTTTATTCATCAAATATACATATAAATCTAATATATAAAGTGTGTGTGTGTGTGTGTGTGTATGTGTGTGTGTATGTCTGGGATTGGCATCTGCACCGTCACAGCTACAGCCACAAAATTTTGCACAGTCACACGTCTGGACCTCGAGAGCGTCATAGGCTATGTTGTGAGGCGAAATTTTAACCCTGCGCGTTCCAATTTACCAAACAATTTTGCCCCTATCTACATAATGGGGAAAAAGTGAAAGGAAAAGTGTTGGAGGCAAATTGACAGCTGCCAGATGCGAACAAGGGCGACTTAAAGAATGAGAGCGATGGTGCCAAAGAGTATATACCGTACAGTTGCTAAGGTGGGGCCCCGACATAGGATACTCACCACACACGGGGATATGAACACACATACAAAATGCACCACACATTACCACGTGCTTGAACACATATACCACCCTCAGCACACATTTCACCACACATACACCAACCTCGCCTCATAGTCGCTCTAAAACACACACAAGTCTGGTATTATCCTTCAAAAATATAAATCTGATTAATAAGCAGCCAAACTAGAAGAACAACAAATGTACCATATAGGAAATACGGCAGCTGTCAGTCACATGACCTGTCTATTATGTGTATGTGTGAGCTAATATATACTGTCAGGGGTGAGGGTTTCCTGTTGCCTGGGGATTTATCAGGCTGCCAATAGCAACCAATCACAGCTCAGCTTCAATTTTGATAAGTTAATTAATCTGAGCTCTGATTGGGTAATATGGCAACAAATGACATTCTCAGTATAACAAAGCTTGTGTGAGTCCAATGGAGCTTTTTACCAGGCTATTTGCGCTCCCAGAGGTCTATGATCCAAAACTTCTTATAATCCATAAAAGGTTTTTATTATTTATCAAGAAAAGCACATACAACGCGTTTCGACAGTAAAAAATGTCTTCCTCAAGTATATTGTTAAAAATGTTCCAAAGTTGTGGATAGCTTTATAGGAAATAGTATTATGCTAAATAGGGTGTGGACCACTTAGGTTAGTTAATGTCACACCTGCTATATAGATGCTATACAAGTTTGGTATATTCCGAAGTGCATAATAATAATAAAAAACAAACACATTACATATATATATAGAGAGAGAGAAAGAGAGCATAGTAAAATTTGATTATGGCTAGGGTCACATTTCCGTTTTTTTTTTTTTAAACCTGATCCGGTTTTGAGCTTTCAAAAAGCTCAAAACCGGATCAACAAATGCTCCTCATAGGAGCCAATGCTAAACACCAGATTGCTTCACAAGCAATCCGGTGTCTGTCTCCGGCTCTGCAGCCTGCGTGAAAAATCATTCAGGCTGCAGTTTTCGGAGCGGTTCTAGCATCCACACTCCAGTAACCGGATTGCTCAGGATGTGTAATCCTGAGCAATGCGGCTACTGCATAGTTTGTTCATCCCTGCTGCTGCTGCAGGGATGAGCAAACTGTTCTCTGTATTATAAATAGTTAAATTTAATAAATAAATGCTTGCTTGAGGTCTCTAGGGGGGGCTTAGTCCCCCCAGAGACCCTATGCCCACTCAGGTGGGCTTCTCCTACAATGTCCACATGCGACGGGCTCCTCATAGCTCCGTGCATGACCCCCAAACTCATCCCCTTTCCCCCGTATCTATATAGAGGGGTCCCTGCACCCCCTTTTTATAGCTCTCCCTTTTTGTGATAAAAACTAATTATTAAAGTATAGAATTCAGTTCATAGTTACGTGCTGTCCAGGCACTTTCATTTTGCAGCCATAGGCGGGGCTGTGTTTGCTGCTGCATCCGCCCACTAATTAATTATGCCCGCCCACTCTGGCCTGGCTTCTGTGTTGAGAGGGAGGCCGCGTCATGAAAGGGGTGGGGTTCGCATCATACCGATAGCCCCGCCCCTTTTATGACGCGGCCTCCCTCTCAAGACAGAAGCCAGGCCAGAAGGGGGCGGGCATAATTAATTAGCATGCGGAGGCAGCAGCAAACACAGCCCCGCCTATGGCTGCAAAATGAAAGTGCCTGGACAGCATGTAACTATGAACTGAATTCTATACTTTAATAATTAGGTTTTATCACAAAAAGGGAGAGCTATACAAGAGGGGTGCAGGGACCCCTCTATATAGATATGGGGGGAAGGGGGTGAGTTTGGGGGTCATGCACGGAGCTATGAGGAGCCCATTGCATGTGGACATTGTAGGAGAAGCCCACCTGAGTGGGCGTACGGTCTCTAGGGGGACTAAGCCCCCCCCTAGAGACCTCAAGCCAGCATTTATTTATTAAATTTAACTATTTACAATACAGAGAACAGTTTGCTCATCCCTGCAACTCCAGGGATGAGCAAACTACACTTACACAAACTTACACATCCTGAGCAATCCGGTTACTGGAGTGCGGTATTCTGCACACATTTTTCCACAAAAATGTGTGTAAAGACAATTGCGTTCACTGCATCCGGATCTGGATGCGGTGAATGCAATTCTATTTTTAAGTGTGACCCTAGCCTATGACAGATAAAATGTGAAATACAATTTGATCATGAATAGCATAACATTTTCAATTTAGTTATATAACAAATTTAAAATTGTTGTATGTGCGCTTTCTTCCTTTCCTTTCCTTCTACCAGAAAGCTTGTGTGAGGTAATAGGATGTCAGGTAGGGTGTGTTGGTGGAAAGGCTGATGTCAGTCACATTACCTCTATGTGAGAGGATATAGAAACTGTCAGCTACAGACTATTTTTACCACAATAATGGCTCATAAGAAAAGGAATTCCTGGCACGAATGTCAGCTGATGTGAAAAGAAAAGCTGCATTACAGGCCAATGAAAAATTTGAAGACCGAGAAGCAAGGCCTTTGGGGCCATCTGCTCTCTTTCCTCAGACCCTCTCCTACGGGTTCCTCATGCTCGCTGCTCTCCTGCACTGAACTCAAAAAATCATTAACTTGCTAACCCCTCCTCCAGACCAGAATATATAGGGGAGCTCCCCTGAACCCTGGTCTTGAACTTCCCCTTCAGATGTTGCATGCTGTGGGTTTACCTTTGTTCTCAATCTGTGGCCTGACTGATTTTCCCCCCCTAAATAGGGCTTTGGTTTTATCTGTGCACACTATAGTGTTAATGTGAGCTTTTTCCTAAGCACGTATATTTTATAGCCCTATGATTGTAAACCTTGGGGGATTTTGTTATAGCATCCCTTGAGGAGCAATTATGTCTATTGTGTTGTAACCAATTGTGCATCTCTACAGATAATATATAATATATACAGGATTTGCTATTTACATTTTCTTTCTTCACTCTGTATTGTGGGATTTGTTTGACTGGTCACTTTTTTTGTTTCTACTGTTTGTTCTCACCTGCACTTTATAAATTAAAAAAACAAAGTATTTGACTTATTATAACAGCTGGTCTTCCAAATTTTTTTTTGTACCCTTACTGGTTGATGTTGCTTATTTTGATAGAGTGTAGAAGGGTTTTTAGGTTTACATACATAGTATGGTTGACTATGTTTTCTCTTAGGAAAGATTTTGTAGGATTATAATATTAATTGTTTAGTCCAATTAGTGAGCAGTCAGTCAAACTACAGAAGTTGGTACTAGGCAAGTGCTGAAAGCATTATACCAGTAGTATTACAATTAGAAATGTATAGTAAAATACCAACGTTTAAATACAATAATTCTAAGGGTACCTTTACACGTCGCAACATTGCATGCAATTTCACTTGCAACTTACTGGTTGCAGTGAAATCATGGACACATTGTTCCATTTGTACACGGCAACAAAATGGAACAATGTGTCCATGATTTCACTGCAACCAGTAAGTTGCAAGTGAAATTGCATGCAATATTGTAAAGGTAACCTCAGTCTGAAATGCTTGATATAAACATGCTACAAATAATTTATGTATAGTATCTAAAGATTACATTAAACACATAGTATAAACATAGTATAAAGACCTAGTTAATCTAAACAATTTACCCATACTACATAGGGTACATACTCACGATGAGTAAACGCAGTATTTTGGACGCAGCATCTTGCTGCTACGTCCAAAATGCTGCGTTGTACAGTACAAGCATAGTGGATGGGATTTGTAGAAATCCCATCCTCACTATGCTGCTCCAGACTGCAGCATATTTACAGCTGCGGTGCAGGTTTCCTGACTTCCGCATCTCCGCAGCATGTTAATTTTAGCCATCCGGTGCACGCAGGAAGAAGCAGCACTGCACCCACAGCATATGGTGAGTACAGGGTGGCTGCGGTTTCCCTGAGGGCATCTGGGGTCCTGCAGGCTCGGACACACTGTGTTCAAGATGCAAAGTCTCCATACCGTGAGCACATACAAAAAGAAGGAGAACACAGTTTAAAGAACATATTTTAACCACATGTGGACAAAATTAGATTATTTGAAGAAATAATAGGGATATATTGTTTTATAAGCAAGCACAGAGAAATTTCTATGTAACTAAAAATAAAAAGGTGCATTTATGCCAAATAATGAGATGATAAGCAATCTTATGACATCAAATATCTTATTAGGGAACTCTAATTACAATGTTAAAGAGCTGTTTACTTAGTTCTGAGATTTGCTCTTAGAAGGGCTCCCTGATGGCAGCTAACAGGATAACCAAGTGCTGTTATTTCTCGCAATCAATTGCAATCTGTTGGGTATCTTGGCACCAAGTGTTGAATTCCTAGAAAAAGGCAGAGCTGAGAAACTTAATTAAATACTACCTAATTTCCATTAATAAGGCCAGCCTTAGCTTGAATGGTGCCTCATGCAAAATTGCACATTGTTTCCCCACCCATTGATATTTTACCGTTTCCTAAAACATAAACAAGGGCACAAAGCCATATTTTATATCATGAGAAAATTGAGTTTGGATTTCTTCACCTAGTTTTTTCTCCTGTATGAATTTACCACCTCACATCCCACATGTATTGTACCATAAACTCTTCCGAATATGTGGTGTACAATCTGCACCTTAAATCCATATCAGTTCCGTCAAGTATGATCTCACCCTTAAAGGCTATTATGTAATGGGTAGTACAAGTGGATCTCACCAATGGCACCCACATATATCTCTAGAATAAGGCACTGCTGATTCTATGGAGAGGTGGTGTATAGAGAAATTCCTATACACATGAATTAGAATTCTACCAGCTGGGAGTGGCACATGTCTTATGACCCATTTTTCTCATATCCTATGGATGTGTTATAAATATACAGAATGAGAATACCAGATGACTCAGGACGTACAGTAGCAGGCATCCCTGATCTGAATGTACTTTGGGCCAAACAGGCCAAAAAACTGATGTACAGGATTGTGCAAAATTAAAAACAAGTCTTTGCTTTCTAGCATAGTAAAGTACCATATATAGTCGCGTATAAGCCGAGTTTTTCAGCCCAAAATTTGGGCTGAAAAGTCCCCCCTCGGCTTATACGCGAGTATATAAAAAAAATAAAAAAATACTGCAGCAGCCCCGGAGGTATACAGGCCCCCCATAAAGTTCCAGGGCCCCCCCCCCCCCCTTGCGCGCCAGCCTGTAAAGGAAAATCATACTTACCAGTGTCCAGTCGCGCCGTCCACAGCTGCCGACATGACGATCCCGGGCTCCATTCAGCGTCTTCCGCATTTCCTGTAGTCGCGGGCAATGACGTCATTGCCCGCGACTACAGGAAATGCGAAAGACGCTAAATGGAGCCCGGGATCGTCATGTCGGCAGCTGCGGAAGGCGCGACTGGACACTGGTAAGTATGATTTTCCTTTACAGGCTGGCGCGCAAGGGGGGGGCCCTGGAACTTGATGGGGGGCCTGTATACCTCCGGGGCTGCGGCTGTATACAGCCCTGGGGCTGCGGCTGTATACAGCCCTGGGGCTGCGGCTGTATACAGCCCTGGGGCTGCGGCTGTATACAGCCCTGGGGCTGCGGCTGTATACAGCCCTGGGGCTGCTGCTGCTGTATATACCTCTGGGGCTGCATATGGGACTGCATATGGGGCTGCATATACCTCTGGGGCTGCATATGGGGCTGCATATACCTCTGGGGCTGCATATACCTCTGGGGCTGCATATGTGGCTGCATATACCTCTGGGGCTGCATATACCTCTGGGGCTGCATATGGGGCTGCATATACCTCTGGGGCTGCATATACCTCTGGGGCTGCATATGGGGCTGCATATACCTCTGGGGCTGCATATACCTCTGGGGCTGTATATACCTCTGGGGCTGCTGTATACTACCACTGGGGCTGCTGCTGTATACTACCACTGGGGAGGCTGCTGTATACCTCACTGCTGGGGGCTGTATACCTGTGCTGGGGTCCACCCTCGGCTTATACGCGAGTCAATAAGTTTTCCCAGTTTTTGGGGGCAAAACTAGGGGGGTCGGCTTATACACGGGTCGGCTTATACACGAGTATATACGGTATTCACATATAATATCCGGCCTCCTTCTCAATTCCAATTACCTAAACAGGGCTGAGAGCAGAAACACATACACAACGTGAGGACAGGGTGGTGATGTTTATGGGAGAACTCCACCTTGTTGATCCAGAATAACCTCATTATTAATCAGTCTGTGCACACCCCAATTGACAATGCTGCAAATAATTTTGAACAAAATCTGTAAAACAAATCCGCGATAAATTAAGCCCTATTCACATGTCAATTGTAAAAAAAAATTGTGTGGCATGTTCTCTTTTGACTCTCCGTGTGTACATGTGTCATCCATGTGTAATCCAGTATGTGTACAGTTCATGTGACACATACCGGAAAAAAACACATGACACTGAAATGAATGTTTTTTTATTTGTTAAAGATTTGCAAAGATAAATAGATGGATAGATAGATAGATAGATAGATAGATAGATAGATAGATTTTACAGCTACTAACCAAATAAATAAAGTAAAAAAATTGATGTGGGGGTCTCCCCATTTTGTTGTTGATGCTTTTTTAGAAGCAGATTTAGACTACTGGGCACTATGCACTGCAGGAATGTTAGGAGCACAACTGTAATATACACTATATATTATCAAAATCAGAGAAAGCTTTAACCCACAGTCCCCCCAGCCCTTCCTCATCACTGCTCAGCCCTCCTCATCCAAAATATGCTTTTCCACCATGACAGAGGATCATCTCTCCTCCCTTCTGTCACTATCGCACCTCACCACCTGTGCCCTTGACCCAGTCACCTCCTACCTCATCCCGAAACTCACCTCTGTCCCCATTCCTGCCCTAACCCACCTCTTCAACCTATCACTCACTACTGGTGTCTTCCCCTCATCCTTCAAACATGACTTGATCACACCCATCCTTAAAAAAGCCTCCCTCAATCCAGCATCTGTTTCCAACTATCGCCACATATCTCGTCTCCCCTTTGCCTCAATACTACTTGAACAACATGTCCATTCTGAACTGTCCTCCCACCTCTCCTCCTGCTCCCTCTTTGACCGCCTACAATCTGGCTTCCATTCTCATCACTCCACTGAAACAGCCCTAACTAAAGTCACCACAACCAAGAGCAAGCAACATTACTCTGTCCTCCTCCTCCTCGACTCGTCTGCCGCCTTTGATACCGTCGACCATTCCCTCCTACTTCAGATTCTGGAATCCCTCGGTATCACTGACCTAGCCCTCTCCTGGATCTCCTCATATCTAACTGACCGGACCTTCACCATCACCCACTCCTATACCTCCTCTTCACCCTACCCCCTATCTGTTGGTGTCCCCCAGGGCTCAGTTCTGGGACCCCTACTCTTCTCCATTTACACCCCCTGCCTGGGACAACTCATCGAGTCCCACGGCCTACAGTATCATCTCTACGCTGATGACACCCAGATCTATTTATCTGGGCCTGACATCACCTCCCTTCTATCCAAAATTCCATAGTGTCTGTCTGCCATCTCCTCCTTCTTCTCTGCTCATTTCCTCAAACTTAACATGGTCAAAACAGAGTTCATCGTCTTCCCCCCAAATCACTCTCCCCCTCTACCAGACATATCCATTAATGTCAATAACTGCTCATTCTCCCCAGTGCCTTGGTGTAATCCTCGATTCCTCCCTCTGCTTCAAGCCCCACATTCACGCGCTCGCCGACTCCAGCTCAAAAACATTTCTTGGATCTGCACTTTCCTTGACCTCGACACTGCTAAAACACTTGTCCATGCTCTCATCATTTCCCACCTTGACTATTGCAACTTCCTGCTAACCCGCCTCCCTGCTACCTCCCTCGCACCTCTCTAATCTATCCTAAACTCCGCTGCCTGACTCATTCACCTTTCTTCCCACTACTCCTCAGTCGCTCCCCTCTGCCAAGCCCTTCATTGACTCCCCACCTCTCAGAGATCCCGCTTCAAAATCCTAACCATGACATACAAAGCCACCCACAGCCTGTCCCCTCCATACATCTCTGAAATGGTCTCCCGTTACCTACATTCATGCCACCTTCGCTCCTCCCAAGAGCTCCTTCTCTATTACCCTCTCATTTCCTCCTATCACAGCCGCATACAAGACTTCCCCCGTGCATCTGCCATCCTTTGGAACTCTCTTCCCCAACATATCAGACACTCTCCTACCTTGGGAACCTTCAAAAGAAACCTGAAGACCCACTTCTTCCGACAAGCCTACAACCTGCAATGAGACCTAGTCCATCGCACCGTCTCATGTTCGGCACTATCCCCTCCTACTGTGTCCCCTCCAGTCCCCATAGACTGTGAGCCTTGCGGACAGGGCCCATCCCCTCCTGTTTCCTGTTTGTCCGGACTACACGAATATATTGAACTTGTCCTTGCCTACCCCCTTATCACTTAAAGCGCCATGGAATCTAATGGCGCTACATAAATAAATAAATAAATAATAATAATAATTTAATGTAACTATGTACACAACATGATAATGTGTGGTATAATTCACCTTTAATGATAAAATAGCTGACAGAAAAGAGAATTTAAAACCAAGTAATAAATTCTATCTGGCCTTTTGTTTTTCTTATTTTTAAAGTTTTTCAACTGTGAAAGTAACTCTGGAGTAACATTCAGTAAAGGTTCAAGGCTATCTGTTGAGATTGAATTTTATTAGAAACAGAAAGTAGAAAATAGACTTTCAGAACAGTTGTAAATAAAGACATTAAATTATTCTTGGCAATCAGAACAGTATGGTAGCCATGATCGGCCAGCAGCAGAGGAAAGATGAAAATTAGCATAAGTGACAGCAAGTAATATAAAAAATGTAATACATTTGGAACTTTCTCAACATTTTTGAGATGTATACAGCTAACTTCATTATAGTCTATCTTTCAGGACTGTGAATAAGTAATTTGCCTATAGCAAGTCTATGGATGTTTTTAAACTCTTGAACCTTTTACAAACCTGCTATTTTTTATGTATATTATGGACCATCCCCAAAAATCCACATCATTATATACAGATAGAGCACACCAGGAAATACAGAGACATATAGCACCAATCAATATATCTCTTTATCAGTTTAGAGAAGCCTTCTCAACAAAAATATTATCCCCTCAGAAGAGGACTATAGTGATACTGGAAGCCAAGGAAGACAGCAATTGGTAAGTATAATAAGACTACACTACATTGCATACATATTTAGATAGATATTTTGAAATAAATAAAAAATAACATTTTTGTTGACAATTCTTTAAAAATAAACACTTACCTATGTGGTGCATGGACTGTAATTAAATTAGCACTAGCTTTAAATTTTTAACTCATTAAATGTGTACGTGCATGTAATCAATGGCGGATTATAATGAGGTCAATCTGGGAGGTAGCCCAGGGCCCAGTGCTTTGGGGGGGCCCAGAAGCCCAGGGTAAATTGCCCCATTATAATCCGCCACAGTTGTGACAGACTGCCTCACCTGCATTTGGTGCGTTGTTACCTCAGTATTTGTAAGACCTCGTGCACACACTGAGTAATTGGGGATTTTTTACCTCAGTATTTGTAAGGCCTGGTGCACATGCTGAGTATTTGGTGAGTTTTTTACCTCAGTTTTTGCAAAGTTATGTTCGCACAAGGTGTTTTTACTGTTTTTTTTTATTTTTTTCATTGGCTTAATCAAAACATGCCAATAAAAAGCTGAATCTTTTTTTACTGCCAACCGATCAGGTGTTGCTGCATAAAAAACATCCTGTGTGAACATAGCCTTAGGCTGCATACTCACAATGATTAAACAAAGCGTTTTGGATGCGGCGTCCAAAATGCTGCGTTGTGCAGTATAAACATGGTGGAGAAAATTTGTAGAAATCCCATCGTCACTATGCTTCATCTGATCGCAGCATAATTTCAGCTGCGGTGCAGGTTGCCGGCATACCACTCCTCCGCAATATGTTCATTTCATACTGCGGAGTCATAAGCGACTATCATCGGGTACACATAGGGAGAAGCCGTCCTGCACCTGCTGGAGATAGTGAGTACAGGACAGTTACGGTCTCCCTTCATTCACCCGCGGGTTCCTTCAGGTCCGGAGGAGCTGCGTCATAGGCACAGCACCTATTTTCACCAAACAATAATGAGTAGTCCACACTGATGAATGCGATTAGTAACCGAATTCATCCACCACCAGAAAATCTGCAAAAAATCAGTGCAAAAATCCGCACAGGAGTCACACAAAAAGCTCTCTGTTTATAATAAGTATTTTTTTCAGTTTGTAGCAAGCGCTATCAAAAAAGTATCAAAAACAGGGCTATTGGTCTGTACGTATTTTGCAAAAAATATACGCAAGCTGCCTCACCTCCGTCACGGTTGCCCTGACCGAGGCAGTCCCTAGCTGATGTGTGCATTTAAAACCTGAGTGTGTGAACATATCTCCATCCAGGCTCCAGCCAGGACTCCACTCTGCGGGCTTTTTACCTGTGAAACAGCTTGTGTGTGAACTACTCATAGGGGAAGGGTGGGTCACTTCCCTTTCCTGCGAACAGGAGAAATACATTCACCAAACAATAATGAGTAGTCCACACTGATGAATGCGATTAGTAACCGCATTTATCCACCACCATAAAATCTGCCAAAAATCAGTGCAAAAATCCGCACAGGAGTCACACAAAAAGCTCTCTGTTTATAATAAGTATTTTTTCCAGTTTGTAGCAAGTGCTATCAAAAAAGTATCAAAAACAGGGCTATTGGTCTGTACGTTTTTTGCAAAAAATATACGCAAGCTGTCTCACCTCCGTCACAGCACCTATTTTGCATGGTTTTTCATTATTTCTTTCATTTGCTTTTATTTATTTTTTTGACTGAATGGAACACAGCATGGTTTTTGCAACATTTTTTAAAGAGGCAACATGTAAGGCGATGTTCAGACTGGGCATGTTTGCTCCATTTTTAGTGCTGCGTTTTTGCGTAGAAAACACAGCACTTAAATTTATTTTCAGCAAAGTTTGACCAGTCACATGACCCATCACACAATACGTCACATTGGGGGGCCCACAGAGTCTAAACAGTCCTTCCACCCTTAATACGCCCCTGCATGTAATGTAATGTGTTAATATACACAACTATCACTGTTTTCTCCTTTATCACGGCCCTTGAGGAAGGAGGCCTTTATGCCTCTGAAATGCGTGTTGGGAAGTTTATACCAAGTCTATGCAAGTTCCTGTCAGATCCTGATGATGAGAAGAGAGAATCAAGGAGGAGACTACTGATATTCACTACCCCGGAGCCAGCTCCCGCAACACAGTGTTGTCTGTGAGTGGTCTACTAGAGGTATCAACACAAAGGTATCTAATCAGGTTGACTAAAATCAGGGAGCATGGAGTTGGATGTACTACCCCAATTACGTACCCTGGAATCCACCTGCATCCATTCTGCCACTGTTGTAAGTGACCTAAACTCCACTACCGCAGGAGCGAGGGAGAATGGATTTCCTCTGCAAAGAAATTGCAAGTATCTGTATACATTAACCATCGGGATGTTATAAATAAATGTGTATGCACATGTGCTTGGCAAAACTCACCCGGAAATGTCACACTACACGTTTCCAGGTGCAGCTGGCCAAGCGCATGCTCGATTATGTCGGCACAGTCACACTCGCACTTCTGGGTTTTTGGCTCCTGCGCTCAGCCGCGCTTGGCCGCACTCGGCCATAGCAGGTAATGGGGGCACCAAGCGCAGGCAAGCACAAGGGCAGTGCATCTGTGCACCTATGCGCTTGCCTGCACTTGCTTGTAAATGCACCTGCACTTGCATTTGCGCTAGCGCAGGGCAGGGAGGGCAGGCAAATGCAGGGGCTGCATAGATGTGAAAAGGGCCTTAGTCATTTAATAAAGCTAAGGGTAGGAGTCTGTGTGTAGTGCTGCATTTGGGCTAAGTCCTTAGCACTAATCCCATTATTTTAATTATGATAAATAAATAACTACTTGTCTCTCCTCAGAACCTTTCTGCTCCGGTCTCTGCAGTGGCACATCTTGGTATACCATAGTAGTGACATAATTGTGCCAGATATGCTGAGATGTCAGTATGATGTCAGGAAGAATGATGGAGGAGGAAGCTAAGGGCTCCCTCTTTCATCCTTGCTTTTAACTGTATTGGCTTCGTCCATGAAGTTGTAAGTGTGATGGCAGATGTGGGCGGTGTCAGTGTTGGCACTGGTCCCCCCCAACCCACCTGCCCCCTAGAGGCGGCATAGTCTACCCCCATTAGCAGCTTGCCACTGTGTGTGAAATTGACAGATGAGCAGTTGTCAATAGTCTGTGACAGCTTTTTATGTTGTTTTACTTTTTTGTTTATTTCTTCAGTAGCAGTGAGGCTTAATATTGTGTCTTTGCTGGTAGTTCTAGGAAAGCTTGCTGCAGTCTATGTCCCCTTCCACTTCTACTTAAGTAGCATGTGATCCTTCAGTTGTTGTCATTTTTACCTTGACCAGTCTGGAGCGTGGAGGTGTTTGAGCCGCTGCTGTGTGAAGATCAGATGACCTGGTGCCGTTCCCCTGCTGGTGTTCGGAGTTAAGCAGCAGATTTAAGTAGTGTATCTTTTGCGTTTTCTCTGTTCCTTTGGGTGGGGAGAATGGGAGTTTTATTCCAGGGTTTCCAAAGAGATAGGGTTATGCTGGCCGCGCAGACCTCACCATCTTCCGGTGTGCCTCTGAGATAAAGGACAGCGCAGGGTCTCAGTTTTAAGAGAAAGATTAGGTGTCCCTTTCCCTGGAATGGGGAGTTAACTCCATATCTCTTTGTGACTGCAGTATTGCATATTTAATATGTCTTTAATGTGTCTGTTTTTTTTTTATTAGTTTTGTCTCCAGTTATCTATTTGAATTGGTACTTGGATATGAAACACATGTTTAACCTATTCTGATTGTACAGATATGTCTTTCATTTCCTTAACTCTTATCTTTAGATATCTCTAGATGAGTGGAGTGAGATGACTAGCTTTGGGGGAAAAACTGCTCTAGTCATCTTGTACCACTTATATAAGGAGTTTTCATGTCAGGAGAAAACATAGGAAAAGTTATAGCTTTAAATTCCTGAACACTGCATTAATTTTGTAGCCTTCGTGAAACAACACAACTGAATGTTTTTACCAGTAGATGGATGCCATCCATCATTATGAATTCATAGCCTTGTAATCATTTTTAGACATAGTGGGGACTTTACTGTTATGAGGGTCGATATCAAGTCTGGTTTATGTCACAAAGGTATAAAATACTTACAATTTATAGGAAATGTAGTTTTTAATACTTCCTGCAACCAATAACTAGATTCTAATATTTTATTACAATCCGAAACCTTAAATTAATTTCAGATATTTACAGTATGTTCCCTAAATGAAAGTCAGACATCTAGAAGGGCTGAATACTTCTGTATTCACTTCATTACACTTGAAATAAATTGACAGTAAAGCACCACCTATCACATAAGAAATGTAATAGAATATATTATAAACAAAACCATTACCAGTAATTGCAGTTGTATTTCTGTATTGATGTATCTTGATAATAGGATCCATCTTTAAAGCATCCTGTCAATAGAAAACATAATATTCAAGACTGGAAAAATGACACAGGTTTACCGCTAAAATCTGTGAATTATATTTCAGCAAGTTATTTTGTGTCTACACTCTTATGTCTCCTAGGAGTATATACAATTCTTTTTAATGTGCTTAATGGAAGGCTAACTTGAGTTATTTTGAAGTGAGCTACAGACGGAAAGAGGGAAGGGAAAGAGGCAGAGAAGAAGACAGGAGTAAACATGCACAGCAAGCTATGCTTTCAACATTAAGGATTGATCTAGGGGACCTGTACAGCCAGCTAGTAGAGATCAGAGAATTGATCCGCGGATGACAGACTTCAAGTGAAATGTCCTGCCATTTGCAGGTTTTAAGGAATTCAAACAATCTACAATTCAATTCTTGAGTAAGGGCCGAAAAAAGTCAGATGACATTTCACATAATTGTTGAAGACTCAGAGTGGGCTAATAGCATCAGGTGTGGTCACACGGGCTTCCCATAGTGCTCTGTAGTTATCCTGTCACATTGTTTAGTGCATGATTTCAGGGGACTATCATAATCAGTATGGAGGTGTCCAGAGAGTACAATTTTATGCTTGTACAGTGTAGGCATAGAAGGTCACAGCCAACAGTTCATTCTACCTAGAGAGAGAAAAAGGTCTAATCTGATTGTAATGTACTTCTATCAGTGCTGAAGCAGATTGAAAATAGGAATTTTAGTGTCATTGTGTAAATGCTAATCCTGTATAGTCATTCAGTCTGATTGAATTTCTTAACCTGGAATATAATACAGTTGTAACATGGTGTGAGATGGTAATTGTGGGTGAGGGACTCATGAGTGTTTTGGGTGTATCTGTGCAATGGTTTCTTAGTGTCTGAGATCTCCAGTTTCCATTCTGCTGTACTTTGTGTAGCAGCAATATGTTTGGACCTTACAATAAGAAAAGCAAACCAGTTTGTATGAACATAGTCCTGTTTATGAATACCCAAACCTGTATTCAGAGAGTAACAGAAAATGCACTTGCCATATATTTCCTTGCAATACACGGAAATACGACAACCTGTCCACCCACTTACACAGTGATAACATCTTAATAGCAGACTTGTTTTTTACTTTACACACTCTAAACAAGAATGGCAATATTAAACCTATCATGCTATTGATGCAGCTAAAGACTGTCAAAGAAAGTGTTCTTCCTGCACTGTAAGGCAGACAAGTAGTTAATTTTACATCTTGATTAGAGATCTTCGTAATCCAGAAATTTAAACACAACCGTCTACTATACAAAGTGTGCATGTTGTACAGGTGTGTATATATATATATATATATATATATATATATATATATATATATATATATATATATATATATATGTGTGTGTATATGTAAAGTGCCTTGTGAAAGTATTCGGCCCCCTTGAACTTTTCAACCTTTTGCCACTTTTCAGGCTTCAAACATACAGATGTAAATTCTAATTCTTTTGTGAAGAATCAACAACAAGTGGGACACAGTCGTGAATTGGAACGAAATTTATTGGATATTTTAATCATTTTTAACTAATCAAAAACTGAAAAGTGGGGCGTGCAATATTATTTGGCCCCTTCACTTTCAGTGCAGCAAACTCACTGCAGAAGTTCAGTGAGGAACTCTGAATGATCCAATGTTGTCCTAAATGACTGGTAATGATAAATAGAATCCACCTGTGTGTAATCAAGTCTCCGTATCAATGCACCTGCTCTGTGATAGTCTCAGGGTTCTGTTTCAAGTGCAGAGAGCATTATGAAGACCAAGGAACACAACAGGCAGGTCCGAGATACTGTTGTGGGGAAGTTTAAAGCCAGATTTGGATACAAAAATATTTCCCAAGTTTTAAACATCTCAAGGAGCACTGTGCAAGCGATCATATTGAAATGGACGGAGTATCAGACCACTGCAAATCTACCAAGACCCAGCCGTCCCTCTAAACTTTCATCTCAAACAAGGAGAAGACTGATCAGAGATGCAGCCAAAAGGCACATGATCACTCTGGATGAACTGCAGAGATCTACAGCTGAGGTGGGAGAGTCTGTCCATAGGACAAATAGTTGTACACTGCACAAATCTGGCCTTTATGGAAGAATGGCAAGAAGAAAGCCATTTCTCTAAGATATCCATAAAAGGTCTCGTTTAAAGTTTACCACAAGCCACCTGGAAACACACCAAACATGTGGAATAAGGTGCTCTGGTCAGATGAAACCAAAATTGAACTTTTTGGCCACAATGGAAAACGATATGTTTGGCGTAAAAGCAACACAGCTCATCACCCTCAAAACACCATCCCCACTGTCAAACATGGTGGTGGCAGCATCATGGTTTGGGCCGGCTTTTCTTCAGCAGGGACAGGGAAGATGGTTAAAATTGATGGGAAGATGGACGGAGCCAATTATAGGACCATTCTGGAAGAAAACCTGTTGGGAGTCTGCAAAAGACCTGAGACTGGGACGGGGATATATCTTTCAACAAGACAATGATCCCAAACATAAAGCAAAATCTACAATGGAATGGTTCAAAAATAAACATATCCAGGTGTTAGAATGGCCAAGTCAAAGTCCAGACCTGAATACAATCTAGAATCTGTGGAAAGAGCTGAAAACTGCTGTTCACAAATTCTCTCCATCCAACCTCTCTGAGCTCGAGCTATTTTGCAAGGAAGAATGGGCAAGAATTTCAGTCTCTCGATGTGCAAAACCCCAAGCGACTCACAGCAAAAGGGGGCCGAATAATATTGTACGAACCACTTTTCAGTTTTTTATTTGTTAAAATAGTTTAAAATATCCAATTAATTCTGTTCTACTTCACGATTGTGTCCCACTTGTTGATTCTTCACAAAAAAAATTAGAATTTATATCTTTATGTTTGAGGCCTGAAATATGGCAAAAGGTTGAAAAGTTCAAGGGGGCCAAATACTTTCATGTATATATATATATACATATATATATATATATATATATATATATATATATATATATATATATATATATTTTGTGGCGTGGGGGATGTCGCTCCTGGGATCGCTGCCTTGATAGAAGCAGAGCGGCTGTGATCATACCATAGACAAGGGCCGACCGTCAGGCTTTACACGGGTTCTTTAATTGTGCAGTTAGCAATCACAGATACACCAGTAAAAACAAAACACTAGGCCGTCTGACCTCTAACTAAACATTGATCCTCTCTACAAACAAAACCTAGGGAAAAAACAAACGAATCACACTTCCTTACTGTGATAGCAGCTCTCCTCCCTGAGTGCTCAGCAGCAGACTGAGCTCATTCTCTTTCTGGGTTCCTAATTACAGCACCTGTTTTAGGCTTTTCGGTTAACTCTCCGTCTGCTGGAGCCATCCTCCTGTGCTGACATTGCACCGACTGCATGCCCTCTCCTCAATACAGGTAGGCATATGAGAGGAACCGAGGGGAAACATACCTGCCATCTAGCATCTCTCCCCTCGGCACCCCACAATGTATATATATATATATATATATATATATACATAATCAGCAGTTTTGCGCTTCCGGTCACTGTGCTGCTATCACGCGCTGACCGGAAGCGCAAAAAGGCTGTCGCCGGACACCAGCTACCCCCACCAATGCCCGCGCTCCCCCACCGCCAGGGCCGCACCGTCCATTGGAGAGTGTCAGCCCTGAGTCTCCAGCGGCAGCACACAGGGGGAGCGGCATTACACAAGCCCACACCACCTGCCGCTGACCCCGCACATCGCCAAAACACCCCCTGCAGTACACCCCCTCCTCCGGTGTCCACACACCCCCATACTACTCTGGCGTCCACACACCCCATCAGTACACCCTCGCACCACCACCTCCCCTTTTGCTGCCCGCAGCCCCCTCGCAATAGAGCCCCCACCCTTCCCTCCGGCCCCCCACACCCTCGCAGGACACTCCCGCACCCCCTTCGGCGCCCCCAGACCCCGAGAAATTACTTACCTATTCGGATAGGACCTTTGCTGATGTCACATTCATGTGATCAGTCACATGAACGTACATCACCATAGCTCCGCCTCCTGCATTCTACACTGCTTCCCAGCTATGACAAGGAGCTGTCACAGCTGGGAAGGAGGAAAGGGGAGACAGAGAAGCCAAAGGGGGTCGCTCAAACACTAGAGAGGAAACTGAGACATAATGGGAGCTGAAAAAATGAAGAGACACAAGACTGCTGCAGAAATAGGGGGACCACAGACACATAAGGGAACACCAGAAAACCGGAACAGAGGACACACAGAGGGAAGGGGACTTCAGAAAGATGAAAGAGGGGGAGCAGAGAAGGATGTGAGTCAGAGACACATAAAGGGATCCAGAAAGACTGAAGGGGAGCCACAGACACATAAGGGGTGACCACAATGACTCAAGGTGGCCAGAGAGGCATAAGGGGGGACCAGAAACACTGAAGGGGGCCAGAGAGACATAAAAGGTGACCTGAATGACTGAAGGGGAGCATAGAGGCATAAGGGGGACCAGAAAACCTGAAGGGGGGCAGATAGATGAAGGGGCTAACATACACACGAAATGGGGGCCACAGACACATAAGGGGGGACCATAAATACTGAAGGGGGCCAGACACATTAAGGGGCTAACATACACACAAAAAGGGAGGGGGCACAGAGACATAAGGGGCCACCAGAAACACTGAAGGGGGGCAGACAGATAAAGGGGCGGCACAGAGACATAAACAGGACCACAAAGACTGAAGACAGCCAGAGAGATGAGGGGGGGACATACAGATGGAAGGGGGGGCATAGAGATTAAGGGGGGAAAAATAAATATTTAAGGGGACCAGAGACGCATAAGGGGGGACCTGAAATACTCTACGGCAGCTAAGAGACATAAGGAGGACCACAAACCCTAAAGGGGGAGGCTAAGAAACAAGGCCAATTACCAGAAAGACTGAAGGGAGGGCAGAGAAATGAAAGGGCCCAACATACAGACAAAAGGCCCGCAGCAAAGATGGAAGAGAGCCCAGAAATAATTAAGGTAAGCTAACACACATAAGGGGGACAATAAATACTCAAGGGGGCCACAGAGATATAAAGGGGGACCATAAAGACAAAAGGGGGGAAGCTGACAGGGAAGGGGCCTGAAAGACATACCAAGGGAGCAGAAATACTCAAGAGGAGCAGAGAAACATAAAGGGGACCAACTGAAAGGGGGGACACAGAAATACCAAGGTAGCAGAAACACTGAAGGGAAAACAGAAACACTGAAGGGGGACCACAGAGACTAAAAGGGGGGCAGAGAGAGGGAAGGGGGAGCAGATATAGAAAAAACGCGCACCAGAAACACTGAAGGGGGACCGCAGAGACTGAAAGGGGGGCACACAGAGGGAAGGGGGAGCAGAGACACAGAATGGGGACCAGAAACACTGAAGGGTTGCACAGAGACGAAGGGCAGGGGGAGCTGAGATGAAAAGGGGCAGAGAGACATAAGGGGGGACCACAAAGATTGAAAGGGCCAGAGACACCAGGGGAGACAAGAAAGACTGAAGGGGGACAGAAAAACAAGGGGGGACCACAAACACTTAAGGGGGCCAGAGAGACTGAAGGGGGGGGCAAGACACATGGGGTCACCAGAATTACTAAAGGAGGCCAGAGACACTGAAGGGGGGGCAGAGACAAGTAAGGGGAGACCAGAAATATGAAAGGGTGACGCAGAAAGTGGGAATGGGGGCCACAGAAACAGAAGATTTGCACACCAAGGAAAGGGGGATAGAGAGACAAAAGGGCAGAGCACAGTAAGGAATGGGGGGCGCAGACTCAAAAGGAGGAGCTGAGAAACGGAAGGGGGCAGAGAGACTAAAGAAGGTAGCACAGAAAAGAAAGGGGGGGCACAGACACGGGGAAGAAGAGAGATGGAATACAGGGCAAAGACATGGGGGACAAAACAGAGGGAAGGGGGGGCAGAGACAAAAGGCGGAACACAGGGCCAAAGAGAACATCGGGTGATCAAAGGGAGCACAGGGAGGCCACAAAGAGCGCAGAGTGGCAGTGACGCCCTACCAATGCTCTCCTCACCCCTCCAGCCTCTGCTCTCCTCACCCCTCCAGCCTCCCGCCACATCACACACTGCTATCCACACACCCGCCTCTATACTCTGCTACCCACAGAGCCGCCTGGATACTCTGCTACCCACACAGCCGCCTGTATATTCTGCTACCCACAGAGCCACCTGTATACTCTGCTACCCACAGACCCGTTTCTATACTCTGCTACCCACACAGCTGCCTCTATACTCTGCTACCCACACAGCCTCCTCTATACTCTGCTACCCACAGAGCCACCTGGATACTCTGCTACCCACAGAGCCGCATCTATACTATGCTACCCACAGAGCCCCCTGTATAATCTGCTACCCACACAGCCTTCTGTATACTCTGCTACCCACAGACCCGCCTGTATACTCTGCTACCCACAGACCCGCCTGTATACTCTGCTACCCACAGACCCGCCTGTATACTCTGCTACCCACAGACCCGCCTGTATACTCTGCTACCCACAGAGCCGCCTGTATACTTTGCTACCCACAGAGCCGCCTGTATAATCTGCTACCATCAGAGCCGCCTGTATACTCTGCTACCCACAGAGCCGCCTCTATACTCTTCTACCCACAGAGCCGCCTCTATACTCTGCTACCCACACAGCCACCTCTATACTCTGCTACCCACACAGCCGCCTCTATACTCTGCTACCCACAGAGCCGCCTGGATACTCTGCTACCCACAGAGCCGCCTGGATACTCTGCTACCCACAGAACCGCCTGGATACTCTGCTACCCACAGAGCCGCCTCTATACTCTGCTACCCACAGACCCGCCTGTATACTCTGCTACCCACAGACCCGCCTGTATACTCTGCTACCCACAGAGCCGCATCTATACTATGCTACCCACAGAGCCCCCTGTATAATCTGCTACCCACACAGCCTTCTGTATACTCTGCTACCCACAAAGCCGCCTGTATACTCTGCTATCCACAGACCCGCCTCTATACTCTGCTACCCACAGACCCGCCTGTATACTCTGCTACCCACAGACCCGCCTGTATACTCTGCTACCCACAGACCCGCCTGTATACTCTGCTACCACAGACCCGCCTGTATACTCTGCTACCCACAGATACGCCTGTATACTCTGCTACCCACAGACATGCCTGTATACTCTGCTACCCACAGAGCCGCCTGTATACTCTGCTACCCACAGAGCCGCCTGTATAATCTGCTACCCACAGAGCCGCCTGTATACTCTGCTACCCACACACCCGCCTGTATACTCTGCTACCCACAGAGTCCCCTCTATACTCTGCTACCCACTGACCCGCCTCTATACACACAATTCATTTCACCGCGCTCCCGATGCAATTGGATCGGGCCTTTTTACTAGTATATATATAAAATTCTCTTTTTCCAAGTCCACTATTGTAGTAGTTAAGTATTAGTCACGCACATGCCACCTGAATACAATTGCCATATGTAGGTGCTTGCTTTTGAGACTTGAATCTGTGTGTTTTTTTTTTTTTGGCCCATACTGTTTTACAAATACATTTGGCTTTTTCTTTTTTTTCTTCCCTGAAAAAACGATTTACACTTTTTCTTGATTAGTTGTTTTCATTGTCCAATTTATCAACAAGATAAATTACACCCTATGATCACACTGCATGCTGATGCCTTATTTTCTTTTTCGTAAACCTACTCATAGCTGCTTTTCAACATACCATTTTAGGGTTTTGTATGTACACTTTATAGTCAAGAAACAGAGGACCCTATGGACTGTAAGAGCTTATACTGTACAGGATTGAGAGGACCCCACTGATCATAAAAGCTTACACTTCACGGGCAAGAGAGAAAGAGTCCCACTGACCATAACAGCTTACTCTATACAAAAAAAGAGAGAATTAATTTTTGACTGTGTAGATGTAAAACAACTCTGCTGTACAATCTGTGCTCTACTGGGAACTGCTGATCTGGGATGACCCAGGTACTGACCACCAATATGCAAGATATGATAATCCATAAGAAACAATTGCTGAAGGGAATAATGGGGAAGCCTATCGTAATGATAGTAGTCCTCTGAGACAGGAAAAATGTCAATGTGGAAATGTGGAAATCAGGTTAAGGGGGGGGGGGGGCAAGGAGATCATGTTGTTTCCCACATCAAGGAAACTGCAACCTGTATAAGAGATGATGATAATAATTCTATCATGGATGGGACCTAGAAACAAGACAAAGGGGTCGAATAGGTGATGTCTTCAGAGGTGGAGGTTGTTGGCCTCAATAATACGCTGCACAGGCAATTTGTGGATAAAATGTGATCTGGCAAAAAATCTGCTTGTTCTGCGGTCAAATCTGGAGCAGGTACTGCAACTGTTGTTTGTGCAGGGCCTCTCGTATTGTGGTGCTTTTATCCACATTGATAGTGGGAAAATCTATTGGTATATCCTTGTACTCATCAACTAAAAATTACAATACTGTTTCAGCATATGATGCAGCATCACCAGGTCAGCAAGTAGAGCAAAGCTTGAGCTCTCTTCCTTTATTCACATTTGATTGTCTCTTCCGTAACTAGTCTGCATCCGCATGTAGTTCCATGTCATTGTGATCAGCTCCATAGTGATCCCCACCTATTGGTAATTATTGGTTATACACTGGAGCTAGTCAGTAAGGGGAACTTTGTCTAATCTGTGGATTAGACAATGTTAATTGTGCTAATGGTTATAGCTGCTAGAAAGCCTTGGGGGGATTATCCTGTGATATCCCACCTGAAAAATGACCAATTATATGTTGAATTGGGCCCAGCGCTATCATAAACCTACATTGAACTGTGTGATGTGCAATTAACTGGCACCTAAACTACCTTGTTTTTAAAAAGAAGCAATTATCTCTTTTATATACAATTTTATTATTTTAGATATATCTTTTTAATAAACATCCAGAATAACAGTTAATCAGCAATACTGAATTGTGTTCATGTTACAGCCATTGATTAAGGGTTTCTGATAGTGCTGAGCCCAATTCAACATATCTCCACCTATTGCTTTTCATACATGTTGTCTTCTACCTTCTTTACTCATCACTTCTCTTTTGTGTGCCATGTAATCAAGGTTTCAGTCTTGTAGTTGCATGAAAATTGTGCTCCCAAATGTCCCAGTTCACCACAATTGATGCCAGACTGCTTGGATTGCACTGCCTTTTGTGAAATAATCTTGTGTATTCTAGCTGAAGGAAGGATTTTTTTATTACTTTTAATATTTATTATGCTATACATCTTTCTCTGCCAGTATTCTTCACAAAATGCTCCATTTTTCTAACAACAAAATTGATTGTATTATATGTATCAATCTTCTGATATGTTCTTTCTAAGTTTTCAGTGAAATTTTATTTCATTGTGCCTGAATTTTCTCAGTATCAAACTAAAATTCTTTATTTTCCATGATTGCATTGTACTTTACCAATGCTGTCATTTTTTTTCCAAATTGTTAAGATTTTTGGGGGGTTCAGGGTAATTAGCACATTATTACTAGCAAAATTTGTATATCCCAATTGAAGAGGTTTTTGTATAGTGGACAGTTGCCGACCATAGATATGATCATGTTACCAATATGTCCTCATTTCCGAAAACAACACTGCCTTGCATGTGCAGTCCCCCTGCAAGTGAAGGTCAGAAAGTGAAAACTTGTCAAAAAGGGCTAGATTATTTATTTATTATTATTTATAAATTATCAAACCTACATTTTTAAACTTGAAAGAATGTCTGTCTTTCCATTAGTTTTACAGTGATAGACCGTACTGCTGGCATTGTACCCACTGCATTGTCGACTGCTCCACAACAGGGAAATCAACGGCCGCAGAGTACTAACCCCTACAGCGGTCCAGTAGTGTCTACCCAGGCTCCATCTGCTAATTCTAGCTCCAAGGGTCTGTGCATGCAGCCCAGATCTCCTGGGAGTGCACTTAGCCATTCATGTGGCACGCCCAAGCTCCTTAAAGGGTCAGCATGCCCTACCTGGAAATGCTTCTCAGTCTATGGGGAAGATGCCAGAGCAACATGGTCTATGATTTGGAGACAAGCTGCTAGTAGCCAGGATGCCTTGCAGTACCCATGTCCATGCCTTGCCAGTTCCAATTTCCAGTTCCGATGATCTGCTAGTACATGTTTTGCCTAGTTCTCCTGCCACTCTATCTGAATCAGTTCTGCTGTCTCACCATCTGTATCTACCCTGGTGCCGCACCAACTGCACCAGTCCTGCTGCTTCATCTGTACATGTTCAGATGCCATACCTGTAGCCTCACCCGGTGATAGTTGTTCCTCAATGGACAACTTTAATCAGCATTATGGTACAGGGTGCTGGGGAGGGGGTGTTGGAGGTTCAGACGACGGCACCGTTTTGGATCAATTGATCCTTCGGCTGGTCTTGGCCAAGGAGCCAAGACCAGCCGAAAGATCAGTTGATCCGAAACGGCGCCATCATCTGCACCTCCAACCCCCCTTCCCAGCACCCTGTACCATAATGCTGATTAAAGTCGTCCATTGAGGAACAACTATCACCGGGTGAGTGCCTCTTTCTTCAATGTGATTTTACCTCTCTATCTGAGGCTCAGCACAAGACTGGTTGTTGCTTAGCTTCACTTCCCCAGGTTGAGATTGGTTCCTTAGCCCAGTTTGTTCACTACTGAATGCTAGCCTCTGCAAGAGTTACAGCTGCTACATTATGATGCTCTAAATTTACATAGCAAAAACCTGGTGACTGATTCATTTTAATAAGGCTGTGTTTGTACTAGAGAGCTAAAACTAGGATTAATACACACCTAGAAGACCACAGAGTGTTGTACATGTATTTTTTGGGCATTTAGAGGCTTTTCATTATTGTGATTCACAGCAAATTTAATCAAAGCTAATCAAATTCTTTAGCAGACATTATTGATCTTAGAATGATTCACTCATCTCTACAAGCGATTTATCAAACTTTGTGTGTGCATAACAAGAGAAGCTTACTGACATATTATCACAGTATGAGACATTGGTTAAGATTGTCTCTCCTAATTCGTGGTGCTATACCTTATCATGTGATAGCTGCAAGGAATTTTGGGAAAGGACATGCATTTTGTGACACTAGCAATTTTCTGTAATATAAAAGGATGGCAGACATTTTTTGGCAAATTGACTTACTCATTGTTCAATTTTGCCAGAATCTGAGAATTCCAGAAATTTGGTTCAAATTCAATTTGCATTGAATTGATATGATTATCTCTAATATTAAATATATGTAAATAAGGAAAAGACAAAAACAATTATTTTCAAACATCTTGATTTATTCGGTATCATATATAACCACCATGTGCTGAAATGCACAAATTTACACACTTTGAAATTATATCAATGATGTTACTAATGGTTATCTAAGGAATTTTCTGTTTCTGCCCTGTTGTTTACATTTGGGCACTCAAATAAACAAAATTCACTCCTGGCAACTCTCTTTACAATTATGAAATCCGAGTTATGTCTTTTGAGAGACTAGTCTGCAGATGTTGAAGGCTAAGGTAGAATATTTAGGCCATCCAAGCTGGTCACACTAGCATTAGTTATGCAGCATAGTATTGTTGTGTTTAAAAATGCCTCTTGAGAAAATTTGGAGAATTTGGCATACCACTGATTCCACAATCAAATCAATATAAAATGGAGATGTTTGAGTACAAGACATGATGACTACAGGTTTCAAGCTACCAAATAATATGTTAACTCATATCGTAATCCCAGGAATAGAACCATTGTGTTCCCTTGTGAAGGTCTCTACATGGTGTTGCCAATGTGGCCTCATCAGATTCAAATAATGAAGCATAGTGATTCATTCTGCACAACAAGTGAAATAAGATGTTACATACCAAGCTTAAGTCATTAAACAGTGTCTACTCAAATCTTCAGAAGACATTTGCATGATTTTGGGCTGCGAGCCTAACATTCAGCTATAGGTCTTACATTGACCTCACATCATCGAATCATTGTGCAGCGTAAGACAGCAATAGAGGCTCGAATTGAAGCTTTTCCATGGTGCTCATGGGCAACACCATGAAGAAACCTTCAAGAGATAATGTGAACGTGTCCTAGGAACTGTTGTGAATTTAATTGAGCTCCCTCCGGTGGTTGATGCTGGTGATGCAGATGACTGTGTGGGCTTCACAGGTGATGGTGATGATTGGCAATCTGGTTCTTGGAGCATGTATTGGGTTGAAGTGGATCAATCCTTGCCAGTTGTCTTTGGTTCCTGGAGGAGTTCACGTCTCTCTGGCTTCTTCTTCTCTGTGGAATTCTTTGCAAGCTAAGTGGATGGTTTTTTGATATTTTGTGGCACACTTTTGTGTGCTTAAGGTTCTGTTTATGTTTTGTCATATTCTGAGCTGTGGGTTTGCTATTTAGTCTGTATATTTGCTTATCTGCTCTCAGATAGGAAGTTTTCTTCCTAGGAATTTTACCATTCACTATTATCTGTTATTTCTGTTTCTGCTGGCATTTGATTTATAGAAGTCTGCAGATATAGAGGGCGCTGAGTCTTAGTGACTCAGGGTAATTTTTGTACTATCTGCTGTTGGTGGTTTTTTTATAGTGTTTTACACTGACCGCAATAGTATTCTATCTTGTCTTTCCTATATAGCTAGTTTGGCCTCTTTTGCTAAACCTTTTAGTCTGCCAGTGTTTGTTTTTCTTTCTCTTGTTTCCCAGTTAATATCTGGGGGGCTTGCTATTCCTTTGGGGTTCTGCTCTGAGGCAAGGTAGCTTTACCTACATCCATCTTTAGGAGTAGTTAGTTCTCCAGCTGTGCAGAGGTGTCTAGGTCTGGTTAGTTACATCCCATGGCTACTTCAAGTTGCAGTGTGCAGTCAGGGATTGCGGTCAGTATAGTCACCAATGACTTCTGTGGAATCTGTATGTTACTCCTGAGTCATCGGTTCATAACAAGGAACCATTTTTTTAACATGACAAAACCAGATCACATGTTGATTTTGATACTGTTAATCGTAATATTGAAAAGCCAAAATATATGTATGACACTTTTTGGTCTCCTCTGACTGTATTCAATCCTTTCTGAGCTGTGTAATACAAACACAGCCTTATTAATATACAAGTGACCTCAACCTCTGTGGTGAGGGAAAAACAGATGGTAACTGCTGGTAAGTATCAGACTACTTAAAAAGAGACACTGGACAAAGAAATTTTTTAGGCTATTTAAATTGTAAAAATTGTCCAGATATTATGATATTTTAAATGCAAGTGCTTGACTCACTTGGATTATTAAAACATTGAAATGTGCAAATACATATTTTACAACATACACACATTATGAGGTAGACATTTGTGTCAACATTTCTAAAATATAGAAAAATGTTTTCCTTCTTTTTATTGTCTTGCCCATCTCACAAGCCAGGAGGCACACTTTCCCTGACATAAAAGTCTTGGTTTCAGAATTTTTCTTCAGAAGCAAAATTAGGTCAGATGGGTATTAATATGTCCTCGTGGTTTGCATTGTGAGAATAAGCCTAGGGTCACACATACAAATCAGTTTTTTTACACCCTTAGAAAAATGGATTCCTGTTTTCTTAGGGTGCCAATAGTGTCCCCTGAAGTCCAGGATGATTTTTGGAATTTTTGGGACTTAAGTAATTTTTTCTCAAAAAACGCATGCATTAACGCATGGTGCCTATATGTGCCATGCATTAACGTATGCATCTCCCATAGGGTCCCATGTTAAATAAAGTATATGTTTTTGGAAATTACCCCCAAAACGCTGCTAGCAGCGTTTTTGGGCTGCTGCATAAAAACGCACATGCACATGCATTAACGGATCCATTTTTGGGACTTAGAAAATAAAAAGGAACATTTTTTCCTCAAAGACAGTCCTGAAGCAAAAACGGATGGTAAGTGTGACCCTAGCCTAATAATGAAAAAAATGCTGCTACTACAATGTATAGCAGATCAATCATTTCACAGACACACTATGCAGGTACAGCACCTCCCTATAACTTTGAATCTTCATAATTAGGGATGAGCGAGTACCGTAATATTCGTACTCGCTATACTCGTAACGTGTAGGTGCTGGTACTCGGTACTCGTTGCGTGTATAGCGAGTCCTAATACTTTCGCAGTAGATACACTGCGAAAGTAGCCTAAAAGTGATTAAAAGTTGTTAAAAAATAATAAAATTACATACTCACCTGTCTGACGCCTGCACCGGGACCGACAAAGAAGACATCCGATCACCAGACAAGTACCTGTGACTACCAGCCAATCAGATGGCCGGTAGCGATCTGGCCAATCAGATGGTGACACGTCACAACCACGTGATCGCTAGCGGCCACCTGATTGGCCAGATTGCAAGGTCCTAGGTGTACTGTCAGGACCTTGCAATCTGGCCAATCAGGTGGTCGCTAGTGATCACGTGGTTGTGACGTGTCGCCATCTGATTGGCCAGATCGCTACCGGCCATCTGATTGGCTGGTAGCCGCAGGTCCTTGTCCGGTGATTGGATGTCTTCTTTGCCGGTCCCGGTGCAGGCGTCGGACAGGTGAGTATGTAATTTTATTATTTTTAACAACTTTTAATCACTCTTAGGCTACTTTCGCAGTGTATCTATAGATACACTGGGAAAGTTTTAGGACTACTCGCTACTCCCGAGTACACATAAGATACTCTGAAATTAGCGAGTAGCTGAATACCGCTACTATTCGGCGAGTTCCGAATAGTAGCGAGTATACTCGCTCATCCCTATTCATAATAGTATTTAGAGATTGAGAGATTAAGACAACCGTGTTCATTTTTAATATGCTTCATCAATGGAGTAGAACACCATAATCAAATGTAGAACTTTATCTAATCCTATATGTACTGAGCCATGATTTCTGACCTCTTGTCACTAGGTAAAAACAAATCCAGAAATGATGTAGCTTAGTTGGCCCTAATCTTTAATTTTAGCTGTGATAGTCCCTCCAAATTCAATGCACTGGAGAAAATGATGTGATAGCAGCAATGCATTATGGGGAAGTGACAAGGTTGCACCTTACATAATGAACCCACTCTTTGGCTGCTGCAATGTTCAGAAGTGTATGGAATTGATCAGATCAGTTCTTTTTTTGCCATACAAATCACAAATTGTTTGAATTCACAAAGGTCTTTGAATTTCAGGAAATCTGATGCCAAGTCATTCGACAATGGAGTGATCCGCTCATCTATTACACATTTATTGATCCTGCAGTTTTCATTTTCAACAACTTTTTATTCTCGATATTGTAACTTCAATGTAAAGGAGTGTATTATATATGAAGTCATGTCAAGAGCTTTTTCTATATATATCTGTTCTGAATTTATGTATTCATAGGGGACCTGTTCGAAATGTATACATCAGAATCAATGGGCAGTTTATACTACACACTTTCCTAAGGGACACTGATGCTTTGGTTTATAGAAATATGTTTCATTCTTTGGAGATAAAACTGAACAATGAGGGAAAACTATAATAGACAAGGCTGAATGTGAAATATGAACACATATTTAAGCCTGTTATATCTGTCAATTGCTCCTCTATTACATGAAAAATATGTGAACTGGTAAGCTGTCCATACATTGATGTTTAAAGAGAAGAATTAGTCAATAGTGATCCTGATGCTACATCTATGGCTATGATTTCATCAAGTTAGAGCATTGCAAAAGAGGTAAAAGCGTTTAGGATTAGCTAATGTATACCTTTTTTGACTTAAAACACTGTCACTGTACAGGCAGGTTTCAGCATGCATCTGCATAGCACAAATGGTCACTTTCTGCCAGCAACATCACTAAGGCATTGCCAGCAGGAAGAGATTCATGACAGCATCTGCGGTCATCAGCTGACCCTGCACTGTCATTATAAAGCACATCACGGGGACACCGATACTGGCAGAGAATAGTGCGATCCCCACCAATATACAAATGGTTAACAGTGCCCATTGGATCGCTGATCTAATCAGGGCTGTTAGCTACACATATGTCAGATGATCAGATCAGCTGACATATGTGCGGAATGATGCAAGCTCAGCGTGTAGGCTCGCCTCAAAAGGTTGGAGGCAGCCAAGGGCGTACAATAGTGCGCGTAGTCATGAAGGGGTTAAATTACGCTTCCCCTACATTGTGATTGATTTCTGTGACTGACCCAACATAACAGTAATCTTGCGCACTTCCCCTCAGCTGCCCGGGCATGCGCACTGAATCTGGGTGTACATCCCCAGATTCATTTAATTTGTGCACATGCTCTGGGCCTACACATGTATCCTTGGTAGCATGCATGCTAAGCGCATTCCTGTATTATTGCCATACCTGTGCTTCCAATGCTTTGCAAATTATCTCTTCAGGGAGGAAGTAGACAAATGCTAGTGCCACCTATTGAACGTAGCAATCCTAAAAGTCAAAATTGGCTCTTTAACAATTCCTGCAATTTGATTTAGGCTTTATGCCAGATCAGAACCCCTGAAGAGATAATTTGTATATTTCCCATAGAAGCATTGCGGTTCTAAGTCTCCTTACTGCTGGCATGCAGGATTTATCGTCACAAGTAGAAAATCTTTTTCCTTAGACCCTGTCTTAGCCTCTAATACAGCCAGATCAAATCCTACACTTTGCACTGATGATGGACAATCACCCTGAAATGCAGTGTCTGCAGATTGGAGTTTAGATCTGGCACAAATCCTAAATCATATTGCAAGCCTTGGTAAAGAGTCAATCTTGACTTTCAGGATTGCTGCTTCCAATAGGTGACGCTAGAGTTATTATTATTATTATTTATTTATATAGCGCCATTATATTCCATGGCGCTTTACATGCTAAAAAGGGCAGACTAGGACAAGTAACATAGTAACAATACAAGCAACAATAAATGTTGACAGTTCGGTTGTACAGAAACAAGAGGGGAGAAATCCTGTCCACAAAGGCTCACAGTCTACGAGGGGCGGGTGGGGATACAGTGAGAGGAGGAAATTCCAGTCGTGAGGCGGTGTGGTGGACCGGGTCTTATTGCAGGTGGTAGGCTTGGCAGAACAGGTGGGTCTTCAGGTTTCTTTTGAAGGTTCCCAGGGTAGGAGAATGTCTGATGTGTTGGGGCAGTGAGTTCCAGAGTCTGGGTGAAGCACGGGAGAAATCCTGTATGCGGTTGTGCGAAGAGGAGATGAGGGGGGAGTAGAGGAGAAGCTCTTGGGAGGATCGCAGGATGCGTGAGGGTAGGCATGGAGACCATGTCAGAGATGTATGGAGGGGACAGGTTGTGGATGGCTTTGTATGTCATGGTTAATGTTTTAAACCGGGATCTCTGGGAAGTAGGGAGCCAGTGAAGGGCTTGGCAGAGGGGGGAGACAGGGGAGTATTGGGGAGACAGATGGATTAGGCGGGCAGCGGAGTTCAAGATAGATTGGAGAGGTGCAAGGGAGGTATTGGGGAGGCCGGTGAGCAGGAGGTTGCAGTAATCGAGGCGGGAGATGATGAGAGCGTGAATAAGGGTTTTAGCAGTGTTGTGGTCAAGGAAAGTGTGAATCCTATAGATGTTTTTGAGGTGGAGTCGGCAGGAGGTGGCGAGGGCCTGGATGTGGGACTTGAAGGAGAGGGAAGAGTCAAGGATAACCCTGAGGCACTTGGCTTGGGGGACTGGAGAGAGAGAGCAGTCGTTGATGACGATGGATAGGTCAGGTAGTGAGGGGGAGCGTCTTGAGGGGAAGACTATGAACTATGTTTTGTCCATGTTCAGCTTAAGGAAGCGAGCAGAGAAGGATGAGATGGCGGACAGGCAGTGTGGAATTTTGGATAGAAGGGAGGCGATGTCAGGACCAGACAGGTAGATTTGGGTGTCGTCGGCGTAGAGGTGATATTGGAGGTCATGGGACTCAATGAGTTGCCCTAGGCAGAGAGTGTAGATTGAGAACAGTAATTGTCCAAGAACCGAGCCCTGGGGGACCCCGACAGATAGGGGGTAGGACGAGGAGGATGTGTGGGAGTGGGTGACGCTGAAGGTGCGGTCCGTTAAGTATGAGGAGATCTAAGAGAGGGCAAGGTCCGTGATGGCAAGAGATTCCAGGATCTGTAGTAGAAGGGAGTGGTCAACAGTGTCGAAGGCGGCTGACAGGTCGAGGAGGAGGAGAACAGAGTAGTGCCGCTTGCTTTTGGCAGTCAGTAGGTCATTTGTGACTTTGGTCAGGGCTGTTTCAGAGGAGTGGAGGGGTCGGAAGCCAGATTGCAGGCGGTCAAAGAGGGAGCAGGAGGAGAGGTGAGAGGACAGCTCAGAGTGGACATGCTGTTCAAGTAGTTTAGAGGCGAAAGGGAGGAGAGATATAGGGCGGTAGTTGGAGATAGTTGTGGGATCGAGGGAGGGTTTTTTGAGGATGGGTGTGATCAAGGCGTGTTTGAAGGCTGGGTGGAAGGTGCCGGTGGTGAGTGATAGGTTGAAAAGATGAGTTAGGGCTGGGATGATAACGGAGGTGAGGTTGGGAATGAGGTGGGATGGGAGTGGGTCGTGGGCGCTGGTGGTGAGGTGTGATTTTGACAGGAGGGAGGAGAGCTGGTCTTCAGTTATAGGGGGAAGCAGTTGATTGAAGTAGAGGGCAGTATAGGTGAAAGGGGAGGCTGTGGGGACAGTGGATCAAAGCTGTCTCTGATTCTGTCAATCTTTTCTTTGAAGAAAGAGGCAAAGTCTTCTGCAGAGATAAGGGGAGAGGGAGAGGGAGCAGGCGGGCGGAGTAAGGAATTGAAGGTTTTGAAAAGTTGCTTGGGATTGTAGGACAGGGAGGATATTAGAGATAAGAAGAAGGTTTGTTTGGCGGTGGCAAGTGCAGTCTTGAAGGCGATGAGGGACTGTTTGAACAGCGTAAAATGCTCAGTGGAACCTGATTTTTTCCATCGCCTCTCGGCGACCCTGGATGCCGTCTCAGGTCTTTAGTGAGGGTGGTGTGCCAGGGTTGCCTATTAGTGCGTGGAGCGTGGTGTGTGAGGGGGGCGGCTAAGTCGAGTGCCTTGGTTAATGTGGTGTTGTAGAGGGTGGTGGCAGTGTCTGTGTCACGTATAGATGTTATGTTGGTGAGAGGGAGAAGGGATTCTGAGAGTGAGTGTAGATCAATGTGTTTTAGGTTTCTGCGGGGATGATCAAGTTTGCGGAGAGGAGGTGATGTAGTAGGGGAGGTGAGGGAGCAGAAGGTCAGCAGATTGTGGTCAAAGAAGGTAATATTGTTGCGCCACTCTGTAATTGTCATCTGAAGCAGGTTATTTGAATGGGAACCTCACCTATGCTTGTTGTGCTGTCTGCACAACAAGAATTAGTGCATTGATGTTTATCTCCCTGTGTCCTAGGCTAATGAGCGGCTGTGGATGGTGAAGATTTTGCTGCGTCCTTAATCCCAGCACCTCACATGTGAGTCGTCACGTGGTGGGTCCGTGGGCGTGTTCAGGACGTCATCCAAGGTCCTATTGCTAAGAGCCTGGGCGCGCCATGAAAGGGGGTGGGGCTAAATCGCGTCATGCCGTTAGCCCCGCCCCTTTTCATGACGCGGCCAGGCTCTTAGCAAGGAGAGAGGGGCGTGCATAATTACAAGGGAGCAGCAGACAGGCACGCCTATTGAGACTATTATAGAAACAGAGAACTCACACAGGACAAAGTAATATAACCTTTTCTCTACTTTACAAAATCGATTTTTTCTGCAAAAGGGATGGCTAGAAATGATAAGAGGGGGTGCAGGGACAGGTCTAAAGATGTGGGGGGGTCAGTTTGTGGGGTTAGGTTCCCTTTAATATGAACTCTTCCAGAAATATGTTATACTAGTATGTCATATATCATGGTCCTCTTGTTTGGTAGGGGCTCAGTGGAAAAGCCCTCATCTTTTTTAAGAGATAATGGTGATTTAATTCAGCCTTCATCTGCCTCTTACAGCTTTAAGGTCTACCCCAGTAGTTAACCTGTTTATTGCTGCTATCAATCTTTGATAGAGGAAATTGCAATGTGCAGATGGAGAGGCATGCTTTCTAAACGCTCTTCACCCCTATATGACGTAAGCAGGTACCAATGGATTACATTGAAAACTGTGGGGCTGCCGGTGGTTATATTACTGCTATGGATCAGTCCATGGTTGTCATTCATAGGAAACCATGATAATTTTTACATACAGCAATACTATGATATTGATGTACAGTATATTGTACAAGAGATAAGTAGATTACAAATCAAGTCCCTTAAGAGGACTACAAAATGCACTAAAAAAAAAATTAAATAATAAAAAAAAATTTTAATCACCCACCAACCTCTCTTACAAATAAAGAAATCAAGAAAAATTACACACATTTGGTATTTCAATGTCCATAAAAGTGTAATCTATCGAAACAAAATTATTTTATTTGAACGTTAACTGTGGAAATGAGAAAAAAGTTAAAACGAAAGAATTACATTTTTTCGTCTGCTGCAAGACAGCAAAAATATGCAATAAAAAGCAAATTATAACAATGTATCTACCATAGAATGTCAGTTTAGAACACAAAAGACAAGCATTCTTGTAGCCTGAAAGAACAAAAAGTGAAAATACGACACAATCAAAAATGTTTTTAACGATTTTCCAAATTAATTTAGATTGCATGGTGGCTCAGTGGTTAGCATTGCAGCGCTGAGGTGCCGGGTTCAAAATACTCAACAAAAAAGTGTGAAACAACTGAAAATATGTCTTATATTCTAGGTTCTTCAAAGTAGCCACCTTTTGCTTTGATTACTGCTTTCCACACTCTTGGCATTCTCTTAATGAGCTTCAAGAGGTAGTCACCGGAAATGGTTTTCACTTCACAGGTGTGCCCTGTCAGGTTTAATAAGTGGGATTTCTTGCCTTATAAATGGGGTTGGGACCATCAGTTGTGTTGTGCAGACGTCTGGTGGATACACAGCTGATAGTCCTACTGAATAGACTGTTAGAATTTGTATTATGGCAAGAAATAAGCAGCTATATAAAGAAAAACCAGTGGCCATCATTACTTTAAGAAATGAAGGTCAGTCAGTCAGAAAAGTTGGGAAAACTTTGAAAGTGTCTCAAGTGCGACGCCCGCGGTCCTGACTTATCAGCAGCGGGAACTGCGTGCAGCTGCACACTGGACCAGAGGGCATATTAGCCCCCCAGTCCTGTGTGCTGACCCGGTCCGCGGCTGTCTGGGTCATCCCGGACAGCCCCGAATCATGCCGCAGTGTGAAGCCGGCCATCCATAGCTGTTCTTTTATTTTCACACCATAACTGCTTTGTTCAGAATTAAAACAAATTATTTTAACAAATAAAGAAACACTGAAACAAACCTTACATTTGTGTATGACTTTATATATTAGTTTGATATTTAATATTTGGACTCCTAGTTAAGAGAAATGGCTTATCACTTGCAGTATAATTAGGGTTAGTGTCAAGTTATTAGTTTTTACCTTTTTATTAATGTCTGTATCAATATTTATTTCTTGTTTCATGTTATTTTGTGTTTTATTTTTAGCCTGAGTTCTGCATGCTCAGAAAAGCTTAAGTGGGGAGCATTTTATCTATCTATATTTTTAGATTTAATATAGATCTGTGCCATGACAACTGTCTTAGCCAGAGAAGTGCTAATTATGGTTATTTTTGAAGCTATAACTGGAAGAGGTCTCATAAAACCTGGGATCAATGCAACCATTGCCTCTCTACATATGTGACTCATTTTTATTCCAACTTTACTTATTTTCTATGCACCCACGATTATAGACCATCATACACTGTCTAGAATATTGCCCTGAATTTGTAGAGGCAGTTATTAAAAGGAACCTTTCAGACATTATTACATGTGGAAATAGTTATATCACTATATCAGCTTCTCTTCAAATAAAAATATATATATTTTTAGAGATCAGATATGCCCTAATCTAGTACTAAATGCAAATCTGGATGGAAATGCACAGAGGGTTTGTCAGTGCACTTCAAGACACAGTGTCAGTTTATTGACATGCCCCTGTGAACCTCCAGATAAGTGTACATATGACTTCTACACTTTCTTTTTCATGACAGGCACATCCAAACTAAATTAAAAGGGTATAAAAGTTCTATTTTTGCAATACATACTTTAAAATATTTTATTAATATTCATTTAGTTAGTTCAAAAAATCTAATATTCATTGAAGGCATTCATTTGATAATGGTTTACTGACTGTCATGCTGCTTAAAGGAAATCTGTCAACATTTTTTGGCACAAATCCTAAGTCCACAAGGAGAATAGCTATTCCCCCAGACCTCGTCTTAGCCTCTCATTCAGCCAGATCAGAATTTCCACACACTGCACTGATCAGGGGCAATCACCGCGAAGTGCAGCATCTACAGTTTGGGGTTCTGATGTGGCACAAATCCTGTCATATTAAAAGGTTTGGTCTGTAGCAGTAAGGTTCCGGACACCACCATGAATCAATCAAGCGCAGGCGTACACTTCAGTAACGCTGGGAATCCTGGGAATTAGGAGTTTGCGGTGCACCCTCAGAGCAGCATAGATAACTTCCATACACAGTAGAAAATGAAGGAGTTGCATTCACTAGAACTCATCCAAAATTCTTTATTCCATTGTATCATAAAAAACAGTGGCATTACAGCGCTATGCAATGCAGGGGGGCGGGGAGGTGGTGCAGGAGGCACTGGACCAGCCAACATCTTTTTGTCATGTTGGGGGAAGGTGGGGTGCCCAGAAGTAGGATGGAGCTGGGCGTAGGGAGTCAGGGGAGCCTGCTCTGGCCCTGATACTAGGGTCCCTGACTCGTCCTGTACTCGGAGGTACCTCTGAAGGTGAGTAGGTATGAGCCCCCAGCCTAAGACCCTAAAACTCCTAAGAAGCCCTAGGAATAAGGTCTCTACCTCTACCCACGGACCATAAAACCCAGCAACTTCCAATGGGAAAACCAGCAGCAGCTTGAGATCACAACTGCACTCCATGGTCACAGAATAGCAGTGAACTGAATCAGCGACAGCAGGTGAGGTGAGCTGACCCACTTATGGCCAAGGAGTGGGGAGCAACCAGCCCAGGCATGCCCCTCTGCTCACCTAAGCATGAGTCATATTTATCACACACCTGTACTCTCAGCTCCCGCTCAGTAGGTTCTTCTCTCCACACTGAGAGCAGGGAAAAAAAAGGCTTCATTTAAACCACAGCAGCAGCACTTCCATACAGCAAGGCAGTCAATGCGTGACACTCCTTAAGTACAGGTGAGTGGGAAACATCATTAAAAACACAATTGTATTCAAACAATCACACAGAATTGTAAAGAGACAAAGTTTACAACACAGTTTAAGTATCCAATGTTGACAAGAAAGGGAGAAAAAAAGGACATAGGCTAATCGATATTCTTCTAGGATTGACAATCTACAAAATAATAGCTACCGTAAATCCAATCTATCATTAATGCCACAAACCCCCAGAGCTCTCATTTGTAGAATCATCAGTATTCACATGTGAGGAGTTTTTTTGTGTAAATCTTTCCCCTGGGGAGAGGGTAAAACCCTCTCTAACCCAGCAAAAGTAAGTGTCTCGGGGTTACCCGCATGACACTCCCGTATAGATTTTATAGGATTGCTACGTTTATTAGGTGGCACTAGAGTACATCTACTTCCTCACTGAAGTGACAATTTGTGTAATTTGTAATGTTAAACATGAAGAATTCAGCAATGTGTATATTATCACAAAGTGTGTTGTTTAAAACTAATCTTACAGATTTCCTTTAAAGATTTATTGTGTATTAATTTATTAGAGAAAGTCTTGTGATGAATGGCCATAACACAATGTAATTGGAGAAGACACCCCATTTTCCCATGTATACCTACTCACATACTTTCAAAAAATGAAATACAATAACAGTTTATTTCCTCACTTCAGCTCCAGTGCTTCTACTATGCTTTTTGACTGAATAAACCTTCATTCTGGTTTGAATGTTACAATGAAAATGACCAACTTGTATAAAAAAGATCCACCCAACACTTCTGGGTAGAATATTAGGCCGGCTTCACACTTGCGGACGCCTCCGCAGCGTCTTGCGGACGGCGAACACAAGCTGAGCGCAAGCACCGCCCATCCCTATGTTTATCATGGGGACACACGGTAATGCGCTCCGCTGTGGATTGCCGTGCGCACCCAAACACATCCGTGTGTGATTTGTAAGCATGCGGATGCTTGCTTACAAATCACACATTCTCGTCCGCACCCTGAACGCGACAAGTCAGTGTCTGCGTTCGGCTTGCGCTTCCCCGCCGCAATACGCAGCGGCGGAGAGCGCAAGTGTGAAGCCACCTTTACTCAACTAAAACAAGGTGTAATTTGGTAAAGTTTTCTAAGGATAGGATTAGCCACCAAAAATGGTAGAAAGAAGAAATTAGTGTCAATTAGGGCTTTTTCCTAAAAAAATATCATTATTCAGGCTGATATAAATGTAAGGAAAATTAATATTAGGATTTATCACCCAAAACCACAATGTAAACGGTTAAGTTGAAGACTAATATATTATAGAGATAACCACTAAGCAGAAAAATAATGGGAAAAGAATAAAAAAGAAAGTTCTTTTATCATAGGTACAGTATAACACCTACATTTCTGCAAAGTTGAGAAAAATACTGTATATAATATATATAAAGGATTCCAGATGAAAAAGGGACAATAGATAATATAAAAAATACCATTGTAAAGAGCAGTATAGAGCAAAAGCTAAACGATATAGTAAAGATTACATACTAAAAATTACGTGGTTAAATAGTTTGTAAACAATGTCAAAAAAGGAGGGATATAAAAAAACAGGTAAGATCTTATCACTGAATACTGAATATGCTTGAACCATGCCTGTTTTTTATATTCCCCATTGACATTGTTTGAATATTACAATCTATTTAACATCATGTCATTTTATCTATCATTTTATCATATTATCTATTGTCTCTTTTTCATCTGGAATCCTTTGTATGTATTATATATATTTTTCTCTACTTAGCAGAAATGTAGTTATTATATCTATGACAAAAGAACTTTCTTTTCTTTAAATGTGTTATTTTTCTGCTTAGTGGTTACTTCTATAATATATTAGTCTTCAACTTAACCTTTTACATTATGATTTTGGATGATAAATCTTAATATTAATTTTCATTAGATTTATATCAGCCTGAAAAATTATATTTTTCAATAAGCCCCTGTTTGACACACATTTCTCCTTTCTTCCATTTTTGGTGGCTAATCCTACCCTTAGGCTGGCTTCATACCACGATTTTGTCAGGTTCTGTCCGGGGTTTTGCATGATGCATCGGACAGAACCTGACAGCCCCGGACAAAACAGTACCGGAGGACAAATATGCCCTCCAATCCTGTTTTCTGCCGGAATCCTCCCTGCGTGCGGCTGCCACTGTCCAAGTGCTGAAATTTCAGCAGCAGAGCTCTCCAGGTGCTGAAATTACAGGCGGACGCTCTTTTAGCTACGCTGTCCAGGTGCTGGATGAGCACGACTTAGATTTCAAAGCTGTCGCTCATTTAGATCCCAGCGTCTGGGAACCGGTCCCATTTTTTGACGGATCCGGGGCAATCCAGCGCACATAGACTCCCATGTTATGGGGTGCTGGATCCAGGAGGATCCGATTTTGACCGATTTTTGGCCAGGACACAAAAAATGCTGCAAGCTCCGATGTTGTGTCCGGGGCAAAAAAAAATAAATCTGCCAGATCCTCCCGGACAGCACAAAATCGGATGGCAAATCTCTGCCATCTGGCCCCATAGGGATACAATAGGGGCAAAATCAGATCCTGGGCTGTCCGGTTCACACCGGAGAGCCCCGAATCCAAAAAATCATGGTGTGAAGCCGGCCTTAGAAAACTTTACCAAATTACACCCTGTTTCAATTGAGTAATATTCTACCCAGAAGTGTTTGGTGGATCTTTTTATATAAGTTGGTCATTTTCATTGTAAGGGCCGCTTTACACACACCAACTTCTGGTTGCAGTGAAATCATGGACACATTGTTATATTTGTACACAGCCACAAAATGGAGCAATGTGTCCATGATTTCACTGCAACCAGAGAACTGTTCAGAAGTTGGTCACAGATATCTGTGTGTAAAGTGGCCTTTAGTCTGTGAGATTTCCCACTATGCACAATTCTGTATTTCATATTGTCTTCAGATTTTAATGAGATGAAATAAAGAATCATACTTTTAACTATTGGACTTTTGGCTGGATCGCTGGAGAAATCTTTATTCGTTTATTTTTTTAAATAAAATATGTATTCCTTTGTGAGTTTTTAAACTTTACCTTTACTATTGGGGGTGACTCCCCTCTATTATTAATCCTTGGACTTCATACCAGTTGAAAATTTACAGTTGACATCAAGTCCATTAATCATTATCATAACGGCTGCTGCACCAGGGCAATCTGGAAGAGCGAGGCAAAGCGCCAGAATTGGCACATCTAATGGATGATAGCTGTGTGGTGTTATTTTTAGGCTGAGAAGTGCCAAATAACAATGGACCTTCCCACCTTGGTAATAGAAGTCCGCAGCTGTCAGCTTTACCCTGGCTGGTTATCAAAAATAAAATTCAGTCATTTATTTATTTAAGACATGGGGTCTCCTTTATTTGTGTTAAAGAGCCAAGATAAAGCTAACAGCTGGGAACTGCTGTTATCAGGGTTGGAAGAAACATGGATATTAGCGGTACTTCACACACAACGATCTCGCTAGCGATATTGCTGCAACGTCACAGGTTTTGTGATGTAACAGTGACCTCGCCAGTGATCTCGCTTTGTGTGACACGCAGCAGCGATCAGGCCCCCGCTGTGAGATCGCTGATCATTACAAACCGTTCCGGATCATATTTTGGTCGTCGCGCTCCTGCTGGGCAGCATGCATCACTGTGTTTGCTAGGGATAAAAACCAACGATCTCAATACTACGCCCAAAAGTGACAGGGTCCCAACAACTGCCGTATCATTGCTGCGTCGCTGGTGAGATCTGACTGTTTGACATCTCACCAGCGACCACGTAGCGATGCACAAGCGATCCCGGCCAGGCCATGGTCTGATCACAGGAATGTTTCAGCGTGTAAAAGGACCCTTAGATACTGGCCAATTCCTAGTCAAATTACAGCCAATAGCTGCTGCTTTAGCTTTGGCTGGTTAGCAAAATAAGGGGAACACGACTTCATTTTTTTAACATGAGGGAGGGAGGGAGGAGATATCAGTGACACGTTAGGAAACAGCTCTTAAATGAATGGGAACAGTAAAAACATGTATTTTCATTTTCCAAGTTCTACAGCTCACACCAGAGGCTAGGCTCAATACTGTGTGCAGTGTAGAGCCACTGCTCTAATGAGAGTTTTAGTAAATACCTGGCAAATTTGAACTCCTGTTCTTTACTGTTCCTATTCATGTATGCACTGTTTTCTAACATCTCAATGATTTCCATGCCCTCCCTAGCCCTTCAGTAAAAATACAACTGTTTGACCTCCAAACTTGTCTGAAAAGTCCATGTTTGAGACATGAACAGTAGGTGTCTGGTACAAACGCCAATCTTTAGGGTACCGTTACATGTCGCAACATTGCGTGCAATTTCACTGGCAATTTGCTGGTTGCAGTGAAATCATGGACACATTGTTCTACTTTGTTGCCCTGTACAAAAAGAACAATGTGTCCATGATTTCACTGCAACCAGCAAATTGCCAGTGAAATTGCATGGAATGTTGCATCGTGTAACGGTCCCTTTGAAGTTCGGATTTGCTCATCATTACTAGCTATTAAGAATGCAATAATGATGATGAAATAATAAAGACACAATTTTTCTATAAGCCTGCATTAAACATGTCACACATACCGTAATTACAACCTTCTCCGGATTTTTTAGGCTATGTGCACACTACGTCGGCTTTGTGCCGGTGGGCGGCTGGGCGGACCCGACAGGAAGCTCCGGAGCCGTCCACCGGCTTCCTGTCGGGTCCGTGCTGCGGGAGATGGGCGGGTGTGCGGCGGGTGCACAGCGGGTTAGCGCCGGCGGTTCTTCAGCGGCTGGAAGCAGCACATGATTCTGCTTGCAGCCGCTGCAGAACCGGCCGGATTATAGAACATGCTCATTCTTTGCTAACCTGCTGGGAACCCAGCGGGTTAGCAACGGATGAGCATGTGGAAACCGCCGGTGTGTGCACACCGGGGGTCGGTTTCCATAGGTTTATATGTTAACCCAAAAGCCGCTTTTGGATTAACATAAATTTACATAAACCTCATGGAAACCGACCGGCGGTTTCCGCGGCTAAACCTGCACAAACCCGGCCAGTGTGCACATAGCCTAAAAGTAGAGCCAATCAGCAATGTGAGCATCATATTCAATTTCAGCACCAAAAAATTAGTTGAATTCAAGTTTTTTCACTGATCCAATTTGGCTGTAGAACAGGGGTATCAGTTCTAAATTATCATGTTAAATATATGAATAATCTTTCCAAAGATTTTGTAAGTAATATTTATAGAACTATTACAGGATTCTAGACAGGAATGCTTTACTGTAAGAACAATAAGACTCTGGAGCCCTCTAGAATCCCACACTGTGATAGTTAATTCTTTGAACATGTTAAGAAAGGTCTGGGTGTCCTTCACCCCTTAGTGACCACCAATACGACTTAAAACTGACCTGATACGTAAATGAATACCATTCACAGATGGGTAGAAATGTAGCATCTGACTGCTGTACGTTATAGCTGACTCCCTGCTGCCTCAGTCACAATCAGTTTTGGAACCGACCCTGGTCGTTTAACTCCATACATGCTGCTGTCAATAGCTGACTACAGGATCTAGATAGTTAAATGAGTATGGTGGGGGGCTCCCTATTTAACCCCATTGACCCCCTGAGATCATAATTGTACGGTCCTGATGGTTGCCATGACAATTCATCTTAGAGTCTGCCAGATATAGTAACTTTTTCAGATGTTAGCAACATTTAGGTGGTAAAAGTAACATTGTTATTTCCTGTCATGTCACTTTGCAGGAATTCCTGAAAAGCAGCTTAACGCCTTCATGACCTTGGAATTTTTCATTTTTCATTTTTGTTTTTTGCTCCCCTGCTTCCAAGAGCCATAACTTTTTTATTTTTCTGCCAAAATATAGACATATGGGGCTTGTTTTTTGCGGGACGAGTTGTATTTTCATATGCAATAATTTATTTTACCATATAATGTACAGGGAAATTGCAAACAAATTGTAAATGCAGTGAAATTGCAAAAAAAGTGCAATAACACGTTTGTTTTTTGGGTATTTTAGTCGCCATATTCACTATATGGTAAAAGCGACATGACGGAGTGATGCCTCGGGTCGTTATGAGTTCGTAGACATCCAGCATGTCTACCTTTACTGGTATCTAGGTGGTGAAAAAAAATTCAGAAGCTTGAAAAAAAAAAACTGACTTTTTGCGCCATGTTCTCCCCACCGCACCGTGTTTTCAGCTGTGGTGCGGGTTTCTGGACTTCCACATCTCTGCAGCTTGTTATTTCATGCTGCAGACTCGGGAGTGGTCACCATTGGCTGCATGCAGGGAGAAGTGGTCCTGCACCCACCGCAGATTACAGTACAATACAGAGCAGGTGCGGTCTCACTGTGTTCACCCGTGGGTTCCCACAGATCCAAAGGAGTTGCATCAAGATGCAGTGCCTCCGTATTGTGAGCACATACCCTAAGGGGAAAACAATAATATTACAAGTTTTGGGTATTAGCTGCTTGGAGAGAGAGCTGGAGATTTATTCTACCATAAATGAAGTAGGGAAGGAATCTCTTCTGATATGGTACAATTGCCACCCACTGAATTAACACTGTAGAATTATACTGTAGGTTTGATTCATTGGCACTCATGTATGTTAATCACATTAACATTCAGTAAAGAAAGTATGCTAAGTAAATATTTGAGAAATCTTTCAATTTTTCTTAATAGATATAGAAAAGTGATTATAATTTGCCTCTGTAACTAACTTGATGACCTTGAATTGAGTTGGCTATATTATAGCTCTTGAAATAGTTAATCTGAGTTGCAATTCAAACACATATAAATATTGCTGAAGGGCTAAAAGGAAGATTTCAATTTTCTCGCCTCTGTTTTCTGAATTTATTAGCAGAATAGAGATTCTATTCATCATTCCTTTACTATTATTTTATTCTGCAATTTAGCACACAGATCATAACCTCGAGACAACAGTTTCTTGTTCTGATTCTGGCATACAATCAATTCTCTTTTAACTTACACACTAAGGTTTATTTAAAAAGAAGCTAGTTAAAAGGGAACCTATCAGATCTGCTGTGCCCTCCAACTAAGCACCATTCACATGTAAATTCCAAAATCCCTGCCAAACCAGCCCTGTAGCTTGCCCCTTAGACTAGTCAAAGCCCTGATTAGCAAAGAAACTGCTCTTTTTTTATATTTATTTTTTTTAATAAACAATGATTTTAGTACATAACAATAGACAAGGCTGGATATAAAGAGAATTTAGTCATAAAGGTGTGAATGCTGCTGGGCTGAAGGGCATAGGGCACCTGACAGGTTTCCTTTAATTACATTTTTCTATTTATTTTCTTTTCTATGATTCTATTTAAATTTTTTTAATAAGCTTGAGAACAAACAGATAACTCAAACACATGAGAGCATGTAAACATAAAACTGATATCATTTCTAGTTGAATTCAAGTCCAGGACTAGAGATCAGTGAACACCTGAGTATTCGAATTAGGTTCGGTTCTCTGAATGCGGGGTGTTCACTGGAATTTTAGCGGAACCTTCCGAACCCCATTGAAATCAATGGCAGGCAAAATGAAACACATTAAAAAAAACTTAAAAAAAACTTTCAAAGGTGTCTAATAGCTGCCAAACACAGCTCAAATCACACTTAAACACATACACACACAGATAATCTTACCAGTCTCTGGCTACTTGCTTGCTTCCGGGTCTACTCTCCCTCTCATTTACTTCTGGCCCTGCCCATTAAGGTTCATGAATATTCACTTCATCAACTGGCAACAGCCAATTACAGACGCTCATGCTCGGTCAGAGCGTCTGCGATTGACTGTTGCCATCAGACTGCATTTTCACAATCTGGATGGTGTCTGTGCTTGGTTGTCAGAATCGTATATTCTGGCACACTCATAGGCCAGGGTCACATCCGCGTTTTTTTTTTTAAATCCTGATCCGGTTTGGAGCTTTCAAAAAGCTCCAAACCGGACCAGGAAACGCTCCTGATAGGAGCCTATGCAAAACACCGGATGGCTTCACAAGCCATCCGATGGCCGTATCCGGCACTGCTGCCTGCGTTTTAAATCATGCAGGCAGCAGTTTTCGCAGCGTTTCTGGGACCGCACTGCGGTAACCGGATGGCTCAGGATGTGTAATCCTGAGCCATCCGGTAACTGCAGAGTTTGCGGATCCCGGCTATTGCCGGGATCAGCAAACCTAGTAAAGAGTTAAATTGATTACTAAAGTACTGTTTGAGGTCTGTAGGGGGGCTTAGACCCCCCTACAGACCGGCCGCCCACTTCGGTGGCCTTCTAGTACAATATCCCCGCTGGCACGGGCTCCTCCGAGCCCGTGCAAGTCCCCACACCCCCAGCCCCCCGAATTACTATACAGGGGTGCCTGCACCCCTCTGGTATACTTATTCCTGTATGGGGGGAAAATGATATATTAAAGTCATGGTTAAAGTACATATTTACGTGTATCCTGCTCCAATGTTGTGAATAATCCATGGGCGGGGCTGTTTGCGGCAGCCTCCGCCCCCTCATTTCTCATGGCCGCCCCCTCTGTGCCTCAGCCATTGATGTGACGCCGGACGCGTCATGAAAGGGGCGGGGTGAACCCGTCACACCGTGCGCCCCGCCCCTTTCATGACGCGTCCGGCGTCACATCAATGGCTGAGGCACAGAGGGGGCGGCCATGAGAAATGAGGGGGCGGAGGCTGCCGCAAACAGCCCCGCCCATGGATTATTCACAACATTGGAGCAGGATACACGTAAATATGTACTTTAACCATGACTTTAATATATCATTTTCCCCCCATACAGGAATAAGTATACCAGAGGGGTGCAGGCACCCCTGTATAGTAATTCGGGGGGCTGGGGGTGTGGGGACTTGCACGGGCTCGGAGGAGCCCGTGCCAGCGGGGATATTGTACTAGAAGGCCACCGAAGTGGGCGGCCGGTCTGTAGGGGGGTCTAAGCCCCCCTACAGACCTCAAACAGTACTTTAGTAATCAATTTAACTCTTTACTAGGTTTGCTGATCCCGGCAATAGCCGGGATCCGCAAACTCTGCAGTTACCGGATGGCTCAGGATTACACATCCTGAGCCATCCGGTTACCGCAGTGCGGTATTCACCACACATTTTTGTAAAAAAATGTGTGTGCCCGGCATTGCGTTCACCGCATCCGGATCCGGATGCGGTGAATGCAATTCATGTTTGCAATGTGACCCTACCCATTCACTAGAACTAATAGAAATATAGTGCGGAGTCTTGAATAAGTTCGCAAAAATTATATTTATTGATTGTAGCCTTCTTTAACAGACAAGAGAATCAATATACAACGTTTCGGCTGCAATAGCCTTGTTCACGGATTCTTTTCATAATGGCCATATAATAAAACAAACAAAAACCATCATCAGAGACATAATAAACTCATAAAGGGAGATGGTTATACAGCAATCACAGCTTATTCTAACATCCAAACAAAACAATATGAAATCATCAATGAATATAGTGAACATAAACCAACAGTTTATAGTGATAATGATGTGTCTCATATCTATTACAGATGAGTATCATTAGAAGACTCGTCTTATATGATTTACCTCTAAATGGTTAATTGCACAATATGGAGGCAGGAAGAAAATGAATCAGGTTTCTTATCGTGGTCATAATGGCTGAAGAGGAGATTAACAAAAATCAAATAATGAGAAATACTAGGTTTTAGCATGTATAGGACAGTGCATAAGGAATACTAAGTCAGATATAAATAAACCAACCTTATGGGTAAGTGTTATTACATATATCAAGTAACCAGTGTGCCACATTAAGAATAGATTATGTATGAGCACAATAGGCTCTTAAGTGTTCATAACATGGACAAAAGCCATGTATCTAAGATATAAGTGACACTTACTCAATGTCCTAATACGGCTGTGGAGAGGTCCGTCCTGGACCTAAATTAGTTAATCCATACACCACGATCTGAACCTGAATCAAAATAATCAGTTACTATAATAAAACACATGTAAGTGCTCAATGGCATCTATACTTGAAGACCGCCGTGAACCCGATTACATTACCTTAATAATGAAGTGTGGAGCGCTCGGTGAGCTGTGCGGTGCGGAGCGGTGGGCGCCGCCATCTTTATATCATGTGACCTAATTGCGTGTGACGCGGACGCGTGCGTGCGCATTCGCAATGTGAATGGAGGCGGGCGTCCGGACAGAGCCGGAGATTCCCGACCTCAGGCGAGGTTGGGAGTGATGTCAGGGCCCTGGACAGAACCAGGAAGCCAAGGGACAATGCATTAGATGGTTCCAGAAATACGGCGAAGCCCATGTAATTTTTTTTCTGCAAAATCAATAAAACAATCCTAAAAAAGGGACTGCATCTTTATTAACCCCTCGCCCATGGTCCAGGGGTTAATAAAGATGCAGTCCCTTTTATTTACATTGTTTTATGGATTTGTCAGAAAAAAATTTCACGTGGGCTTCGCCGTATTTCTGGAACCAGCAGGATTCAGCAGGCAGCGACGGGCTGCCCCCAACCCCCAGGTGCCTATTTGTACCTGGCCGGACACAAGAATATAGGGGAGCCCTTTTTTTTAATTATTTCATGAATTTCATGAAATAATAAAAATAAAATGCGTGGGGCTCCGCGCAATTTCTATGTCTAGCCAGGTACAGCTAAGCAGCTGGGGGCTGGAATCCGCAGCGCAGGGAGGCCCAAGCTTTCTGGGCACCCCCCGCTGCAAATTGCAGCCCGCAGCCGCCCCAGAAGATGGTGCATTCATTGAAGCGCCATCCTCTGGCGCTGAACCCCGCTCTTCCAGCGACCCTGTTGGCGGTGGCACGCTGGGTAATAAAGGGGTTAATACCAGCTTTGTTATACAAGCTGGTATTAAGCCCCAGATTCTTAATGTCAGGCCACGTTTGACCCGGCCACTAAGAATCTCCAATAAAGGGTTAAAAAAACACAACACAGAGACATTTTTTTATTAGAAATAAAAAAAAAAAGCCATTAGGGACTCCATCTTTAATTAAAAAAATCCTCTTCCGTCCGACGTAGTCCAAAACGCGATGTCCTCTCTGCTACATCCCCTGTGCATAGATATAGATATCTATGCACAGGGAATGAGCAGACTGAGAACAATCGCAGCTCTGCTACATCATCTCTGTGAGCAAGAGGGCTCTAGGACCCTGGAGCTGCGGCAGCCTGCACAGAGCAGACAGCCGGACTCAGCTTGCAAAGTAACAGCAGTTACTTTGCGAGTTTCCCTGCGATTACTTGCACAGTAATGAGACCAATGCAAGTCAATGGCAATCCTAGTTTTGTCAGAGTCTCTGACAAAACTAGGATTGTCATTGATTTGCATTGGACTCGTTGCTGTGCGAGTAATCGATGGGAAACTCGTAGAGTACCGAGTCCTGCGAGTCCCTTACTACTCGCCGAGTAACGAGTCCTAGCGAGTAGATTCGCCCATAAGAAGCTGCAATTCCTGGTTCTTTACACGGCTCTTCCATTTGCCGTGTAGCAGTCGCAAACTGGGTAATAAGAGGTTAATGCCAGCTTTGTATTACCAGCTGGCATTAAGCCCAAAATTCTTAAAGGGAACCTGACCTCTACAAATGACCCCCAGCCTGTTTTAACCTGTCCCTGCACCATTGTGTGGCTCTCCTTGCCGCCTGTGTGTTAATTATGCACGCCCACATGGGCGTGCTATAGAGCAGAGACTGTGCTTGTGCTGCAAGGGGGTGGTACAGGCGATATGATGAAAATCGCGTCATATCGCCTGTACCGCCCCCTTGCAGGACAAGTAATGTCTCTGCTGTATAGCATGCCCATATGGGCGTGCATAATTAACACGCCAGCCCCAGGGAGAGCCAAACAAGCCCGCCTTTTGCGGCTTCTCATATAATGAGAAGCTGCAGAATAAGAGGTGAATAAACTACTTTTATAAACTTTCACATAGCGCTTTAAGGACAGAAAGGGATAGTTACTAATGGATTACTATGGTGCAGGGACAGGTTAAAACAGGCTGGGCGGTCATTTATAGAGGTCAGGTTCCCTTTAATATTGAGCCAATGTTAGACCCAGCCATTAAGAATTTCAAGTAAATAGTAAAGAAGACACAACACAGAAAATATTTTATTAGAAATTAAACCACAAACATGTATCTGTACTCCATCTTTATTACTCCCTCATACCTATCCTCGATCCTCTGCAACATCTTCTTGATTGGAGGCTGAGTGAATAACACAGTGTCCTGTTACCGCAGCCTTCAAACATTAAATGAATGAGCCGCAAGCTCATCCGGGCATTCAGTAATTGGTGACTTGCTGATGTCACTGTTCAGGTAACCATGGTGGCCGCTACCTGTAGCGGGTATCATGGTTACCTGAGCTGTCCTTGGGGGACCTCAGGAGTCACCACTTACTGGAGATAGCGGCTCATTCATTCAATGTTTGGAGGCTGCAATGACAGTATTCTGTATTTTTCAGCGCAGTCTCCAATCAAGAAGACGTCTCAGAGGATTGAGGATGGGTATGAGGGAGTAATAAATATAGAGTCCAGATATATGTTTGTGGTTTTATTTCTAATGAAATGTTTTCTATCTGTGTTGTGTCTTGTTTAACCCCTTCACCACCTAGCCTGTTTTGACCTTACTGACCTGACCATTTTTTGCAATTTTGACCAGTTATCCCTTTATGAGGTAATAACTCCGGAATGCTTCAATTGATCCTTGCGATTCTTAGAATATTTTTTGTGAAATATTGGGCTTCATAGCAGTGGTAAATTTAGGTCAATAATTTTTGAGTTTATTTGTGAAAAAAATCAGAAATTTGGTTACAATTTTGAAAACTGCGCAATTTTCAAAATTTTGATTTTTTTTTTATTCTGTTAAACCAGAGAGTTATGTGACACAAAATAGTTAATAAATAACATTTCTCTCATGTCTACTTGACATCAGAACAATTTTGAAAAAGCAAACTGTTTTTTGTTAGGAAGTTATAAGGGTTCAAAGTTCATCAGTAATTTCTCATTTTTCCAGCAAAATTTACATTTATTTTACAGACCACATCACATTTGAAGTCACTTTGAGGCACATTGAGCCATATAAATGAAAAAGTACTTTTTATTTACAAACATTTTACCCTCAATTTTTTTCATTTTCACATGAGTAACAGGATAAAATGGAACCTAAAATTTGTAGGCCATTTTCTCCTGAGTACACCGATACCTCATATGTGGTAATAAACCACTGTTTGGGCGCATGGCAGGGCTCGGAAGGGAAGGAGCGCCATTTGACTTGCTGAATGGAAAATTAACTGCAATCATTAGCGGACACCATGTCGCGTGTGGAGAGCCCCTGTGTGTCTAAACATTGGAACTTCCCCACAAGTGACCCCATTTTGGAAACAAGACCCCCCAAGAAACTCATCTAGATGCATAGTGAGCACTTTGAACCCCCAGGTGCTTCACAAATGTATCCATAAAAATAAAAAAGTACATTTTTTTTCACAAAAGGTTTCATTTTTTTTATTTTTACGACCCCCAAGGAACTTATCTAGACGTATAGTGAGCACTTTGAACCCCCAGGTGCTTTACACATTGATCCATAAAATGAAAAAGTACTGTTTTTCACAAAAAATTTCTTTTAACCTCAATTGTTTCATTTTCACATGGGCAACAGGCAACAGGAAACAATAGATCCTAAAATCTGTTGGGCAATTTCTCCTGCGTACACCGATACCTCAAATGTGGTGGAAAACCACTGTTCAGGTGCTTTGCAGGGCTCTGAAGGGAGGGACTGATATTTTGGAACAAAGATTTTGATGCCATCTGTGGGTGTCATGTACAGTTTGAATAGCCCCTGATGTACCTAAACAGTGGAAACCCCCCACAAGTGACAACATGTTGAGTTCACTGCCACTGGGAGCCCTGGTTACTCAGCAAGTGATATCACCATTCCGTTGTGGCACTCTCTGACTGCTGCGGATGACATGAATCACTGAGTCCCTGTGGTCAGTGTGATTGCAGACTCTGCAGGGAGGGGATGCTTTTTCTCTCCCTGCACACTCTGGATGAAGGATAATGGAGGATTATGTGAAAGTAATAAAGATGGAGTTGAGATATGTTTGCTTTTTTTGTTCTAATAAAATTATTTTACTGTGAGTGTTGTGTATTGTTTACTATTTGCTAGAAATTCCTAATGGTCAGGTCTAGCATTGGCCCAACATTATGAATCTCGGGCTTTGTGCCAGCAGCCAATACAAAGCTGACATTAACCCCTTTATTACCCAGTTTGCCACCAGCACTAGGGCAACTGGAAGAGTTGGGGTACAGCACCAGAAAATGGCGCCTCTAATGAATGCGCTATTTTCTGGGGTGGCTGTGGGTTGCAATTTGCAGCGTAGGGGGCCCAGAATGTTTGGGTGTCTACAAGCTGAGGATTCCAGCCCCCCAGCTGCCAAGTTGTACCTGGCTGGCAACCAAAAATACGGTGCAGCTCCATGTTGTTTTTTTATTTGTAGAATTGTAGAAATAATTTAAAAAAAATGATGTGGGACTGGGCCATATTTTTTGTTGCCAGCCTAATACAACTTGTCAGCTACGGACTGCCACCCACCCCAGCTGCCTCGTTGTACTTAGCTACAACCAAAAATACAGGGAAGCCGACATCATTTTTTTATATAGAAATAATTTGAAAAAAAAAACATGTGGAGCTTTGCTGTATTTTTGGTCGCCAGCCAGGTATAACTAGGCAGCTGGGGGTTGGAATCCCCAGCATGGCGTGACCCTAGTGTTCTGGGCCCCCCTTGCTGCGAATTGCAGTCGGCAGCCACCCCAGAAAAAGGATCATTCATTGGAGCACCATTTTCTGGTTCTCTATGCAGACTCTTCCACTTGACCTGGTGCCGGTGGCAAACTGGGTAATCAGGAGGATAATGCCAGCTGTTGGCGCTAAGCCTGAGATTCCTAATGTCCGGTCAATATTAGACCAGATCATTAGGCATCTCTAATAAATAGTAAAAAAAAATACACCACTCAGAGAAAAATCTTTTTATTAGAAAAAAAAAACACAAATACAAATTCAGACTCCATCTTTATTACTTCACCATACGCTCCAACATAGTCAAAAATGATGGTCCCTTGACGTCCGATCACCTCTGCTACATTCAGAGACTGCAACAAGGGATCAGGTGTCCTCTTGTTGTAGTCTCGGGGTCATGGTGATTGTGCACTGTATGGCAGATCATTGCCATACAGTGAACAATCCGTGTGACCACACAGGGTGCTGCAAGGGATCAAATGTCCTTTTGTTGTAGTTTTTGTGATCATAGTGATGGTGCACTTTATGGCAATGTTCTGCCATACAGTGCACAATCACCACAACCACAGAGACTACAATAAGGGAGCAAGCATTCTCTTGTTGTAATCTCTGCGGTCATAGTGATGGTGAACTGTATGGCTATGATCTGCCATATAATGCACAATCATTGTGATCCCAGAGACTGCAGAAAGGGATCAAGCGTCCTTTTGTTGTAGTCCCTGCGGTCATAGTGATGGTGCACTGTATGGCAATGATCTGCCATACAGTGCACTATCACTGTGACTGCAGAGACTACAACAAGATAATGCTTGCTCCCTAGTTGAAGTCTCTGGGGTCACGGTGAATGTGCACTGTATGGCAGATCATTGCCATACAGTGCACCATCACTATGACCGCAGAGACTACAACAAGAGGATGCTTGCTCCCTTGTTGTAGTCTCTGGGGTTATGGTGATTGTGCACTGTATTGCAGATCATTGCCATAAAGTACACCATCACTATGACCGCTGTAATATGATTACTGGTGCCATAAGTGATGGGAGTTATGTGTCAGACAGGTTATTGAACTCCGTGAGCTGAGTCACCACATCCCTTCTTCTGAGGGTGTGGTCAGAGAAGTTAAATGATCACCTCTGTTTTTTTTCTGTGGTGTGAGTTTGGAGTGTGCAGAGCACAGTGTGAAGCTCTAAGCAGGAGAGCTTATCCTACCCTGTTGGACTGAGACTCCATTTGTTTCCTTTTGCTGGTCAAGCAGTTGATGTTTTATTTATTGTCATTTGGTTTATGACTGTAATAAACCCAATATTTACCTGGCAAGGCTTCCTGTGTTTACCTGGAATGGCAGCCGTGTGAGTGGATCTATCACAATTGATGGAGAATGCGGGCATAGACCCTCAGGAAGCACCTGTCTTCGCTACAACCGACCTGCACATCTTGGGTTAAAGCAGCCATGAGTCTGAAAACACCACCAGTCAGCATGGAGGACCTGATTAAGCACCTGGTGCAGCAGCAGCATGAGCAGCTCACACAACAGGAGATTAATAAACTCCTGATTCAGCAAATACAGCAGCATCGGGAGCAGCAGCAGTAACTCCTGACTGAGGTACTCCATGCAAGGGCAGCTGCCCCATCCCCAGGTCCGAATGATGACTCCAGCATCCGGAAAGCGGTAAGGCATACAGTGCAAAAGATGACTCCAGGGGATGATGTGGAAGCCTTCCTGATGGTATTTGAGAAGGTCACAGAGTGAGAGAAACTGCCACCGGGACAGTGGACGGAGGTGTTGGCGCCATATTTAACAAGAAAGCCCCAAAAAGCTTATTGTAACCTGGCCTTACAGGACGCTAGGGAGTATGGGAAGCTAAAGACTGAGATTTTAACACACCTGGGCATTAGTATGACTGTTAAAGCTCAGAGGGACCATCAGTGGCCTATCATGGCAACAAACCCACCGATCCCAGATGCTTGACTTGCTGTATCTCATGCAAAAAAGGTTGCATCCAGAATCCTCCACTACAGCGCAAATGATGGAGTGAGTGGAAATGGACAGATTTATGCATGCCCTCCTGAAGCCAGTACAAACCTGGATTGCTCAGGGAGACCCCCAGAATGCTGATGACCAGGTGGGACTGGTGAAGAGGTACCAGGAGGTAGAGAGTACCTGGGGAAACCACAGGACTTGCCGGCTACATATTGGGGATACAAACAGTGTCTGACACCCAAAGGATGGGTAGTAGGGCCACAGTTGTAGGGAGCCCAAGGCCCCAAGGGGCAACTGGAGGCGTAACAAAAACCCCAGCCAGTCAAATAATCTGTTGGAGGTGTCAATGCCCTGGTCATGCAGCCGCCAAGTATTCCCTAACCACTGAGCGCATGGACTGCAGCATGGTTAGGCGCTTCTCATATTATACCTATCCAGTCTGCAGCATTGACAGTGAACCCAGAGAGGGCCTGCAAGCATGTCTTGTGGAGGTGAATGGGGCTCAAGTGACGGGACTATTGGACTCCGGAAGTTTGGTGACCCTGGTGAGGGCCACACTTCCCCATCGACTGATACTAGGTAAAATGGTGGGCGTCCACTGTATTCATGGAGATGTCAAGAAGTACCCCGTTGCTATTGTAACCATAAAAACAAACTGTAGGACTGAGTCACATGAAGTCGAGGCGGTGAAAGATTTATTGCACCCGGAGATAATCGGGTGGGACTTTACTCTCTTTTGGAACTTGTGGTAAAAGGGAGTGGTACCCAAGGGTTCTTGTGAAGGACAGTTAGATCACAAAGAGACCCTGCCGCCGCAGGAAGCAGATGAGTTTCCCCTGGGTGTGTTGCAAGGTGATGAGGAAGAGCCATAGCCCCATGAAGTTGAATTTCCGGAGTTGACGATGTCCTGCAGGACCTTTGGGACTGCTCAAATAAGGGACTTAACACTGAAAGGGGCATTTGAAAATGTGCATAAATGGGGTTGCCCAGGAGCCAGGGGCTGACACCAGATTGTCTCACTTTGCAGTAAATTGGGAGTTGCTATATCCGGTTACCCAGGTGAGAGGTGAGGCAATGGAACGGCTGTTAGTTCCAGGGCCCTATAGACGCAAAGTATTAGATATGGCCCACTCTCAAGTCCTGGGTGGTCACCTAGAGGTAGATAAGACCCAGGAGTGGATCCTTCAGAGCTTCCATTGGCCTGGATGCCATGGGGAGATTGTAAACTATTGTAAGTTGTGTCCCACCTGTCAGTTGACTGCTCCCGTTGCTCACTTCCAAACTCCGCTAGTGTCATTACCAATTATAGAGGTGCCATTTAATCAAACCGCTATGGATCTGGTGGGCCCTTGATCAAGTCTGAAAGAGGCCACCAACACATCTTTGTAGTCCTGGACTATGCGACTTGGTACTCTGAGCCACTGCCTCTGCGAAATTCGTCTGCTAAAAACATATCCCGAGAATTGGTGCACATCTTCTCTAGAACGTGACTTTCGAAAGATATCCTAACAGATCAAGGAAACCCCTTTATGTCCAAGATTATGAGGGAACTGAGTAAGGCACTACTGATCACCCAACTGAAAACCTCAATGTACTATCCTGCAGACAGATGACCTCGTGGAGAGATTCAACAAAACATTGAAGTCCATGCTGAAGAAGGTGGTCGAGAAAGACGGCTGAGACTGGGGTAGTCTCCTTCCATATCTGCTATTACAATATGTGCCATTTTTCACATCAGAGCATTTTTGTGGGACATATATCCCTTCCCTTTATTCTCTTCCTGGCTCTGTGCTGACTACTACACAATCTCATCAGTCTCACCTTCATGTCTTTTATCTCAGTTCAGTAATGTGCACAATATTGCAATGAACTGTATGTTCTTTTAATATTTCAACATTACGATCATGTCTATGTTAGTTCAATGAAGATATTTGACATTGTTATTTATACTAGCCCTCTTTTTTTTATTCGTTCATCGGTTATCATTTTCTGAATAGCCTGTGTTTATTTGCGCGGCTCTTGTTCTGTGATTTACTGCTGTTTGTTTCTTTCTATGTGTATCAAAATGTTTTTATGACCTTGGTCTGTATTTGTGTTTATTCAGACAACACAGATGTTTTATTATCACTGATATACAGGCAAGCTCAATGGCAACAAAGTCGACTACATTGACAAAGACCGCATATATACAGTTTTTACCTTACCTTCTCCATCAGATGTTCCAGGTTTAGTTGATGGGGCACTCATTGTTGTATGTTCCCTTATGTTTTGTCCAGTGCAAGTGGTCCAATAGTCTGGGCAGCAGTCTACATGTCCCATCGGTGCTTGGTCACAAAATGTGTCACAGTAGCATGTTGCATTTTTCCCAATATATAACAGGTTGCAGTCATCATTTCTACTGTCACAGCAGCCATTAGTTTGGCAGTAACTGTCTATTTCCAATGATCTCTTTGCTCTGCTATTCTTTAGCATCATATTCTCTTCTGCAGAGTAGAGGTTAACCATGAAACGTCTTTTAGAAAAAACTTCTCCAAAATAAAATGTGATTAGGAAAAATAAGCAGATATTATACATGTGGCCCATCCTGACAAAGAAGCAGCGGCTCACCATCTGAACTGGAATATTCATGGAGAGTAACATACTATCCTATTGAATGTGAACTTTGTTAGGTTATTTTGATTAACAATTAACTAGCGTTATCAAGTGATTAGCTCCAAAATGTGAAAAGGCTATTAAAAAGTGCAAACACCATTTATATGGCATAATAGCTGCAGTCCTACAGACTTTGAACTTCTACAATACTATGAAATACATTGTCAACTGTAGATCATTCATAAGACTTGCATATCTGTGCTCACATTTTTTTCTATCTATTGATTTGTACTGAATGGATGAAAATCTTTGCTGTATTTAATTCTTTTCTGCTTGCCTCAAATTAGCGTGTAACGTCTTCCAGATTTGTATCCATTGAACAGAAGATTTTCACTAATCGGAATACTCATTATGAGTAGAGATGACTGAACCAATTTGGGATGAATTTTCTGAAAACTTCAGATTTGCCATAATCTGAAATTTTTTACATTTATTTTGCACAAATCCAGTTGGTATTTGGCAAACTGACATTTTTCTGGAATCTTTCATGGCGTAACAAGAGTTAAAACAATAAAAAATTATAATCAACTGTCCTAGGCCAAGCACTTATGTGTCCATCTGTCAGAGTGACTCTTCAGGTGTTAGATTTTCTTCTTTTGGTCTTCAAACATAGGCTCTATCAAGCGTATTAGGCTTCCCGTGGTCATGTGGGGTATGAACCCATAACAAAATGTATGTCATTGATTGACTTCATTCCCCATCTAACCGTATGACACAAAGTCAGTGCCAGAAGATTCAAAGTGTGAAAACTGGATGGAGCAAGTGGAAGACTGGCCAGGCAGCTGGGGTGGCAGGGTCGATGTGGTGAGCTACATATAAGTTTGTACTGTTATTTACTTTTTCCCATGCCACTATATACAATCAGGGTTGGACTGGCCCACAATGAGATCGGTAGATCCTCCGGTGGGCCCCAGGTCCCGGTGGCTCTGCCCCCTCCACCCCGCCCACTTCCCCCATTCCCCATAATGCAGAGAGGGCATGATGGTCCCATCGAGCTTACTGCTAATCATATCGGCGTGCATAGCACGCTGATATGAATAGCTTCTCTATCTCTGAGCAGGACAGCAGGGAGAACAATCTCCCTGCTGTACCCGCTGCCTCCTATGTGCATGGCAGCACAGTGACGCTGCTGGCGCGTGTGCGGGAGGTCAGAGTCTAAGGGCGATGACATCATCACCCCGGGACTTTGCTTCCTATGTGTTGTCTGCAGCTCTGCGTGGAATGGATTCTCCAGGGCTGCACACTGAAGGATCCATCAGTGAGGTCAGTACAGTGTTTGTTTTTTTTATGCACAGAGGTCGGGATGAGAACATATAAGGGGATCAGGATGGAGACATATAGGAGCCCAGGATGGGGACATATAGGGTCCAGGATTGGGACATATAAGGGATCCAAGATGGGGACATATAAGGGGCCCAGGATGTGGAAATAAAGGGGCCAAGGAAGGGGACATATTAAATGGCCCAGGATGGGGACATATAAGGGACCAAGGATGGGGACACATAAGAGCCCGGGATGGGGACATATAAAGGGCCCAGGATGGGGACATATAACGACACAGGATTGGGACATATAGGGACTCAGGATGAGGATATATAGGGGCCCAGGATAGGGACATATAGGGCCCAGGACAGGGGACATACATACCAGAAAGTGGCCCAGGATGGAGGACATATATATGCCAAGATGGGGGGACACATATACCAGTATAAGGGACATATATACCAGGAAGGATCCAGGAAGGGGACATATATATCAGGATGGGGACAAAGATACCACGATGGTCCATGTATTTACTAGGGTGGTGACATATAAACCTAATTAGGAACATATATATATATATATAGATAGATAGATAGATAGATAGATAGATAGATAGATAGATAAATAGATAGATAGCAAGAAAAAAACTGCACAGCACTCACAGACTAATGTGAACTGGTGTTAGCAAGGAAGCAGGGTCAAATAATTTAATAAAAAATTCTTGCAGCACACAGCTACTACCAATGATGTACAAGTGCTATAAGCTATATGTATATGAGGAAAAAGTTAAAAACTTACGTTTTTTTCAAAAAACTCAAAAATTCTAATATTTTTTTTTTTGCAATTTTTGCAATTTGCACCCTCATTAACCTACAGGTGATCGAGGGTCTAGATGGTGTCTGCCCACTGAGAAGTGGGGGTGGACAAGGAAGACAGGGATGTCAGCGATATGACTCATCAGACCTGAAGTCACTTTGTCGCAGTTGATGAGCAAGCAGACATTGGCCAATGTATGTACCAAGAACTTCAGAAATAAAAAATAAGAATTTTTGAGTTTTTTTAAATAAACGTATGGTAAGTTTTTAACTTTTTCCTCATATACATATAGCTTACAGCACTTGTACATCATTGGTAGTAGCTGTGTGCTGCAAGAATTTTTTATTAAATTATATAGATAGATATATATATGTATATATATTCCAGGAAAAGGGACATATATGCCATGACATGCCCAGGATGGGGGACATACCATATTTTTCGCTTTTTAAAACGCACCGGATTATAAAATGCACCCCAAATTTGTTGAAGGAAAAGAGAAAATGGGGTCCGTCTTATAATGCCAGTGACTGTCTTGCAAATCACATATATGTCCCTCATGCTGGTATGTATATATATCCCCCATCCTGGTGCGTAACCCCCTTATCCTGGTACATGGGCCCTCATCCTGGGATATAGTTCCCACATCCTCAATATGGCCCCCTATATCTGGATATGGCCCCCTTATATTAAATATATTCCCCTTGTGCTGCCACATAGCTCCCTGCGATTGCACATAGACCACCTGTGATGGCACAGAGTCCCAATGTGATGGCACATAGTCCCAATATAATGTCACATGTTCCCTGTGATGGCACATAGTCCCCTGTGATGGCACATAGTCCCCTGTGAAGGCACATAGTCCCCTGTGAAGGCACATAGCCCCAATGTGATGGCACATAGTCCCAATATAATGTCACATGTTCCCTGTGATGGCACATAGTCCCCTGTGATGGCACATAGTCCCCTGTGATGGCACATAGTCCCCTGTGAAGGCACATAGTCCCCTGTGAAGGCACATAGCCCCAATGTGATGGCACATATTCCCAATATAATGTCACATGTTCCCTGTGATGGCACATAGTCCCCTGTGATGGCACATGTTCCCTGTGATGGCACATACTCCCAATATAATGGCACATAGTCCAAATATGATGTCACATGTCTCAATGTGATGGCACATAGTCCCAATGTGATGGCACACAGTCATTTGCTCCCTGCTTGCTGCACTTCCTGAGTCCTCCTACGTCCCTGGGGAAGCCAGTCATGTGATCGGCACAGCAGAGTGACAGCATCACTGCAGGACCTGATCACATGACAGGATGCCCAAGAGACGCAGGAGAAAAGAAAAAAAGAAAGGGGGGCGCAATGTGAAGATCTATCTAAGGTAGTGGGTTTTAGTGGGCAATCTTCCACCCTCACCTGGAAGTGTTGTGCGCCCTCACACAACAGCGGTGTAATGCTCCGGCGTCCTCCACCCTTGCTGTCGGAGGTCACCAGCTGCTGCTAAACTGGCTCCACCGGCGGGGAACGCCACGTGACAAAGCACACGTCACCAGGGGTCCTGCACTGCTTCTCTAGTTTCCCAGCAACAACAAGTGCTCTTGACACGATTTGTTTAGCCTTCCTCCACTCCTCGCTCTCTCTGCTGCTCCTGCTGTTTTTCCCTCCAGGGGAAACCAATCGATACTAGAAAATAAACAGTCTGTTTAGGAGCGCTGGGAAAGAAAGATAATGGGGGATTATTGACACAAATCCTTTATTACATTATACACCTGATGAAGACGGCTACCTGACCGTTGAAACTCGTTGTGTGTTCAGGGAGCAATAAAGGACAGCGCCGGATAGGTAAGTTCAAAGTGTTTGTTATTTTAATGTTGGCAGCAGCATGGGAGGCCATATCCAGAATGGGGGGATGTGACTGCAGGCACATGTTATATGTGCCGCTCCCCTGTCCACGTCTGAACGCGGTTTCAGCACCGAGGTTATGGACAGCAGGTGTAGTGTATATTACTTGAGCATAATGAGCGGAGGCACGTGACCTTCTGATGCTTCCTGCAGCTTGCAGCCAGCCTCCTCCAATCCCCGGACACCGCTCTAGAGCTGATCCCCTACAGTATAGAACAGTAGATTTGGATTATAAGATGCATCTCCCCACTTTCCCCCAAACTTTGGGGGAACAAAAGTGCTTCTTATAATCCAAAAAATATGGTATACACCAGGGACATACAATATATACTAGGATGGGGTACAGTATTTACCAGGATGGGGACATATATATTAGGATGGGGACATATATACCAGAATGGGGGACATATATACCAGGATAGAGGCATATAGACCAGGATGGGGACATATAAACCAGTAAGGGCCCCTTTACACGCCACCACTGAAAGGAAGCAACTGCCTGGCATTGGGGATATTTATGCCTGTTGCCATGAAATTGCTACAAAATGGCGGCGTGTAAATGGGGAAATTCCTTCCTGTGTCCTGCAGTTGACTCAGATACCTGTTGCTGAGCCGTGCTCAAAAACCGAAGGCAACACAAAGGCACAATTGCCATGGTAGTGGCGTCTAAACGGGGCACAGGCATGGAAGTTGCGTCGCTTAGTGAACTCTCAGGGCATGCCACAGCGTCATGGATACCACGCCCCATCAGCGATCATTGGTGGGGGCTACTGTGTTACGATTGGCTGTCCCTGTGTAATGAGGTGTGCAATTCAGACTGTATCATAGAAATGGATATGGAAATGAACTGTGCACAGTCCGCTGCTGCCCCCTTGTGGACAAGTGCTGAATTGACTGCAGAGAAAAAAACATTGATTACTGATCCCCTCCCACAACAGCCTTGTGCTCAGGAGCAGAAAGGGCGGGAAGTCAGTCTAGGTCCAGAGCTGAGACAGAGAAGATCTGCCTGTGGATGTCTGTTGAAAGTGGACTATTTTGCTACACCTTGCCGGAAAAATCACCCCGCAGAGGCCCCTGTGACTGATCCTGGGCCACTGGACATTGGTGCTGTGTATCTGGCCGCTCTGCAAAACCTTGCCCACCGAGCACCCAGAGTGCATGTGCAGGGGCCGTGACCGACATAAGGGAGCCATTTGGCTGTTGTGATCTCCCTCCTGCTCGGTGTGCCCTGAGACTGGGAGAGACATTAAAAGAAAAGTTCTGTTACCTGCGGAAGGAGACCACAGAAGAAGACTGAGGAGTTCCCCAGGCCTGCTATGTGGGAGCGACATCTTCTTCTGTGATAAACTGGTACGTGATTTTAGGGAAAGTTAGGGAAAGATACCTTCATTGTTGTGTTTTTTTTCTTGCTGCGTACCCGGAAGAAGTGAAGATCCAGAGACTCTCACATATACAAGTGCGCATATAGTTCGGTTGACTGTGATATAAATATGTTTTACAGTAAAGACATGTTACTACCGGTTAAATCTGAGTATGGGGATTCTGTTGAGAAAGATCATACACACACACCCGCGGCCTTACCACCGGTCGCTTCATCTGGCGTAGTCGGCAGGATGTGTGATCAACAGAATCTCCTCCCGGTAGTAACTTATAACCAGACTTATACTACGGCATGCAGGTCCATATCCGGTGCCAGCAGTCCGAGCAGTGACACGGAAGAATTGAAGCAGATAGTAGCAGAGTTGGAGAGACAGATACTACAGCTACAGCTCATGCTAGACCAACAGGCGGACAGGCAAGCGAGACAGCAACCCAGCCGGCCTATGGGAAGGTGCTGGACATGCGGCGACCCCCGCCATAGGGCAAACCGTTGTCCGCATCCTCCACCCGTGGTCCGATATACTAGAACCAGCAAGCCATGCCCCACAACAGCAGCCACCTTTAAACTAGACGCCCCCGCCAAAGCGGCTCGCTCGGCAGGGGAGATCAGGGAAAAGGGTGTGAAGAGACAGAGCCAGACCGATAAGCAAGTGCTGGCCACTCGGGTCCAGGGGACGGTGAAGTGGTTTAATGTCCGCGATGGTATGGCTTCATCAACAGGAATGACACAAAGGATGACGTGTTTGTACATCAGACTGCCATAAAGCGTAACAATCCTCGTAAGTGCCTCCGCAGCGTTGGTGATGGGGAGGTGGTACAGTTTGATGTTGTGAAGGGAGAGAGGGGTACAGAGGCCGCCGACGTCACTGGTCCTGGGGGTGTTCCCATTCAAGGAAGCAGATTTGCCCCCAACCGGCGTCGCTACCGCCGGCGATCCTACTCTCCCCGGGTAGAAAATGTGACTGAGTTTATTGGAGATATTGTGAGCCCTGAACAAGGGAGCGAAGGTGAACGGGGGGATGACGGTTTCCCCCAACAGAGGTCCCTACTCCGCCGGAGATCAATCCCTGTGATATCAACGGCCATCACTGCCTTGGAGCCGATGGTTGTTGACAGGGACTGTCAACCTTTAAGTGGGGGGGTATGTAATGACGTGTGCAATTCAGACTGTATCATAGAAATGGATATGGAAATGAACTGTGCACAGTCCGCTGCTGCCCCCTTGTGGACAAGTGCTGAATTGACTGCAGAGAAAAAAACATTGATTACTGATCCCCTCCCACAACAGCCTTGTGCTCAGGAGCAGAAAGGGCGGGAAGTCAGTCTAGGTCCAGAGCTGAGACAGAGAAGATCTGTCTGTGGATGTCTGTTGAAAGTGGACTATTTTGCTACACCTTGCCGGAAAAATCACCCCGCAGAAGCCCCTGTGACTGATCCTGGGCCACTGGACATTGGTGCTGTGTATCTGGCCGCTCTGCAAAACCTTGCCCGCCGAGCACCCAGAGTGCATGTGCAGGGGCCGTGACCGACATAAGGGAGCCATTTGGCTGTTGTGATCTCCCTCCTGCTCGGTGTGCCCTGAGACTGGGAGAGACATTAAAAGAAAAGTTCTGTTACCTGCGGAAGGAGACCAAAGAAGAAGACTGAGGAGTTCCCCAGGCCTGCTACGTGGGAGCGACATCTTCTTCTGTGATAAACTGGTACGTGATTTTAGGGAAAGTTAGGGAAAGATACCTTCATTGTTGTGTTTTTTTCTTGCTGCGTACCCGGAAGAAGTGAAGATCCAGAGACTCTAATATATACAAGTGCGCATATAGTTCGGTTGACTGTGATATAAATATGTTTTACAGTAAAGACATGTTACTACCGGTTAAATCTGAGTATGGGGATTCTGTTGAGAAAGATCATACACACACACCCGCGGCCTTACCACCGGTCGCTACACCTGCACAGGGCGCCATATTTAAAGAGCTGACCATTCACACTACACAATTGCAATGTTGTCATGTATTAGCCAGCCTTCCTGCGTAGGCTGGCCAATCATGATGCTATTGCGTTGTCCAATCAGCGTATTAGTATCACGGAATACACACCTCTGTCACGCCTATGTACTTGCGGCGCGAAATATGTACACCCATATTCCTTTGTGGTAGCGGCGTGTAAAGCAGGGAAGGTATTCAACAGGAAGTAAGCCGCAGGATCTGTCGGAACTTCCGGGGAACAAAGATACCTTCAGTTGACAACGCAATGGCGGCGTCTATATGTGGCATCAGCGATCGGTATCCATCGTTAAAAACGTGCGCGTGCATGTGCTATGGATACCTGTTGCTAGGCACGGTGGCGGTGTGTAAAGGTACCTTAAGGGGCCCAGGATACAGAACGCTTGCACAGTGATGCCATGATTATGGGGGAGCACAATGGTAGAATGATTATGGGGTGGCACAGTGGTGGCATTATGTGGGAGGCAAAGTGATGATGTTATTCTTGGGGGCAAAGTGGTGGTATTAGATGGGGTGCACAGTGGTGACATTATTATGTGGGGGGCACAGTGGTGACATGATTATTTGTGGTCACAGTGGTGGTATCATGTGGTGGTATTATGTGGGGGGGCACAGTGGTAGTATTATTACGTGGAGCAGTAAGAAGAGTGCTGTATTTGTTTCACACAGCAGGGGCAGTAATAGAGACACATACATCAGCAGCTAATCATTGGAGCATTAGTAGGATGAGGAGTTTGTCCAGTTTTGAAATAGATGGGGACATGGCTGGAAATGTGAGAAGTCAGATGTGTCTTTGTTGTAACGTATCTAGATGGCAGGAGATGTTTTCATGTTGGCCTGTAGACCTAGAATGGGGCAACATAGGGGACCAGAATGGAGGAACATAGGAGCCCAGAATAGAGGAACATAGGGGACCAGGATGGAGGAACATAGGGACCTAAGGCATGATTAAATAATGGGGGCCAGAATGAGGAACATACATATTTGGTTTATGGAGGTAAGGGGAGTTATATTTACTGTAGATGCCAATTAGGGGACATTACTGTTGTAATATAATTTACTTTTGAAACCACTGTTTCCCATGAGGGGAATAAAAGGGAGGTCTTGTTACTGTGCAGGGCGCCACTATGTCGCATTTTATGTCTTTTGATGTAGTGTAGAAATCTTGGGGAAAATGAGGAATGTGCTCTTGAAATGATCAGTTCTAAATAACAGTGTTATTTTCTGCAAGAATGAGTCCTGTCTAGAAGACATGATATTGGTCTGCGACAGATAAAGAAAACTGAAGATGAAGGACTTCACCTAGAGTCATCACTGGTGAGTTTGTGTATTACCTATAGACGCACACTATACACTATATACTGTACAGAGCTCCTGTGTATAATGTCACCACTGATCACTGAATTACCCATATACTGACACTGTATACAGCGCTCCTGTGTATAATGTCACTGGTGATCTCTGCATTACCTGTACACTAAGGGCCATTTCACATCTATGCACCCATCATATTTACCTGCCCTGCGCTGGCGCAAGTGCAAGCGCAGGTGCATTCACAGGCAAGCGCATAGATGCAGAGGCCTTACGCTTGTTCCCGCGTAATGCATGTGCTCTGACTCAGCCCCTCTGTAGACCTGCGCTTTCGGTTTTTTCGGTTTCGCTCCCGTGCGCTCATCATAGAAGGTAATGAAGGTAATGGTGGTGAACATGGGAGCAAGCGCAAGGTCTCTACATCTATGCGCCTATGCACCTGCCTGCGCTTGCCTGTGAATGCACTTGCGCCAGCGCAGGGCATACAAACGCTGGGCACATAGATGTGAAATGGCCCTTACACTATTTACAGCGCTCTTGTGTATAATGACAATGGTGATCACTGTATAACCTGTACTCTGATACTATATATATAAAGAGCTATTGTGTATAATGTCACTGGTGATCACTGTATTGCCTATACACTGATGCTATATACAGAGCTTCTGTGTATAATGTCATTGGTGATCTTTGCATTACCTGTATCCTGACACTTTATACAGAGCTCATGTGTATAATTTCACTTATAATCACTGTATTTCCTGTACACTAACCCAATATACAGAGTTTTTTTTAACATTTTCATTATTTTAGTATTATTTGTCACTATGTGGTGACATTATGTACTCTAGTCAAGATGTGGCAGTATTTGTCCCATTGTAAGTGGTATTATTTGGTCACCATTTGGTGGTAATATATAGTGTTTCAGTATTTATACCTTGTAGGTGGTAGTGTTTGATCACTATGTGGTGGTATTATGTGCTTTGGTCATGGTGTGGTGGTATTTGTGCCTTGTATGTGGTATTATTCAGGCATTATGTGGTGGTAATATGTGATTTGGTCATGGTGGGGTGGTATTTCTACCTTCCATGTGGGTATTATGAGTCTTGGTATAGTGGATTGTGGTCAGTCATTTGTTTTACCTGATATTAATTGTTGAAAAAGTCTTTATTTCTAATAGATATTAAATATTTGGATGTTTAACCCCTCCCTGTCCTGTGACACAGTTTACAGAGGTTCTCCGGGAAAAGCATGTACTCACCTCTTCTAAGGCCACGTTCACATGTTAAGCATTTGGTGAAGTTTTCACCTCTGTATTTGTAAGACAAAACCAGGAGTGGATGAGAAATGTGGAAAACATTATCTCTGATTGCTCATCTCATGGTTTTGTCTTACAAATTCTGAGGTAAAAATCTCACTAAATACTCAACATGTGCACATGGCCTAAGGAAAAGTGATAAGTTATTTATTGGTGGAGGTCCGACTGCTGAATGTGCAACTTGTATCCCCTCAATGTGTCCAAAAAATAGAAAAATATCCAGCATAGAGTCCTGAGATCTAGATCCTTAAAAATTCATTTTATTAGAAAAAAAACATTAAAACACACATTAAAATCATCATCCTTAAAGAGGTTTGATTTGTCCCCATTAGACTGGAGCTCATGTACAGCCCGAACACTAATCCGCTCATTCCCTCAGTGGCTCTGAGTGCTGGGCTTGGCTGTTTCTGGAATCCCAAATGTTGATGAATGGAGCCGCGTTCATATCATCACCGTCCGCTGTATTTTATAAAGGGGAGAAAAGCGCCACATTCTTCTGGCAGTGTGGATCCACTGATCGGATTCCACCAATAAATAAGTTATCATCTTCTGAATCTGTGGATCGCCAATAACTTGTTTTTACCAAGGAATCCCTTTAATGTAAACTACAGTCAATGTACATCGGAGTTATGGTGAGCGCACAGTGATGTGTAGAAGCCGCCAATATAATGGATATAATGGCTAACAGATATTTACATATAGCTAAAGGGTGGGTGGCCCCTGGAATCAATTTCCATGGTGGGCCCACTGCCAACACATGTATAGAAACAGTAAGGGGAAGAGAGGAATTGCTCTCACCTAGGTAAGCCTCTCCTACCTGTCCTAGGCGGAGGAGTTTTCTGATCTCTTGGGACATCGGTGGCTAATATGGGTAGCACTCACACATCACAGACACTGCTTCTTGGCAAACCTCTCCTCACGTTCTTTATTACTCAGCTTGAGATGTTCGACATCCATGGGCTCATGGACTGGAGTTGGAGCGAGAACTGCTTGACTGAGGGGTCGTTGAAATGATGAAGCCAAACGAGGAAGACGCCTCTCCAGAGTCCTCTCCTTAGATTGCTCTTGTAGGCGGAGATCTATGGGATGGCTAGAGAGATGAAGTCATCCAGAGTATTGGGTAGGTCATGAACCACCAATTTGTCTTTAAGCCTGCCAGACAACCCACGTCGGAATAAAGTTGCTGCAACACTGAACACATCACTGAACACATTTATGGAGGGGGAAAGCTTAATGGCTATAACATGAAATGCAGGATTGTCTGTGCAGCTAAGAAATGCATATGTGATAAGTGAACTCAATAAATACTGTACTGGAATAAATGAATTGAGAGACTTAGCTTCATCACTGACGTCACTGCGAAAAGCCCGGTAACTGCGCCAAAGTGCTCTCAAATGTACTTATTTCCCTAAGTGCACACACATATTTTTTGCTTGCACTGGCACATTAAGGAGATGCCAGTCCTTTATAAATATAACCCACGTCGGAAGACACAGATCAAGGGCTCATCAGACCACTGTAACTCAGAAGCCAGAGTACGGAACTGAATGGCATACTGTTCGACAGAGAGAGTACCTTGCTGTAGGTTGAAGAGGGCCTCCATTGATAATGCCACTCGACCAGGTTCATCAAAGATCTTATAATTTTAATTTTACCTTAAACCTCTGGTGGGGACTCTGCCGTCATATGTCCGAGACACTACGGACGTTCTCAGGAGGGTGGATGGGGTCTTTGTGGATCAGGGTACCCTTCTGGTGACGGCGGACGTAGAATCCCTGTATACCAGTATTAGACACCAGGATGGCTTGTCAGCGGTCCGCTTTTTTCTGGGGATGACCGACAGGGATCCCGGTCTGTGTGAGCTTGTGATGGAGCTGCTCCGATTCGTGCAGACCCACAATTTTTTTGTTTTTAAGGATCGGTATTATCTGCAGACCCAGGGCACTGCCATGGGGGCGGCCTGTGCCCCCTCGTACGCCAACCTCTTCCTGGTTTTTTGGGAGAGGGATTTGTTTGGCGGTGAGGGGGTGGGGGCCGTGCCCCATGTGCAGTGCTGGATCAGATATATCGATGATTTACTTTTCTTTTGGACCGGCACGGTGGAGCAGCTGGAGACATTCATGGGGGAGTTGAACACCAATGAGATCAACATCAAACTGACATATACATACAGTCAGTCGACAGTTGACTTCCTGGACATCAGGCTGAGTGTTGATGACAGTGGTTTACTTCAGTCTGATCTCTTTAGGAAATCTACGGCGGTCAACTCCCTCTTGCATGCCTCCTCCTCTCACGACCGAGCGACTATTAGAGCCATCCCTGTCGGTCAGTTCCTGAGGACAAGGAGGATCTGCTCAACAGAAAGCTCTTTTGAGGAGCGGGCCAGGGAATTGAGGACTAGATTTGAGGAGAGAGGGTATAGTAAGAGATCTATCAAGGCTGGATACAACAGGGCCAAAAGCGTCTCTCGCACACAACTGCTGGCCCAGGGTGGGTCTGGAAGATCAGAGAAAAACAAAGTGGATGGAGTGGTTAGATTTATCTCCACATTTAACCAGGACTGGAGAAGGATGAGGTCTATTTTGACTAAACATTGGGCGGTTCTCCATTCAGATAGTGTCCTTCGACACTGCCTACCAGAATACCCCCCCATGACACCCAGACGGTGCAGGAATCTAAATGACTTATTGGTACACAGCCACTATGCCCCTAAGATGCCATTTTTGTTTGGATCCAAGGGACCGCGGAAGGGATGTTTCCCATGCGGTCATTGTGCGGCTTGTGCCAACATAGTGCGGGGACAAACTTTCGAATCGGCTGATAATGCGAAAAGATACACGATCAGAGACTACATTTCCTGCAGTACCACCTATGTGGTCTATTACGCTAGGTGCAGTTGTCCTCGCATCTATGTTGGACTTACATCCCGCGAATTCCGCATTAGAGTCAGGGGAACACTGCCATGACATTTGTGATGCAGCAAAGGCAAAGGATGAGGATGTGGCTGGTTTAAAAACATTACCACGACACTTTAGGGAGCAACATAGTTGCGACCCACGATTCCTTTCATTTCTGGGGATTGATGTTATCCATGGGGGGATTAGGGGGGAGATTTGAGGAAACGACTGGCCCAGTGTGAGACAAAATGGATCATCACACTTGGTTCTCTAGTACCAGCAGGTCTCAATGAGACTGTGAGTTTTACACCATTCCTCTGAGGGCCTATAAAAAAGATGACTAACTTGTTTTTAATTAATTTTTATTCTTTTATATCTTTCTTATAGATTTGTCTATCTTCACCCCTACTCACCTTTCTGGTTGGATGATCCTGTGCCTATGGACTGACGCTGTCACCTTACACCTACTTTGATCTGAACCTATGACTGGCTTGGAAAACTGTTCATATACTTCTTATATATTGTATTTATATGTTGGAGGGGGTTGACTTTACAGGGTGGGATACTACTGTATGTGTAATTTTTCCATCATTTTCCCCCTGTCCTCCTCCTCTTGGAAACTATATTCAGTCACCATTGACCATATTAGGTTCTTCTCCTCATGGTAATACGCTCCTTTTTCCGCCGCCGCTGCTATGGTGACACGTCCCTAGCAGGCGGCGGCTTGTGGATGTGTGCTGGAGCTCCTTGGTTTCCTGGGTAACGCCACGCTTATCCGTGCGTGCTCACACAGGCACGCTAGGCGGATATGTCGTATAGGCGTTCCCGGACGTCGAGTTGAAGCTCCGCCCTCCGCCTGCGTCACTATGAGGAAGTTAGGACGGCGGGCGTGTATAAAACAGACCCGCTGGCACGGATCATTACACTCCCCCCGAAGAAGCAGGCAGTGGTGCTTGCGAAACGGCTGTAGGGATCCTCCCACAGCAGCTCCGGATTTCACCCCTAGGCAGGTAACTGAATCTTGGCACTATACTTTGCACTTTCTCTGGCCCATCTTTACGCCATACATTGATATTTATCTTTCCCTGTAATGGGTGGCAGTTTTCTTTGTGGCCTTGGGATAGGTGCAATACTTTTATGTGCTTTCATTTTTTGGACCTACAATACTGTGTGAATATCCGGGGCTGTGCAATTTTGTCCCCTTTTGATGTTTTTCTGTGTATGTCCAGTATCAAATAAATATACATTTGCATTTGAAATCCTCGTTCTCTTTTTGGTCTGCACAAAGATCTTGCGGAAGTTGTCCAAGGAGTTCTGGAGATTGGATACCATTGGATAATTTCTCTCCAGGAGAGGTTTGAGCCACGTCAGGGCTTCTCCCTCCAGTTGTGAGGCCAGGAATGCCACTTAGGCTATATCTGTGTGGTACTGCTGAGGTAATAACCGGAAATGCAGCTGGCATTGATTAAGAAACCCCCTACATAATTTGGTATCCCCGGTGTACCGTGTGGGTTTGCAGAGACGAGGAGAGGGTCCTGGAGCTGCTGCGACCACTGGCTCAAGCACTGGGACCTGTACAGGTGAAGCGGCTGCCATCTGCATGTTGGTTAAATGCTCAACCACTGACGTCATGTAGTTCAGCATCCACGTCTGGATCTCACATTGATGATCAAGCTCCTGATGAAGATCTGTGAGTTGCATGGCATTCGTGGGCTCAGCCACCTGAAGAGAGCTGAGATGGGTATCCAAGATCTGCATGAAAGTAAGAAATTGATCTTGACTCTGTCTGAGACCAGCTAGCTCTCTCTGAGCAGAGAATCTGGTATCAGCGGGGTCCATGGCCTGGGCAAAATCTGTCACGCCACCACAGGCACAGCTGAATGGTGAACCCACTGGACAATGGGATATACTGTAGAGGCTGATACCAGAATTGAGCCAGACAAGGATGTTAGATAAGTGAACAGGGTTTATTGATAACAATAGGAAGAATCCTGAAGGGAAGTCCACAGTGCCAGAGCACCGGGGTTTCCCTAAGGGAGCAACTAGAAACAGAACCACATAGACAGGGATTGTCCTAGCACAGCCAGAGAGGATCCAATGAACCAAAAAATCTGTGGGTCTGACCCAAAGCGGAACAGGACACTGTAACCAGGGAACCGGAGGAAAGGCGAGGACGGGACTTGAAGTTGCAGGAAGGATCCGGGTTGTTGCCAGGCACCAGTGTGAATGGTACGGGTCTGCGGGTGAGTTAGGCAGGAGTAAGGATCCAGCACTGAAAGCAAGGAGACAATGTGTTAGAAATTCAAAGACACAAAAACACACAAGCGCTTCTTAGGGACCTGAGCTGGCAACTAAACTAGCAATGAAGTAGCCCTTAGGAAGTGAGGGCCTTAAGAACCCACCAGCCTCTCAGCGATTAGCTGAGAGGTGGTGTCAGAAAAAGGGTGTACTGGCCCTATAAATTCACTATGTGCGGCGTGCACAGCCTATGCGCATTCCCCCCGCAACCAGGAAGTGAGAAGGCGGGAGAGATGCGCCTAGGAGCTGCTGTGCCTGGAGAGGACGCCACTGGAGCGCGGGCCCAGTAAGTCTACCCGCAGGCACAGGAGGATTCCAGCGGCCGGACGAGACCTGAAACCCCTTGCACCCCAAGGGGGGGTCCCGCCAGCCGCAGGGTTACATGCATAGTTTATAAATTATAATCAAACCAGATATAAAAAATATTAACCATAACAGCACTTGCCATATTGTTCTGTGGTTTAGTTTACCCTCCATTGCAGTTCATTTATCTGATGAAGGTCTAATCATAGAAACTTTATCATATTTTGACTTGGATTGCCCAACTAATCAAAAACATCACCTTAATGCAATTTGAGTGCCAAGTTTTTTTTTTACTCCCAAAGCACATTTGATTTGCTGCTTATAAATTCAATGCTAAAATTTCCTGGACAAATTCAAGTAAACCCACAAATTCAAGTTTTTTTTTTTAGATTTACAACCTTTACTTATTGGACCTCATTCATTAAACTATCTTACAGTAAAACTATTGCTGTTGCCCTATTCAATTCAAAAAGGAATTGTAGAAGACCTGTGGGTTCACAGGCTTTTTCACACAAACAGGACGGTTAAGCTAGTCAATTTCCTGGAGATCCCACAATATAATAAGCAGTATACATAGTTTGAAGTTAAGGTTGCATAATCCTTCTATATAATCGTCTTATTGTGTCAGTCTCTTGTAACGGAAGTCCAGCGTCGCTGATTGGTCGCGTCCAGCTGGCTGCGACCAATCAGTGACAGGCGCAGTCCAGCCATGAATTGGCATGGGATTTGAACCACACACACCACTGCTACCGTCGGGAGATCAGCAAGCTAGCCCCTGATCTCCCGACAGTAGCTGCGGGTCAACTCCTGCCACATGGAGGTCAGTGGCGACGCAGCTGGGAGATGACCGTTGCTAGCCGGTCATCTCCCGACTGCTCGCAGCAGAAGTACCCCGGCTGGCGCTAGTGATCTCAATCAATGTGACAGGCAGCAGCGACCAGGTCCCCGCTGTGAGTTCACTGATCGTGTCAGAATGGGGGTACCGTTACACTTGGCGATGCTACAGCGATCACTACAACAATACGACCTGGTAGGGACTCCGCAGGTCATCTCCTGCCGCCCGAAGGTCAGCGGTGACACAGCCGGGAAATGACCGGCGCTAGCCGGTCATCTCCTGGCTGCTCGCAGCGGAAGTACCCCGACCGCCATATTGGAACACCCAAGTTATGGGTATTCTGATATGGCGGCCGGGATTCAAATCCCCCGCCAAACCATGTGGGACAACAACCAACGACCTCAATACTACGCCCTAGAGTGACAGGGTCCCAGTGACTGCCATATCGTTGCTGCATCGCTGGTGAGTTCTGACTGTTTGACATCTCACCAGCAATCACGTAGTTATGCTCCAGCCATCCCTATCAGGTCATATCGTTGTCAGGGCCGGTTTGTAGGCAAAGTGGGACCCTGGGCAAAAGGTTAAAGTGGGCCCTAAATACTCACATATTGCATGTCACACTCATACATTTAGGTTACATTTACAAGCTCTGAATTCAGACTGGTGAATGAGTGCAATCTATAATATTCAAGTAATTCAGCGATTGTTTCTGGCCTCTTTATACAGATCATGATGAAGAATGATGGGTGCAGAACAATCACTGGTAGAGCAATCTGTCCTCTACAGTATCTTGTTATCAGCAGCACTTCTGCAGTTTGCAGCGGGCGATGTGCTGTCCAGAGAAAGGGTTTTTGTTCCTCCATAAACATTCAATCACCCGATAATGAGCCGCATTTTTCTCATTTGTTGGGCAACTGCCGACATGTTTACGCCTAGGAACTCTCGTCTGTGCTGCTGGGATATATAAATGTGTGTCACATACACATAACACACAGTATGTGAATCAAACACTATATATTACACGTCTACACCGAGCACACACACATAGACACACACATCCATTCCCATCATTGTTTGTGTCAGGCTGTGGTCACACATAGAAATCCGTTTTTGGAAGTGATTTTCATCACCAATCCGTTTTTTTCTGGGTGCTTTTTGAGCCTCCTGCACTCCTGAACGTTTTTGGAATTTTCATTAAAAAAACGCATGCGCGAACGCATGCGCAAACGCAAGTGCGCATTTGCATACGTTCACGCATGCGTTTCCCATAGGGCCCCATGTTAAAAAAAACGCATGAAAACGCATGCGTTTTTTAACTGATGCCAAAAACGTTACTAGCAACGTTTTTGACTCAAAAACGGACAGGGCAATGTTTGGAGCTCCAGAGAAAAACGGACAGGGTGTTTATTACATCCAATCCGTTTTCTGTCAGTTTTTGGACTTAGAAAAAAAAAATGAGAAAACTGAAGCCAAAAACGGACTGAGGGCTTATGTGAAACCCCAGCCTCACACAGCCCGGCTCCTCCAGGGAGAGTCGCTCTTTCTTATCCTCTGACCAAAAGATGGGGATTGTGAACACAAGACTCCTTATAGTGATTAAAAATTACCTACAAGTGTTTAATGAAATAGGATTTACAAACAGGAGAGACAGTAAGGAGAATGTTTTATAGGATCATCTACTTAAATGTCATCTTTAACAAAATTCTGCTATATTCTTCATATTATAAAAAAAATACATTTGAATGAAGCCCCATCCTGGTGTCTTGTGTTGTTCTGGGGTCATTAGTGGAAATATTGACCTTAAAGGAGTTGTCCAGAATTCTGTAAACATGACTGATTTCTTTCAAAAACAGCCCTCCCTTGTCTACAGGTTGTGTATGATATTGTTTTTCCCTCCGCTTCCTCCAAGAGCCATAACATTTTATTGAAAGACAAAAGAAATATAGGGGCGCACTAGTGCATTACCATTATTACCAAGTGGGAAGATTCAATTAAGTAATCACTAACCTATTCCTGTTGTGCAATCCCCGCTCCACAATGGTGTAGATTTAGAAAGTGGTCGGGGTCTCCTTTCTCCTGATTCAAGTTCTAAGTCTGCAGGTCCTCAAGTCTCTGCGAGCTGCTCCAGCCGTGCTCTTCGATAAGATAGGATATGTGAATTCAATTTGCACGGTCTCGTGCTGAGCGCTCCAAAACAAAGCTGAGGACTCTGCTGACTGGAAGGTCCTTTTAGTGGCGGATGGAGGATTTTCAATAAAAGGACCTTCCAGTCAGCAGAGTCCTCAGCTTTGTTTTGGAGCACTCAGCACGAGACCGTGCAAATTGAATTCACATAACATTTTATTTTTCCTTCCACATCGCCGTACGAGGGCTTATTTTGCGGGATGAGTTGTACTATTGAATGACATCATTCATTCTACCACAAAACGTACTGGAGAATGAGAAAGAAATTCCAAGTGCTTTGAAATTGCAAAAAAAAAAAGTGCAATTCCACAATTTTTGTTTCGTTTTTTTATTCATCATGTTAACTATTGGTAAAAGTGACTTCATAAGTTATTATCTAGGTCAGAATAAGAAATACTGAACATTTTTTTTATTTCAATCATTAAAACCCCCATAATTTGTAAAAAAAAAAATATAAAATAAATTAGCTTATTCGCCATTTTCTAGACCCATGAATGTTTTAATTTTTGAAGATACAGGCTATGTGAGGGTTTACTTTATGTGCCTGAGCTGACATTTTTACTGAACCATTTTGAGTAAGATACGACATTTATCCTTTATTGCATTTTTATAACAACATGCGCAAACGCAAAGTGCGCATTTGCATACGTTCGCGCATGCGTTTCCCATAGGGCCCCATGTTAAAAAAAACGCATGAAAACGCATGCGTTTTTTAACTGATGCCAAAAACGTTGCTAGCAACGTTTTTGACTCAAAAACGGACAGGGCAATGTTTGGAGCTCCAGAGAAAAACGGACAGGGTGTTTATTACATCCAATCCGTTTTCTGTCAGTTTTTGGACTTAGAAAAAAAAAATGAGAAAACTGAAGCCAAAAACGGACTGAGGGCTTATGTGAAACCCCAGCCTCACACAGCCCGGCTCCTCCAGGGAGAGTCGCTCTTTCTTATCCTCTGACCAAAAGATGGGGATTGTGAACACAAGACTCCTTATAGTGATTAAAAATTACCTACAAGTGTTTAATGAAATAGGATTTACAAACAGGAGAGACAGTAAGGAGAATGTTTTATAGGATCATCTACTTAAATGTCATCTTTAACAAAATTCTGCTATATTCTTCATATTATAAAAAAAATACATTTGAATGAAGCCCCATCCTGGTGTCTTGTGTTGTTCTGGGGTCATTAGTGGAAATATTGACCTTAAAGGAGTTGTCCAGAATTCTGTAAACATGACTGATTTCTTTCAAAAACAGCCCTCCCTTGTCTACAGGTTGTGTATGATATTGTTTTTTCCCTCCGCTTCCTCCAAGAGCCATAACATTTTATTTGAAAGACAAAAGAAATATAGGGGCGCACTAGTGCATTACCATTATTACCAAGTGGGAAGATTCAATTAAGTAATCACTAACCTATTCCTGTTGTGCAATCCCCGCACAACAATGGTGTAGATTTAGAAAGTGGTCGGGGTCTCCTTTCTCCTGATTCAAGTTCTAAGTCTGCAGGTCCTCAAGTCTCTGCGAGCTGCTCCAGCCGTGCTCTTCGATAAGATAGGATATGTGAATTCAATTTGCACGGTCTCGTGCTGAGCGCTCCAAAACAAAGCTGAGGACTCTGCTGACTGGAAGGTCCTTTTAGTGGCGGATGGAGGATTTTCAATAAAAGGACCTTCCAGTCAGCAGAGTCCTCAGCTTTGTTTTGGAGCACTCAGCACGAGACCGTGCAAATTGAATTCACATAACATTTTATTTTTCCTTCCACATCGCCGTACGAGGGCTTATTTTGCGGGATGAGTTGTACTATTGAATGACATCATTCATTCTACCACAAAAACGTACTGGAGAATGAGAAAGAAATTCCAAGTGCTTTGAAATTGCAAAAAAAAAAAGTGCAATTCCACAATTTTTGTTTCGTTTTTTTATTCATCATGTTAACTATATGGTAAAAGTGACTTCATAAGTTGATTATCTAGGTCAGAATAAGAAGATACTGAACATTTTTTTTATTTCAATCATTATAAACCCCCATAAATTTGTAAAAAAAAAATAATAAAAGTAAAAATTAGCTTTATTCGCCATTTTCTGAGACCCATGATGTTTTAATTTTTGAAGATACAGGGCTATGTGAGGGTTACTTTATGTGCCCTGACCTGACATTTTTACTGATACCATTTTGAGTAAGATACGACATTTTGATCGCCTTTTATTGCATTGTATTGTAACAACATGCGCAAACGCAAGTGCGCATTTGCATACGTTCGCGCATGCGTTTCCCATAGGGCCCCATGTTAAAAAAAACGCATGAAAACGCATGCGTTTTTTAACTGATGCCAAAAACGTTGCTAGCAACGTTTTTGACTCAAAAACGGACAGGGCAAGGTTTGGAGCTCCAGAGAAAAACAGACAGGGTGTTTATTACATCCAATCCGTTTTCTGTCAGTTTTTGGACTTAGAAAAAAAAAATGAGAAAACTGAAGCCAAAAACGGACTGAGGGCTTATGTGGAACCCCAGCCTCACACAGCCCGGCTCCTCCAGGGAGAGTCGCTCTTTCTTATCCTCTGACCAAAAGATGGGGATTGTGAACACAAGACTCCTTATAGTGATTAAAAATTACCTACAAGTGTTTAATGAAATAGGATTTACAAACAGGAGAGACAGTAAGGAGAATGTTTTATAGGATCATCTACTTAAATGTCATCTTTAACAAAATTCTGCTATATTCTTCATATTATAAAAAAAATACATTTGAATGAAGCCCCATCCTGGTGTCTTGTGTTGTTCTGGGGTCATTAGTGGAAATATTGACCTTAAAGGAGTTGTCCAGAATTCTGTAAACATGACTGATTTCTTTCAAAAACAGCCCTCCCTTGTCTACAGGTTGTGTATGATATTGTTTTTCCCTCCGCTTCCTCCAAGAGCCATAACATTTTATTTGAAAGACAAAAGAAATATAGGGGGCGCACTAGTGCATTACCATTATTACCAAGTGGGAAGATTCAATTAAGTAATCACTAACCTATTCCTGTTGTGCAATCCCCGCACAACAATGGTGTAGATTTAGAAAGTGGTCGGGGTCTCCTTTCTCCTGATTCAAGTTCTAAGTCTGCAGGTCCTCAAGTCTCTGCGAGCTGCTCCAGCCGTGCTCTTCGATAAGATAGGATATGTGAATTCAATTTGCACGGTCTCGTGCTGAGCGCTCCAAAACAAAGCTGAGGACTCTGCTGACTGGAAGGTCCTTTTAGTGGCGGATGGAGGATTTTCAATAAAAGGACCTTCCAGTCAGCAGAGTCCTCAGCTTTGTTTTGGAGCACTCAGCACGAGACCGTGCAAATTGAATTCACATAACATTTTATTTTTCCTTCCACATCGCCGTACGAGGGCTTATTTTGCGGGATGAGTTGTACTATTGAATGACATCATTCATTCTACCACAAAACGTACTGGAGAATGAGAAAGAAATTCCAAGTGCTTTGAAATTGCAAAAAAGAAAAGTGCAATTCCACAATTTTTGTTTCGTTTTTTTATTCATCATGTTAACTATATGGTAAAAGTGACTTCATAAGTTGATTATCTAGGTCAGAATAAGAAGATACTGAACATTTTTTTTATTTCAATCATTATAAACCCCCATAAATTTGTAAAAAAAAAATAATAAAAGTAAAAATTAGCTTTATTCGCCATTTTCTGAGACCCATGATGTTTTAATTTTTGAAGATACAGGGCTATGTGAGGGGTTACTTTATGTTCCCTGAGCTGACATTTTTACTGATACCATTTTGAGTAAGATACGACATTTTGATCGCCTTTTATTGCATTGTATTGTAACAACATGGTGGCCCAAAAAACATAACTCTGGCATTTTTACTTTTTTTCCCGTTATGCAATTTACCAATTGGATTAATTTACTTCATATATTGATAGCTTAGATTCTTACGAACGCAGTGATACCAAATATGTGTATTTTTTTATTTTTTTTACAGTTTTATTGCTATCTTCAGTTCAGCTCCTTTGGGGGCCCCTAAGAGTGTGGGGGCCCTGGGCAACTGCTCAGTCTGCCCCCCCCCTAACGCCGGCCCTCATCGTTGTCTGGATTGCTGGAGCGTCGCCAAATGTGATGGTACCTTACTGATCACTCATTGAATTATTCTTAACTCTTCATAAATAATCTACATATATTCTAGAATACCCAATGCATTAGAATCGGGCCACCATCTAGTATAAGATACATAGCTAAAATAAAAACTATGTTGAGAAGTTCAAGCTTAGACACTCATTATTGTACAAATGCAAGAGATGTCTATGAGAAGCCAGACTATATCAACAACATAATTATTCATGCTCATAAGCAGAGCAGCATTTTTATTTCTTTTTTATTTGGCTGCCAGATATAAACATAGACAGCTATGTGGACCCTTTGCAATATATCACACCTAATGAAATGTTCTGTCTATGAGATGATGAATTGTGGTATTGTGGTAAGTGGTATTAAATTCTACTCAAAATAAAAAAATGCATTTAAGGATATGCATATTTTATGTAAATTTGTTTCCATGCAGATTCAGCAAAATGGCAGCCATTGGCGAGCCATTAAAAGGTTGAAAAAAAATAAAAACATCATGTTCCTTGCATTTTGCACCGATATCACCGTACCTCTCACATTCTCACATAGAGCCAGAACATCATGGTGCATGTCACTTTGTCATGACGTTGTGATCTTTCACTTTCTTAAGCAGAGCCCTCTTGGGTCTTATCAGCCATAAGTCCTGTCGTTGCATTAAGAGGGACGTCAGCACAAGCTGATTGGTAAAAAGATGTGTTGAGATCTGAACTGGTGACATTGAGGAGTGAAGTGGAAAGAGACGAAAGAGATGAGGTGAGTAGAAGAGTTTTTTTTTATTATTATTTATGACATTTGTCTTTAGGGGGACTCCGAGACGATAACATTTTTTTGTACTGTCCCTGCCCTCCTACATGATTAAGCTGAGCTGTCCATTACAGGTCTAGGATGTTTAGATCACTTACAAATCAATAAAGTCATACGTGCTCCACAGCTCTCACCCCTTTTTTCGGGGACAGAAAGCATGGAACAAAAACTACAACAATACTACAAACTATGAACCCTTCTGATCCATAACAAGGAACTGAAACTATGCAGACTATGCCTCAACTCAGGACTCATTACAAACAAAAAAAAGACCAAACCTAGTAACTTGGACAACTATTCCTGTCAGGACACAAAAACATCCGATTGTGTAATCAATATTTCGGATTACAAACCCAACAAGGTGGAACTTGCTGTGCTTTCTACTGGACTCTCATTTTGTCCTTCTAAAGCTCTGGATAAAACTGAATGTTGTGTATTTTTTTTTCTTTTTTTTTTTAAAGTTTAATTTTGAATAGGGCAAAAGGGGGATGGATTTGAAATTTCATGCTTTTTTTCATGTTTTTTTTTCATATTTTTAAAAACATTTTTTAAATTTTATCTTTATTTTACACTGGCATCAGCAATGCATTATCCAATCGCTTGTTCTATTTACTGATGAGCTGCAGCCTTTCAGTACAGAGGACAAATAATCAGTGTGTGTGGTTGCTGGCACCAGCCATCCACAAGAAGTGATCCCAGAGAGCTTCCAGGGTCACCACAGGACCCCGGGCTGTGCAGCTGACAGATCAAGACCCCTGATCACTTGACAGGATCTCTGATCATGGCAGAGAAGAGCGCAATCCCCGCCACATGGCTTTGGATCACACACTTTCACATTAGCGTTTTTGAATGCTGCGTATGATGCGCATGCAGAAACGCATGCCAAAACGCAGACTGAATCCTGTGAATGCAGCCTGATTTGTCTGCATACGTTCACAGAATTTTGACCATAGGAATGCATTGCTGCCCATCGCAAATCATTATGAAGCAGCCAGGAACAGAGAGAAAGAGAGAGACTGGATTATGTTACATATGCTGCATTCCTTGTGCTGCCCTGCAAACGGCAGCGCTTGCTCATTCGGCTACATTCATTGTTTGTGCGCGTCCAGCTGCTTGACTCAAAACATAGCTGCTGACGACGCACTAAAAATGGATGGCGCGGACACTATGCGCATCCAAACGCAAAGTAGCCAAACGCAGGCAAATGCAGGAATCTTGTGTCCCCATGTGAAACATAGTGCTCGCTCAACGCATGCATTTGCCTGTGGTCAGTAAGTGACATGTGTACTTGCAGTGAAATTGTGATGGTGGCTCTGTTAAGTTAGGTGTATTGCACTTGTATTAGGATGTGCCACTTGTGTACTGTGATATAAATCATTGTGGCATATAACACTTGATCTTAAGTGTTTCCTTTGTATGTAATGCAAAATAACCATACCTTGGTGTGTTTTAATACTGTATTGTGTAATTACACATGTAATTTATGGACTTATTATGGTCTTTATGTACTGGTCTCTTATGTAACATTATGGTTCTGACCGCACTGCTCTAAGGTGTTTTCATGGGGATGGTTTTAAAAACTGTGTGCTGTGGAACTTCACACTTTGAAACTAAATAAAATGTTGTATGACAGTGAATATTCCAAAGTGGTTTGATTTGCCAGAAACTCTAATTAGATATCAAGACATTGGGGGCAGTTTAACATAAAAAAGGCACATACGCTTCCTTACAGAAACGTTGTATATATCAACATGTTTTTTAAAAACTTATCAAGTTTCTAATTTATGCCAATTTTTCAACCAGCAAAACCTCATTTCATGTGATCTGATTTTTATGTTAATAGAGTTTCCAATACTTTTTTAACATGTATTGCTGGGGAAATGGCAATGAATTTGATTAAATTCAGAATGTCTCAACTACACCTGTCAATCAATTAAATTATGCTTTAAAAAGTTTGTTATCCTCACAATCCCCTGAAATTTCAATAAATCTATTGTCCTTTTACCGAATGCAAAGAAATAAAGATAATGCTTCTATTCCTGTTGATGGATGTACTTATTCTTCATAGATCCAATTTGTACGTAGACTGCAAGACACAAAGACTTTGAAGATGTATACTGCTGTGATGCTATTTCCTCTTCTTTGGATTTTCATTTTTCTCAGGCTACATAACACTTGTCACTAAATTGATTGAATAATCACGTCTAGAATGCTATAATTTAGTAAGAGATTAGAATATTAACACTGTGATGAGGCTCTGCCTGGGGTCGACTTGCAGGTCTAAAAATGACAAGCATGTACAAGCATTGTAATGGCTAATCTGAGTTTCACATCTAGGGAAACCCCGACTTTTATTCTTTAATCCCTATACAGGTATGTAGACTTACACACGGATCTTGGATTAAAGAGGAACTCCAGTGAGAGAAAACTTTTTAGTACAGTTCCTGCCCTGCTACCTGATGAAACAGAGCTGTACACTGTAGTTCTAGGATCTATAGATCTCTAGTAAATCAATCAAAATCATACCTGGTCCTCAGGTCTGACCCCTACCTCATGGGACAAAGAATTTTCAGCCTGGCAGCTTCATGCAGGAGCAGAGATCAGAAGGTGTGTTGGGGGTGTGGATTCTAGGAGCTGCAGAATCATCCTACATTCCAGCCCCCTCACACTTTTGTATAGGGAGAGGGCATAGCAGAATGCATGGCCGCTGGCCCCATGCTCACATTACAAATACCATCCTAAGTGACAGGGGGTCCAGGCTTGAAATAGCAATCATGTCAGCAAGAAGATACAAATGCACGCTGTGATCCTCTGCTGTATGATGATGCATAATGTGTACTGTTATTGTGAGGCTAGGAGCAGCGGCAAATCATTATATTGATAGATTCAGCTCTGCATGGTTTCCCCTCCCCCATAGGAACATGGTATCTTCCTGTCTCACCAACTTTCAATAATTCATCATCATCACTCCTCACTGGAATGTAGGATGGTCCTGCAGCCCTCAGGATCATTGTCCCTGACACATCTCCTTCTCTCTCCTGCTTCATGAAGCTCTCAGGCTGAAATTTTATGTCCCATAGGGGAGGTGGGAGATCAAAGGAGCAGATATGATTTTATTGATTTATAAGCGATCCATAGATCTTAGAACTGCAGTGTATAGCTCTGATTCATCATGTAGCAGGGCAGAGACTGTACTAAAAGTTTTCTCTCCCTGGAGTTCCCCTATAAGTCTTCAGAGTAGCCATTAGCAAGTGGTGCAGGCTGGCAGGAATGACAATGTTGCCTGTCGTGTACAAGGCCTGCAGCAAGGGACATAATCATAGGGCAGTAAAAAAAAGTCAGAAAATGTGCTAAGGTAAAAAACAGAAGTAACAGGAAAAACTGCAGGCGCTGAGGCTACATTCACACATTGTGCATTTTTTGCGCTTTTTTCTGCAGTTGCGCTTTTTTACACAGTTACACGGCAAAAAGCGCAACTACTTTCAGACATTGTGCTTTTGTGCACTTTTTTCTGCTCGCTGTTTCCGAGCCCATCTTAACATGTGGGCAATGGAAAAAGCGCAAAAAAAATTGACATGTCTATTCTTTTTACACATGCACTTTTGCAGTGAAAGCGTGTGCGTAAAATAATGCGCAAAAGCGCAACATCTGAACGCACTTCAGCAAAACCCATAGATTTTGCTGGACTGCGTTTCCAAAACTGTGTTTCACTGCATTTAAGCATGAGTAAAAAAACGCAGCGTAAATGCAGGAAAAAGCTGGAACATGTAGTTACATGCTGCAAATACGTAGCGTATGAACGTAGCCTAAGGATGGGGATTTGGACAAATGTATAGATGAGAAGTGAAATCCTGCAAGATCAGGCTATATATGGCAGGGGTCACACATACAAATCCGTTTTTTAAGCCCTTAGAAGAACGGATTCCGTTTTTCTATGGGTATCAAGAGTGTCCCCTGAGGTTCTGAGGTTTTTTGGAATTTTTGGGACTTAGTCATTTTTTTCCAAAAAATGCATGCGTTGATGCAGCGTGCCTATATGTGCCATGCGTCAACGCATGGGGCCCCATGTTTAAAAAAACATGCGTTTTTTGAAAGGACTCCAAAAGCGCTACGTTTCTGGGCTGCTGCATAAAAACGCATGCATTTTTTGAAAAACGCACAAGCACATGTGTTAATGGACCTCCATTTTTGGATGCTATGTGTGACCCTGGCCTAGAGATAAGTGCAGTAATAAAGTGCAAGGTGGATATAGTGCAAGGAGGCTATATTTAATGTTGAAATACATGCAACAAGCCACACGAAATGTAACATAATTTTGGAGGCTGGACCTTTTTTACTGTTATGCAGTTTTACAGCTCTGATTAATTGATTTTATATCTTTATAGATCAGGCATTTCTGAACACGGTAATACAAAACATGTGTATTTTCTTATTTTTTTAATACTTTTAATTTGAATGGCACAAAAGGGGGGTGATTTGAACTTGTGTTTTTTTCATATTTTTAAAAGCTTTATATTTTACTTTATTTTACAATGCCCCATAGGGCGCCACAGTGCTGCAGTGTCTGATCACTTGTGAAATGTCTCGATGAGCTGCAGCACTTTGGGACATAGCACACATGATCACTTTCTGTGGTTGGCAGCGCTTGCCAACCATCCACAGGAAGTGATCCTTGATAGCATCCATGGTCACTACAAGACCCTGGGCTATCAGTTGACACACAGAAATCTTGTGCTCTTATCTCAGGATCTCTGATTATGGCGGGGAATAGCGCGATCTTTGCCACGGCACTTTTGCATCATGCTGTCAGTGAATGACAGCGTGAGCCAAAAGATTAACAGCGCCGATCGGATCATGGATCCAATTGGGGCTGTTAGCTGATGAGATCAGCTGAGATGTCAGGGGAATGATGTGAGCTCACCGTAGCAGCTCACATCAATGTAATGGCCACAACCTATGATGTACCCTTACATTATAGGTCGTGAAGGGGTTAAAGACAGCCACAGAGCAGCCATGATGTTATGCAGTTTTTCAGATTCATATACTAACAAATGCAATGAAGACAAGGCTTGAGGTAGACCTGAATCTAGAGTTTGTAAAGAACAGACTAATAGATGAATATTAGAGAAGAAAGGACCTTGCGCAGGACTCTTCAGGTGGTGAAGAAATTCTTAAAGTTATAAATAAAGGACCCTACAGTACAGAGACAAGAACATGTTTCAGATGTAAGAAACAGGAACATTTAAAGACTATGGAAAGCAGAACAACATAAATTAGCTCTGAAAGGAATCTCAACAAAAGGTAAAAAGCACAATAATCACTCATTGCAGAGCTAGTTTATTGAATCAGGAGCTCTAGTCACATGACTAGTGATAAAAACATTTTCACAGGACTTGACTAAGCAACAAGGAAACCATTTTCCTTGCAGATGGAACTAAATAAAACACAGAAGGAATAGGACATGGATTCCTAACTTGTTCTGATAAAAATGGGCATAACCATACCATATCAGTAAAAGATGTTTTGTAAGTTCCCAGTTTTCAAGGAAGATTGCTATCTGTAAAATGCATGACAGCTACAGGACTCACTGTACCATCTAAAGTGTAAATGTCATTTCACTGAAAAGAAAAACACAATAGTGCACTGGTTGTTAATGATCGGTCACATAACAGCTAAGATAATTCTTTTTTTTGTACCATATGACCATTTTTCTCACATTTTTTCTGTGCTTTTTAAAAAACTGCATTTTATGGCTGTGTAGACATGGCCAGCATCTGCCAGCATTGTGTGTGTATTTCCACAGCTTCTGAGAGAAACCTGGTTGGGGGCAGTGTGACAGCAGAGAAGAGGTTAACAGAGATCTGAGCTGTGTGGAGGTAGATGACAAATCAGAATCTTCTACCACAGAAAGGGGAGTTTACAGTGACCCTGACATTCTGACATTGCTTGGCAACTGTATGCTGGGTTAATTTGATACAATGTTTCCTCACTTGCTGCAGTCAGTAGTATAGCCCATGCCCCCTTTACCTCTATATGGTTACATGCCCATATTCAGGGTCGGACTGGGGTGTCTGGGGCCCACCAGGGAAATTGACTCCAGGGGCCCACTCACCCGCTATATGCAAATACCTGTTAGCCGTTATATACCCATTCTAGCGGTTACTCCTGCACATCACTCTGCGCTCACCATTACTGCGATGTACCATTACTGTAGTGTACATTAAAGGGATACTTTGGTGAAAACAAGTTACCAACAATCGTGAGGTTCGGCAGGTGATCACTTAGTTATTGGTGGAATCCGACCAATCAAAACCACATCGTCGGAAGAATGTGGCACTTTTACCCCTTTTATTAACTGCAGCGGCCGGTAATGATGTGACCGCGGCTCCATTCATTATCATTGGAGCTCCCAGAAAAAGGCAAACCCAGCGCTCACAGCCACTGAGGGAGTGAAGGATCATGGGCGAGCTGTACATCACCTCCAGTCTAATGGGGACAAACAAACCTATGACTAAGGACTGTCTTCAAGGACATTGATTTAAATGTGCTTTTTAATACTTTTCTAATATAGTGAATTTTTAAGGATCTAGATCTCAAGACTCTATGCTGGATATTTTTCTATTTTTTGGACACATAATGGGGATAAAAGCTGCACATTCAGCAGTCGCACCCCCACCAACTAATACCTTATCACATCCTTAGGCCATGTGCACACACTGAGTATTTGGTGAGTTTTTACCTCGGTATTTGTAAGACAAAACCAGAGCAGAAGTAATATGTTCTGCATTTCTCACCATCTCCTGCTTCTGTCTTATAAATACTGAAGTGAAAATCTCACCCAATACTCACTGTGTGAACGTGGCCTTAGACGAGATCATTACTTGCTTTCTCTGGAGAACCTCTGTAAGTGCATTTTGCTGCTGCTGTGTCACAGGACAGGAAGGGGTGAAGCAACCAAGTTTTTAATATCTACTAGAAATAAATAATTTTCCCCTTATTGATATCAGAAAAAAACTAATAATCAACCACAATCTATTATACCAAGACCAGTAATAGCACATATAAAGGAGACATACCACCACACTGTGATGAAAGAACATATTACTACTAAACTGTGATCAAATACTACCACGTGCAAGGTATAAATACTGCCACACCATGATAAGACCACATATAACCGACATATTGTAATTGAATAATTCCACATTCAAGGGACAAATACACAACGCCATGACCAGAGCACATAATGCCACTACATAGTGACCAATAAAATCCGGTCAACCCATAGAAGCACCACCCAGCTCAAAATGTTTTGCCGTCGTCTGCTCCTTCCCCTCTCCTCTTACCTGATAAACCACAAGTTTGGTGCCAGACCCACTACTACATGTCAGTATTCTGTGGTGCCCAGCTGTTTCTTCTTCAGTGTGAATAGTGACCAATAATACTACAATAATGAAGATTAAAAAAAGCTCTGTATATTTGGTCAGTGTAAATACAGTGATTATCAGTGACATTATACACAGAAACTCTGTATATAGTGTCAGTGTACAGGTGATGCAGAGAACACCAGTGACATTATACACAGGAGCTCAGTATATAGTGTCAGTGTACAGGTGATGCAGAGATCACCTTTGACATTATGCACAGGAGCTCTATAGTGTCAGTGTACAGGTAATGCAGAGATCACTAGTGACATTATACACAGGAGCTCTGTATATAGTGTATAGTGTGCATGGATAGGTAATACACCTACTCACCAGAGATGTATCTTGGTGAAGTCATTCATCTTCAGGTTTCTTCTTCCCCTGTCGCAGACAAATATCACGTCTTCTAGCCAGGACTCAAAAGCGACATCGTCTTGCACGGGACCCCCTCCGTGCTGCACGGGACCCCCTCCATGCTGCACGGGTACACACACATATTGTTGCTGCTGGGGGGACAGCACACTGATTGTTGCTGCTACGGGAGGGGCACATATTGCTGGTGCTAAGGGAGAGACATATGCTGCTGTTGGGGGAGGCACACTGATTGCTGAAGCTTCTTCTTGGGGGCACACATATTGTTTATTGCTGCAGCTGGAGGAGCACAGTGATGTTGCTACTAAGGGGTGGGGGGCACATATTGCTGGTGCCAAGGGGGAGACATATGGCTGCTGCTGGGGGAGGCACACTGATTGCTGGAGCTGTTGCTGTGGGGCACACATACCTCATCTACTTCCACATTGTTGCTGCAGCTCTGTCTGCTCCTCTTCATGTGGGATACAGGACTTCACGTGATGTCCCCGTCCACACACCTCATCCTTGCTCTGGCACTGCCTGCTGTCAGTGCTGTGTGAGGAAGTCCCGGCTGCAGACAGTGCTCTCTCTGCTCCTCACAGCGGCCAGACGTTCTCCACCGCTGCTCCAGGCAGGGCCGTATTTGCAGTTCCTGCCGCCCTAGGCACTGTAAGCGATGGCGCCCCCCCGTCATGGACCTCCCTGTCGCGGCCCCGCCCCCACATCCCCCGTCTCCCCAAATTTCATGTAGCTTCTCCCCCCATACTTGCAGCTTCTCCCCCCACATTCGATGGAGCACATATACAAGGTTTGTAGGTTTGTCCAACCACACTACAGAGACCTACTGATAGGATGTTTATATTGTGAGCCCCAATAGGGACAGTGTTGATGGTGTATTTAAAGTGCTGTGGAGTTCATAGTGTACTATAAATGCAAAAAATATTATTTTTAATATTATGTCACAATACCAGGATCTGAAGATCTTCTATTTCGAGGTCAGGGGCTCTCTGATGCCATGACGCTGCCTGTCTCGCTTTCTTCCCCTTGATCCTGTAGTGTGGTGGACAAGAGAGCATTAACTGGTTAACAACATGAAGTATGGTGTGTACTAACTGAGCCATAAACCCTCCGCATATCATGTCCAGCAGACATTGTAGGACTACATGCATGATCTTATATTGCAGTCGGACCAATGTTATTCGATGTCTGAGAGCACATTGGCGTGTGTAAGACGATTTTTTTCTCAGCCAGATTCTGGATGAGAAAAAAGTTGCAACATGCTGCGACTGTCTGCGATTCATGCATGAGACTCGCCAATGCAAGTCTATGGGTCCGACAAAATCACAGACCGCACACTGACAGCACACCGACCATCCGAGAGGCATCAGTTTTTTTCACTGATACATTATCATTTTGGACCTCAGACAACTGTTAAATGCTCCTGTAAATGATTCTACAGTAATAGCTGCTGAGAAAAAAACAGATTGCACAGGAATCTAAGAATCTGAGAGAAATGTCAGACACTCGCACAGCAGTTGCATACCAAACGGAGCAAAAAACAGATGACTGTACCCATTGTTATATATTTTAAGCGGCCGTCACACGCTACCATTTCTTGCCCGATATCGTTTAAGCGATCTGTTTTTTGATCGCTTAAGCGATATCGTTTTGGCATCGTTGCATGTAATCAAGCGATTTTACTATGTAAAATCGCTTGATCGTGACATCGCAGATATGAGAGCAGGAGCTCAGATCTAGCGATGAACGATGTCACGATCAGCTTCATCGTGGTGTATGACACCACGATGATCCATCTCCCAGCGGCAGAGCCTATGCTGGGAGATGGTAACTATGGTAAACGTTGGGTTACTAAGCGACGCGCGGCGCCTAGTAACCCGATGTGTACCATAGTAACCAGCGATCTCGCTGGTCCACATCGCTGGTGAGTCTGTCTGTGTGACATCTCACCAGCGATGTGAGCGATATTGTTAGCGATCGCGCGTGCACGTGATCGCTAACAATATCGTTAGCGATATGGTAGCGTGTGACGGCCGCTGTAGGAGTAGGAGTCGGTCCATTTTCTACTGACTCCAACTCCGACTCCACCAAAACAGCACAGAGGGATACATCAAGGCCCAGAGTAACCCCTCCACTGCCAGGTACCACACTCAGGAGTACACTGAGCCCCAGAGTAACCCCTCCACTGCCAGGTACCACACAGAGGAGTACACTGAGCCCCAGAGTAACCCCTCCACTGCCAGGTACCACACAGAGGAGTACACTGAGCCCCAGAGTAACCCCTCCACTGCCAGGTACCACACAGAGGGGTACACCGAGGCCCAGAGTAACCCCTCCACTGCCAGGTACCACACAGAGGAGTACACTGAGCCCCAGAGTAACCCCTCCACTGCCAGGTACCACACAGAGGGGTACACCGAGGCCCAGAGTAACCCCTCCACTTCCAGGTACCACACAGAGGGGTACACTGAGCCCCAGAGTAACCCCTCCACTGCCAGGTACATGACACAGAGGGGTACCATCCATCCATTCCACTCTGTCCCCCCGGCTGCTATCTTCGGCTGTAACAGCGCCTTACCTGACTCCAGACTCCTGATCCTGGCAGCTTCTTCCTCTGTGGCTTCCGGTCTCCCGCTTGCCGGTACCAGGCAGCTTCTTCCTCTGTGGCTCCCAGTCTCCCGCTCACCAGCACCAGGCAGCTTCTTCCTCTGTGGCTGCCAGTCTCCGGCACCAGGCACCCGGCAGCTTCTTCCTCTGCGGCTGCCGGTCATTGGCACCAGGTACCCGGTAGCTTAGTCCTCTGAAGCTCCCAGTCTCCGGCACCCGGCAGAACCAGGCACCTGGCAGCACCAGGCACAACCAGAGGCCCGGCACCATCAGGCACCACTGGACCCGGCACCATGGGGGCCTGGCAGCATCAGGGGCCCAGCACCATCTGGACCCAGGGGGCCCGGCAGCACCAGGCAACCAGTGGGCCCGGCAGCACCAGGCAACCAGGGGGCCCGGCAGCACCAGGCAACCAGGGGGCCCGGCAGCACCAGGCAACCAGGGGTCCCGGCAGCACCAGGCAACCAGGGGGCCCGGCAGCCCCAGGCAACCAGGGGGCCCGGCAGCACCAGGCACCACCAGGGGGCCCGGCAGCACCAGGCACCACCAGGGTGCCCAGCACCGCCAGGGGGGCCCGGCACCACCAGACACCACCAGTGACCCGGCAGCACCAGGCACCACCAAGCATCCAGGGGGCCCGGCAGCACCAGGCACCACCATGGGCCAGGCAGCACCAGGGGCGCAGCACCATCAGGCACCCTGGGACCCGGCAGCACTAGGGGCTCAGCACCATCAGGCACCCTGGGGGCCCAGCAGCACTAGGCACCACCAGGGGCCAGGCAGCACCAGGCACCACCATGGGCCAGGCAGCACCAGGCACCCCCTGGCACTTTGGGGGCTCGGCAGCACCAGGCTCTCTTGGGGCCTGGCAGCACCAGCCACCTTTGGGGCCCGACATCACCAGGCCCCCTGGGGGCCCGGCAGCACCAACAGGTGAGCGCAGCACACAGGGGGGGGGCCCAGCAGCACACAGGGGGGAGCCCAGCAGCACACAGAGTGGAGCCCAGCAGCACACAGAGTGGAGCCCAGCAGCACACAGAGTGGGGCCCAGCAGCACACAGAGTGGGGCCCAGCAGCACACAGAGTGGGGCCCAGCAGCACACAGGGGGGCCCAGCAGCACACAGGGGGGACCCCGCAGCACACAGGGGGGGCCCAGCAGCACACAGGGGGGGCCCAGCAGCACACAGGGGGGCCCAGCAGCACACAAAGGGGGACCCTGCAGCACACAGAGGGGGACCCCGCAGCACACAGAGGGGGGCCCAGCAGCACACAGAGTGGGGCCCAGCAGCACACAGGGGGGGCCCAGCAGCACACAGGGGGGGGCCCAGCAGCACACAGAGGGGGACCCCGCAGCACACAGGGGGGGCCCAGCAGCACACAGGGGGGGCCCAGCAGCACACAGGGGGGCCCAGCAGCACACAAGGGGGGCCCAGCAGCACACAGGGGGGGCCCAGCAGCACACAGAGGGGGACCCCGCAGCACACAGAGGGGGGCCCAGCAGCACACAGGGGGGGCCCAGCAGCACACAGAGGGGGACCCCGCAGCACACAGAGGGGGGCCCCGCAGCACACAGAGGGGGACCCGCAGCACACAGAGGGGGGCCCAGCAGCACACAGGGGGGCCCAGCAGCACACAGGGGGGGCCCAGCAGCACACAGGGGGGGCCCAGCAGCACACAAGTTGGGCCCAGCAGCACACAGGGGGGGCCCAGCAGCACACAGAGGGGGACCCCGCAGCACACAGAGGGGGGCCCAGCAGCACACAGGGGGGGCCCAGCAGCACACAGAGGGGGACCCCGCAGCACACAGAGGGGGGCCCCGCAGCACACAGAGGGGGGCCCAGCAGCACACAGAGGGGGACCCCGCAGCACACAGAGGGGGGCCCAGCAGCACACAGGGGGGGCACAGCAGCACACAGAGGGGGACCCCGCAGCACACAGAGGAAGACCCAGCAGCACACAGAGGGGGGCCCAGCAGCACACAGGGGGGGCCCAGCAGCACACAGGGGGGGCCCAGCAGCACACAGGAGGGGCCCAGCAGCACACAGAGGGGGACCCCGCAGCACACAGAGGGGGGCCCAGCAGCACACAGGGGGGGCACAGCAGCACACAGAGGGGGACCCCGCAGCACACAGAGGGGGGCCCAGCAGCACACAGAGGGGGGCCCAGCAGCACACAGGGGGGGCCCAGCAGCACACAGAGTGGGGCCCAGCAGCACACAGGGGGGGCCCAGCAGCACACAGGGGGTGGCCCAGCAGCACACAGAGGGGGACCCCGCAGCACACAGGGGGGGCCCAGCAGCACACAGGGGGGGCCCAGCAGCACACAGGGGGGGCCCAGCAGCACACAGGGGGGGCCCAGCAGCACACAAGGGGGGCCCAGCAGCACACAGAGGGGGCCCAGCAGCACACAGAGGGGTGCTCAGCAGCACACAGGGGGGGCCCAGCAGCACACAGGGGGGGCCCAGCAGCACACAGGGGGGGGTGGCCCTCCATACTCGCCACGATGCAGCAGCCGCTGCCTGGGACGGTCTCCCCTCTACTGCGCCCTGAGTGCCGGCTCCCGCTGTGCACACGGGAAGCAGTCTCAGGGCGATGACGTAATCTCCCTGAGACTGATGTCCCGCGCACGCGCGGCAGGAGTCAGAGCGGCTCAGCGGCGGCAGCAGGCAGAGCAGGGAGATCGGTCTCCCTGCTTTGCAGCTGCAGAGGGGCACAGGCATCGCTAATCATATCGGCAGTGCTGCCGATATGATTAGCGATATTACCGGACCGGGTGGGGGGATGCCCAGGGGGGGTGTATGGGGGCGGGGCTTGGGGGCGGGGCATAAAGTCTCGGGGCCCACCGGGGAATCTCCCGGTGCTCCGGTGGGCCAGTCCGACCCTGCCCATATTCATTGTGAAGATTGATCTGAATAATAATGAACCTACAGTTTTGGCCAAAAGTATTGACACCCCTGCAATTCTGTCAGATAATACTCAGTTTCTTTCTGAAAATGATTGCAATCACAAATTGTTTGGTATTATTATTTTCATTTAATTTGTCTTCAATGAAAAAGCACAAAAATAATTGTCCTAAAGCCAAATTGGATATAATTCCACACCAAACATAAAAAAGGGGTGGACAAAAGTATTGACACTGTTAGAAAAATCGTGTGATGCTTCTCTAATTTGTGTAATTAACAGCACCTGTAACTTACCTGTGGCACCTAACAGGTGTTGGCAATAACTAAATCACACTTGCAGCCAGTTGACATGGATTAAAGTTGACTCAACCTCTGTCCTGTGTCCATGTGTGTACCACATTGAGCATGGAGAAAAGAAATAAGACCAAAGAACTGTCTGAGGACTTGAGAAACTAAATTGTGAGGAAGCATAAGCAAGTCTAGAAGTCCATCTCTAAAGACCCGAATGTTCCTGTGTCTACCGTGCGCAGTGTCATCAAGACGTTTAAAGCCCATGGCACTGTGGCTAACCTCCCTAGATGTGGACGGAAAAGAAAAATTGACGAGAGATTTCAACGCAAGATTGTGCGGATGGTGGATAAAGAACCTCGACTAACATCCAAACAAGTTCAAGCTGCCCTGCAGTCCGAGAGTACAACAGTGTCAACCCATACTATCCGTCGGCGTCTGAATGAAAAGGCACTGTATGGTAGGATACCCAGGAAGACCCCACTTCTTACCCTGAGACATGAAAAAGCCAGGCTGGAGCTTGCCAAAACTTACCTGAGAAAGCCTAAAACTTTTGGAAGAATGTTCTCTGGTCAGGTGAGACAAAAGTAGAGCTTTTTGAGCAAAGGCATTACATAGAGTTTACAGGAGAAAAAAAGAGGCATTCAAAGAAAAGAACACAGTCCCTACAGTCAAACATGGCGGAGGTTCCCTGATGTTTAGGGGTTGCTTTGCTGCCTCTGGCACTGGACTGCTTGACCGTGTGCAAGGCATTATGAAGTCTGAAGACTACCAACAAATTTTGCAGCATAATGTATGGCCCACTGTGAGAAAGCTGGGTCTCCCTCAGAGGTCATGGGTCTTCCAGCAGGACAATGACCCAAAACACACTTCAAAAAGCACTAGAAAATGGTTTGAGAGAAAGCACTGGAGACTTCTAAGGTGGCCAGCATTGAGTCCTGACCTGAATCCCATAGAACACCTGTGGAGAGATCTAAAAATTGCAGTTTGGAGAAGGCACTCTTCAAATATCAGGGACCTGGAGCAGTTTGTCAAAGAAGAATGGTCTAAAATTCCAGCAGAGCATTGTAAGAAACTCATTGATGGTTACCGGAAGTGGTTGATCGCAGTTATTTTGGCTAAAGGTTGTGCAACCAAGTATTAGGCTGAGGGTGCCAATACTTTTGTCTGGCCCATTTTTGGAGTTTTGTGTGAAATGATCAATGTTTTGCTTTTTGCTTCATTCTCTTTTGTGTTTCTTCATTGAAGACAAATTAAATGAAGATAATACCAAAGAATTTGTGATTGCAATCATTTTCAGGAAGAAACTGAGTATTATCTGACAGAATTGCAGGGGTGTCAATACTTTTGGCCACAACTGTAATTGTATCATCTCTATGCTGATGACCTGCAGATCTACCTCTTTGAACCTGATATCACCGCCTTACTAACCAAAATCCCACAATGTCTGTCCACTATTTCATCTTTCTTTTCTTCTCGATTTCTAAAACTGAATGTAGACAAAACAGAATGCATCATCTTTCCTTCATCTCACTTTACCTCTCCACTAGTGATGGGCGAATCTAGGACTCGTTACTCTGCGAGTAGTAAGGAACTCGCAGGAGTCGGTACTCTGCGAGTTTCCAAGCGATTACTCGCAGAGAAACGAGTCCAATGCAAATCAATGGCAATCCTAGTTTTGTCAGAGTTTGCATTCAGTATGTTTCTCAGTCGCTAAACTCGCTATCACATCGCTGTCTATGTAGCTGGATAGTCCCCAAATTGTTTAAACACTAGCACCGGTTCACGGATACCCGCTGTCAGCAGCGAGTCTTAGGGATGAGTGAGTCTACGACTCCTGTATACTGTATTCGGGACTCGCTGAATACAGAATATGTGAATGTTCCGAGACAGCCTAGCATGTTAGCAGCCTAGCATGTTAGGTCAGAAAACTGTGAAGATGGACAAGCATGTTAGCCAATCATATTCAGTAATGCCGCAACCATGTTGGTTGTGGCATTACTATGATTGGCTGCTGTCCATCGTGATGCCAATGTCATGTATGACAGGCAAGGCTGTATAAAGGGCTTGCCCCCACCATTTTGGGCACATTCCTGTGACGATCTGAGCTAGTGCAGGGCGAGAAGGGAGACTTGGAGCAGATGAGAGATAGGGAGTGTCAGTGAGTGTGGGAAAATCAATTATTAGTAATTACAAAAAAAAGCCATTAGGGACTCCATCTTTAATCAAAAAATCCTCTTCCATCCGACGTAGTCCCAAACGTGGTGTCAGCTCTGCTACATCCCTCTACATAGAAATGTTTTTTTTTTAATATTCTTTAAAAGCCGGCGTCTTTTTGCACTGGCTTTTAAAGAATAAAATGGGGAATTGCAGGTTTTTCCTCTGCTGCCAGACCCCTTATAGGGTCCAGCAGCACAGGAATCGCTGCAATACTCGCTTCCCCATTCATTAACATTGTACGCGCTAGACTTGTAACGAGTAGCGAGTTTCCGACTCGGACTCGTTAGAGTCTAGCCATTCCGAGTATTTTAGGATTTGCCCATCCCTACTCTCCATCAGACCTTTCCATCAAAGTAAATGTCTGCTCACAGGCCACAGCCCCACATGCTCGCTGCTTTGGGATAATTCTCAACTCTGCCCTCTCTTTCAAGCCACATATCCAATTCCTTGCCACTTTTTGCCAACTAGTGATGAGCGAACTTTGCACGAACATATTTCCCAATCTCAAATGCACACCGAATTAGGCAATATTAATTCGGCACCTCAAATTCAAACGTTTTAATGAAAAGTCGAGAAATTTGGTCAACATTTGGTAACGCTTCAGATGTGTGTGTAGCTTAACGCAGGACAGAAGCATTTGTGCAAATGCACTAATGCTTTTGTTCTGCATTACTATACACACACCAACAAACACAGACAGATGATCTTACGGGGTCAAGCTGCTTGATTGCTCTTCGTCTGACTTCCCGCGTTTGCTCTCACTTCCGCATCTGAATTGGTGGTAAGTGACATGCTTGGTCAGTTGATCTGATCACTATGAAGCCAAAGAATATGAGTCTGCACACATTGGAAGCAGCAGTGTGAACTGCGACCAATCCCCACCAAAAACATGAAAAACCAATGCAAAAACCGTATAAGTGTCACACAAAAGGCGCTCTGCTGTAAAAATTATAAATAGCCAGTGCCGTGACAAAAAACAGGGCCTTTTTGTTTATACGTTTTTGCAAAAAACGTACAGTAAGCTGCCTCACCAACTTCACGGTGGGCCCTGGTAGAGACAGTCCTAACTCTGTCCCTAGATGCTACGTTAAAAACCTGCCTGTGTGTACATACCTCTGGGCAGGGCGCGGGAGGGCACAGGAAAATCTCACCTTGTAAGGCTGTGTGGCTGGCAGCTCTGTGTGCAGACTTCATAGGGGAGGGGCAGGTGCCTCCAATTTCTGCTGTAGAACACTACAGCAATTGCATCACCTGACCAGTTTGTGTCACTGATCTGGTCATCTGACTTGATTACTATGGTGACCAGATGAGCTGCTGTGCATGTGACTCATCACTTGCTGAGGTCACTGTTCAGGTAACCATGGTGGCCGCTAATCATAGCTGGTACCATGGTTGCCTGAGTTGTCCTTGGGTGACCACAGCGAGTTACCGCTTACGAACGGAGCTCGCAGCTCATTCATTTAGTGACTGGAGGCTGTAGTGACAGGATGCTGTATTCTTCACCACAGCCACCAATGAAGAAGACATTGCAGATGATCAAGGAAAGGTATGACTCATGGTTTACTAAAGATGGAGTCCCTAAATGTCTTTGTGTTTTTATGTCTAATAAAATATTTTCTCTCTATGTTGTGTCTTCTTTACTATTTACTTGAAATTTGTAATGGCTGGGTCTAATATAGGCCCAATATAAAGAAATTAAGGCTTAATGCCAGCTGGCAGTACAAATCTGGCTTTAACCCCTTATTACCCAGTTCACTGCTATATGGCAACTGGAAGGGTACCTTTACACACGGCTACATTTGTAGCTTGTCACCAGGTAACTTACTGGTTGCAGTGAAATCAGGGATACATGATTCCATTTGTACACAGCAACAAGATAGAACCATATATCCATGATTTCACTGCAACCAGTAAGTTACCTGGTGACAAGCTACAAATGTAGCCGTGTGTAAAGGTACCCAAAGAGCTAAGTAAGGCACCAGGAATTTGCATATGAATGCAATATTTTCAGGGGCAGCTGCGGGCTGCTATTCTATAGCATGGGGGGCTCAATAATGAAGGCCCCTGCCAATCTGAGAATACCAGCCCTCAGCTGCCTAGTTTTACCTTGGCTAGAAATTTACAATAGGGTGAAGCATTTTTTTGCAGCCAAGGTAAAATTAGGCAGCTGAGGGTGGAAGCTCGTAGACGTCCACATTATCTGTGCTAGACTAACAAATAGAGTGAAGCCCTGCACATTTTTAAAAATGTATTATTTATTTCACACACTATGATGGCAGGTTGATTGCCATACACTAAATGAGCGTCTGTGATTGGCTTTTGCAATTAGACAGCATTTCCTCAATCTGGATGATGATTGTGCTTGGTTGCCATCATAGTGTGCTAAATAAATAAATAATTAAAAAAAAAAAAGTCTATAGCTTCACTGTATTTTTTAGTTTAGCACAGATAAAACAGATGGCTGCGAGCTACCACTGGCAGCTGTCTAATTTTTCCTTGGTTGTAAAAGAAAATTTGTGGGCTTCACCCTATTTTTCATTTCCAGCCAAGGTAAACCTAGGCATCTTAGGGATCGTATTCTCAGCGTGGCAGGGGCCTTTGTTATTGGGTTCCCCATGCTATAGAATAGCAACCCGCAGCCACCTCAGAAATTTTCACATTCATAAGAAGCGCCAATTCCTGGTGCTTTACACGACTTTTTCAGTTGCCATATAGCGATGGCAAAATGAGTAATAAGGGTTTAATGCCAGCTTTTATTGCCTGCTAGTATTAAGCATTAAATTATTTATGTTAGGCCAATATTAGACCTGGCCATTAAGAATTTCAAGTAAAAAGTAAACAAGACACAACAGAGAGAGAAAACATTTTATTAGAGCTAAAAACACAAAGACATTTAGGGACTCCATCTATCTTATGTGTTATACCCCTCACTGATCCTCTGTGACATCTTCTTCATTGGAGGCTATGGGAAGAATACAGCATTCTGTCCCCACAGCCTCCAGTCACTGAATGAATGAGTTGCGATCTACATCTGTAAGCGCTGACTCACTGTGGTAACCTGAGGTCACCGTTCAGTTAACCATGGTACATAGCTGGCAGTGAGTGACATGCGCAGCAGCTCATCAAGTCACCATAGTAATCAAGTAAGGAGACCAGATCAGCTGTCAAGATCTGGTCACGTTACGCGATTGCTATGGTGATCAGATCAGGTGAGCGCACATCACTCACTGCCAGCGCTGATGCGGAAGTGAGAGGGAGCGCAAGAATATACACCAGAGCAATCAAGTAGTGGAGATATGATAAGATGATATGTGTGTGTCTGTCTGTGTTTGGCAGCTTTTGGACACCTTTGAAGGTGTTTTCAATGCATTTAAATTTGCCAGCCATTGATTTTAATGGTCTTTGGCAAACATTCGGTGAACCATTCAACGAACACCCCGCACTCAGCGAACAAATCCAAATGTGGATACTCAGTTGTTTGCTCATCTCTACTGCCAACTCCAACTCAAAAATATCTCCTGGATCCGTACATTCCTTGACCAAGATGCTGCAAAAACACTTGTGATGCCTTCATCATTTCCTGCCTTAACTACCGCAACCTCCTGCTCTCTGGCCCTCCCTCTAGAAGACTTGCACCCCTCCAATCTATCCTAAACTCTGCAGCCCGACTAAACCATCTTTCTTCCTGCTATTCCCCAAACTTTCCTCTCTGCCTAGCCCTTTACTGGCTCCAATTGCACAGAGACTCAAATTGAAAACACTAACTATGATATACAAAGCCACACACAACCTGTCTCTTCTGTACATCTGTGACATGGTCCTTGGTACTTACCTACACACAACCTGCGATCCTCTCAAGATCTTTTTCTCTACTCTCCTCTTAGGCTGCTTTCACATAACGATTTTCGGTCATCCGATTGTATCCGTTTCAAAACGGATACAATCGGATCCGAAATCGGACCCCATGTTCACCTATGGGAATCGGATGGGATAGGATGTGCCACTATTGGCATCTGATTTTGGCACTATCCGATCCCATCCGATGTAATCACGGGCACAAAATCGTAGCCTGCTACAATTTTGTGTCCGTGACTCACATCGGACAGCCTCGGATCACTGCTGATCCGAGGCTGATCCGAGTGCCCACAGCATAGGAGCCTATGGACATCGGATCTGAGTTCACCTCGGATCCGATGTCGGCTCCGTATCTCCCTGTCTTTCCCTGCTTCTGCTCCTCCATCTTCTTCCCTCTCCTATTCTATATGATGCGCCCCCGCTATTCTTTGCTGTGTCCCCCGCTTCTCTATCCTCATCTATCCCTATCCTGTCCCCTGTCCTCTTCCTGTGTGTAAAAAATAAAAAAAACTCTCCGGGAGTATACATCACCTGTCACACGCTCCCACGCTGCAGCACGATCAGGGCTAAAGGACCTGTGAATGTCAGAGTCACATGACCTGGTCAGCTCACGGGTCATGTGACCGGGTCTCTTACATCATCACAGGCTCTTCTGCCCTGATCGTGCTGCAGCGTGGGAGCGGTGACAGGTGATGTATACTCCCAGAGGAGTTTTTTTTATTTTTTACACCCAGGGAGAGGAAAAGGGACAGGATAGGGATAGAGAAGCGGGGGACACAGATAGAATAGCAGGGGCACATCATATGGAATAGGAGAGGGAAGAAGATGGAGGAGGCAGGAGTAGGGAGAGACAGGGGACCGCAGAATCCACACGGATCCTGCAGATCGGATGGCTATTTGCCATCCGATTGCAGGGATCCGTATGGATCCGTGCCTGTCCGTGGGGTCCCCCTTCAAAGTCGGATCCCACGGACAGGCACAAAATCGTTATGTGAAACCAGCCTTATCTGTTCTTCCCATAACCACATACAAGACTTCTCCTGTGCATCTCCAGTACTCTGGAACTCTCAGCCCCAACACATCAGACTCTCAACTACCATGAAAATCTTCCAAATGAACCTGAAGACCCACCTCTTCAAACAAGCTTACAACCTGCTATGAGCCTCAGTTCACCAAACCGCCACACGACCAGATCTACATCTCTTCTAGTGTATCCTCACCCATCACTTTTAGACTTGAGCTCTCATGGACAAGGTCCTCTCTGTTCCTTTTGTACATACCTGTGTGAACCTTGTATTGATTATAATTTTTTACTTGTCTATGCATTCTCTTTTCATATGTAAAGCACTGTGGAATAAAAAGCGTAATAGTAATAAATAATGATAATAAAAAGATTGTCTACAACCTTATTTTGATATTCCAGCAAGTGTGTGTCCCTGTCCAGGGTGAGAAACATTTGGCTAAATCTACTCTTATATCACGGATACAACAGTGTTGCCACCCAGTAGTCAACACTAATTCAAATCCTAATGATACAGGCATCTAGTTGCAGATAGTGCAGCCAGAAGGCTCTCATGTGTGTGCCACATCCATGAGGCCAAAGTCCTTGTTGCATTTTTGGCCCCATAAAACCATAAAAATCTATCTTCTTTCGTCCGCCCTCTGCCGCCAAGCTCAGACTAGAAAAATGGGAATGATTTCTTCCTCATAACTTGACTAGTATGTGCCCATCACCTCTTCATCCTCTTCCTTCTCCATTTGTTCCTTAGCCTCTTCACCTTCACTAGCAGTTTGACTGGTATCATGAACCCCCACTGTTGCTCTACTCAGCCCTGCAATGTCACCCGGCTGTGAGACAAGAATCCAGGATCTTTGAGATATTGGTATCTTTAGGCATGCTCCTCTTCATTTTCGCCCTCCTCTTCCTCTTCTTCATCCACCACCTCATCCCGCAAACTTATCAAAGTTTGCTCTAGCATGTAGATGACCTGAATAATGATGCTGATGATGGCATTGTCATCACTAACCATCTAAGTAGCCATTTCAAAACTGTGCAGAAGGGTGTAGCGGTCTTTTATCCGTGCCCACTGTGCAAGCGTCAATTGTACCATATTCGGCTTACTATCAGTCACTGCATGCATCATTATATACTGTGCCAGTGCTTGTGGCTGCTGCCATAGACTCTGCAACATGTGCAGAGTGGAATTCCACCATTTTGGCACATCACAAATCAAATGATTAACTGGTTGTCTGAAAGACCTCTGCAGTGATTACAGTCAGTGAGACGAAGGGTGAGAATGGCGGAAGTCAGTACACAGCGACCGTGCCTTGTGCAGCAGCTGATCCAGGCTGGGATAGTGTCATAGGACCTGCTGAGCAACAAGGTTGAGGGCGTAAGCCACGCAAGGCACATATGTAAGTTTGCCCTGGAGTTTGGTCACGACCATTGTTGCACCGTTATTGCACATGGCCTTTCCTGGCTCCAGGTTTAGTGGAGATTGCCATTGCTCAAGCTCGACCTGCCTAGTTGTCCACAACTCTTCAGCTGTGTGGCTCACATCTCCAAGGCATCTTAATTTAAACACTGCCTGATGGTGTAGAGCCCTGGCAGTGCAGTACTGAGGTGGGCGAATTGTCTAAGAACTGTTGGAACATTAAGGGAGAGGTCGAGGGCCAGGTTGGACACCCTAGAGGAGGTGGTGGACGCAGAAGCAGTTAATGAAGAGGTACATACAGAGGTTTGTCCCAAAGTTTTAGTCATTTCAAGACTTGGAGAGTTGCCCCTTCACTGCCTATCCCTGCTGCCACCTGAATCACCAAGTTGCCAGCGAATGAAATGTAATGCCCCTGGCCATGTTTGCACTTCCAGGTTTAATGATGAATTTCAAGGTCTTTACTTTGGGATGTGTAGGAGGAAATAATCTTTTATGTGACCACAAATTCAGGATCAAGAATTGGCTGCTGTAATGAGAGAGGGTGGCGTAGGGTGTACCCGACAAACTGTTCCACTGTGAGGGGGTGCAGGCAGAGATATTATGGATGGTTATCAAACAAGTGGTGTGCTCAGTGTATGAGATCGGTCAAAACCAGCAGGTGGGTCCACTTCCGTAACATCTGAGGGGTTGTTACTCACCCCAACTGAAAACAAGCAGAGGTTCTGCAGCCAAAAACCTGCCAGTAAGCACTTGGCATGCTGATGGAGGAGAAGGAAGCAGAAGATGCGGTTGATGTGACAGGCGGTGTTTGGTGAGGCCCGCTTGGCTCAAACTTTGTTAGAGAAACTTATGGTGCTGGGCCATGTGCCAGTTGAAGAATGTAGTAGTCAAATTGTTGGAGTGTCTGCCTCTACTGAAGTTTTTTTTTTTACAAACTTTTAAAATAACGTAAGTTGGGTCATCCTTTGCGGTGTCAAGAAATGCCCAGGCTCAGCAACCCTTACCGCCGATGACAACTGAAGATGGGTTGCGACCACTGCAGTCCAGATCCAGAGTTGTGTCTGAAGATGCAGTGCTTGTCATGATTGCAGTACTCAGTCTCTATGCGGGAAGCCACAAACTAACCTCCTCGCCTTCTTGTTCCTCCAACTCCTCTGTTGAGATACTCAGCTGTGGGACTCTGGGTAGATTCCAAATGATATCTCAAAACCTCATCATCATCTTTTCTTGTCCCACTCCTCGCCCTAAGAGACACCCTCCTCCTCTACCTGCCCTGAATTCACAGTACAGTGTGGGTGCTCCTCAGGTATCTGAATCTCATCATCATCATCACCTCGACCCCCAGAGGTTAACGTTTGGTGACCAGGATTGGGACCTTACTTTGCCCATCCCCGGATCCAACTCCAAAAGATTTTGGACATTGGTGCAGATGCTTTCCTCCTCTGGAGTATGTGAATGTTTGGAGCAGACCTCTGATGCCCATGGAATAGAATGTGTGAACATTTCTGCAGAATTGTGTCGGGCCCACTGGGACAGGGGTACTCGGTACCGGACCGGGTTACTACTGGGGAAGTCACGGGTGGTTCTGGTCCGGACTGTGTCCCTGGATCGACAATGGAATGGGGAATATTTACAGGGGATTGTCAGTCGTGACGCCACCCACTATGTGCGGCCAGTAATGGGGCCACCGCTGCTGCAGAACCTCCGGGGATGATGGAATGGCAGCATAGATGGGATAGTTCCAGTGGGTAGAACTATGTTCCCCAGGGCAGTAAGGGTTAAAGTCTATGGTGTGGTATGCAGGCTTCGTGCTGAGTGCGATTCACTTACTATGCAGACGCTGCAGGGATCCATCCTCTGCGCTGGAGCTGACAGGCTGTGGCTCTGCAGGTGGAGGGCTTGCTGTAATCCTGTATGGAGGGAATGTCACTCAAGCAGATGGAATCAGACAAGGGAGGCAAGTTTAGGGTCTCCGCGTTTACTCTCAAAGTTCTTCAAGGCAATTTACACTTCAGTTACAGTTCTTACACCTCTCAGTTCAAGTACACGGGCACACTCTCCCCTCCGGGTTCCCTTAATCTCTGCAGCCAGGTCTCTCTCTCTCTCTGTGACTCCTCACACTGTCTCTGTGTCCTTTCCGGGCTGTTTACGCTCTCTGAGTTCACTTGGTGTGTGAGCCGGACAGTATGGCGGTGACTCGGGCCCCTGTGGGTCCTCCTGTTCATCACTGAGCTGCCTGTCCTTTGGGGTAGGGACCCTAGCATGTAACTGTGGTCCCCCCGTCATGTTGTTTGGGGATCCCGGGTAAAACTACGGTCCCCTCTAGAGCCAACACTCTACTCAGCCCAGCCTCCAGCAGTCCTCCATGTGAGGCTCTACCAGGCTCTTTCCCTCTGTGTCTTTCAGTATGATAGGAGGGCTACTGCGCCTGCAGTCGGTTGCTTCAGCTGTAGTTCTAGGGCCCGGGTATCACCGTCCCTCACTTCCTTGCACGCTCCTGGGGGTACTGGCACCAGATAGGCTTTCTCTCTCCTCCGGCTCACACTGGCTCGGTACAGATTCTGCGCTCCTTACACCCCACTTTGCCAGGACGTGTGCTTCCTTCTCCTGCTCAGTTTAGCTCGACCTTCTGGTGTCTCTTGGCTTGTGCCGTGTTCCTCCGTCTGCTGCTGGTCTCTGTCATTGCTGCTCGGCACCCTGGGCCTACTGACTCCTTCCTCCTCCCCCTCACTATTTCTACTGTCAAGTCACCTGACTACGTGTTTGCCCAACCCACTCCTCTAAATCCATCACCCCTCGCTTGCCTAGAGTCTCCAATCTTAGGGCTGGATGCTGCCATCTACTGCACGTGGATTGTGTGGGCTGTGAGGGTGTTGATGTGCAACAATTGTCCTACCTGCCTGGCTGCAGTTCCCTTTGTGGCCTCCTGGACGCAGGGGCGCCACACTCTCCCGGAGTTAACTTGCGTGTCCCCGCGCTGCCCGTCATAGATCCCCCTGAAAACATTTTTATTTTATAACAACAACATTAACATTATGGATTCTTGGTTTCTTCCCATCCGGGAGGCACGATTCTTCAAACGTTACTTTAAGTTAACTATATACAAGTGCACGGGTATATCTACGTCATTACCCCTTCTGGACCTCTGCCGGGTCTAATGCCACAATGCATTCACTTACTTTTTCTTCACCTTAATTAAGACACATTATAAATACTACTTTATATCAAAAGTATAAAAACATTCTTCTTTCAAAAAGCTCAAAAGTGCAAAAATTCTCAAAAAGTCAAAAAGCAGTTCAAAGTTCAAAGTTCACGATTCAAAGTTCAATGCACAGTCAGTCTCATGCACTACTTCTCGTGCAAAACTGGTCATAAAACCAAAGGGGAGCACACTAAGGTGCTCAACTATTTACAGGAAAGTTCACATCACCTCATCGTTCGTGATATCAATGTCAATAACATATAAAAGACAAACAGGGGAAAGCTAACATTCATTCAGGTATGGGATGGGGACAATAAGGAATACATCTCATTCACACTTACAAGTCTTCTCTTTTCTTCTGTTTGCAGAACCCGGGTCTCACTCCTTCTTTTCTTCTTTCTTGATTTTCCATGGGAGTATCTGTGGTTCTCTTCTTCTTGGGAAAAACTCAAGGTCTTGCAGTGCTTGGATCAGCAAATAACTCTCCGGAGTCAGAGTAGCTACATCCGCTGTAGATTTTACTGGAACAGTCTCAATAACAGTTGTAGGACCCGTGTTCACAATTGGGTCCGGTGGTATTACTGGAGCAGATTCTTCTAAAGCAAGCATGTCATCTTCTCCTTCCATGGCATTTAAACACAGTCTCTGTACTCTTATGCCATACGGGCCTCTTGCTCCTTGTACAATAAAATAGGAGACCCACTCTCCAACCTGTACTTCCCTGTCCGGGTGCTTTTCTGGAAGGTGCGATTCCACATCACGGCGATTAATGAAAATGTCACAGTCTATTCCGGCCTTGCGAGCAAAGGCATATCCATCTGCAGGTTTAATCTTAACAATTCTGCCTTCATGTCTTGGGGATCTATTTAGGCTTACATCACGCCGGGCAACGGTCTTTAAATACCGTGTACATGCAATCATCTCCCGCTTCTTCTCTAGCCTTTCTAACTCTTCTTTTTCCCATCTCCTGCCACATCTTTTCAGGTATTCATCTCTAGTTACAATTTCTACTGGGCCTATGGGACCATCGGGATCTCCTAGGAAGCCCATCATGTCATCACTGGTCTCCTCCCGCTCCCACTAGCAGCGGAGCTGCTCTCCTCTCACCTCTAGTGTCGCAGGTGCCGGAATCAAGGGCTGCGGTAACGGCAGGTGTCCCTCCGGTAAGGCTCCTAGTGGGTCGGCCTCTCTTGTCGCTAGGTGCGGTACAGCTCTGGGCACGGACAAATCCACCAGGGTTGTGGTGCGGCATCCACCCTCGTTCTCAGCGCTATCACGGGCGTCTTCAACCCAGCTGGGTTGCATGGATATAGTCAGGTAAGATTGCTGGTGATCCATACTGATCTGGATCCGGGTACGCTGTTCATGGATACGGGTCATCTGCTGGGGCAGCAGTCGAAATATACCTCGCCGGGTATCTCGGACGTCCGGACACTACCTGAAGCCTTCTGCCATCTCGCTCTGGTCACACAAGGTCTTTCCCTGGCCGGGTTCCTCCACCGGTTCGCTCCGTGGGCCCTCCGGGATCACTTGTGGTCTTCCTTCGGCAGCACTCTTCTTGGCGTCCTCCGCTTCCGTCCTCGTGTCTCGCAATGGCAACTGCTTCGTTTCCGGTTGCTCGTTCCGACCCCTCCTGATGGCGATTTCCGCTTTGGTTCCCGCCAGCTTCTCATTGGTAGGAGGGTCTAGGGGCAGAGGCTCTTCTTTCAGAGTGATGGCTGGCTCTCCTGGAGTTAAGGGGAGCCAGGGCAGGTCCTTTTCTTTGCACCTTGGACCGGGCCGGCCCACGATGGGAGTTTTGGGAACGCCTCCTCTGCGCATGGCATTAGTCTTCTATGGCCGCCATTAAGGTCAGATTTTGGCGAGAAAAGTCCAGAACACGTTCTTTAGGCGCACGGGGTCCAATTCTTTTGGACCGGGTAGATCCTGTTCGTGACGCCAGGTTGTCGGGCCCACTGGGACAGGGGTACTCGGTACCGGACCGGGTTACTGCTGGGGAAGTCACGGGTGGTTCTGGTCCGGACCGTGTCCCTGGCTCGACAATGGAATGGGGAATATTTACAGGGGATTGTCAGTCGTAACGCCACCCACTATGTGCGGCCAGTAATGGGGTCGCCGCTGCTGCAGAACCTCCGGGATGATGGAATGGCAGCGTAGATGGGATAGTTCCAGTGGGTAGAACTATGTTCCCCGGGGCAGTAAGGGTTAAAGTCTATGGTGTGGTGTGCAGGATTCGTGCTGAGTGCGATTCACTTACTATGGAGACGCTGCAGGGATCCTTCTTCTGCGCTGGAGTTGACAGGCTGTGGCTCTGCAGGTGGAGGGCTTGCTGTAATCCTGTATGGAGGGAATGTCACTCAAGCAGATGGAATCAGACAAGGGAGGCAAGTTCAGGGTCTCCGTGTTTACTCTCAAAGTTCTTCAAGGCAATTTACACTTCAGTTACAGTTCTTACACCTCTCAGTTCAAGTACACGGGCACACTCTGCCCCCCGGGGTTCCCTTAATCTCTGCAGCCAGGTCTCTCTCTCTCTCTCTGTGACCCCTCACACTGTCTCTGTGTCCTTTCCGGGCTGTTTACACTCTCTGAGTTCACTTGGTGTGTGTGACGCCGGACAGTATGGCGGTGACTCGGGCCCCTGTGGGTCCTCCTGTTCGTCACTGAGCTGCCAGTCCTTTGGGGTAGGGACTCTAGCGTGTAACTGTGGTCCCCTGTCATGTTGTTTGGGGATCCCGGGTAAAACTACGGTCCCCTCTAGAGCCGACACTCTACTCAGCCCAGCCTCCAGCAGTCCTCCGTGTGAGGCTCTACCAAGCTCTTTCCCTCTGCGTCTTTCAGTATGATAGGAGGGCTACTGCACCTGCAGTCGGTTGCTTCATCTGTAGTTCTAGGGCCCGGGTATCACCGTCCCTCACTTCCTTGCACGCTCCTGGGGGTGCTGGCTCCGGATAGGCTTTCTCTCTCCTCCGGCTCACACTGGCACGGTACAGATTCTGCGCTCCTTACACCCCACTTTGCCAGGACGTGTGCTTCCTTCTCCTGCTCAGCTTAGCTCGACCTTCTGGTGTCTCTTGGCCTGTGCCATGTTCCTCAGCCTGCTGCTGGTCTCTGTCTTTGCTGCTCGGCACCCTGGGCCTACTGACTCCTTCCTCCTCCCCCTCACTATTTCTACTTCAAGTCACCTGACTACGTGTTTGCCCAACCCACTCCTCTAAATCCACCACCCCTCGCTTGCTTAGAGTCTCCAATCTTAGGGCTGGATGCTGCCATCTACTGCACGTGGGTTGTGTGGGCTGTGAGGGTGTTAATGTGCAACAATTGTCCTACCTGCCTGGCTGCAGTTCCCTTTGTGGCCTCCTGGACGCAGGGGCGCCACAATTGCCCATCTGTGTTTCCACACAATCAGGTGTTGATGGAGAGTTGTAACACAGGGTAACTCATGGGTAATTGGGACATCACCTCTGAGGACTGTACTGTGTGCAATGTTGAGGTGGAAGAACAGGATGACACCTGATGTAGCACTTGTGTCACGCTCTACAGACGGATCTGATGTGAGGACCCACTGGACCGCAGGCAACGCGGATGCTGATACCAGCATGAGTGAGAGAACCAGACAAGGGAGGTAATTTTCAAAGATTTATTTGCACACAACAACAGCAGTGGGCAAAACACCCCAAGGGAAGGCCACAGGGCCACCTCACCGGAAACACCTCCAAAGGAGTCCAGCAAGAGTGACCCCTATACAGGGATTTCTCCTGGACGAGGCTAAGGGGGGCCCGAGAAAGGCGGACACCCGTGTTGAACCAACCCAAGGGAAGGAACCAACAGCAGGGAGACACGGAGGTGCAGAACGGGGTCCTTTGGGAAACCAGGAAACACGGAGAGCAGCAGGGAAAAGGCACGGAGGTATCCAACTGCAAGAGAACAAAACAAGGGTAAGGAAAAGCACACAACAGGAGAACCTTAACAAGACCTGGACTAGCAACTTCAGGAAGGTATAAGATGCCCAGGCAATATCCAGAAGTGAATGAGGACCTTATATCCCCGCTGCCTCTCAGTGATTGGCTGAGAGGCGGGGCAGGGCAGATTGGAACCCTGGCCCTTTATGAGTGGCTGAGAGCACGCGCCCGCCCCCTACTGAGAGCTCAGGGAGGAAGTGAGGCAGCAGAAGCCCCAGGAGGACGATTCAGCAGTGTGGAAGCCGAACCCTGGCCGCTTGACAAGCGGCGATGCACTCTGGAGCCCTGGGGTCCGCCGCCGGCCAGCTGGAACCCTGAATCCCCGGACCAGGGCCGGTGAAGGAACGATAGGTAAGCCGGCAGGGGGGACAGTAGAGCGTGCAGTGGAGGCGCCGTGCCACAGGGACGCAACAACTTGCCATGAATTGTAGCAAAAGTTCTTTCAGGGCCTCATCAACAACTTGAATTGCTCTGCTGCTGGCAAGCAAAGAGACTGAAGTAGGCTGTCCAGTAAAGAAATTATTACTTTACTTGGAATACGATGAGCCAATGTTTATTCAGTACAGCTTTCAGTAACATTAGCAGTAGCACTGTGTGCAGAATTATTGGCCAAATAAGTATTTTGATCACATGATACTTTTTATACATGTTGTCCTACTCCAAGCTGTATAAGCTTGAGACCCAATTACCAATTAAGTAAATCAGGTGATGTGCATCTCTCTAATGAGGAGGGGTGTGGTGTAAGGACATCAACACCCTATATAAGGTGTGCTTCATTATTAAGCAAATGCCTTTCCTTAGGCAAAATGGGTCAGAAGAGAAATTTGACGGGCTCTGAAAAGTCCAAAATTGTGAGAGGTGTCTTGCAGAGGGATGCAGCAGTCTTGAAATTGCCAAACTTTTGAAGCGTGATCACCGAACAATTCATGGCAAATAGCCAACAGGGTCACAAGAAGCGTGTTGGGTAAAAAAGGCGCAAAATAACTGCCCATGAATTGAGGAAAATCAAGCATGAAGCTGCCAAGATGCCATTTGCCACCAGTTTTGCCATATTTCAGAGCTGCAATGTTACTGGAGTATCAAAAAGCACAAAGAATACTATACTCAGGGACATGGCCAAGGTAAGAAAGGTTGAAAAACGACCACCTTTGAACAAGAAACATAAGATAAAACGTCAAGACTGGGCCAAGAAATATCTTAAACCTGATTTTTCAAAGGTTTTATGGACTAATGAAATGAGAGTTACTCTTGATGGGCCAGATGGATGGGCCAGAGGCTGGATCACTAAAGGGCAGAGAGCTCCACTCTGACTCAGATGCCAGCAAGGTGGAGGTGGGGTACTGGTATGGGCTGGTATCATAAAAAATGAACTTGTGGGACCTTTTCGGATTGAGGATGGAGTGAAGTTCAACTCCCACCTAGTGTTTCTGAAGACAATTCTTCAAGCAGTAATACATGAAGAAGTCAGTATCGTTCAAGAAAAACAGGATTTTCATGCAGGACAATGCTCCATCACATGCATCCAACTACATTTTGTTTTGTTTTTGCATGTCAGAAATGTTCTCTTCTAAATTTTGTGCAGTTATATTAGTTTACCTGGTGGAAATAAACAAGTGAGATGGGAATATATTTGGTTTTTATTAAGTTGCCTAATAATTTTGCACAGTAATAGTTACCTACACAAACAGATATCCTCCTAAGATAGCCACATCTAAAAAAAAAACCCACTCCAATTTCCAAAAATATTAAGTTTTGATATTTATGAGTCTTTTGGTTTGTTTGAGAACATAGTTGTTGATCAATAATAAAAATAATCCTCTAAAATATAACTTGCCTAAAATTCGGCTCACAGTGTACTCCACAGACACCTCAAATATCAAGCCTACTCCCCCTTCCACTATGCCTATTCCCCTTCCTCTTTCCACCACAAACTCGGGATTTTCTACTCATATTTAATGCACACAGATTTGGAATGGACTTGTTTCAGGCAAACACAGCCATTTTAGGAAAAAGTGAACTATTTTGCAATACCTGCTTCGAAGCCAAACAAAGCCTTTTTTAGGAGAACGTGAAGGATACGGCAATCATTGCTTTGAGGCCAAACACATCGATTTTAAGGGGAAGGTGAAAGATTTGGCAATTACTAGTTTGAGGCCAAACACAGTATTTTCAGGGGAAAGTAAAGGATTTTGCAACTACTGCTTAGAAAAAAAATGCCTTTTTAGTAGAAAATGAAAGATTTTGAAATTACTGATTAGAGGCCAAACACAGCCGATTTAGGGGAAAACACAGAAATTTGATAATCACTTGTATGCAAAAAACGTGGTTTGGCAATGCGCAGAGATTTGGTTGTCACGTGTTCTCAGCAAAAAATACATATGTTCATATGGACCCTCTGGCCCTCCTATTCTATCTAAAAAGCGATTGATTGAAAAGCTAGCTATGTTTTTGTGTAGCATGTATGTGGTGTGCCCTGTGGGGGGCCATGGGAACCTCGGAGCCGGGTCGGGAGAGGTCGGGAGAGGTCATCGGGGAATGGGATGTCACGGTGGCGTGACTCGGTCTGTGGCCCTGGAGCAGTCAATAAAAAGGGAAGAAGTTCATGGAATAGGGGAAGTTATAGGGATTTAGGGGTGGCTGTTGTTACGCCACCTGTGGTGTTGGCTATGAATGGGCCGACACTGCGGTGCGGGACCTCTGGGGATGATGGCATGGCAGACATGATGGTTTTGCTCCCCACTGGTGGAGCAGTTCCCCAAAGCACCAGGTGTAGAAGTATTGGTGCTGAAGGGCCAGCGGGGCTGATCTGGTTGGAGAGAGGATTCGGAGTGCCACACAGGCAGGTCCCTGCGGCTTATCAGTCTACTGCTCCTCAGGCAGGAAATTAACAGTCTCACACACAGTTCTGAGTTCCAAACCCGATTTACTTAGTTTTTTCTCTGCTAGCACCACAGGGTACAGTTCTGGGTTCATTTGCAGTCTGGATAGTTCTCAGCAACCAGGATAGTTTGTCCAAGACACCCCTTTTTGTGTTCCTTTTTTATTGGGTTGTTCTCTTTCTCAGCACTGCCTGTTTGCCTAACTCTTGCGCCTCCGCACACAGTGCCCCAATCCAGCAGCCATGGGTCCTGTTAGGCGACCGGTACCAAGTCCCCTGACCCTAGTACAGCTACCTTCTCAACAGATATGTTGGAAGTCGGCCACAGCTCATCTAGAACTCATGGCCTTCAGTTCCGTGGTTGGAACATAGAGTCTCCACACCACCTTCAGGGCCGGTCCCCTGGTTCCCAACCTGCCCTTCCGCTTTACTTCAGATTCGGTCGAACGGGTGGATCGCTCACTGCCCATGCCCTTAGGGCTCCCTCTGTCTCTCTGCAGTCTGCTGTTCCGGGACCCAGGACAAACCTCATCTCCGCTCAAGTCCTCCAGGACCTTCTCCGTTCACTGCTCCCACATTCTCCTCTCTCTCCTGACTGTCTCCACACCTACTGGCTCACTAATTCCTGTTCTCTTTCCTTTTCTACTTCCTGACTGCTCTTCTACTAACTTCCCACCTTCCATCTCTTTCCCTGCCATCCCACTGACTACCTGGGCCCTCCCACTATCGGGTCTGCCTGCCATCCCTGGGACTGGGAGTGTTGGGTACTTTTGTGGGTGTCCTGATTTACTATCCTATTTACTGAGAACAGGAATACCACAAAAATGGTATTGGGATATATCGGGAAATGGCCGCTTCTTATATCCCAAGGGTTATGTGACTTAGGCAGGCGGTGAAATAAACCAGCCAATGACACAAGCCCTTGTGTCTTCAAATTGTGGATGAGTTATGTGCCCTGATTGTCTGCCGGTCTGGAACATCCACACAGAAAATGTCAGGAACAAAATTGTAGTCCAACGTTACTCTGATCTCTCCCAACCCCCTCCCCCATCAAACATCTCCAGCCCGCTATTCTACACCATCAGAAGGCAGAAGAAAGGCATCACTTAAATGCAGTAATGCTTTTTTTTATCTGACCAGTTAATAAACAAACGCTTTCGCCGTTTTTTTTGTAAATTGCTTATGTGTCCGATCACGAATCGAATCTGCACTGTTCGTGCTGAATTTGAAATTGGCGAACATGTCCGGGGAAGGTTCACTCATCTATAATGACGTCACTTTATTTATCATTTTAGATATTAATATAACAAACTATTTTAAGACAAGAAGTCATTCTCCACCAACATATGCATGAACATAATATTGGTGGATATGTTGTACAGAACAGGCTTAAGCTGTCAAGAAATCCTTCTACATAAATTAGAATGAATGGACAATGCAAATAAATTCACATTTTTAGGCATCTCAAAGAAGCACAATTGCTGCTTGTGTCTAAAGTCTAAGGATTGCTTTCGGATTAGCTAAAGTAAGCCTTTGTTAATTAGATCTATAATTATGGAAAACATCCAAATTAAAAGGACATGAATGGAATATCAAATTAAATATAAAAATACAAGAACCAACTTAGGCGGCCGTCACACACACAGATATCTCTAGCGATATTGTAAGCGATCACGTGCACGCGCAATCGCTTACAATATCGCTCACATCGCTGGTGAGATGTCACACAGACAGACTCACCAGCGATGTGGATCCGCGATCTCGCTGGTAACTATGGTACACATCGGGTAACTAGGCGCCGCGCGTCGCTTAGTTACCCGACATGTACCATAGTTACCATCTCCCAGCATAGGCTCTGCGCTGGGAAATCGCTCATCGTGGTGTTATACACCACGATGAGACAGATCGTCAAATCGCTCATCGCTAGACCTGAGAACCGGAGCTCAGATCAGCGATGTCACGATCAAGCGATTTAACATCGTAAATCGCTTGATTACATGCAACGATTTCTTGCCCGATATCGCTTAAGCGATCAAAAAGGAGATCGCTTAAACGATATCGGGCAAGAAATCGTTCCGTGTGACGGCCGCCTAACAGTGCTTTTAGTTGCTCTTAAGAAAGGCAGTGAGCTATTGAGTTATAAACTATTGGTCTAATTGGTCAATATTTCTTTCAGTATATTCTTTTATCTTGTTTGTGTTTTTAGATTAAGAGGAACATTATTTAGAATTTTTTGTTAAAATGCAAAGTGTACTTTAAAGACTTCAATTACGGTACATATTCTGCTCCTGCATCTATACTCATACTTACATTTTCTAAGGGTCCACCAAGAGTTTTAGGGAATATGCACCTGATTTTATCATAAATTTATGAATCTGTAATAAAGGCCTTATGGACTCTATGGAAGGCAGATATGCCATGGCTTTATACTTTTATTGAGAAAATAAATTACACACTTCAGTATCGACTATATTACTAAAATATTCTCCTCTGTCAATAAATATATGATAATCTGAGAGATCCCCACCATAAAAAAATGAGGATTGTATTAATTGAATTGTGAATTTTGATGTATGCTTTCATTTTATACAAATTACAAGATTCGTCAAAATGGGAATCTGACAGCCATTTTTTCTATGAAATCTGAAGACAGCTTGTTTTAACCGTTAACACAGAGATTTCAGTCATGGTTCTTTTATTTATTGCACTATGTTATTCTTTATCTGCAATGTTTGTTTTATCAGCTTTTCACAATCTATACACGTTGTACATAGAGAGCCTGTTGTAGGTGGGAGCAGCTATTTAAGCTTTGTTGCATGGCTAAATCTAACAAGCTTGTGTCAGTACCCTGTAATCGAAGTTATACATTGTTAGATTAAGGATCTCTTTGCTGTATTATGCTGCTCTTAGATGAGATAGCAAAAACCAACTGACAGATTCCCTTTCAGAGAAAAACGTGTGTGTCACATATTAACAAAATTATATCACCATCATTGTTTCTATGCAATAATTTCTAAATTGGAGTACGGTATATCTTAGTAAAATATTTGAGGCTATTATCCGACTTCATGTAATATCTTCTAGATTTTCTAGCTCTGAGCATTGCAAATGACACCAAACCTGCATGCTGAATGGGCTTAGCTGTAAAGGTTGACATCTGCCATGCTGTCTATTTTAGGATTCCAAATAATAAAATATCAGGGATAATGCATTTGTGGCATCACATAGCAAACATTTTCTTACTCTTCTATGTTATTGTATAATCGCTTTATTCCTTCGGGCAGTTTTCTATTGTATGAATTTGCAATTAATTATCTCTATCCCTCTTTGCTAGTCGACAGCAAAGTTGCCAAATTGACTTTTTATTTTTTCTGGATAGCTTATCATAAAATCATGGACTGACAATGTTTTGTATGGACACATTGAAAGACTATAAGAAAGCATCATGATTATAAAAGATCCATGTCTGCAGCCCATAATTCTGGTATGACACATGAGCTGAGTTCACTGGAAACTGTAAAATTATTATAATTATGATCAAAATAAACTGTGTTAGGCAGGGGTCACACATAAGCCCTTGGTCCGTTTTTGGCTTCATTTTTGTCATTTTTTTTTTCTAAGTCCAAAAACTGACAGAAAAACGGATTGGATGTAATAAACTCCCTGTCCGTTTTTTTCTGGACCTCAAAACCTTGCTCTGTCCGTTTTTGAGCCAAAAACATTGCTAGCAACGTTTTTGGCATCAGTTACAAAACGCATGCTTTTTTTTAACATGGGGCCCTATGGGAAACGCATGCGTTAACGCATGGCACATATAGGCTAGGGATGGGCAAATCTACTCGCTAGGACTCGTTACTCGGCGAGTAGTAAGGGACTCGCAGGACTCGGTACTCTGCGAGTTTCCCAGCGTTTACTCGCACGAGTCCAATGCAAATTAATGGCAAACGCTGACAAAACTAGGATTGCCATTGTCTTGCATTAGACTCGGCTACTGTGCCAGTGATAGCAGGGAAATTCGCAAAGTAACTGCTGTTTCTTTGCGAGCCGAGTCCAGCTGTCTTCTCTGTGCAGCTCCAGGGTCCTAGAGCCCGCCTGCTCACAGAGATGATGTAGCAGTGCTGAGATTGTTCTCAGTCTGCTCATTCCCTGTGCATAGACATCTATATCTATGCACAGGGATGAGCAGAGAGGACATCGCGTTTTGGACTGCGTCGGACAGAAGAGGATTTTTTTAATTAAAGATGGAGTCCCTAATGGCTTTTTTTTTTATTTCAAATAAAATTTTTTCTCTGTGTTGTGTTTTTTTAACCCTTTATTGGAGATTCTTCGTGGCTGGGTCAAACGTGGCCTGACATTAAGAATCTCGGGCTTAATACCAGCTTGTATAACAAAGCTGGTATTAACCCCTTTATTACCCAGCGTACCACCGCCACCAGGGCCGCTGGAAGAGCGGGGTTCAGCGGTACAAATAGGCACCTGGGGGTTGGGGGCAGCCCGTCGCTGCCTGCTGGATCCGGCTGGTTCCAGAAATACGGCGAAGCCCACGTGAAATTTTTTTCTGACAAATCCATAAAACAATGTAAATAAAAGGGACTGCATCTTTATTAACCCCTGGACCATGGGCGAGGGGTTAATAAAGATGCAGTCCCTTTTTTAGGATTGTTTTAATGATTTTTCAGAAAAAAAATTACATGGGCTTCGCCGTATTTCTGGAACCAGCCGGATCCAGCCGGCAGCGAATGGCTGCCCCCAACCCCCAGGTGCCTATTTGTACCTGGCCAGACACAAGAATATAGGGGAGCCCTTTTTTTTTTATTATTTCATGAATTTCATGAAATAATTAAAAAAAAATGCATGGGGCTCCGCGCAATTTCTATGTCTAGCCAGGTACAGCTAAGCAGCTGGGGGCTGGAATCCGCAGCGCAGGGATGCCCAAGCTTTCTGGGCACCCCCCGCTGCAAATTGCAGCCCGCAGCCGCCCCAGAAGATGGTGCGTTCATTGAAGCGCCATCCTCTGGCGCTGAACCCCGCTCTTCCAGCGGCCCTGGTGGCGGTGGCACGCTGGGTAATAAAGAAGTTAGGGCCAGCTTTGTATTATCAGCTGGCCCTAAGCCCGAAATTTATGGCGGTCACGCCAATATTAGACATGACCGCTATGAATTTCTATTAAATTGTTTTAAAAAAAAACACAACACAGAGAAAAAATTTTATTAGAAATAAAAAAAAAGCCATTAGGGACTCCATCTTTAATTAAAAAAATCCTCTTCCGTCCGACGCAGTCCAAAACGCGATGTCCTCTCTGCTCATCCCTGTGCATAGATATAGATGTCTATGCACAGGGAATGAGCAGACTGAGAACAATCTCAGCTCTGCTACATCAGGCAGCAGGCGGGCTCTAGGACCCTGGAGCTGCGGCAGCCAGCACACAGAGCAGACAGGACTCTTATCTGTGCAAGTTTCCCAGCGATTACTTGCAAAGTAAACGAGTCCAATGCAAATCAATGGCAAAACTAGGATTGCTTCAGGCTGAAGCTTCTGAGACACATCTGTGATTTGTAAATCGCACACTACTCGCTATTACTCCCTTCCCCATTCATTAACATTGGACTCGCTAGACTCGCAACGAGTAGCGAGTCCTGGGCTCGGACTCGCTAGAGTCAAGCGATTCCGAGTAATTTAGGATTCGCCCATCACTAATATAGGCACCTGCGTTAACGCATGCGTTAACGCATATGCGTTTTTAATGAAAAAATTACTAAGTCCAAAAACGTTCAGAGGTGCAGGAGGCTCAAAAAGCACCCTATAAAAAATGGATTGGTGATGAAAATCACTTCCAAAAACAGACTTCTATGTGTGACCCCAGCCTTAGTTTTTTTGGATTCCAATAAATCAGGGACACCTTATTTTCTTTCAGGACAGGGCAAATATATCTAAATATCTAATATCTAAAATCCCCATCCAGTACCTGAAGTTCTTTTCCAATGTAACTTTTTCTGATAGATATGCTATGGTTACATCTCTACTGCACCCACTGTGATGCCCGCAAGAAGTCATCCTGGACATGTGGTTATCAGAACTCTTGCCCGCAGACAGTAATTTCTATCGTCAAGGTGACATACAAGCTTAAAAGGGCACAAAGTAAAACAAACATTGAGTAGGCGACAGGATAATGGTAGAAATAAGGTAGAGTTTATCTATTAAACTTCTTGCTGGAACCCAGGCATCAGTGTTTTAATTACTGTAAGGACTAGTCTGTACTCAGATGCTCCTGTCCTGAAGACACCAACCTCAATGTGTTGATGAACTGTAAAAATATTGGAATCTGAGTACTCAGTGGTTGATATCTTTTAACGACTAACTGAAAAGATAATACAGTAGCAAGCTTTCGGGACACTATGGTCTCTTCATCATGCTTAATTATGACACAAATTCTGAACACACACATATATACACACAAATGTAGGGTTGGATAATGCAGTACACAAGCTAGGTGAGGTGAAACAGAACACAGTGGTATTGTCCCTGCACCAAGCCTACTTGTACTTTTAGCAGAGCTGCTAAAAGCAAAATGAATCCCTTCCTAAGGTTCACAAGTGTCATAATTGCTTCAGTTGATTTAGAGGTTCTGCCACACAAACCACTCTTGGCACTAAACTTTAGATACACAAGTTCCACCAAAGTGGTAAAACACAGAGTGAAAAAAGTCTAGCCAAGATCTAGATTACTTTATATGCAAAGCTGCTTACCCCGTATTGAAAGTTCTGTGTAAACCAGCATGAGGTTACAGTCCATAAGTTCCTTAGCAAGCTCTAGTCCAGATTCAAAGAAAGAACAAATCCTGGGGCAACTCCATGCTGGTATGGAAGGAACTTTCAACACTGGGTAGACAGCTCCGCACATAAAGTTATCTAGATCTTGGCTACTCTTATTTTCACTCTGTGTTTTACCACTTTGGTGGAACTTGTGTATCTAAAGTTTAGTGTCAGGAGTGGTTCATGTGGCAGAACCTCTAAACAGAAGCGCTAAACCTACTGTGTATGAAATCAGAAAGAGGTATTACGATTTGAGAAATAACCTTAAAGGAGAACCTGTCACCCCCCCCCCAGGGTCTGTTAAGCTAAAAGAGCCACCTTCACCAGCACCTATGCTGCATTTTGGGGAGGTGGCTCTTATTATCCTATCCCCCAGGGACATCAAAATAAACACTTTTTTAGATATTAATTTAAACTACTGCAGAGCAGTTAGCAGAGACTGCAGAGCAGACTACACGAGACAGTAATTGTCTTGTTTTATTTCTCGGCAGAGCTATAAATTTTTTTAATAAAATGTTAAACTAGGGAGAGTTTGTGGAGGTTTTTTTGTATGTGTGTCCTTTTTTGTGGACTACTGGGTTAGTAATGGGGCTGTCTGACAGCCACCTCTTCATTACTAGCACCATGGCTGACATCAATCTAATGTGATGTGCTACTTCTATGGGGTCTGCAGGCTGGCACTTTCAGGCTGGGAAGGGCCCAATAACAAGAAAAGAAGTGAAACCAACTCACCCATCCAGGATCATGCGGAAAGAGAAGGAAAAATCCAAGGGCTCTTCAGCTACGTTTAGACGCGGCATAATTGCCGTGTGTTCATGCTTTTACGTGGTGCTATTGACCGCTCACATAAAAACAGTGCCAAAGACAGCTGGATATGTCTTCCAGCAAAAGCTATGACTTTTGCTGAAAGGCGTGCAGATGCTGCGTTTAGCTGCGTATTTTTGTGCGTGTGCTTTCACTGCAAAAGCGCGCACTCAAAATAAATTGACAGGGCAATTCTTTGCGCTTTTTTTGGCGCGCTTTTCCCTTAGGCTACATGTTAAAATAGCCTTGGGAAAAGCTCACCGGGAAAAGCACGCAGTCGCGCTTTTTTTCTCGTAAACGTGTGCAAAAAAGCGCCACTGCACAATGTGCAGCCAAATACGCCACTTCTGAATGTAGCCTTCAAGTGTATCCACTATATAACAAAAATACTTTCCAGCAACAAAAAATAAAACATCAATCCTGTTCTACTATTGCACTATGCATATACATGTAAATATCTCTAAACAACCCCAACATATTCCCACACTTCAAACAAAAAAAGAAAAAGAAAATGCAACAAGTGTGACCTGTGTTTAAAGCAAGCTCCACAACCTGTGTTTGTAAAGGAAGACATAAAGCACAGATGTCAGAAAAAAGATGTCAAAAGGGTTAACAGAAAGTGCTGGGTTTCATAGATCCACCGCGCTGACCTCCAGTGAAGACAAACAGAGTGATGTATAAAACTCTGTTTAATGGGTAATTTGCCTACCGGTTTCGTGATTTCAGTTATCACTTCATCAGGGCATCAAGAGCAGCAGTATTAACAAGATACATATACACACAACAACATTATATGACTCCACCCTTCAATTGTGATGGTGTTTCCTGTGGGAACGCCTCCTTCACACATGCAGGGTGGATAACATCTATTAAAAGACATATCAATAACAATAATTCATTAAAAACAACCACATCTATTACAAAAACACTCTTTAATTCACAAATTAGATAAAAATGCACCAAGATCCACATGGGATTCAATCTGGCACCTCCAAAACTAAAAGCTTATAGAGTCAGCATTAGATCACTAAGCCATTCATACAGTTAGAAGAATTCAGTAAGTGTATGTAGGGAGAACATACCTACTGGGGAGTTAGAAAAGATATATCTGTTATATGACCCCACCCATTCAGGTATGAAGGTAGCTCCACTAGGAACGCCACCCTCAAACCCTCTGGGTGGACAACATCCATTAAAAGGCATATCAATACAAAATAATATAATCTATGTAACATTAAAACACCACACATGAAGAAAGCATAAAAACCTCTCTAAATCATAAAATTAAAAAATAGTATAAAAATGCACAATGATCCACAGGGGATTCAATCCGTCGTTTCCAAAACTATAAATTCACAGGGCAAGCATTAGACCACTTGGCCATTTAAGTTAATTGGAAACTCATCTCAGTCATAATATGTGAAGAGAACCTACCTATTAGGAGTTTGAATATTTATTATTAAAGGGGACCTGTTTTCTATTATGATTCCCCATTATCTGATGGGCTTATAACTTAAAAAAATAAATAAATAAATAAATAAATAAAAAATATAATTTTTCATTTATTTAAAATACATGCATTAATATCAATAGAAACAAAAAAAAAACAAAAACTGAAGTTCAAACCCTGGACTCCAAAACTTGTGTTTCCATTAAAAAATCAATTATCCACTAAGCTATAGGGGTGCTCACACTTAAAACAATTTAAAGCTAGTCATGAATGTTATCTTCACCATTACCTGTATACACTAATAGTTGGTACCAACCACAGGGGGGGATAAAAATAGTATCACCATTCTATCATACCTTTATATATATATACACATACACTAGTAACGTGCACATAATGAGACAATTTTTATTAGAGTGATTAGAATAGGTCACTCACCTCATTCAAACCACCTGGCTGGAGGGTCTTTAGTTTGAAGATCCAGTAAGTCTCCCTCTTTGCCAGCCGGTCTAATCTATTTGTGTTATTAAATGGTATATGATCTATGGGTGTGATTGTAGGGAAATACTTTAGAGAGGAGGGGAAACATATTCAATCTTTCCAAACATAAAATAACAGAGAATGAGGTAGCATTATTGAATAGGGGACTCTCATTCTGCCCTGAGAATGTCTCCAAAGACGTGGAATTATTTATGGATCTACAAAGGTTCATTAGAAAACTAACATTAAAACGCCACTTCGTAATAAATGGTAATAATAATTTGAATCCCATAAGAAATGAGAATGGTATCATTCATACAAGTTTGAGAGGTGTATCAAACTTTTATCCGATACAGAATAAAGGCCACCATCTGAAGACCTTTACTGACCTAGTTCTAAAAGATTTCGAATCCCTGACCCTAAATAAGAATAGGGTTAAAAATCTGACAAAGGAAGAACAAAAAGGGTTGCTGTCACTGAGAAATGACAGTGACCTAATAATTAGAGCAGCAGATAAGGGTGGGGGATTGTTCTGCAAGATCGAGTGATCTATCTTAAAGAAGCAGATAGAATCCTTTCGGACAGAGCCGCATACAGAATTTCGAATTTAAATGAATATAGAGACTCCATCGTTAAATATGGGACATTATTGGACACTGCAGAGAAATTGGGGATTCTAAATAAAAATGAGAAATGTTATTTAAGAATTAAAGACCCCCAACTGGCAACATTTTATCATTTACCGAAGATCCATAAACAGATTTTTGATCCACCTGGATGCCCCATCATAGCGGGAATTAACTCGCTCACTGCCAATTTAGCAGCCTATGTGGATACTTTTATGAATCCAGTCGTTAAGAATTTGGGATCATTTCTTAGGGATTCTGCACATCTTATCCAATTGTTACACAAGATTGAGTGGAAGACTAATTATATTTTTATCAGTTTAGATGTGACTGGCCTTTATTCCAATATCCAGCACGACATTGGTATACAATGCTTTCAGCTATATGTAGACAGGGTTTTTGACCTCCCTCCCCCCCAAAAAAACTTTTTGATACAAAGTATGAGATTCATTTTGGAGAACAATTTCTTCAAATTTGATAATGTCATTTACCAGCAGATAAGGGGAACTGCTATGGGGTCGAGGGTGGCCCCAACGTATGCAAACTTATTTATGGCAGTCTTTGAAACTTGGCACTTTTTGAATAATAAACATAGAGAGAATTTAATTATGTATCGTCGCTTTATAGATGACATAATTATTATTTATGATAATAGGGACTGGACAGTTGATGAGTTTTTGGACCCTATACTGAATAACTCTTGGGGTATTGAGTTACTGCCTACTATAGAAGAAAGATCATTGAACTTCCTTGATCTAAACATCTATATTGATGAGACTGGAAAAATTAACACAAAAAATTTCTTTAAGAAAATAGATGCCAATGGCTATGTGCACTATCACAGTGGGCATTATAAGCCATGGCTACGTAACATTCCCAAGAATCAATATTTACGCATCAGGAGAAATTGTACCTCTACTCGTGATTATAGAGAACAAAGCAAAATTTTGCAGGGAAGATTTAATGAGAAAAAATATCCTTCAACTTTAGTAAAACGTGCCTATCAATCTGCCAAGGGAATAACCCAGAATGACCTTATTGAATACAATAACAAGAGGGACATGGAAAGTAAGAATGAAGTCAGCTTTATAACCATGTTTTCAGTACAACACCATCATATACGAGACATCCTACAAAAACATTGGAAGATTGTTCTAAATGATCCCATATTAAATAAAGTGGTGCCCCCTAAACCTATAGTCACCTATAGGAGAGCTCCAACTATAAAAAATGTATTGGCCCCTAGTGTCTTGAGATCTCTCCACCCAAAAAATAATGTTGTGGAGACTATATCTGGAAAGAAAGGCTCCTATAAATGTCATAAAAGGGGTTGTAAATGCTGCCAAATAATAGGCCATAAAGTCACCACCTTTCATGCTCAAAATGATGATCAAAAAGAATACAAGATTGCATTCAGACTAACTTGTCAGACTGATTATGTTATATACCTTATCCAATGTATATGCAACAAACAGTATGTGGGTAGAACTTCTTGTGAAGGATGGATTATATCTTATCTATTAATCTTAGTTTTTATACTCATATAGCATTAAATGGAACAATAAGTTTTTTTCTGTATTCAGGTACGTATCCAACATCTTCTCTCTTCCTCTTCTTTTTCTCTTCTCTCCTTGTCTCTCTTCCCCTTCCATCTATTTCTTTCTCTCTCTTCTTTCCCACTATGAATTTGTGAGCAAGGAGCTGTTTTGTAAACAAAGTGTCTTCTTAGATGCGTATGCTGGAAAAGAAGATATAGCTGTGCAGAAGCCTTGAGAATGGACAAGCTGATTGGTCACTACTGTGCCGGTTCCAGATTGTACCATGGGAAGCTAGAGATAGTCTGCATACCAGAGGCCAAGAGAAGACATCATGACGTGATGAAGGATGGACTCAACACAGAAGACAAAGGACTAATTATTACTAACAGAGATAGATGTATTAGCCTAAATCCCACCTAACTCCCACCCTGCCATGGACATTTACATGCTTATCTTTTAGACTACAAAATGCCCTGTACCCGGATATTGAGTTCAGTAGTTGTTGCCGTGTATGTTGTCATTATTAAACCTGGACACGCTATGAGCGTGAACCGTACTCTCTCAGTCTGATTTACTCTTATCTGGTACCACGTGTTCATAGTCTAATTTGGGATGACTGGCGAAGGAGTGGAACAGTAAAATTTTCCCCGTCATTCTCAGGAGTTACACAAACGGTTAAATTCACATAGGTATAATATTAAAAAAGGATTGCTTCACCATGGATTGTCTAGACATTGTACAGAAATACATGGGGGTGAGATGAAGTTTACAATCAACCCCATAGATCATATACCATTTAATAACACAAATAGATTAGACCGGCTGGCAAAGAGGGAGACTTACTGGATCTTCAAACTAAAGACCCTCCAGCCAGGTGGTTTGAATGAGGTGAGTGACCTATTCTAATCACTCTAATAAAAATTGTCTCATTATGTGCACGTTACTAGTGTATGTGTATATATATATATATAAAGGTATGATAGAATGGTGATACTATTTTTATCCCCCCCTGTGGTTGGTACCAACTATTAGTGTATACAGGTAATGGTGAAGATAACATTCATGACTAGCTTTAAATTGTTTTAAGTGTGAGCACCCCTATAGCTTAGTGGATAATTGATTTTTAATGGAAACACAAGTTTTGGAGTCCAGGGTTTGAACTTCAGTTTTTGTTTTTTTTTTTTGTTTCTATTGATATTAATGCATGTATTTTAAATAAATGAAAAATTATATTTTTTATTTATTTATTTATTTATTTATTTTTTTAAGTTATAAGCCCATCAGATAATGGGGAATCATAATAGAAAACAGGTCCCCTTTAATAATAAATATTCAAACTCCTAATAGGTAGGTTCTCTTCACATATTATGACTGAGATGAGTTTTCAATTAACTTAAATGGCCAAGTGGTCTAATGCTTGCCCTGTGAATTTATAGTTTTGGAAACGACGGATTGAATCCCCTGTGGATCATTGTGCATTTTTATACTATTTTTTAATTTTATGATTTAGAGAGGTTTTTATGCTTTCTTCATGTGTGGTGTTTTAATGTTACATAGATTATATTATTTTGTATTGATATGCCTTTTAATGGATGTTGTCCACCCAGAGGGTTTGAGGGTGGTGTTCCTAGTGGAGCTACCTTCATACCTGAATGGGTGGGGTCATATAACAGATATATCTTTTCTAACTCCCCAGTAGGTATGTTCTCCCTACATACACTTACTGAATTCTTCTAACTGTATGAATGGCTTAGTGATCTAATGCTGACTCTATAAGCTTTTAGTTTTGGAGGTGCCAGATTGAATCCCATGTGGATCTTGGTGCATTTTTATCTAATTTGTGAATTGAAGAGTGTTTTTGTAATAGATGTGGTGTTTTTAATGAATTATTGTTATTGATATGTCTTTTAATAGATGTTATCCACCCTGCATGTGTGAAGGAGGCGTTCCCACAGGAAACACCATCACAATTGAAGGGTGGAGTCATATAATGTTGTTGTGTGTATATAAATCTTGTTAATACTGCTGCTCTTGATGCCCTGATGAAGTGATAACTGAAATCACGAAACCGGTAGGCAAATTACCCATTAAACAGAGTTTTATACATCACTCTGTTTGTCTTCACTGGAGGTCAGCGCGGTGGATCTATGAAACCCAGCACTTTCTGTTAACCCTTTGGATCCTTACTTTTGCTGGGCACCTGCTGCGACCATAAGAGAGAGCGGAGTTAGTTGGTTGTGACTTGCACAACCAAATCAGGTGAGTCCTTCCACTAAAGGGGGGCACTGAGGATAATTGTACAAAAGGAAATTACTCTATGTGCGCTCCATTTCCCTTTTTATTGTAGAAAAAAGATGTAACAGATGACAAAGATACATACTTAATACATGTCTCCCTTTTCAAACACAGGTTGTGGAACTTGCGTTAAACACTATTCACACTTGTTTGTTTTACATATGTTCTATCGGATAAAGGTTTGAAGTGTGGAATGATGGTTGGGGTCTATTAGGCTGTCGCCGCATCTGCAAGATCTGCCCCATAACGGCCGACTTGCGGCACTTATCTTGCAAGCCCCATTCATTCTTTATGGGGCTTGCGGTCAGGTGCAGCAAGTACGGTATTGCCGAATCCAGCAGATCTGAAACTTGCAGCTGCGCAAAAAAAATGCTACTAGCTGTTTTTTGCGTGGCTGCAAGCACCGCAAGTACCAGATTTGGCAATACCACAATTGCTGTATGGTGCCTCACTGGTCGGGATGCCATGTAGGGGCACTGCCCTCCTAAATGAGGCTCTACAGACTTTATTTGCATATGTATAAATCCCTATCATTCACAACTGCTCCGGGAATCCTGTTCCACCTACGGGGAGGGTTACCAGCTAGCTGCATTATCATCAAGCTGGAGGTCTGCAAGCAGTGCCGGTATCATTACCGGGAACCATAGGTGGCGTCACAAACACTCTTTATTTTTATTTATTTATTTTGTTCCCTTTTTCAGCAACTACCAGGGCCACGGGCCCGGGCACAGGTCGCTCGTGACATCCCCCATGAAATCAAATGCCCAGGACCGGGTACCCCACGGCCCTGGGGCTGGTCAGCTGCACCTGAACACAAGTCCCATACAGAATGAATGGGGCTTGCAGGATCGGTGCCGCAAGTCGGCTGGTATGCGGCAGATCCGGGAGATGCAGCCACATCTGCCAGATCTGCCGTGAATTACACTTATCGCAGATGTGACAGCAGCCTTAAGACCACTTCACATGCTCCGATATCTGAAATGATATTGTTGAAACGTCACGCTTTTGAGATCGTTCTTACGATCTTGTTTGTGCATCGTTGCGTGTAAACGCAGGATGTCTGAACGAGAAATTGTTGGATCAGACATCTCAAATTTGAGAGCCAGACCTCAAATCTATCGTTCGTCGTCCAATTAACGTTCTCGGAAGCAGCAACATCGCTCAGTGTGACACCTTTTTGAACGATGTCGTTCATGTCTCTCCTATTCCTGCCGCTTTGTAAAATCGTTTAAATGATCTGCTCCAAATAGCTGGAGTGATGCCAAATTTCAGATCTTTAACAATATCCTTGCATGTGCCTAATAATGTCAGAAGGATCATGGTCACGTGACATAGCTAACGATATCGTTCACAGATATCGTAGCGTGTGAAGTGGCCTTTAAATACATTTAAATGCATATGCATAGTGCAATAGTAGAACAGGAATGATGTTTTATTTTTTGTTGCAGTTGGCAAAAGGGGTATTGTATGACTCATTATATGGGATGAAATTTTCTTTACCTGAGCCATCTGCACAGGGGCGGAACTACTGTGGTGCAGCTGGTTCAGCTGCACCAGGGCCCCGACCGGCTAGAGGGACCCTGCAAGCCCCCAGCCGACCCCCGTAAGCTGTTGTCATAGGAGAGGAGGGTCATGCAAGGGAAGCAGAAAGCTTCCTGCTTCCCTTGCCTGATCCCGCCCCTCCTCTCTCTCTGCCCCTCCGGCTCAGCAGGTAGGAGAGCCGCCGCAAACACCGGCGCCGACGGCCACCAGCACACCCCCCCCGGACACGGCGCCGACGGCCACAAGCTCCCTAGGACACGGCACCGACGGCCACCAGCACCCCCCCCCCGGACACGGCGCCGACGGCCACCAGCTTCCTAAGACACGGCACCGACGGCCACCAGCACCCCCATCCCTCCACCTCCCCGCTCCTCACCATGGCTTCACCAGGGCCCCCAGGGGTCACGGTCCGCCACTGCATCTGCAAATATAGTCTCATTTAGTATTATGCATATGAAATTGTAGCTGCATTGAATAGGATGGTTTCCTGGAAAATCATAATACTGTCAGAAAATACATGTATGGACATTTACATGTTTGTAATGTAATTGTTCTTCTGTGTAAATTTGCAACATCATGTCCCAATTTTGTACAGTTGCTTGTTGTCATATACTGCAAGCGATATTTAATTATTCGTCTGCACTGAAGGCAAGCGTTATGAGGAGAGAAAGAGGGAGGAGAAAAACTGGGAATGATTGCGATGATAATGAACCTCACCTGAAGTTACCTGGGTGTCTGGTATACTGTAAAGGTACCGTTACACGTCTCAATATTGCAAGCAATTTCACTGGCAATTTGCTGGTTGCAGTGAAATCATGGACAGATTGTTCTATTTTGTTGCTGTGTACAAATGTAACAATGTGTCCATGATTTCACTGCAACCAGCAAATTGCCAGTGAAATTGCTAGCAAAATTGCCGCGTGTTACGGTAGCCTTATAAGAAACCTCATTCGGTAATATCTTTAGCTGGATAAAGGACGCGATAAAAAACTGCATCTGAAATGCATAGCGCCATGTCCCATGGTTGCTTGATGACAGCAATGTAATTTTGTTTATCTGATTTTTCACTCACTTTTTAGGAATTGAAATAAACTTGGAAAACATTTATTGGAATTTGGAGCTAGAAAGTGTTTTTTTCTATTAAGGGCCAAATAACCCAGCCTGATTATATCAGCTCTCAGCTGTCTACTTTATCTCTACTGGTCATCAAAAATGGGTGAACCCATGGGTGAAGGTTTTTTTTCACTTATTTATTTGTTTAATAGCTATAAAATCTATCTAGCTATTATTTATCTATCTATCTATCTATCTATCTATCTATCTATCTATCTATCTATCTATCTATCTATCTATCTATCTATCTATCTATCTATCCAACATCTATCTTTGCACATCTTTAACATTTAAAAAAATATTAATTTTAGTGTCATACATTTTTTCCAGTACATGTCACACACTTGTCACACAGATGGCACGCACTTACCCACGGACAGCATATGGATGATGCACAGATAACATATGTCCACACGGATGGCCACACAGATGGTCAAAATGGAAAATGCTACGTAAAGGCCGCTTCACACGCTACGATAACTGTGAATTATATCGTTAGCTATGTCACGTGACCGCGATCCTTCCAGCATCGTTAGTGCGTTGTCACACGCAAGGATATCATTAATGATCTTAACTTTGGCAGCGCTCCAGCTATTTGGAGAAGAATGTATCCCCAAAATCACGTGTGTTACCTCACCTGAGGTGCACTGATGATATATGAAACTACACCACTTAATCATATAAATTCATCTTTATTTTTGGAACACAATTCTATTACTATTTTTCTTCAGGTACCAATTATAAGCAATAGTTAAAATTATTACATAAAATTATATACCGTACTTAAAATATTTCATGTATGAGTGTACTCAGCCACTATTATTGTGGCACAACCTGTGGAATCACTTTCATTGTAAACATACAATATCCTTTACATTACAATTACTAAGGTACAACTGAAAAATATATTGCAATCTGAGAGTCCTCAGTGGTTGATACCTTTTAATGGCTAACTGAAAAGATGGTAAACATAGCAAGCTTTCGAGACGACTAAGGTCTCTTCTTCAGGCTGATAATGACACAAATTCTGAAGACACATACATTTATACATAAGCAATAGAGAAAAAAAAAAAAAAAAAAAAAGAAGGGGAAAGAAGAGAACAGAAAAAAAATGGCAAAACAGTGTTATATGCTCTGGTGGATATGACAGGTGACGCAAAGCAGAGTCGGGTAGGGAGGGGTGGAGGAGCAGGGTCAGAGAAAGCAGATTTCTAAGATAAGCGGAACCAATATATTAGGTGGATGGTTAGTAACCCATGGAGACCTGAAAATACTTAGTTAAGTTGTGGAGAGCAGACTTAAGGTACCGTCACACGCGGCAATTTTGCAAGCAATTTCAAAAATTTCAAAATTGCCGCGTGTGACGGTACCTTAAGTGACAGGGTTCACAGAAGTGTCAGGAGTTCATTGTCCTACGATTTCAGTGTGTAGCAAGCTGTCTCCAAATGCACTTTCATTTTATATATAAAATGCATGAATCTGCTATCCCAAATGTCCGTTCATTTTACATAGAATCCCATAAATCCATGTGAAATATTTAATCCGGTTTCGAGTGTGTTGAAGGTTGTTATCAATTTGTATTCCCAAATTCTTCTCTCTCTCTGAGATTTGAAGTCACTCTTTAAGATGAGCAGCCTCATATCGGATTCAGTGTTGTGCTCAGAGCTGCAAATATGTTTTGCTACAGGTAGATCCATACGCTTTTCTTTTATTGAGTGGCGATGAGAATTCATTCTTGTTCTGAACTGTAATCCGGTCTCACCTACGTACATGCCACCTGTTGGGCATTTGGTACATATGATTAAATACACCACATTGCTTGTAGTGCAGCTGAAGTTACCTGGGATCTTGTAGTCCTGATCTGTCCCAGGAATCCTTATCTTGTCAGTTGTCATTATAGATGAACAGTACTCTACTGGCTAACACGGTATAAATATTCTTTACCTTAAGGTACAACTGAAATTCCCCTATGTACTATTATTAGTTCTACAAGTGAGATTCTTTTTTTGTCACTTAGCAGTGCAGGGGTTAACTGCAAAGTGCCTCCCCCCTAAAGCTATCTATATCGCTGCTGCACCGCTTACCTCTCACTTCTTTTTCCACAGTATATGCAGAGTGCCACCCACACCGCGCCTACGTACGTTTCAAGTTAATCTTCCTTAGGGCGTCCTGCCCTTTTCATGGCTACCGCTAGTGTATATTACCTCAGTGTAGATTAGCAGAGGAGAGATATTGGAGCAGGGACAGTTGAAAGGATTCATTCAGCAGCTGCATAATACCAGTAAAACAATAGCCCTATTGAGAGCTGAAGAAACAGTACAGAGTTAGAGTACAGGGAGGGAGAGTTATTCCAGCAGGATTAGTGTCCAGCAGGGTCAGTGTAAAGCAGCAGTACTCCAAACATTTCCTACTGCCTTCTACAAGCCTCACACCAGGCCATTTAACCCGGTGGTGCTTCTGTCCACATTACAAAAAAGAAGGGGGGGGGGGACAAGAGGCGCAATAGTGCCCTTATCACTCGACACTAAATCAAAGCAGGTGAGTAAGAAATGGTCACTCACCTATTCCAGTTGTGCCACCCACAACTGGTTAGTAGACCTGATAGGATGAGTATCCTGATGGCTGCTGCTGGACTTCCACCGGTCTCCACACGGGTAGACGAAATCTGAAGCTTTGGGAAAGGAAGGTGTACCACAGTACCTCAGGGAAGACGCCAGGAGGGCGTTGAAACGCGTTGGAGAAATAAAAGAGAGGTTTGATTTGGACATCGGCTACTTGCATTATTTACAAGCGGAAGATTTTGGCAGCGCGGACTGTGGTACACCTTCCTTTCCCAAAGCTTCACATTACAAAAAGGCGGTTTTCCCAATGCAAAGCAGCAGTAGTACAAACATTTCCTACTGCCTGCTACAAACCTCGCACCAGGCCATTTAACCCACTGATGCTTCTGTCCACATTACAAAAGGCAGTTTGCCAATTGCCAATGCACAGCAGCAGTAGTCCAAACATTTCCTACAGTCTGCTACCAAGCACACCCCAGGCTATGTTACCCGCTGTTTTTGTGGTAACAGGCTGGCTTATGCTGTTCACAATACTTCACTTAAAAAGGCAGTTATTGCCCTCCACAAACCAGTAGTCCAAACATTTCCTATTGCCTGCTACCAAGCAAGCAGTGTTCCCCTTGTCAGTTTTGCTTGACACCAGAATTTTATATGACTAGAGTATGGCCCAATGCTATTGCATCGGGAGGCGGGTGTGTGTGGCGGCGGTGAAGGGTCAGATATTCACCCTCTCTTTCTTCTGATCTCCCTTCTACCTCCTCCTTCCCCGTTCTACCCTCTCCTCCCTGATCTCCCCTCTCCCTCCTCCTCCCCCGTTCTACCCTCTCCTCCCTGATCTCCCCTCTTCCCCCTGATCTTCCCTCTCTCCTTCCCCCTCATCTCCCCTCTCCCTCCCATGATCTCCGCCCTCCTCTCTCCCCTGATCTCCATTCTCCTCTCCCCTATATCCCCCTGCTCTTTCCTCTCCCCCATGATCTCCACCCTTGGGCTGTCCGGGCCGGCGACATTCAAGGCGAGACTTCCCGGCCGCCATCTTGCATGTCGCCGATCCAGACAGGGCGAAACCAAGATGGCGGCCGGGAAGTCTTGCGAGATTTTCCGCCCGCCATCTTGGTTTCGCCCTGTCCGGAGCGGCGACATGCAAGTTGGCAGACAGGAAGGCGGAGGCGTCATGGAGAAGAGGACTGGTACGATTGGATGGCTGGCACAGGTGTGCGGAGGGGTGGCGAGTATGATGTTAGCGTGGGGAGCAGAGCACGGGAGCATGGTGAGCAGAGCTCCGGGTTCAGATCAGTAGTGGGCAGTGGCGTGGCAACTGTTTGTGGCGCCCAGGGCGGTCGAAAAATTTGCCGCAGCTGCCACCCCTAAGTATTGGGCCAAATGGCAACTCACCTCCTGAACTCTCCATCCTTCTGCACTCCCCATCCTCCTGCACTCCCCATCCTCCATCCTCCTGAACTCTCCATCCTCCTGCACTCTCCATCCTTCATCCTCCTGCACTCTCCATCCACCATCCTCCTGCACTCTCCATCCTCCTGTACTCTCCATCCTCCATATTCCTGCACTCCCCATCCTCCTGCACTCCCCATCCTCCATCCGCCTGCACTCCCCATCCTCCTGCACTCTACATCCTCATGCACTCTCCATCCTCTTGCACTCCCCATCCTCCCGCACTCTCCATCCTCCTGCACTCTCCATCCTCCTGCACTCTCCATCCTTTTGCACCCCCCATCCTCCTGCACTCCCCATCCTCCTGCACTCCCCATCCTCCCGCACTCCCCATCCTCCCGCACTCCCCATCCTCCTGCACTCTCCATCCTCCTGCACTCTCCATCCTCCTGCACTCTCCATCCTCCTGCACTCTCCATCCTCCTGCACTCTCCATCCTCCTGCACTCTCCATCCTCCTGCACTCTCCATCCTCCTGCACTCTCCATCCTCCTGCACTCTCCATCCTCCTGCACTCTCCATCCTCCTGCACTCTTCATCCTCTTGCACTCCCCATCCTCCTGCACTCCCCATCCTCCTGCGCTCTCCATCCTCCTGCGCTCCCCATTCTCCTGCGCTCCCCATTCTCCTGCGCTCCCCATCCTCTTGCGCTCCCCATCCTCCTGCGCTGCCCATCCTCCTGCGCTCTCCATCCTCCTGCACTCTCCATCCTCCTGCGCTCTCCATCCTCCTGCGCTCTCCATCCTCCTGCGCTCTCCATCCTCCATCCTCCTGCACGCTCCATCTTCCTGTGCTCTCCATCCTCCTGCACTCCCTAGCCACCATCCTTCAGCACCCTCCATCCTCCTGCACGCTCCATCATCCTGCACGCTCCATCCTCCTGCACTCTCCATCCTCCTGCATTCTCCATCCTCCTGCACTCTATTTCCTCCTGCACTCTCCATCCTCCTGCACTCTCCATCCTCCTGCACTCCCCATCCTCCTGCACTCTCCATCCTCTTGCACTCTCCATCCTCTTGCACTCCCCATCCTCCTGCACTCTCCATCCTCCTGCACTCCCCATCCTCTTGCATCTCCCATCCTCCCGCACTCTCCTTCCTCATGCATTCTCCATCCTCCTGCACTGTCCATCCTCTTGCACTCCCCATCCTCCTGCATTCCCCATCCTCTTGCACTTCCCATCCTCCTGCACTCTCCATCCTCCTGCACTCCCCATCCACCATCCTCCAGCACCCTCCATCCTCCTGCACGCTCCATCCTCCTGCACGCTCCATCCTCCTGCACGCTCCATCCTCCTGCACGCTCCATCCTCCTGCACTCTCCATCCTCCTGCACTTCCCATCCTCCTGCACTCCCCATCCTCCTGCACTTCCCATCCTCCTGCACTCCCCATCCTCCATCCTCTTGCACTCCTCATCCTCCTGCACTCTCCATCCTCCTACACTTTCCATCCTCCTGCGCTCTCCATCCTCCTGCACTCCCCTTCCTCCTGCACTTACCATCCTCCTGCACTCCCTGTCCTCCTCCTCCCCGTCCTCCTGCACTCCCCATCCTCCTGCACTCCCCATCCTCCTGCATTCCCCATCCTCCTGCGCTCTCCATCCTCCTGCGCTCTCCATCCTCCATTCTCCTGCGCGCTCCATCCTCCTGCACTCTCCATCTTCCTGTGCTCTCCATCCTCCTTCCTCCTGCACTCCCCATGCATCATCCTCCAGCACCCTCCATCCTCCTGCATGCTCCATCCTCCTGCGCTCTCCATCCTCCAGCGCTCTCCATCCTCTATCCTCCTGCACTCACCATCCTTCTGCACTCTCCATCCTCTATCCCTGCAGTTTCCATCCTCTATCCCCTGCTGTTTCCATCCTCTATCCCCTGCAGTTTCCATCCTCTATCACCTGCCGTTCCCATCCTCTATCCCTGCAGTTTCCATCCTCTATCCCCTGCAGTTTCCTTCCTCTATCCCTGCAGTTTCCATCCTCTGTCCCCTGCAGTTTCCATCCTCTGTCCCCTGCAGTTTCCATCCTCTGTCCTCTGCAGCTCCCATCCTCTATCCCTGCACTCTCCATCCTCTATCCCCTGCAGTTTCCATCCTCTATCCCTGCAGTTTCCATCCTCTATCCCCTGCAATTTCCATCCTCTGTCCCCTGCAGTTTCCATCCTCTGTCCCCTGCAGTTTCCATCCTCTGTCCCCTGCAGTTCCATCCTCTGTCCTCTGCAGTTCCCATCCTCTATCCCCTGCACTCTCCATCCTCTATGCCCTGCAGTTTCCATCCTCTATCCCCTGCAGTTTCCTTCCTCTATCCCTGCCGTTTCCCATCCTCTATCCCCTGCCGTTCCTATCCTCTATCCCCTGCCTTCCCATCCTCTATCCCCTTCAGTTTCCATCCTCTATCCCTGCACTCTTCATCTTCTATCCCCTGCAGTTTCCATCCTCTATCCCCTGCAGTTTCCATCCTCTGTCCCTGCAGTTCCCATCCTCTACCCCTTCACTCTCCATCCTCTATTCCCAGCAGTTTCCATCCTCTATCCCTGCAGTTTCCATCCTCTATCCCCTGCACTTTCCATCCTTATCCCCTGCCGTTTCCATCCTCTATCCCCTGCCGTTCCCATCCTCTATCTCATGCAGTTACCATCCTCTATCCCCTGCCGTTCTCCATCCTCCTGCATCTCCATCCTCTTGCACTCCCCATCCTCCTGCACTCTCCATCCTCCTGCACTCTCCATCCTCCTGCACTCTTCATCCTCTTGCACTCTCCATCCTCCTGCACTCTCCATCCTCCTGCACTCTCCATCCTCCTGCACTCTCCATCTCCTGCACTCTTCATCCTCTTGCATCTCCATCCTCCTGCACTCTCCATCCTCTTGCACTCCCCATCCTCCTGCATCTCTCCATCCTCTTGCACTCCCATCCTCCTGCACTCTCCATCCTCCTGCACTCCCCATGCTCCTGCACTTTTCATCCTCTTGCACCCCCATCCTCCTGCACTCCCATCCTCCCGCACTCTCCCATCCTCCCGCACTCCCCTTCCTCATGCATTCTACATCCTCCTGCACTGTCCATCCTCTTGCACTCCCCATCCTCCTGCACTCTTCATCCTCCTGCATTCCCACATCCTCTTGCACTTCCCATCCTCCTGCACTCTCCATCCTCCTGCACTCCCCATCTACCATCCTCCAGCACCCTCCATCCTCCTGCACGCTCCATCCTCCTGCACGCTCCATCCTCCTGCACGCTCCATCCTCCTGCACTCTCCATCCTCCTGCACTCTAAATCCTCCTGCACTCTCCATCCTCATGCACTCCCCATTCTCCATCCTCTTGCACTCCTCATCCTCCTGCACTCTCCATCCTCCTACACTTTCCATCCTCCTGCACTCTCCATCCTCCTGCACTCCCCTTCCTCCTGCTCTCCCATCCTCCTGCACTCCCCTGTCCTCCTCCTTTCCCCGTCCTCCTGCACTCCCCAGCCTCCTGCACTCCCCATCCTCCTGCACTCCCCATCCTCCTGCATTCCCCATCCTCCTGCGCTCTCCATCCTCCTGCGCTCTCCATCCTCCATTCTCCTGCGCGCTCCATCCTCCTGCACTCTCCATCCTCCTGCACTCTCCATCTTCCTGTGCTCTCCATTCTCCATCCTCCTGCACTCCCCATGCATCATCCTCCAGCACCCTCCATCCTCCTACATGCTCCATCCTCCTGCGCTCTCCATCCTCCAGCGCTCTCCATCCTCTATCCTCCTGCACTCACCATCCTTCAACACTCTCCATCCTCTATCCCCTGCAGTTTCCATCCTCTATCCCCTGCCATTTCCATCCTCTATCCCCTGCAGTTTCCATCCTCTATCACCTGCCGTTCCCATCCTCTATCCCCTGCAGTTTCCATCCTCTATCCCCTGCAGTTTCCATCATCTATCCCCTGCAGTTTCCATCCTCTGTCCCCTGCAGTTTCCATCCTCTGTCCCCTGCAGTTTCCATCCTCTGTCCTCTGCAGCTCCCATCCTCTATCCCCTGCACTCTCCATCCTCTATCCCCTGCAGTTTCCATCATCTATCCCCTGCAGTTTCCATCCTCTATCCCTTGCAGTTTCCTTCCTCTATCCCCTGCCGTTCCCATCCTCTATCCCCTGCCGTTCCTATCCTCTATCCCCTGCCCTTCCCATCCTCTATCCCCTGCTGTTTCCATCCTCTATCCCTGCACTCTTCATCTTCTATCCCCTGCAGTTTCCATCCTCTATCCCCTGCAGTTTCCATCCTCTGTCCCCTGCAGTTTCCATCCTCTGTCCCCTGCAGTTCCCATCCTCTATCCCCTGCAGTTTCCATCCTCTGTCCCCTGCAGTTTCCATCCTCTGTCCCCTGCAGTTTCCATCCTCTGTCCCCTGCAGTTTCCATCCTCTGTCCCCTGCAGTTTCCATCCTCTGTCCTCTGCACTCTCCATCCTCTATCCCCTGCAGTTTCCATCATCTATCCCCTGCAGTTTCCATCATCTATCCCCTGCAGTTTCCATCCTCTGTCCCTGCAGTTTCCATCCTGTATCCCCTGCACTCTCCATCCTCTATCCCCTGCAGTTTCCATCCTCTATCCCCTGCAGTTTCCATCCTCTATCCCCTGCAGTTTCCATCCTCTATCCCCTGCAATTTCCATCCTCTGTCCCCTGCAGTTTCCATCCTCTGTCCCCTGCAGTTTCCATCCTCTGTCCCCTGCAGTTTCCATCCTCTGTCCCCTGCAGTTTCCATCCTCTGTCCCCTGCAGTTCCCATCCTCTGTCCTCTGCAGTTCCCATTCTCTATCCCCTGCACTCTCCATCGTCTATGCCCTGCAGTTTCCATCCTCTATCCCCTGCAGTTTCCTTCCTCTATCCCCTGCCGTTCCCATCCTCTATCCCCTGCCGTTCCTATCCTCTATCCCCTGCCCTTCCCATCCTCTATCCCCTGCTGTTTCCATCCTCTATCCCTGCACTCTTCATCTTCTATCCCCTGCAGTTTCCATCCTCTATCCCCTGCAGTTTCCATCCTCTGTCCCCTGCAGTTTCCATCCTCTGTCCCCTGCAGTTCCCATCCTCTATCCCCTTCATTCTCCATCCTCTGTCCCCTGCAGTTTCCATCCTCTGTCCCCTGCAGTTTCCATCCTCTGTCCCCTGCAGTTTCCATCCTCTGTCCCCTGCAGTTCCCATCCTCTGTCCTCTGCAGTTCCCATTCTCTATCCCCTGCACTCTCCATCGTCTATGCCCTGCAGTTTCCATCCTCTATCCCCTGCAGTTTCCTTCCTCTATCCCTGCCGTTCCCATCCTCTATCCCCTGCCATTCCTATCCTCTATCCCCTGCCCTTCCCATCCTCTATCCCCTGCTGTTTCCATCCTCTATCCCTGCACTCTCCATCCTCTATCCCCTGCAGTTTCCATCCTCTATCCCCTGCAGTTTCCATCCTCTGTCCCCTGCAGTTTCCATCCTCTGTCCCCTGCAGTTCCCATCCTTTATCCCCTGCACTCTTCTTCCTCTAACCCATGCAGTTTCCATCCTCTGTCCCCTGCAGTTTCCATCCTCTATCCCCTGCACTCTCCATCTTCTATCCCCTGCAGTTTCCATCCTCTATCCCCTGCAGTTCCCATCCTCTATCCCCTGCAGTTTCCATCCTTTATCCCCTGCACTCTTCATCCTCTGTCCCCTGCAATCTCCATTATCTATCCCCTGCAGTTTCCATCCTCTGTCCCCTGCAGTTTCCATCCTCTGTCCCCTGCAGTTCCCATCCTCTATCCCCTGCACTCTCCATCCTCTATCCCCTGCAGTTTCCATCCTCTGTCCCCTGCAGTTTCCATCCTTTATCCCCTGCACTCTTCATCCTCTGTCCCCTGCAGTCTCCATTATCTATCCCCTGCAGTTTCCATCCTCTGTCCCCTGCAGTTTCCATCCTCTGTCCCCTGCAGTTCCCATCCTCTATCCCCTGCACTCTCCATCCTCTATCCCCTGCAGTTTCCATCCTCTGTCCCCTGCAGTTTCCATCCTCTACCCCTGCACTCTCCATCTTCTATCCCTGCAGTTTCCATCCTCTATCCCCTGCAGTTTCCATCCTCTGTCCCCTGCAGTTTCCATCCTCTGTCCCCTGCAGTTTCCATCCTCTGTCCCCTGCACTCTCCATCCTCTATCCCCTGCACTCTTCATCCTCTATCCCTGCACTCTTCATCCTTTATCCCCTGCACTCTTCATCCTTTATCCCCTGCACTCTTCATCCTTTATCCCCTGCACTCTTCATCCTTTATCCCCTGCCTCTATCCCCTGCACTCTTCATCCTCTATCCCCTGCACTCTTCATCCTTTATCCCCTGCACTCTTCATCCTCTATCCCCTGCCTCTATCCCCTGCACTCTTCATCCTCTATCCCCTGCACTCTTCATCCTTTATCCCCTGCACTCTTCATCCTCTATCCCCTGCACTCTCCATCCTCTATCCCCTGCAGTTTCCATCCTCTATCCCCTGCAGTTTCCATCCTCTATCCCCTGCAGTTTCCATCCTCTATCCCCTGCACTCTTCATATTCTATCCCCTGCAATTTCCATCCTCTATTCCCTGCAGTTTCCATCCTCTGTCCCCTGCCGTTCCCATCCTCTATCCCCTGCAGTTTCCATCCTCTATCTACTGCAGTTTCCATCCTCTATCCCCTGCACTCTTCATCCTCTATCCCCTTCAGTTTACATCCTCTATCCCCTCAGTTTCCATCCTCTGTCCCCTGCAGTTTCCATCCTTTGTCCTCTGCAGTTTCCATCCTCTGTCCCCTTCAGTTTCCATCCTATATCCCCTGCAGTTTCCATCCTCTGTCCCCTGCAGTTTCCATCCTCTATCCCCTGTAGTTTCCATCCTCTGTCCCCTGCACTCTTCATCCTCTATCCCCTGCACTCTCCATCCTCTATCCCCTGCACTCTCCATCCTCTATCCCCTGCACTCTTCATCCTCTATCCCCTGCACTCTCCATCCTCTATCCCCTGCACTCTCCATCCTCTTTCCCCTGCCGCTTTCATCCTCCACCCTCCCTGTATCCTTCATCCCTGTGCACAGCCTGCCGCCCTCTGCACTCCTCTCTCACACACCTCTTGTACACTTGTTTATTTGGTCCCATCTTCGCTCCAGCTTCTTCTATGATATTGTGCTTCTTCACGCTGGGTATAGTCCATGGCTCCACCCTCCTGAGTCACATGCCTGGGACATCATCGCAGGTCCTGCTGCTCCATATTGTATCTTGTGCTGGGCAGGCTAATACGGCCCTGACGCTGAGGTGAGTCACCTGCAGGCTGCTGCAGCCCCCACACACTTGCTGCCTGGGGCGGACCGCCTCCCCACGCTACACCACTGGTAGTGGGGTAGTACCCGCTACCGGCAAAGGCGGCAGCCATGTTGGTTAGGGTCTAAGCCAGCTTCTGTCGGATGTGACGTCATAAACGTTACATAGTGACAGAAGCTAGCTTAGGGAGATTATTATATAGGATATACATTCACTGTCCAATGCTAAATGTTTGTTGTGAATGTGCAACTGTAGGCTGTGTGCAGGTGGCATCAGGGCCTGGCTTCCTGGACAACTTATTGGGAAGCAGGTAACATAGGAGTTTTGCAGTCATACACAGTTTTGTTTGTATGCATACCAGCAACAGAATGAGGTGCTGCATATCTCAGCAGTATTTTAAGAATGCTAACAGAGGCATTTTGTTGAATTACACTTTTTATTTTAGGTGAATTGTTGCCACTCTGGTGCAATCTGGGCATGTGGTGTGTTTGTTGTGTATTTTGTGATTTTACTTAGGCCCTCTGCGCACCATGCCTACACCTGTTAGGCTGGCTTCACACTGCAGTTTTTCACTGATCAGTGTCCATCAGTGTTTGGGTGCCAAAACCAGGAGTGACTCCAAAACTCAGAACAGGGGTCAATTTTTCAATTATAGTTTTTCTCTGCAAGTTCCTCTCCTGGTTTTGGCACCCGAAGACTGATGGACACTGATCAGTGAAAAACTACAGTGTGAAGCCAGCCTAACTCATCTAAGTATTCCTGATTAACGTTGAAGCTTTGCTTTAACTATACCACTATTGTGACAACAATGATTTGAATGTCGTTGAGTATTCCAATGACCTTTTTACAGATATAGTGGGCAAACATATGACCGTTCAGCAAAAGAAACACAAACTTTACAAGGTTTGGTCATTTGTAGTTCACATCATTTTTAAAAGCTAACTATTCTATTACAAACTGGGTATAAATCTAGTCCTTATTGAATTTAATCAGAGTAAAGCTAGGGTCACACTTGGGAGGCTGTTTTTTTGACACCAGTGTTAATGGTTGCAGTTTTTTCTGTTGCCATTTTTATGCCATTTTAACGCTAGCATATATGTACCATGCATTAACGCATGCGTTTCCCATAGGCTCCCATGTAAAAAAAAAAAACGCATGCATTTTTGCAAATGCCCTCAAAACCATTGCTTACCACATTTTTGGATGCTTTAGCAAAAACGCATAGTGTCAAAAGTGTTGTATTTTCACCATGCGTTTTTTGCATGGGAAGCGTTAACGCTACAGTTTTCCACAAATTAGAATTGTGAAAAACAGTAGCTTTTATGTATTTCAATGGGGAGGGCACCATAGACTTCAATACTTATTCAATACAGATTAACAGGTCAACCAGAAAACCACATCCGGAAGAATATATGAATTGTAAACAAGAAAAGAGGATTGAACCTAGATCCCAGTGTGCTACACATCCTCTTTTCTTGTTTACAAAAATGGTAGCTTTTAGCGCTTCAATGGTTCAAGTGTGACCCTAGCCTAAGTCAGCCTGCACTTTCCGTGGAGAGTCATGTGCGCCTATCAGTGATGATTGATTGCCCCACTGTAACAGAAAACATGCTCTGACATGGCACGAGCAGCAGGGCAGGCCAGCACCTCTAAGGCATATAAGTAGAGGTCGGGCCAAGTGTTCACCTTGGACACACAATAGTTAAAGGGAAGTGAATATCATTAATGATGCAGGTATGGTCACTTAAGTATTCTTTTACCATCTTTTTCAACTATTATCTCCTTGCCATTGTTACAGGCACAGATAGCCCTTGCTGATGCGCTGGTTTATTGAAAACGGTCCAGTTTGTGCACATTTCCCCCCCACCTCTGTTTTAGCAAGTGTGCATGTCTCTCCCCATTAATCTTTGCTGTTGAAAAGAGCCAGTACCTCTGCCACCAGCGTTATCAGAGGGTGATGTTTTCAGCAAGTGATGTTCAACAGCACCTCTTGAAAGATGCAATTGTGCAACCCTTTTATGACTCCAAAAGGAGAGAAGAAATTTTCTCCTTGTAGTGTCGGTTGAGAAAGGTGGCTAACCAGTATAGATTGTTGTCGAAAATGTGCATCACACAAGGGTCTTAAAACAGGCACATACACAAAATCTGTGCCATGTGGGCCAAACTTCAAACAGGCAAAGGTTCTGTGTCACCAACAGGAGGAACAATACCAATTATCTTCTCATGCTGCCTCGCCTCCTCTTCCACCTCTTCATCTGTAGCCCATCCAAGCTGGAGTTGGGTGTCCCCTCTTTAGCAATGGGAGTCCCCTTGGTAGCACAGAAAAACAAGTCCTCTCCCTCCTTGCCCTCATCATCTTCCTCATCAGCACCCAATGTTGGCTCAGAATATTGGCTGGGCTGTGTAGTATCACCCATTGGGAAATCTTAATCCATAGCCACATGTTGGTCATTTGATATTATGTAGTGATTGTTTTAACAGAAAGTGCAGCGGGATGGGTACACTGATAATAGCCTGACAGATCACCACTCACAAGCTTGGTGCAGTACTCAAAGTTCTCAGGAACTTCACAATTGTCTTTGATCCCCAACCTATTAGCAATTGTTATGTGTGGTGTGTGAGTCTCAATGTAATGGGCATGTTGAAGCTGGTATTCAGCTACAGTCCTCTGCTGCTCACTATTCCTCGAAAACATGTAATATGTTCAGTTTAACCGCATGTGCAGGTAGCAAATGAGTTGTTAACTTGTCAAATTAAAGTGGTTTTGTAGCACTGCAAGACCACCAAAAGCAGTACAGGATGGCATAAATGGACAATAAAACGGCACACCTTCTGATGTATGCACAGAAAGTCGGGGTAGGTTTTTAATTATTCTGCAACAACTAGGTTCCATTTGTGAGCCATGCATAGCATGTGTAGCTGCTTGCTTATCTCTAAAGCCGCCACCATACAACTCCCATTATTGCACACGACCACCATGCCCATAAAGTAGGGCCCTCACAAATGTATACTGGATGGCCCTCAAAAATGTATAGAGGGCCCTCCCAAATGCATAGAGGAGTGCCCTTCCCAAAGTATAAAGGAGGGTCCTTCTTAATGTACAAATGACATGACCTTTACTGCCAGCAACCATGGCTTTGCTTACGGTGTGTTATTCTTAAGGCAGTGATTTAAGCACCAAATGAATAGAAGAGAGCCCTCCCAAATGTATAAAGGAGGGCCCTCCAAAATGAATAGAGGAGGGCCTTCCCAAACATTTGTCACTGGGCCAAATCGTGGCACTCACCAAACTCAGGTTTTCAGGCCCTGTGAACAATTGATTTGAGGGCTGCAGAATGACATGGAGGAGGAGGAAGAGGAGGAGTAGATGAGGTAGAAACTGGCATACGACTTGTTGGAGAACACGATGAAGTTGGGCCATCTATTCTTGGCGTGAGTGGGGTGTGTGATGTCCCAAGCTGTCACTCTGTCCCACCCTCCACCAGGTTCCCCAGTGTGCCATCAGAAATGTATTCAGTTTAGTCCCTGACTGTCCACAACAATATCTCCACCTGTCTGTTGCTACGTAGACCATCCTGGTTACAGCATTACTGACAGCACAGTTGATATTAACACATGCTTCTGTAAAGCGGGGTCGGAACACTGGGTGCAATAGTGCTGCCACTTGCTAGGAAACCAGTATCCTGGGGCAGCCACAGCCAATAGATCACAGAAAGACTCTGTTCCCACAAGCCTAAAGGGAAACAGCTGCACGGCTAGCAATTAGCAATATGGGCGTCTAATGTTTTTGCCTGTGGGGGAGTGTTTGTGTATTTACGCTTCTTTTCTGAGATCCTGGAAAACAGCAGGCCTTGCTGGGACAAAAAAAGTAGACATGGTTAATGTTGATTGCTGTGTCTGTGCAACCGCAGCTCGTGGGAAGGAGGTGGGAGCGCCTGCATTATGGACAGCGGATTGTGAAGAGCCCTTCACAAAGTATAGAGGAGTTCCCTCCCTAATGTATAAATGAGGGCCCTCCCAAATATATAATGGAGAACCCTCCAAAATGTATAGAGGGCCCTCCCAAATGGATAGAGGAGAACGTTTCCCAAAGTATAGAGGAGGGCCCTCATAAATGTATAAAGGGGGGCCCTCCCTAATGTACAGATAAGATGAATTTCAGTGCCAGCAACCATGGCTTTGATTATGCCCTATTATTCTTAAGGCAGTGGTTTCACCCCCAAAAGTTTAAAGGAGGCCCTCCCAAATAAATGGAGTAAGGACCTTCCAAACATATGTTACACAGCCACCTCTGGGCCCTCACCAAATTCAGGTTTGCAGGCCCTGTAAACAAATGATTTGATGACTGCAGAAAGACATTAGGGAGGATGAGGAGGCGAGACAGTAACCGACATACGAAGAGATTGAAACCATGATGAAAGTTGGGCCGACTACTATTGGCATGTGTAGGATGAGTGATGTTACTTCCCATGCTATCACTCTGTCCCACCCACCACCAAGTTCACCCAGTGTGCCGTGACATAAATGTTTCATCCATCATTGTCGACCTTCCTAGTTACAGCGTTGGTGACAGCACGACTGATATTGTTTCACTCATGCTTATTTAAGTCTTAGACAGCACACCAGCTAAAATAGTGGTGGCTATAAACTAAGTATTGTGTGGCAGCCACAAGCAAGAGATCACGTAAGCATTCTGTTCCCACAAGCCTAAATGTCAACATCTCCAGATAGCAATTTGGCAATGTGCTATTTTCGTATGTGTGCCTGTGGGTACATGTCTGGTTATTTACGCTTCATTTACAAGCTCTCTGTTACGGACAACTTGACGCTTTGCTTGTGCAACTTTTCTCTTTGCAACTGCACCTTGTGGGCAGTAGGTATAAGCGCCTGTTGATAGACAGTAGATTGTCAAGGACAAAGCACCAAGCACAGTCAACATGGCAGTGGTTTGACCTTCGGACACAGATTTAGTACTCTGGTGTGCCGCCCACTTACTGGGGTGCTTAGCTGCCATGTGGTTATACTCGTGGTGCTCAGATTACCTTTGCCCTGACCTCAGCTCAGCTTGGTATGGCAGATGCTACAGATTACAATGGTTTTTTTTCTGAAGGACTTTCAGTTCAAAAATTCCAGACAGCGACTGAATGCCACCATGCCCTGACTTGGGCTACAGTGGGGGTGCTCTTGGGAACAGTTGACCCAGTTCTCAGTCTGGTCATACCAGTACCCCTTGGCACCTGTATTGGTGTTAAGTGTCAATCTTCCTCTATGTTGCTGTGCTGGCTATGCGTGCCAACGGCCCAGGTCTGATCAGTGGACTCATAATCGACCAACTCATCTTCCATGTCATCCTCCTTCACAATTGAGATTGTAGGCTGACCTGAAGGCAACTGTGTCTCATCAGTATTGTCCTAAATATCTGGAGACAGTAAATCAGATTCCTCAAAGTGACTTTCTTCTAGCCATGGTTCCTCAAATATTTGTGCATCAACGCTTGCTACCTCCCAAATGAATAAAGGAGGGCCCGCCCTAATGTATATAAGGCCCTCCCAAATGAATAGAGGGCCCTTCCCAAAGTATATTGGAGGGCCCTCTCTATTTTTTAAAGCTGGCCCTCCCTAATGTACAGATGAGTAGGGATGAGCAAGTATACTAGTAACTATTCGGTACTCGCCGAATAGTAAGGTATTCAAGCTACTCGCTACTCCGCGTGTTTCCTTGTGATTACTCGTTAGGAGTAGCAAGTAGTACATTCACTTTAGCAGTGCATTTATATACACTGCAAAAGTGAAATAAAAGGTGTTAAAAATAAAAAAATAACACACTCACCTATCGGCGGCTGTCCCGGGACCCGAAAAGACACACCCAATGGGCTGCAAGGACCTAAAGTCTGATGGCCAATCAGATGGCTGCTAGAGATCAGGTGGTGTGTGATGTCACACATCACCTGATCGCCACTGGCCATCTGATTGGCCATCAGACTTAAGGTCCTGGCAGGCCATCAGATGTGTTCTTTTCGGGTGCCAGGACAGCCGTCGGATAGGTGAGTATGTTATTTTTATATTTTTAACACCTTTTATTAATTTTTATTTAACTTTCGCAGTGTATATAGATACACTGCGAAAGTACTCGCATTTCCCATTGACTTACATTGGACTCGCTACTCGTAACGAGTACCTGAGTGTTAGGACCTACTCGTTACGAATATAACGAGTCCGAATATTTCACTACTCTCTCATCCCTACAGATGAGATGACCTTCAGTGCAAGCAACCAAGGCTCTGCTTATGCTGTGTTACCCTTAAAGAGGACCTGTCACCCCCCTGGTGCTATGCTAACTGAATGCAACACTGAATGCAGCATGTCTGCTGCATTCAGGGAAGGGTCCCCCATGTCTCTAGCACCCCTGTAAAATTTTAAAAAGACTTTATAAAGTATACAGGTAAGGAGTCCGGAGGGACTTACTCAGTAATGAGTCATCGCTATTGATGGTGTCCTCTCTTCCTCCAGCCCCCTCTGTGCCACCTCCAGCCCTCAGTGATGACACATACAGGAGGTTGAACAAGAGAGGGCTGGAAGTGGCACAGAGAGGGCTAGAGGCAGGGAGGACACCAGCAACAGCGATGACTCATTACTAAGTCCCTCTGGACTTGTTATCTGTACACTTTATAAAGTCTTTTTAACAACTTACAGGGGGGATAGAAACATGGGGGACCCCTTCCCTGAATGCAGCAGACACGCTGCATTCAGTGCTGCATTGAGTTAGCATAGCACCACTTTAAGGAAGGTTTCAGCACCAAATGTATAGAGGAGGGCCCTCTCAAACGTCTAAGTAAGAGCGGTCCCTCAAAAATGTATGTTAGAGGACCTTCTCTGGGCCCACAGCATTCTCAGTTTAACTGCCTACTGCAGGCCCTCAGAACATTTAGGGCCACAAAATGTCGTGGAGGAGGAGAAGGGTGAAGCCCAACGCTAAAATGGGCACATTGTAAACTGCTATGGAATATGTATTCCACTATCACAATGTCAATGAGGGAGGGACCACCCAAATGTCTAAGTAAGAGTGGTCCCTCCAAAATGTATGTTACAGGACCACCTGAGGCCTCTGATGTCAAAGATCAATATACCTACTGGTACTTTGTAGCTGGCCTTGTAAAATGCTGGGGAATAGCTAACTAAAAATGATGTATGACAGAGGGACCAACAAAATATATAAGTCAGGGCCCTATCAATTGTAAAAGGCAAAAAAATACAATACTACGTGTGAACAAGTACTAAAAGTGATATTTTCTTGTTTATCTGGTTTATTTAGCCTTGTATACAAGTAATTATGCAATGAAAACTGTTTATGAACCTTTTTGGTTTGTTAAATGCGATTTAAGTTAAGTTTCGTAGTTGTTCTTATGTATCTGTAATAGCGGCGTAATCCTGCTACAAAGCTATTCCCACAAACCATATATGACTCAAAAATGCAAGCAGGCATATTCTCCAGGCTCTTCCCATTCTGTTTTATCAATTTCACACCTATTTCAACCCTTTCCTCAGGCCCCCAGTCCCCTTTGTAGGGTTTAGCAGAAAATTACTCATGTTTCCCAATGACTTATGTCTGGGGCCACAAGGGACTGGGTACTCAGGTCTCAGGCGGTCGGGTGCAGGGATGTCACGGGTGGTCCGTGTCTGAGCTTGTGCCCTTGGGTGACAATGAAAAGGGGTATATTTACAGGGATTAAAGTTATTGTCAGTCGTGATGCAACCTGTAGGTTCGGTGATGTTACCAGCGCTACTGAGACCTCCGGGGGATGGGCGGCAGCAAGGTGTTGTGGCTCTCTACAGGAAGAGCTGTGTCACCAGGGCTGTATGGACAGATGGTGGAGTAGGGCAGCGCAGTTGTTGTGGTGTGAGACTGGAATAGTCAGCACACACATAAAGTCTCTTTTGGTACCTTTACTAATGGAAACCGGTACATGTTCAGGGATCAAAGATACACTTTGGGACTTCCACGTCTAGTGAGGTATAGGCCTCCTTGTCCTGTTCCTTCTCTGCAGTCTGGCATGTGTGAAACCCAGCCTGACCTTCTGCGTCTGTTACCCCCATGTGGCTGCACTGAGGGCTCTCTCTGGGCTACCGCTATCTCTCCTGCAGTCCCTGGCTCTCAAATGTGGGTGCTGCGGGTGTCCGGGAAGCTAAGCCTCCACAGTGTACTGGATTCTCTGCTAGGATGTTCTCTTTCCTTTTGTGCAGACTCGGTCTCCAGTGACCGGTATTCTGGTGGGGTGAGCCGGTATGGCTCCTCGCCCCTCTCTGAAGTGTTCCTCGCCTCTGCCTGCAGTACTCGCTCTCTGGACCCTCACACTGGCTCTGGTGTGCACTGGTGTCAGGCATAGCACAGCTCCGGTAACCAGTTTTCGCTCACTAGCTTGGAGATGAACTTCACAGTTCTTCTAATGACTGCACACTCTGGCTAATTTCCCCCAGCACCTGTATTTATAGGGGATCTGGCTTAACAGCAATCAGTCATGGGGTGGAAGGTGTTGGGTGTATGCGAGTACCAGATGTGAAAATCCCTTATGGTACCTTTACACGCCGCGACGGCAGGCTGGATACATCGCGCTACTTCACGTGCACGAGCACGCTCAAACGGCTACAAACGGTCAACGCACCCTCTTTACACGCCGCCATAAGGTGCGCTACGCTACGCTACATCTACAGCTGGCTACATCGCCGGGTGTGTCAAGTAGCCAGCTGTAGCTTAGCGTACCACGTTTACACAGAGCTACAATAAGCTACTATGGGCGGACCTGGTACAGCAGGGACAGCACATAGGCGTGCCACAATCGTGGATTACGAGCCGTCCGTACGCTGATAGGACAGCGCAATATCATCATGATTGGCCAGGCATCGCAGGAGGCTGAGAAATACAGCACGCTCGAGCGATTGTGTAGTGTGACTGGTCAGCTCCTTAAATATGCCGCCCTAGGCAGCGACTACCAATCGTCATGCAGGAGCTTCCTCCAATGATCGGTGATGGGGCGTGGTAACCCGGAGCCTGGGACACGCCTTAGCTACATTGCAGCTACAGCCCCGGGTGTCCGGAGTTCCCTTCCGTTGCTTCTTTACACGCCGATACAGCTCGCTACCATCGGCGATGTAGCCATCAGTTTTCGAGCAGAGCCCATAAACAGATGTATCTGTCGCCGGCTGTAGCGTCGCGTCTTCAGACGCCGCTACGACGGGCTACATTGACGCTACAAGCTACATTTGTAGCCTGTAGCGGGCTGTATCCAGCCTGCCGTCGCGGCGTGTAAAGGTACCATCAGTGTACTAGTTGGTTCTGTGGCTTACCTGGCACAGGGCGCCATACTTACATTGTACTTGCTACAATTATTAGAAATACTCACAACGATTATTAGAAAGTACTCATAACGAGTATAGTGATTACGAATATTGCGGTACTCGCTCATTACTAATTTTGAACATTTGAGACTTTGTTGATGTGTATCTAAATAGTGCCTAGATAACGGATGACCTATTTTAAACATTTTGATATGTTGTTAAAATGTTCTTCTTTGTTTTAAGAGGTTTTAACAAAATTAGTGAAAAGTGCATTTGATTATATATATACTAGATGTGGGCCTGATGCTATCGCATTGGAAGGGCGGTCTCTGTGCGCTGTCTGTCCTCTCTGTGCGCTCTCTTCTCTCTGTGCTTTGTCATTCACTGTGTGCTGTCTCTCCCCTCTGATGGCGAGGGCTAGAGCAGATGGGGAGCGCTCGGGCTAGGGCGGACGGCAAGGGCTAGGGCGGATGGCGAGGGCTAGGGCGGACAGCGAGGGCTAGGGCGGACGGCGAGCGCTGGGGAGATGGCGAGGGCAGGGCAGACGGGAAGAGCTCGGGCGGACGGCGAGGTCTAGGGTTGACGGCGAGGGCTAGGGTGGATGGCGAGGGCTAGGGTGGATGGCGAGGGCTAGGGTGGATGGCGAGGGCTAGGGCGGACGGTGAGGGCTCGGGCAGACGGTGAGGGCTCGGGCAGACGGCGAGGGCTCGGGCGGACGGCGAGGGCTAGGGCGGACGGCGAGGGCTCGGGCGGACGGCGAGGGCTCGGGCAGACGGCGAGGGCTCGGGCAGACGGCGAGGGCTCGGGCAGACGGCGAGGGCTCGGGCAGACGGCGAGGGCTCGGGCAGACGGCGAGGGCTCGGGCAGACGGCGAGGGCTCGGGCAGACGGCGAGGGCTCGGGCAGACGGCGAGGGCTCGGGCAGACGGCGAGGGCTCGGGCAGACGGCGAGGGCTCGGGCAGACGGCGAGGGCTCGGGCAGACGGCGAGGGCTCGGGCAGACGGGGAGGGCTCGGGCACACAACGAGGGCAGGGGCGAACGGCGAGGGCTAGGGCAGACGGCGAGGGCTAGGGCTGACGGCGAGGGCTCGGGCAGACGGCGAGGGCTCGGGCGGACAGGGAGCGCTCGGGCGGACGGGGAGCGCTCGGGTGGACGGTGAGGGCTAAGGCGGACAGCAAGGGCTCGGGCAGGCAGCGAGGGCTAGGCAGACCGCGAGCGCTCGGGCGCACAGCGAGGGCTAGGGCGGACGGCGAGGGCTAGGGCAGACGGTGAGGACTAGGGAGGATGGCGAGGGCTAGGGCGGACGGCCAGGGCTCAGGCAGACGGCGAGCGCTCGGGCAGACGGCGAGGGCTAGGGCAGACGGCGAGGGCTAGGGCGGAAGGCGAGGGCTCGGGCGGACGGGGAGCGCTCGGGAGGATGGCGAGGGCTCGGGTGAACGGCGAGGGCTCGGGCAGACTGCGAGGGCTAGGGCAGATGGCGAGGGCTAGGGCAGATGGCGAGGGCTCGGGCAGACGGCGAGGGCTCGGGCAGACGGCGAGGGCTCGGGCAGACGGCGAGGGCTAGGGCAGATGGGGAGCGCTCAGGCGCACAGCGAGGGCTGGGGCGGATGGCAAGGGCTAGGGCGGACGGTGAGGGCTAGGGCAGATGGCTCGGGCTAGGGCGGACGACGAGCGCTCGGGCAGACGGCGAGGGCTCGGGCAGACAGCGAGGGCAGGGCAACCGGGGAGAGCTCGGGCGGACAGCAAGGGCTAGGGCTGACGGCGAGGGCTCGGGCGGACGGCGAGGGCTCGGGCAGACGGCGAGGGCTCGGGCAGACGGCGAGGGCTAGGGCAGACAGGGAGAGCTAGGGCAGACGGGGGGCGCTCGGGCAGACCAGGAGCGCTCGGGCGGACAGGGAGCGCTCGGGCGGACGGGGAGTGCTCGGGTGGACAGCGAGGGCTAGGGCGGACGGTGAGGGCTAGGGTGGACGGCAAGGGCTAGGGCGGACGGCCAGGGCTTGGGCAGACGGCGAGCGCTCAGGCAAACGGGGAGTGCTCGGGTGGATGGGGCGCAGGAGAGCAGGCGGTCAAGCGTGCGAGCGCAAGAGGGGGCTAAGGAGCCAGCAGCAGGGGGGGGAGATCAATGGTGCAGAAGGGGGCAGTAGCAGGGTGGGTGATCACTGGGATGGGGGGGATGGGTGATCACAGGTGCAACTGCTGCTGCCTGTAATCACTGTGCACCGGCTGGCAGAACGAGCACCAGCCGGTGGATGGACAGGACGAAAAATTTGACTGGGGAGGGGGGGATGTGCGGGGGAGAGGGGGGGATGTGCAGGAGGGAGGAGGAAGACGGAGGAAGAACAGAGAGAGAGGGAAAGAGCAGGCAGGGACAGGCAGCGCACAGAGGGAGTACAGAGACAGGGACATATGTTACCGGTACAGGCGGCGGCAGATCGGTCTTGGTGCGCAGATCGGTGTCGGTGCAGCAGATCGGTGTCGGTCAGCGGCAGGTGGACCACGCTCCTCAGCATCCAGGGACGGAATGGAGCAGGGAAGCGTGGTCCACCATTGTAAACAATCCCCTGGATAGCTGATTGGAGGGCTAGCGTCACATGGACACTAGCCCCAATCAGATCCAGGAAGGGGGACACACATACCCCCAGCCAATGTCTGGTGCTATAAGCATCAGGCCATCCGAGATCCAGAATATTCCACCAATTTTCATTGGTGAAATATTGCATTGATTCTGAATGGCAGTGACAGATTTTCACTGCCAATCAGAGGGGCCCTAGGCACGGGGGGGTTAATCCACCCCCCGTGGGGTGAACTACAGGTTGTCACCGTGCATTAGATACAGTGACACCTGAGTCACCCCCCTCACACGCGCCGCAGGAGCGCGATCATTTCATGGGCCACCCCTTGGGCCATGGGTCGGGAACGAACTGTTTTCCATGGCCCAAAAGGTGGGCCAAAGGTCGGGAAGGGGTTAATGGGACCACAACGATTAGGCAATCAATTGTTTGATGCAAAAAAAGCCTTTTAGAGGGAAACACAAAGATTTGGCAATCACTTCTTTAAGACCAAAAAAAAGGCTTTTAGGGGAAATAAAAAGATTTGGCAATCGTTTGTTTGAGGACATAAAAAAAATATTTTAAGGGGATCCACAAAAATTGGTAATCTCTTGTTTGCAAAAAACGTGGCTTTGACAATGCACACAGATTTGGTAATCACACTTGTTCTTAGCAACAAATGCCTATTTCCAGATGGACCCTCTCGCCCTCCTATTCTATCTAAAAATCTATTAAGTTTCTAGCTATCTTTTTGTGTAGCACAGATGGAGCAGGACAGAGCAGCATCAGCAGAACAGTCAGTAAGAAGAAACACTCTGAAAATGGCGATGACGGCAAATGGTTGCTTCTTATATCCCGAATGACATGTAACTTATGCAGATAATAAGCATCATTCTTACATGAACCAAGTTTATCAATGCAGTGGGCACTTTAAGGCAGTGTAGAGGACACAGTTGTCTGGGAGCAGACAACGCGTTTCAACCATATAGGTCTTCTTCTTCTGAGACCTAGAAGAAGACCTATACGGTTGAAACACATTGTCTGCTCTCAGACATCTGTGTCCTCTACATTGCCTTAAAGTGCCCACTGCATTGATAAACTCGGTTTATGTAAGAATGGTGCTTTTTTAAAGGGATCCTGTCACCTCCAAAATGCCTCCTAAGCTATCAAAACACGTCCCTGCACCATCGTATCACTAATCTCACACTCCTTTTGTCTCCTAAAAGCATCCTGAGAAAGTGGATAAAAACGTTTTAATACTTACTCATTAGTGATTATAATTAGCAAAGTGACTATTCTTTAGTCACCAAGGCAGGCTGTTTTGCAGCTCCAGGGATCCACCCTGTCTCTGTGTTTGCTGTGATGTGCAGGCATTGCCCTCCCCTCTCTCTATCACTTACAGGATGCAAATCATTAGTCCTGCCTTCAGTTTCAGTTTCACAATAGCACAGACAGAGAGAGGGCTGGATCCTGGAGCTGCTTAACAACACCCCCTGGTGACTAAAGAATATAGTCACTGCTAATTGTAATCACTAATGAGTGAGTATTAAAAGTTTTTATGCACTTTCACTGGATGCTTTTAGAAGACAAAAGAAGTGTGAGATTAGTGATAGGATGGTGCAGGGACATGTTTTGATAGTTTTGGAGGTGACAGGATCCCTTTAATGAATATGGAGAAATTAAGGATTTTAAACTTGCCATACTAAGGGCTCCTCTGCTGGATTATATTTGCTCTTCTTCCAAGCAATTGCAAGAGGGCGTGCCTCCCTCATAACCATGCAGATCCCTGGCAGTAGATTGAGCCTGAGACAAAACAATGCCATTTGGGTGAGCTGGCTATATTTTTTCTTTATTATGCAGCTAATGACACAAGCCAGCCAATGACACAAGCCCGTAAGTCTAAAAGTTGTGAATGTTTTATGTGCCCTGATCGGCTGCCGGTCCAGAACATCCACACAGAAAGTGCTGGGAAAAAAATGGAATCTGGTGCTCCTCCGACCTCTCCCATCCCCTCCCTTCATAAAACATGTCCCGCCCACTACCCTACATAGTCAGCATGTAGAAAAAAAAAAAAAGGTTTTTTTTATCTGATCAGTTACTGAATATAGCCGAGCTTGACGACTTTTTAGCAAAATGTTCTGGTTCCGATTCTAAACCGAAATTTGCAATATTCGTGCCAAAATTGAAATTGGTGAAAATGTTCAGAGAAAGTTCACTCATCTCTGCTAATGAGGCCACCACATTTCTTCTATTTTACAGGGCAGACCATAACATTCTCCCCATAATCAAGTTTTTTGTGGTATTGTCCCACAAATATATGTAATGGTATGGTGGGGTTATCCTAATTTGTAAGACAATGAGCCTTTTTTAGATACTTTGTGAATTGTAGCAGAACTTAAAAGGGTCTTGTGAATAGTGATCAAATATTGGGTTACATGCCTTGCTATAAATTATGTACCATTAGTGATGGGCGAATCCTAAATTACTCGGAATCGCTTGACTCTAGCGAGTCCGAGCCCAGGACTCGCTACTCGTTGCGAGTCTAGCGAGTCCAATGTTAATGAATGGGGAAGCGAGTAATAGCGAGTAGTGTGAGATTTACAACTCGCAGATGTGTCTCAGAAGCTTCAGCCTGAAGCAATCCTAGTTTTGTCATTTATTTGCATTGCTCGTTTACTTTGTAAGTAATCGCTGACTCGCACAGATAAGAGTCCTGTCTCCTCTGTGTTGGCTGCCAGCTCCAGGGTCCTAGAGCCTGCCTGCTGCCTGATGTAGCAGAGCTGAAATTGTTCTCAGTCTGCTCATTCCCTGTGTACAGACATGAATGTCTGTGCACAGAGATGATGTAGCAGAGCTGAGATTGTTCTCAGTCTGCTCATTCCCTGTGTACAGACATGAATGTCTGAGCACAGAGATGATGTAGCAGAGCTGAAATTGTTCTCAGTCTGCTCATTCCCTGTGCATAGAGATCTATATCTATACACAGGGGATGTAGCAGAGAGGACATCGCGTTTTGGACTGCGTCGGACGGAAGAGGATTTTTTTAATTAAAGATGGAGTCCCTAATGGCTTTTTTTTTTATTTCTAATAAAAAATTTTCTTTGTGTTGTGTTTTTTTTTAAAACAATTTAATAGAAATTCATGGCGGTCATGTCTAATATTGGCGTGACCACCATAAATTTCGGGCTTAGGGCCAGCTGATAATACAAAGCTGGCCCTAACCTCTTTATTACCCAGCGTGCCACCGCTACCAGGGCCGCTGGAAGAGCGGGGTTCAGCGTCAGAGGATGGCACTTCAATGAACGCGCCATCTTCTGGGGCGGCTGCGGGCTGCAATTTGCAGCGGGGGGTGCCCAGAAAGCTTGGGCATCCCTGCGCTGCGGATTCCAGCCCCCAGCTGCTTAGCTGTACCTGGCTAGACATAGAAATTGCGCGGAGCCCCACGCATTTTTTTTAAATTATTTCATGAAATTCTGAGATTCTGACTCTGAGACTCTGACTCTGAAATTCATTAAATAATTTTAAAAAAATGCGTGGGGCTCCGCGCAATTTCTATGTCTAGCCAGGTACAGCTAAGCAGCTGAGGGCTGGAATCCGCAGCGCAGGGATGCCCAAGCTTTCTGGGCACCCCCCGCTGCAAATTGCAGCCCGCAGCCGCCCCAGAAGATGGCGCGTTCATTGAAGCGCCATCCTCTGGCGCTGAACCCCGCTCTTCCAGCGGCCCTGGTGGCGGTAGCACGCTGGGTAATAAAGGGGTTAATACCAGCTTTGTTATACAAGCTGGTATTAAGCCCGAGATTCTTAATGTCAGGCCACATTTGACCCAGCCACTAAGAATCTCCAATAAAGGGTTAAAAAAACACAGAGAAAATTTTTTATTTGAAATAAAAAAAAAAGCCATTAGGGACTCCATCTTTAATTAAAAAAATCCTCTTCCGTCCGACGTAGTCCAAAACGCGATGTCCTCTCTGCTACATGCACAGGGAATGAGCACACTGAGAATAATCTCAGCACTGCTACATCATCTCTGTGAGCAGGCAGGTTCTAGGACCCTGGAGCTGCACAGAGAAGACAGCTGGACTCGGCTCGCAAAGAAACAGCAGTTACTTTGCGAGTTTCCCTGCTATCACTGGCACAGTAGCCAGTGATGACTCGCACGAGTCCAATGCAAACAATGGCAATCCTAGTTCTGTCAGCGTTTCTGACAAAACTAGGATTGATATTGATTTGCATTGGACTCGTGCGAGTCATCACTGGGAAACTCGCCGAGTACCGAGTCCTGCGAGTCCCTTACTACTCGCCGAGTAACGAGTCCTAGCGAGTAGATTCGCCCATCCCTATGTACCATAAACTACAGTACAGACCGAAAGTTTGGACACACCTTCTCATTCAAAGAGTTTTCTGTATTTTCATGACTATGAAAATTGTAGATTCACACTGAAGGCATCAAAACTATGAATTAACACATGTGGAATTATATACTTAACAAAAAAGTGTGTGAAACAACTGAAAATATGTCTTATATTCTAGGTTTCTTCAAAGTAGCCACCTTTTGCTTTGACTACTGCTTTGCACACTCTTGGCATTCTCTTGATGAGCTTCAAGAGGTAGTCACCAGAAATGGTCTTCCAACAGTCTTGAAGGAGTTCCCAGAGATGCTTAACCCTTTTGCCTTTACTCTGCGGTCCAGCTCAACCCAAACCATCTTAATTGGGTTCAGGTCTGGTGACTGTGGAGGCCAAGTCATCTGGTGTAGCACCCCATCACCATCACACTTCCTCCTCCATGCTTCACGGTGGGAACCAGGCATGTAGAGTCCATCCGTTCACCTTTTCTGTGTCTCACTAAGACATAATGGTTGGAACCAAGGATCTCAAATTTGGACTCATCAGACCAAACCACAGATTTCCACTGGTCTAATGTCCATTCCTTGCATTCTTTAGCCCAAACAAGTCTCTTCTGCTTGTTGCCTGTCCTTAGCAGTGGTTTCCTAGCAGCTATTTTACCATGAATCCTGCTGCACAAAGTCTTCTTTTAACAGTTGTTGTAGAGATGTATCTGCTGCTAGAACTCTGTATGGCATTGACCTGGGCTCTAATCTGAGCTGCTGTTGACCTGCGATTTCTGAGGCTGGTGACTCGGATGAACTTATCCTCCGCAGCAGAGGTGACTCTTGGTCTTCCTTTCCTGGGGTGGTCCTCATGTGAGCCAGTTTCTTTGTAGCACTTGATGGTTTTTGCAACTGCACTTGTGGACACTTTCACAGTTTCCCCAATTTTTCAGACTGACTACCCTTCATTTCTTAAAGTAACGATGGCCACTCGTTTTTCTTTACTTAACTGCTTTTTTCTTGCCATAATACAAATTCTAACAGTCTATCCATTAGGACTATCAGCTGTGTATCCACCAGACTTCTGCACAACACAACTGATGGTCCCAACCCCATTTATAAGGCAAGAAATTCCACTTATTAAACCTAACAGGGCACACCTGTGAAGTGAAGACCATTTCCGGTGACTACCTCTTGAAGCTCATCAAGAGAATGCCAAGAATGTGCAAAGCAGTAATCAAAGCAAAAGGTGGCTACTTTGAAGAACCTAGAATATAAGACATATTTTCAGTTGTTTCACACTTTTTTGTTAAGTATATAATTCCACATGTGTTAATTCATAGTTTTGATGCCTTCAGTGAGAATCTACAATTTTCATAGTCATGAAAATACAGAAAACTCTTTGAATGAGAAAGTGTGTCCAAACTTTTATTCTGTACTGTATATATATAAACTATATTTTTGTAAAAGTTGCAGAAGCATAATTTTTAGTTTGTTAGAAGTAAAACTTTAAAAATATCATATGCAATTAGAGGATGCAAACTCCTTTATGGAAAGGGTCCTTTTTCTCACTGAAATGTCTCTGTAAATCATGTACATAGAACACAGTACTGATGCACAAATGTTCCCTTTAGATTTTAGCATCAGAGAAGCAGAATTCTTCTATATTTAGAATTTCAATTGCCATAACCTTGTACAAACAGTCGAGAGTCCCTAAACAGCAGTAGTTAATCTTAATTATCAGGTTTATTGCTTTGTTGTACCATAAGACTTTATAATTGATGCTGAAATTAGGTTTATTTAAACACTATCATCAAGGAGCAAAAGTTACAACGACAGATCGTCATGAAATGCTTGACAGCTTGAGAGACCGTATGACTGTCCCTTGACAGCCTGCAGAATAATAGTGTTTATTTTTATTTTGCAAAAGGACAAAATATTAAAATAAACAGTACTCTTTAGAATGGCATAAAACAGGAAGCTATGTGGGAATATTTTATTCCTGGCAGCCACTTTGCTAAATTGTGTTAAAGGTGGAAATTATATATTTGAGAAAAATAAAAGATTATGAGGATTTTCACAGTCAATTGAGTTCATTGTGTTTTCTCACAAGCAAAAGACCTTTCCTTAAGTAATGTTAAACGGTTCACTAGCACTAAGTATATAATCTGCTTATGTAAAATCCAGCATGTTTGTAAGAAATTGTAACTTTTAATATATTGAATACTATTTTAGTATCCTTCACTGACTAAAGGTATTTGCTAGATTCCTCCAGTAGCTAATGATAACATAATTGCCTAATAAATAACTTTTATTAATACCATTAAAGTGAGAAGCTAATGTGATAAAAATCAATATGCAATATAAAAATGAATTAAAAAAAAAACTTTCCAGGACAGAAAATGGCAGCGATAATACCAGTATAGTATTGGTGGGCTTGATCTTGCTCATTACACTTAAATTGGCCACTCTGATGCCGGCAAATCCTCACAGTGTACATTGCGAAAGATGTGAGGATTTATAAGTCTGCAGTCATGTAGAGTGCCTGCAGTCATGTAGAGTGCCTGCAGTCATGTAGAGTGCCTGCAGTCATGTAGAGTGCCTGCAGTCATGTAGAGTGCCTGCAGTCATGTAGAGTGCCTGCAGTCATGTAGAGTGCCTGCAGACATGTAGAGTGCCTGCAGACATGTAGAGTGCCTGCAGACATGTAGAGTGCCTGCAGACATGTAGAGTGCCTGCAGACATGTAGAGTGCCTGCAGACTTCTGGATTCACCTGACGAAGCATTTTTGAAATGTGCATCAAGCATTTGGTGGCTTATTATTATTGATCTACAGTACATTGATTACTTATGACTTTTCTGTGGGATATATTTTTACAGTCCTATTGGCACCAGTTACATTTTGCATGAATATAGAATTACTAGATGGCAGCCCGATTCTAAAGAATCGGGTAGTCTAGAATCCAGATATAGTTTATTTACGAATAGTTAGGGTAGTGCGGTGAAATTAATTGTGTGTATACAGGCGGCTGTGTGGGTACCAGAGTATATGGTGGCTCAGTGGCTAGCACTGCGCGCGCTCGCTCAGTGGCTAGCAGTGAGTGCGGTGAGAGTGGTCAGCACAGCGGCGTGGGCAGAGTGGTCAGGACATACAGACATACATACAGACACACACACACACACACACACTCACTCCGCTATACTTACCACCGACCCTGCGTCTTCTCCGGCGCCTGGATCCAGAGTCAACATGTGGCCACCCCCGGACGACTGGAGAGGGCAGAGGATGGCTGGAGGCGGCAGGGGAGGCTGGAGGGCAGGGGAGGCTGGAGGCCAGAGGACAGGGGAGGCTGGAGGCCAGAGGACAGGGGAGGCTGGAGGCCAGAGGACAGGGGAGGCTGGAGGCCAGAGGACAGGGGAGGCTGGAGGCCAGAGGACAGGGGAGGCTGGAGGCCAGAGGACAGGGGAGGCTGGAGGCCAGAGGACAGGGGAGGCTGGAGGCCAGAGGACAGGGGAGGCTGGAGGCCAGAGGACAGGGGAGGCTGGAGGACAGGGGAGGCTGGAGGACAGGGGAGGCTGGAGGGTAGAGGAGAGGGAGAGGACAGGGCAGGCTGGAGGGTAGAGGAGAGGGAGAGGACAGGGGAGGCTGGAGGGTAGAGGAGAGGGAGAGGAGAGCGGAGACAGGAGGGCAGAGGAGAGGGGGACAGGCTGCTGGGCAGAGGACAGGGGGACAGGCTGCTGGGCAGAGGACAGGGGGACAGGCTGCTGGGCAGAGGACAGGGGGACAGGCTGCTGGGCAGAGGACAGGGGGACAGGCTGCTGGGCAGAGGACAGGGGGACAGGCTGCTGGGCAGAGGACAGGGGGACAGGCTGCTGGGCAGAGGACAGGCTGCTGGGCAGAGGAGAGGGGGACAGACTGCTGGGCAGAGGACAGGCTGCTGGGCAGAGGAGAGGGGGACAGGCTGCTGGGCAGAGGAGAGGGGGACAGGCTGCTGGGCAGAGGACAGGGGGACAGGTTGCTGGGCAGGGGACAGGCTGCTGGGCAGAGGACAGGGGGACAGGCTGCTGGGCAGAGGACAGGGGGACAGGCTGCTGGGCAGAGGACAGGGGGACAGGTTGCTGGGCAGAGGACAGGGGGACAGGCAGCTGGGCAGAGGACAGGGGGACAGGCAGCTGGGCAGAGGACAGGGGGACAGGCAGCTGGGCAGAGGACAGGGGGACAGGCAGCTGGGCAGAGGACAGGGGGACAGGCTGCTGGGCAGAGGACAGGGGGACAGGCAGCTGGGCAGAGGACAGGCAGGAGGGCAGAGGAGAGGGGGACAGGCAGCTGGGCAGAGGACAGGGGGACAGGCAGCTGGGCAGAGGACAGGGGGACAGGCTGCTGGGCAGAGGACAGGGGGACAGGCTGCTGGGCAGAGGACAGGCAGGAGGGCAGGGGACAGGCTGCTGGGCAGAGGACAGGCAGGAGGGCAGAGGACAGGGGGACAGGCTGCTGGGCAGAGGACAGGGGGACAGGCTGCTGGGCAGAGGACAGGGGGACAGGCTGCTGGGCAGAGGACAGGGGGACAGGCTGCTGGGCAGAGGACAGGCTGCTGGGCAGAGGAGAGGGGGACAGGCTGCTGGGCAGAGGAGAGGGAGACAGGCTGCTGGGCAGAGGAGAGGGGGACAGGCTGCTGGGCAGAGGAGAGGGGGACAGGCTGCTGGGCAGAGGACAGGGGGACAGGCTGCTGGGCAGAGGACAGGGGGACAGGCTGCTGGGCAGAGGACAGGGGGACAGGCTGCTGGGCAGAGGACAGGCTGCTGGGCAGGGGACAGGCTGCTGGGCAGAGGACAGGCTGCTGGGCAGAGGACAGGGGGACAGGCTGCTGGGCAGAGGACAGGGGGACAGGCTGCTGGGCAGAGGACAGGCTGCTGGGCAGAGGAGAGGGGGACAGGCTGCTGGGCAGAGGACAGGCTGCTGGGCAGAGGAGAGGGGGACAGGCTGCTGGCCAGAGGACAGGGGAACAGGTTGCTGGGCAGAGGACAGGCTGCTGGGCAGAGGACAGGGGGCCAGGCTGCTGGGCAGAGGACAGGGGGCCAGGCTGCTGGGCAGAGGACAGGGGGCCAGGCTGCTGGGCAGAGGACAGGGGGCCAGGCTGCTGGGCAGAGGACAGGGGGCCAGGCTGCTGGGCAGAGGACAGGGGGCCAGGCTGCTGGGCAGAGGACAGGGGGCCAGGCTGCTGGGCAGAGGACAGGGGGCCAGGCTGCTGGGCAGAGGACAGGGGGCCAGGCTGCTGGGCAGAGGACAGGGGGCCAGGCTGCTGGGCAGAGGACAGGGGGCCAGGCTGCTGGGCAGAGGACAGGGGGCCAGGCTGCTGGGCAGAGGACAGGGGGCCAGGCTGCTGGGCAGAGGACAGGGGGCCAGGCTGCTGGGCAGAGGACAGGGGGCCAGGCTGCTGGGCAGAGGACAGGGGGCCAGGCTGCTGGGCAGAGGACAGGGGGCCAGGCTGCTGGGCAGAGGACAGGGGGCCAGGCTGCTGGGCAGAGGACAGGGGGCCAGGCTGCTGGGCAGAGGACAGGGGGCCAGGCTGCTGGGCAGAGGACAGGGGGACAGGCTGCTGGGCAGAGGACAGGGGGACAGGCAGCTGGGCAGAGGACAGGCAGCTGGGCAGAGGACAGGGGGACAGGCTGCTGGGCAGAGGACAGGGGGACAGGGTGCTGGGCAGAGGACAGGGGGAAAGGCTGCTGGGCAGAGGAGAGGGGGACAGGGTGCTGGGCAGAGGACAGGGGGACAGGCTGCTGGGCAGAGGACAGGGGGACAGGCTGCTGGGCAGAGGACAGGCTGCTGGGCAGAGGACAGGGGGACAGGCTGCTGGGCAGAGGACAGGGGGACAGGCTGCTGGGCAGAGGACAGGGGGACAGGCTGCTGGGCAGAGGACAGGCTGCTGGGCAGAGGAGAGGGGGACAGGCTGCTGGGCAGAGGACAGGCTGCTGGGCAGAGGAGAGGGGGACAGGCTGCTGGGCAGAGGACAGGGGGACAGGTTGCTGGGCAGAGGACAGGCTTCTGGGCAGAGGACAGGGGGACAGGCAGCTGGGCAGAGGACAGGGGGACAGGCAGCTGGGCAGAGGACAGGGGGACAGGCAGCTGGGCAGAGGACAGGGGGACAGGCAGCTGGGCAGAGGACAGGGGGACAGGCTGCTGGGCAGAGGAGAGGGGGACAGGCTGCTGGGCAGAGGACAGGGGGACAGGGTGCTGGGCAGAGGACAGGGGGACAGGCTGCTGGCAGAGGACAGGCTGCTGGGCAGAGGACAGGGGGACAGGCTGCTGGGCAGAGGACAGGGGGACAGGCTGCTGGGCAGAGGACAGGGGGACAGGCTGCTGGGCAGAGGACAGGGGGACAGGCTGCTGGGCAGAGGACAGGCTGCTGGGCAGAGGAGAGGGGGACAGGCTGCTGGGCAGAGGACAGGGGGACAGGCTGCTGGGCAGAGGACAGGCTGCTGGGCAGAGGAGAGGGGGACAGGCTGCTGGGCAGAGGACAGGCTGCTGGGCAGAGGAGAGGGGGACAGGCTGCTGGGCAGAGGAGAGGGGGACAGGCAGCTGGGCAGAGGACAGGCTGCTGGGCAGAGGACAGGGGGACAGGCTGCTGGGCAGAGGACAGGGGGACAGGCTGCTGGGCAGAGGACAGGGGGACAGGCTGCTGGGCAGAGGACAGGGGGACAGGCAGCTGGGCAGAGGACAGGGGGACAGGCAGCTGGGCAGAGGACAGGGGGACAGGCAGCTGGGCAGAGGACAGGGGGACAGGCAGCTGGGCAGAGGACAGGGGGACAGGCAGCTGGGCAGAGGACAGGGGGACAGGCAGCTGGGCAGAGGACAGGGGGACAGGCAGCTGGGCAGAGGACAGGGGGACAGGCTGCTGGGCAGAGGAGAGGGGGACAGGCTGCTGGGCAGAGGACAGGGGGACAGGCTGCTGGGCAGAGGACAGGGGGACAGGCTGCTGGGCAGAGGACAGGGGGACAGGCAGCTGGGCAGAGGATAGGCAGGAGGGCAGAGGACAGGGGGACAGGCTGCTTAGCAGAGGCGACTGGAGCGGCGGCGGGCAGAGGCGGCTGGAGCGGCGGCGGTCAGAGGCGGCTGGAGCGGCGGCGGGCAGAGTTGGCTGGAGCGGAGAAGCGTGTGGGGGCTGGAGACTCACCACGGGCCGCGCGTCGGGTGTAGGAGGAGAGGAGGGGCGGGCAGAGGTGCAGGAGAGGAAGTGCCGGCCTCCCTCCTCTCCAGGCGCGCGGCGGGGAGCACGGGTACCCTCAGGGTGTGTGTGGCCCCCGAGGTGGTGGGCAATGGGCCCCCCCTGCCCCCCCGGTATGTAGGCTAGTGGCTGGAGGGCAGAGGGTGGAGGGGAGAGGCTGTAGGGCACACGGAACTTCCGAGGTCGGAACGTTCCTGTGCCGCTGCCTGTAGCAGGGGGGCCCTGCACTGGATGACGTCACCAGCCCCTGGGCGAAGTCCATCACGGAAGTGGCCTTCGCCTTTTCAGGAAGTGGCCTTCGGGTTTTATATATAAGATACGGTAATTAATACTGATTCATGTAGAACATTTTCATTGGAAATTGTATACACAATGTATGAAATAAGGCTTGCGTTAATGGGGTTCCCAAATTTTCGCACCCAACAACTTGAGTCTTGTTTCTGTATTGCTGGGATTATGTTATTTTTCTGAATTTGTATTTAAAAAAATGTATACATTTTTAGTCATTGGAATCATTATTTTTGTCCTGGTACAATTTCTTTTCTCAATTCTATTAATTTATGCATGGCTCTTTTAGGACATTTACACCTATTGGGATTACAATTTAGGGAAGTTTATAAATTTGGCATAGCCACTTTTTGGCGAAGTTGCTGGCTGCATTTGGCCTACATCCCTCATCTTATAAAGACTGGAATTCCCTTTCTAAAAACTACCCACTGATCAATCACAGCATGCCACCATTTTCAATTCAGGATTGAGGAGAGTGTGTGCTGGCTGTAACTAATAAACATTAGATGTATGTTTTTCTGTGAGTACTTACATGCTCAAAGACAAAACTAAAAAAGGAAATTCTGGAAACATATGAAGGAACACTTGGGTGACATTAGAGATACCATAACAGGGATAAGTATTCTAGGACTGGTACCTTTATTGGCTAACCAGAAGAATTATATTAGCAAGCTTTCAGAGCTCAAGCAACCCCTTCATCAGCTTTTTGAGCTCTGAAAGCTTGCTAATATAATTCTTCTGGTTAGCCAATAAAGGTATCTCTCCCAGATTAATATTCTCATCTTTTTGGGACATAAGTATTTACATCAATTTTTCTAGCTAATACGGTACCACACGATTATTTTATATTGTACTTCGTAAGTAACAGGGGTACTCACTTCTCTAGACATATTTGATCTTTTAATGGGGGAGACCCTGCTAGTGTTTCCCCTTAAAGTTATCATACTAAAGCCATCCCCATAGAAAGAAGATTGGAACCATGCTCTACTACAAAAAGAAAGTCAATGGTTTTTCTATGTGGCTTAGCCCATTCTAAGAGCCTTATTGAACAATTAATATTGTTCATTAAACCATGATACTTGATGATTAAGAAGTCAAAGTCTGATCACCCCGATGCAGTGGCAAGTACGCTCGCTCATTACTAAAGGTAAGCCAATAATGTGTGTCCATAGCGTCAACGAGTAAATGAAAAAATCTTTTTCAGCTCACCTGTCCTCTTTGTGTATAGCTGCCATCCAAGGAAAATTCAATCAGTAGTAAAGAATCCAGCACCAAAAGGTTTCACTCCAACAAACTTTATTCCAAAATCTTCATTTAAAAGCATAGACAACTGACAGCAGAAAAATGGCAGAAATAGTAGAGTTCCCAGACACCGGTTTTTGTGTTTCAGGGCCAAATATGCCCCTTAAGGCCCAGTTACACACACAAATAATTGTGCAGAGATTGTTCGCAGATCTCTGGTTGAAGTGAAATCATGGACACATTGTTACATTTTGTTGCACAATGGAACAATGTGTCCATGATTTCACCGCAACCAGAGATCTGCGAACAATCTGCACAATTATCTGTGTGTGTAACTGGGCCTTTAGTCATAACCAAGGGTATGACTAAGGGGCATATTTGGCCCTGAAACGCATAAACCGGTGTCTGGAACCTCTGCTATCTCTGCCCTTTTTCTACTGATGGTTGTCTATGCTTTTAAATGAAGATTTTGAAATAAAGTTCATTGGAGTGCAACCTTTTGGTGCTGGATTCTTTACTATAGCGTCAACAACCAATTATAAGACAGTGCACATGTGTTGGCATCTTACAGCATCAGCTTCCATCACTGAAAATTTAATAGGTAATACTGCCATACAATCAAGGATTATGCACCTACAGTGTTGGCCAAAAATATTGACACCCCTGCCATTCTGTCAGATAATACTCAGTTTCTTCCTAAAAATGATTGCAATCACAAATTCTTTAGTATTATTATCTTCATTTAATTTGTCTTCAATGAAAAAAACACAAAAATAATTGTCCTAAAGCCAAATTGGATATAATTCCACACCAAGCATAAAACAGGGGTAGACAAAAGTATTGGCACCCTTAGAAAAATCATGTAATGCTTCTCTAATTTGTGTAATTAACAGCACCTGTAACTTACCTGTGGCACCTAACATGTGTTGGCAATAACTAAATCACATTTGCAGCCAGTTGACATGGCTTAAAGTTGACTCAACCTCTGTCCTGTGTCCTTGTGTGTACCACATTGAGCATGGAGAAAAGAAAGAAGACCAAAGAACTCTGAGGACTTCAGAAACCAAATTGTGAGGAAGCCTGAGCAATCTCAAGGCTACAAGTCCATCTCCAAAAACCTGAAAGTTCCTGTGTCTACCATGCGCAGAGTAATCAAGAAGTTCAAAGCCCATGGCACTGTGGCTAACTTCCCTAGATGTGGACGGAAAAGAAAAATTGACAAGAGATTTCAACGCAAGATTGTGCGGATGGTGAATAAAGAACCTCGACTATCATCCAAACAAGTTCAAGCTGCCCTGCAGTCTGATGGTACAACAGTGTCAACCCGTACTATCCGTCGGCGTCTGAATGAAAAGGGACTGTATGGTAGGAGACCCAGGAAGACCCCACTTCTTACCCCAAGACATAAAAAAGCCAGGCTGGAGTTTGCCAAAACTTACCTGAGAAATCCTAAAACGTTTTGGAAGAATGTTCTCTCTTTTTGGGCAAAGGTATCAATATAGAGTTTACAGGAGAAAAAAGGGAGCAGCAGGGAGTGTTAAAACTGAGATGACGGTTTGGACCCTCTGGACCACAGAACACAGGCGTATCCTGGAAGGGTGTGACTAAGTATCTACCGGATAGTCACCAGAGTCTCTGATGGTGAGGTTAGACTTGGCTGCTGATAGACACCAGCTGCCACTTCAAGGCAATCCCCAGCTCCTCAGAAGTTGATCTGGACAGCAGCAGGACAAAGTCAGGACCACTGGCTGGAATCTGGACTGGCAGCAGGCAAGATGTCATCAGAACCATAGGCAGGAGACTGGACTGGCAGCAGGCGAGATGGAATCGGAGCCACAGTCAGGAGTCTGGACTGACTGCAGGTGAGACAAATATTCATAGCCAAAGGATGAATCGGTACAGGTTTAGGTGTAGAGATGCAAAATCAAAACAGATTCTACTACAAACAGGAAGGCTGGTACAGGTTGGACCACTGACAGATGAATAGGGGTATACAGACAGGACGAGTACTGGAACATAGGCTGAGTGAATACTGGAACACAGGCTGGGGAGCAGGATTAGGTAGAGACTAGGTCACAGGTACTGAGATACAGGAATAGGGACCTGACAATAACACGAGTATGCACAGGACTTACTAGCATTAACTAACATTAAACAGGCACTTCCCTGAGGGGTTTGGAGTTCCTTAAATGTGCTGAGGCTCCCAACAATAGGCTGGGAAAGACTATTGGAATGTGCGCATTGCCCCTTTAAAAAGCAAGGTGCTTGTGCGTGCACACCCCCAAGGAATGCACAGGACCTGCTGAAAGGATGAAGCAGAGAGAAGAGCAAAAGCATCAGAGCATGTGCGGCGGTGAGCCGGAAAAGAAAGGACATGTGTGCGGCCATGGTGGTGAGGGTGTAAGGAGGGCAGAGACGTTGGCATTACAGTACCCCCCCCCTCTTTTCTCCCTTTTCCCACCAGGTCTCAAACCTACTTTATGGTCAGGATGCTCTTTATCTCAAAGATATTTTCAAAGCTGACAGAAATAGCATCGGGCCATGGAAGGAGAAGATTGGATGGTCGTTGCTTGGGAGCCTTGTACCAAGCACATGAAGTACAGGTGTAAACAAATTTTAGAATGTCCCTCCACATGGAGGACTACCAGTATACTGTCCAGCATGGATGACAAACTTGGAAGACTGTCCCCACAACAAGATTTGTTTCCTATTAGACTGACATTAAAGTCCTTCCTGGGGAAAACAAAAAGTTTGGATCCCACGGATAGGAAAAAAAATGTGATGTGAAAGCAGCCTTAGAAAAATAAAGTTAAAAAACTGATGCCAATAACGGATCCAGGGCTTATGTGTGACCCTAGCCTATGTGTTTCCTGGTCTAGCTCCCCCACTGTACTGGGCCTGCTGTGGCTTAAGATGCATGAGCCTGTCTTGGACTGGAAATCAGGAGATATGCTCTGATTGGGTGAGTCCTGTCACAAGAAATGTCTCACTCCAGTCCATCCTGCAGACATGCCTGAAATACTTCTAATATTTTGGGTCTGCCATCTGCCTACTAGTCCTACGCAGATGTCTTCAATAAAAAGAAGGCTGGGCTCTGCCACCACATAGGTTGTATGTTTGCCCTATCAACTTGCTTCCTGGCTCCTTACCCCCTATGTTGAATCTACCTTCCGTCCCAAGCCATGTCTGAATACATCCAGTGGAATCTGGCAAGGAGATTAATCCAGAAGTTTTCCTCTCAGGACAGAGCTGGGTTCTTCTTTGTAAAGAAAAATTATGGTTCCTTTTGGCCATGTATAGATTACAGAGGTCTGATTCAAATCACGTTTAAGATAAATCTCTACCAAAATTATTCTCCAAGGTTCCTGAATCTTCTCTAAGCTGGATCTCTAAGATGCATACAATATGGTCCATATATGGTCAGTTGACGAATGGAAGACCACCTTTAATATCCTTGATGGCCATATGAGTACTGGGTTATGCCAATCATGCTGAGAAATACCCTGGCCGTCTTCCAAGAATTAATTAATTTAATCTTCCAGCATCTTTTCTACTCATATGTGATTGTGTGCCTGAAAGACATATTTCTGTTCTCTCCTGACCTGACTACATACAGGAGAATTGTCCGCCAGATGGCAGAGGCTGAGAGAGAATTGTCCATACACCAAATTTGAGAAGTACCTCTTTGAACAGACTTCTCTTCTCTTCCGTGGCTACATTGTCTCCAACACTGGTTTGAAGATGGATCTGGAGAAAGTGATGGCGTTTCTGAAGTGGCCTCATCCTGACAGAGTGAAGGTGATTCAGTGGTTCCTAGGTTTTACCAATTACTACCGTCAATTCATTCTGCACTGCTTGTTCTGGGGCGAAACCCAAGATGTAGACTCCTGACACGGAGAGTTCGTTTACGCAGTCCTTCGTGTTGGTTCCAACACTGTATAGACCAGAGATCAACAAGCAGTTCTTCTTGGGAGTGGATGATTCTTAGTCTGGGCTGGTGCAGTCCTCATGCGGAAGTTTGCTACCAGTTGGATTGTGACTTGTTGCTACTTTAACAAGGATTTCTCTGTATCTAAGAGTGACTACTCAATTGGATATTGAGAATTGTTCAAGATGGCTCAGGAGGTTGCGGAGCATCTCATTGTCACCACAAGAACCTGGAGTACCTACAGTCAGCTCAAATCTGATGGTTGCTGTTCATTGCCCATTACGACTTCAAGGACATCAATGCGAATGCACTCTCCAGGTTCTTTCAGTCAGACGACCATAAAGAGGCACTTCAGCACATCATTGAGTCCTCCAAAATTCTCATGGAAGCTCTGGTAAAGTTGTTTCAGATGCCACTCAGTAAAACATCTATTGAAGATGCAGAAAAGAAGCATGTGTTGCAGTGGAGCCACTCCACTAAGATGGCTGGTCATGCCAGACTTAAGAAGATGACTCTTCTCATCTCACGGCACTACTGCTAGCCAATCATGTGCAAGGACATTGTGGACTTTGTTTCAGATTGTCCTTTGTGTGTCCACATTAAAACTTCTAAGAAACTTCCCACTGGGCAACTACTTCCTCTATTGGTGCCGTCCACTCCCTAGCAACACATCTCAATGAACTTCCTCACTGATCTGCTGGTGTCTTCAATTTGCTCCATCATTTTGAGAGTGGTGGACAGATTCTCTAAAACGGTCCACTTCACTCCTATGTCCGACCTTCCTTATGTGACCGTGCATGTTGAGCACTTTGTCCATCACATTTTCCACTTGCATGGCCTAAGTGTCCACATTGTGTCCAATAGGGGTTTCCAGTTCACATCCCAATTCTGTAGGTCCACTTGTAAGCTACTTGATGTCACCTTGGACTTCTCAGTAGCTTACCATTCACAGTATAATGGCCAAGTGGAGTGGGTCAAACAAATCCTGCCAATTTTGTGTGGCACTTCATCAACAAGTATCGCAGTGCTTGGGTCAAGCTCCTACCATGGGCAGAGATCTCCTTTAATAACCATGTAATTGAGTCCTCCGCTAATTCTCCATTCTTCATAGTCTATGGACAACAGTCAAAAATCCCTTTATCTGTTACTATTACCTCTGGCAACATGTGGCTGATACTATGCCCAAGATTTCTCCGAGATCTGGGCAGAGATAAAGGCTTCTTTGGAGTGGTCCTGTGGATGAAAACACATGCAGAAAAGAGACATTTGAATCCTCCTTCATTCCAGCCTGGAGGCAAGGTATGACTCCTTTTTAGATATGTCATCTCATGCTGCCTTCCTCTACTTTGGATCCTTGGTTTATTGGTCCTTTCGAGGTACTCCAGCAAGTCAATGCCATGTTCTATAAACTAAAGTTTTTGTCTGTCTTCCGTATCCCCAACTCCTTCCATGTGTCTCTCCTCAAGCCTGTCATCCTGAGAAGCTACTTCAGGAATTCTGGTACGCAGTTTTCACTGATCAGTGCGGAAGACATCCTTGCATTAAAAAAAACATTCTTGCCATGAAAAAGAGGAAAGGTAAAACAGTCTTTTTAGTTGATTGAAAGGTGTTATGGTCCCTAGAAAAGGTTATGGAAGCCCAGGGGGAATATGGATGCCCCACTGCTCTCTGCTCCTGAAGAGATTACTTTCAGGCCTGGAAAAAACAAGGGGAGGGAGGTACTGTAACATCAGTGCCAACAAACCGCGCAGCAGGTCAAAGACATACTTTTCCCTCCAGTGGTCCCTCAGTGTCTATTGCATTGAGAAGACCTATGTCTACGTCAATTATCTATTCCAGCAGCATGCTCAATGCTGGTATACATACATTGATGCCATTTTTTTGCATCTGAGAAGGTACTCCAAGTCTACACGCATTCCATTACAACATCAATGCTATAAGACCTGAATTAAAATTTGTCATTTGTACCAACACAACTGAGATAACCTTTGTAGACATGAGAGTGATCTTAAACGCCAATGGGACACTTTCTACAGACATCTACTTCAAGCCCACAGACTGCAATGGCTTACTATTATATAATAGTTGTCATCCAAAAGCCACCAAAGACAGTCTCTGCCTGTCTCAGTTCAAAAGAGTAAACCGCATAGTGTCCAATCAAGACACCAGGACGATCAGATTGACAGAGATGTCACTAAAATTCTGATCCAGGAACTCTCCGGACAGACTACTGAATAAGGAAGTCACTCTAGCCACACCAGAAGCAACTACTCCCCTACTGAGAAATAAAACTGACAGACTGCCCTTCATCCATCATTTTCACCCGATCATGCACAAGGTTCAAACTACTATCAGAAAACATTGGCCACTTTTAAATAAAGCATACCCCAACATAGATGTATTTAAAGAACCCCCTCTAATGTGCACAAAAATACCTAAGAACATTAAAAACGAACAAGTAAGGGTGGACATAGGGAGCTCCAAGAACTCAATTCTCTAACATACTTCCAACCAAAGAAAACAGGCACTTTCCCCTGTCTCAACTGTTCCTGTTGTTCTAACATAATTATAGGGAATGAGGTGGCCCATCCAAGAACTGGCAAAACCTACTGTATAAAAGACTACTACACCTGTGACACTAATTACATAGTATATATCATCAAATGCCCATGTGGCTTGTTATATGTGGAGTAAACCACATAAGCGATCAAAGATCACATATCCAGCCATAAATTAACAATTTGTTGTTGTAAAACTTGGCATCCCCTAACCCACCACTTTAAGGAAGCCCAACATGACATATTTCAACTACGATTCCAGGTGTTAGAAAAGGTACCACGACCCAAAAGGGGCAGAAACCAGACTAAACTGCTAAGAGCACGAGAGTCCTTCTGGATATACACAATTGACATTTTATCACCTAAGGGTTTGAATAGGGAGATAGAATGGTAATTCTAATTGATTTCTTAACCTCTTGCTTTTTAGACCCACTGAATTCGCTCATTCTTTTCCATCTCTTCTCTCTCTACCCAGCACGGTAAGCAGAATCTAGAGTTATTAGTACTATCCATATGCACTACTGTTTACCCTACCTCCTCTCTCTCATAGTAAAGCTGACGGATTTGGACTCATATTAACCTACTTTTGCCTCCACAGAGTTGCCTTATGAATTCAATTTTTACATTTTTGTATTTGTCTCTTAACACAGCATATAATGCATATAATGCATCACATGAACATTTAAAAATGCTTGCATCTTGATTGGCTTTTTGAGCTACCCTTGTTGCTTGATCTACCTATATCTGCTTTATTTCTTATTCACCTTTACATGTTACCTAACCTCATATTCTAACTTTCCATTTCCATTTCCTGTTTGTGATGGATTACCCACACAATTCTGGGTTCTTTGAGGCTTCTTCATCCAGCCATCTTCAGCTTTGCTACATAGACAGATGCAGCAGAGCTGCCTAGCAACAATCTCAATAGTAAATAGTGGATGGCGGTTTACTGCACATGCGCGAAAGACTGCGTCACTTCCGGGTCACATGACCGTGCAGGAATTCCTTATAAATGGGCTGCCCTTACAAACACAGCCTCCAACACAGCCATTGTGCAGGTGCACTGGCAAAGCAGAAGATCCAGGTCAAGTTACCCAGCGCCTCCAGGGACTCTTCACATCCATTCAGTTAAGTGAAACTAACCTACTGTTACTTTCTCAAGACGCTGCATACTTTATAAATACTTTCTGTATATACCTCCACTTGTTGAATTCACCTAAAGATACTGGGAAAGGGCATTAAAACTTGTGTATTAACCATACTTTTGCACACTAATTAGGGGATGTACTATACAATACAGGCTTACCCCGGAGTGTTCCTTACAGGTCCTCCATAAACAGAATCAAGCAGTGAGATGGGATTGTACCTGACACATTCACTAATGTGATATCGTCAAGTGGGCATATATTGACACTTTAATCCAGGGGGTCATACACCTCTCCAAAGGAAACAATATTACAATGGGGTCAACTAGTGAATCCCTTAGGACTACTAATCTGTTTACCTCTCTATGTGTATCCCTCTAACCCATGCAGAGATATATACCTCAATTCCTCCCTGCTTCCCAAGGAAGTAATCCAAAGTGACACACTACTTCTAGGTACTACTTACTGTCTCCCTTCTACATAACCACTCTTCTCTAAACTAAGTTGTCAATATACCCAATTCCTATGATAAGTGAGTTGATTGTACACTATCACATATATCCTGACCATCACCTGGAAACCACGTCTCTGCAATACGTACCTCCATCTTCAGCTGATGTGATTTGATGATGATTGTAAAGTCGTTTATATGGATATTTAAGGTTCTAGATTGATACATTGTCTGTTATATCTTAATTTTAGCGACTCTGTGATAAAGGCCACGATGCTGTGGCAGAAACATCTTGCCAAGTCGCACTTTTGTCATTTGTGAATCAATAAAGGAAACTCTTCACTTTGCAAAATGCATCCAAGTGTACAGTATTTATCTTCTATATTGCATTGACTGCCCCTGCTTCTGGCTCACAGGGTTTGCGCACACTGCACAGGACTGGTGGCGCACTTAAGGTGTGAGCGGATGCACTGCCTGCCTCTTAAGAGGGCAGTGCGTGCACTCTGCATGTATCTCTAGTAGAGATAAATTAACTTTTTTGGAATCTTTTCTCTTATGATTTATTTACTTTTATTATTTTTTTTGTTTTTCATTTTCAATATTATTTTTGAGGAGAGCAAACCTTTATTATTGCGGAGGGTCAGCATCACGCGAGGCCATCTCTTCTACACTTATGTGATAGCAAGTCATATAAAAATAGCATATGGCCATTACTGAATATGCTTCACATACATGCTCTTATAGGTCTGTTCACACTCATGAAACAGCATACTATGGATATTGCTTGTTGAAATTGCGCAATCAGTTTATTTCATTCCAAACATTTAGAATACAAATTGTTGGCATGTCCACAAGTGTGTTAAATATATCATTAATATTGAACTTGTCCATGCATTACTTACCACTAGCATTATTCAACAGTCCAAATGACTGACCTGAATAAACGTATTTGTTTTGCTTACTTCTCCTCGAAATATGTCAGGCTTCAATAATCACTCCACCCAACCGCAAGCTCAGATATCACCTGTGGCATGGGGAATGGGATTTGTAATACAAGTCAGGTGCTTTCTGCAGCCCCTAATTTCTCCATCCTCTTCTCCAGTAGTGGACATGATGGGGCCTGCTTAGGGAAGGTGGTGGTGGGGAATGCCCATTGAGTAGTAACCCCTGTGACCCCTCGACCCAGCGGAGTACTAAAGAGAAACGCCGACCTCCATCCTGGGCAACAATGAGAAAGCTGCTGGACAGTCAGTGTTTACTCCAATTAAAATGGACATCCCTAAAAAAGGCATGTTGTTCAGTCACTGTCCTGTCTCTCATTTTTTCCAGAGAAGGACTTTTTAAACTGGTTTTTGAGTTCTTTGAAGAGTGAGGCCTGTTTTTTAGTACCAACACCGCTCTGGGAATTCAATACAATGTTACTTGAATTATACATAAGACATAGCAAACTAAAGTGACCAAAAGTGATTAAATAAAAAAGATCTAAAGCTTATCATCTATTATATAATTGTCTAAGGGTTTTTTGAGTGTGTCTGTCGCTGAAATTGCGCGCCACACAGAGGCAGTTCATTGGTTGCCGCCGAAGGCACGAAGGTCCGTGGCGAGCCAGCCGGGAGATGGCCGGTGTTAGCCGGTCATTTCACGGCTGGCGGGCCGCTGACCTCTGTGTTGCAGTAGCCGCGGCTGAGCTCCAGTCAGCGGTGAGCCAGCCGGGATCTCCAGGCTGCTCGCAGCGGTGGTGCCCTGCTTGGGATTGAAACCGAGCACCAAGCCGCAGTATTTTTCTGATTGGTCGCCGCGGCCCCGTCAACCAATCAGAGAAGTAGCACGACTTGGCGCACAATTTTAATTCCGCGTCTCTGATTGGTCGCCGTGGCCGACCAATCAGAAGGGCAGCTCGCGCCAAGGAGCCTTATTTGAAATACAATGTGCGCCATGGCAAGTGCCGCTATTCTGATTGGTCGGCTCTGAACGCGGCGACCAATCAGAGGAGCGGTACGCACCATGCCGCACATTGTATTTGAAATATGGCGCCATGGCGCGAGCCGCTATTCTGATTGGTCGCCGCATTCAGCGCCGACCAATTAGAATTGCGGCAGGGTGCCATGGTGCCATATTTCAAATACACTGTACTCAGTGCATTTGAAATATGGCGCCATGGCGCGCGCCGCTATTCTGATTGGTCGTCGCTGATCTCGGCAACCAACCAGAGGAGCGGCATTCAAACCGCGTGCCGCTTCTCTCATTGGTCGCTGCGTACAGCGCCGACCAATCAGAATAGTGGCGCGCGCTATGGTGCCATATTTCAAATACACTGAGTACAGTGTATTTGAAATATGGCGCCATGGCGCACGCCGCTATTCTGATTGGTCGGCGCTGAATGCGGCGACCAATCAGAATAGCGGCGCGCGCCATGGCGTCAGATTTCAAATACAATGTGTGGCATGGTGCGTACCCCTCCTCTGATTGGTCACCGCGTTCAGCGCTGACCAATCAGAATAGCGGCGCTCGCCATAGCGCACATTGTATTTCAAATATGGCGCCATGGCGCGAGCCGCTCCTCTAATTGGTTGGTGCTGAACACGGCGACCAATCAGAGAAGCGGCATTCAAACTGCTTGCTGCTGCTCTCATTGGTTGCCGCGTTCAGCGCCGACCAATCAGAGGAGTGGTACACACCATGCCGCACATTGTATTTGAATTATGACACCATGGCGCGCGCTGCTAATCTGATTGGTCGGCGCTGAATGCGGCGACCAATGAGAGCAGCGGCGCGCAGTTTGAATGCCGTTTCTCTGATTGGTCGCCGCGTTCAGCGCTGACCAATGAGAATAGCTGTGGCGCCATATTTCAAATATACCGAGTACAGTGTATTTGAAATATGGCGCCATGGCGCGCACAGCTATTCTGATTGGTCGCCGCGTTCACCGCCGACCAATCAGAGAAGCGGCATTCAAACTGCGCGCCGCTGCTCTCATTGGTCACCGCGTTCAGCGCCGACCAATTAGAATAGCAGCGATCACCATGCCGCCATATTTTAAATACAATGTTCGTCTTGGCGCTCCTCTGATTGGTCGCTGCTGAACACGGTGATCAATGAGAGAAGCGGTACGCGGTTTGAATGCCGCTTCTCTGAGACGCAGCATTCAAACTGCACGCCAAGTCTCTTATTGGTTGCCGACAGCCGCGGCCACCAATGAGCGTCGCGGTATTCAAATTGCGATATTGGCGCGCAATTTGAACTGCCGCTCATAGTGTGACACAGTTCACTCCTGTTTACAAGGTCTGTCAGTCAGTGTGACTCAGTTTACTCCTTTCTATAAGGTCTGTCAGTCAGTGTGACGCAGTTTAGTGCTGTATATAAGGCTGTCAGTCAGTGTGACGCAGTTTACTCCTGTATGCAAGGTCTGTCAGTCAGTGTGACGCAGTTTACTCCTGTCTATAAGGCTGTCAGTCAGTGTGACGCAGTTTACTCCTGTCTATAAGGTCTGTCAGCCAGTGTGACGCAGTTTACTCCTGTGTATAAGGTCTGTCAGTCAGTGTGACGCAGTTTACTCCTGTATACAAGGTCTGTCAGTCAGTTTGACACAGTTTAGTGCTGTATACAAGGTCTGTCAGTCAGTGTGACGCAGTTTACTCCTGTATATAAGGCTGTCAGTCAATGTGACGCAGTTTACTCCTGTGTATAAGGCTGTCAGTCAGTGTGATGCAGCTTACTGCTGTATACAAAGTCTGTCAGTCAGTGTGACGCAGTTTACTCCTGTGTATAAGGTCTGTCAGTCAGTGTGACGCAGTTTACTGCTGTCTACAAGGCTGTCAGTCAGTGGGACGTTCTTCACTCCTGTTTACAAGGCTGTCAGTCAGTGTGACAAACTTCATTCCTTTCTACAAGGCTGTCAGTCAGTGTGACGTCCTTCACTCCTGTCTACAAGGCTGTCAGTCATAGTGTGACGAACTTTACTCCTGTCTACTAGGTCTGTCAGTCAGTGTGACGCACTTCACTCCTGTCTTCAAGGTCTGTCAGTCAGTGTGACGAAGTTCACTCCTGTCTATAAGGCTGTCAGTCATAGTGTGCTGTTCTTCAGTCATATATACATATTCTAGAATACCCGATGCGTTAGAATTGGGCCACCATCTAGTTTAATAATAAATAACTAAAAATAGGTATATATCTATATAAGATAAAATGTAAAAGAATACACAATTGATTTGGATACCAATAGACTAACACAGGGGTGGGGAACTCCAGTCCTCGAGGGCCGCAATCAGTGCAGGTTTTCACGATTTCCTTAGTATTGCACAGGGATTGGAATCATCACCAGTGCAAGTGATTATGTTATCACCTGTGCAAAACTAAGGAAATCCTGAAAACCTGCACTGATTCCGGCCCTCGAGGACTGGAGTTCCCCACCCCTGGACTAACACTAAGACCAAACAATTAGAAAAAAGGTACCAAAAATTCTCAGATCAATATGTGGTAACAATTACTGTATAGTTTTTTATTATTTTTACTGCTGTAATCTATGGATAACCAGTGTCAACAAGCCCACCATATGAAATGACCAACAGAGTCATAATTAATATGCTCTAATCTAGCCAGAATGAATAGCTTTTACCAATATCTTAGGATGGCCGTTCTCAGGAATATGCACAATTGATAAAGCCATCTCTCAAGATTGCGTCCGATTGATATTGAAATCTATTTCTTTTGGCTCACATCCACATTCTTCGTATGACGTGTGTGATTCTCCTGATGCGTTTCTTTACTTTAGTAAGTCATCAGGGAAGTAGGAGTATGCGGACACATTGCCTTAGACAACTGGCAGATAGTTATGCTCACAAGTGGCAGAATATGAAGAAATCAAATCTCACTTACCAAGTCTGCTGATCCCTGTGGGACATTCCTTATACTGTTGTGATATGGCTCTTCGTTTCCTGGTGATTCCTGTTTGGCAGCGCGGGCATTCCGGCATTTGTTCCTATTACACCATTCAGACCATGGCTGGCAGCCATATCACAACAGTATAAGGAATGTCCAACAGGGATCTGCAGACTTGGTAAGTCAGGTGAGCAGTTCTTAATTTACACCGATATAACCTTTAAAAAAAGGATAAGACCCTATGCGCATTTATCTCACGTTTGCAGGTTATGGTCTGAATGGTCGCACTATACATGGCCAGTATGTTTTGGACAGGCAGAAGTCTGCTGCGATGTTTTTATGAATGTCTCACCAGTACTTGGAAGCCACAGTCTGCTTCACAGCATTGCAAGAGTTACGCTTGCAACTTGCTGGAGATGTGGGTGTGTCTCAGGATGTTTAATGGAGTCTGTGTTTGACAAGTGAGAGAGACTGATGCATGCAGAGCCTGCAGGGTGCTGGGCTGTGAGCAAAGGAAGACTCATGTTTAATTTGCTCTTAGCAGTTTATGCTGTCCTAAATTAACCAGCTTGACCTATTTCATAGAAGAGACTGTTGCTGTGTTTATGGTTTTGTGCTGCGTAAACTAATGTACCCCGGCCCGCTCCGTGATCCCTATGTCACACTGTATATACTGTGTATTTTGGTATATGTGTCTTTGAGAGTTAATATAGTCTGTGCTACAGTAATTTTTTTTTAGTTAACTACTTGTGTGCTTGACTGTTTCTGCAAAGAAGTGCTTTGATACTGTCCTGCAGAGACTGGTGATCCAGCCGCACTCCTCTGGCCTGACAGTCTGAGGTATGAAAATAGAAGACACTACACAATCTCCTGTAGAACAGGGTTGGCCAAGTGCAGTCCTCAAAGACTGAAACCAGACCCTTTTTTTGGGATTTACTGTGCATTGCACAAGGTGCAGGAATCATCACCTATGTAGGTGATGAAATTAGCACCTGGCAATGCTAAGGAAATCATGAAAACTAGCACTGTTTTAAAACCTTGAGGACTATAGTTGGCCACCCCTGTTTTAGAAGTTTCTGTGGCGGTAACCAGGGGGAAGAGAGGAATCATCAAGCCCTTTCTCCACAACTGCACTCTCCCTTAACTCTCTCATGGTGCGTTGTTTGATGCTTTTTTTGGTGAACTGAAAGAAGGTTAGATGCTGAAACATGTAGCCATCATATATGCCACAGCTTACATTCTAAATGTGCTATATATCTACAAATTGGATTTTCTGTGTTTTTTAATGGATAAAATAAAAGTGTATATTTTATTGGAACAAGCCCCAAAAGGAACTGTCTTTTGGACCACTGCTTTCGTGCTATTGATCCTAAAGTGAGACATGCATGGATGAAGTGATATACAAACGCACAGAACCTTGGCATGATGAAGTGCATGTCTTTGCTCGGGCAGCCCGATCAACCTGCATTGGATCTGGAACAATAGTGGGTACTTACGATTGAGAAATTACCCATAGTCTGAATGCTTTGATGCAGGCGCAGAAGGGAGAATGCTGCAGAGGCAACATGCACGACCTTGTTCAAAACATGCATGAAGACTTGGATTTCCAAGGTAAGAGGGTCTCCCCTCTCAGATGTGGGGTTCACCCAAGCCACAGCCTCTACATCTAGGTGGGACATTAAGAATGCCACTTTGCCTTAAGAAAACTGGTGAGTCAGTTCAAAGTGCAGCATACACTGGTTGATCATCGGCATTCTTTTGAATCACCGTCAAATTATGGTGGGGCGGACAAGAACCAAATACAGATCGTCTTTAAGCATGCCCTTGCCATAGGGATCGAGAGACATCTCAGGGATATGGTAATCCCACCCTCTGTTGTCTACCCAAGGGAAGAAGTCCCTCAAGAGGGCAGTGACAAACCCATGCAGCTAGGAGGGGCCTGCCCTCATATTGGGTCTTTTGCAGGTTGCCTGTGGAATGGAGGGTGTGTCTTTTTTGGTCTTAGGTTATGTGCTGATGCAGATATTTTGTGGATTTTTTAGCATTTTTGGTGTGTATAGGCTGAGAATCTGCAACAAATATACAGCACAATGTAGGGGAGGCAAAGTTAATGTAAAATAGGAAGACCTGTGCCAATGATGTGTGTTTTCCCACAATGAAAATGTTGTGTCTGTTCTGGAAAATCTGTAGCATGTCAATTTTTGCTGCAGATTTTTCCACCAGATGTCTAAACTTTTCTCTCTCTCTCTCTCTCTCAAAATGCAACATGAAAATTCAATGTCAGCACAGAGACTTTTTACCTGCATTTTTCTTTTTTTTTACTCTAGCTGCTGAAGTATTTTTGGTATTAAAACTAAGAATTTCTTTACTTTTGGATAGTAGAGCAAGAGTCAATATGGTGGATTCTCATTTTTCTCAGAGCCATGGTTTCTCCTGTTGTGTGCTGTCGAGATCCATCACCATATTTGCTATCAACTCTGCTCCTCTCGGTCAGGAAGGCTTTACCCTACTGGTGCACAATGTGAACTTGCGCACAGTGACTCTTTACAAGGAGCTCCTTTGCTGTTATGTCTTGGAAGGTCTTCTTATTCCTTTTGTTTTGGGCCTTCCTGGCTGATTTTGTATAATCCTGTTTTTGACTGTGTTCTAGAGAAATTGTTAAGTGGAGTGATTTCTGCTAAAATAATTGAGTATGATTATCTCTACCTTTTTCAGAATACCATAATTTCTTTCTCGTCTAATGTTGCAGATGCATTTTCGGAAAAGAGGTGCGATGTGAACCTACCTGCAGTACAAGCTGAAGCTTTGTCCCAAAGTTTTCCTTGGGGAGGTAGTTCTGGGGTCCCTGCTCATTTTTTTTACATTTTTTCTCCATAGTGTATTCTGGATCTTAAGAAAGAAGTGTTAAAGGCTCAGGGGGAAGCCCCTGCTGCTTGTCCTTCAGGGAAATTGAAGTTGCCCTCCGATGTGGTATCAGATCGGGGGACCCAGTTTGTATATAGATTTTGGAAAGTGTTTTTTTCTCACCATGGGGAGCACTTATCCTTTTCTTTTGCATTCCATCCACAAACTAACAGTCAGACATAATGCCTGAACCAAAGCCTGAAGACAAAACTTAGGTGTTTTGTGTCTGATAATCAGGAGGATTGGTCAACTTATTCACCCATAAGTGTGTTTGCGCTTAACAATCATCGCAATACGTTTACTGGTAGGTCACCATTTTTTTGGTGCATATGGCTTTCACCCTTAGTTCTGTGCTTTTAGTAGAGCTAAGTCCTCCGGGTTTCCTTGAGAGAAGTGATTTTCTTCATCTCTCTATTTTGCATGGCATAGTGTAGAGAACAACCTAAAGGTTACGGGTGACAGACAAAACCGTATAAATAATAAAAAACGTTTGTCAAGTCCAGAACTGTTTGTGAAGAATTAAGTATGGCTATAAAAAGCAAGCAGTTTATGCCTCATAATGGAAGTACTTCATCCTGCTGTTCCCATCTTTCGGACGTGTTTCACAGATTATTGCTTACAAAGTAGGTTGCGCCTGTATAGAGATCATCCTTACCGCTGCCTCCAGTTATTGACAATGGTAGCTTAGAGGTTCAGGTGGCAAGAATCGTGGTTTCACATTTTGTCCATGATTGACTTCAATATTTGGATACTGGATGTGTTATGGTCCTGATGAAAGGGTGAGGGTACCTGCATCAGAATTGAACACCAATCGGTTATTATGTTCCTTCCATGCATCTCATCCCTATAAATCCAGTTCTGGGGTCTGGAGGCCACTCATAAAAGGGGGATTACTGCCATGAGTGTGCCATGTCCTATTGTCACCACTGGGGGACCTGGGGTCAGAAGGTCTCAGTGCTTAATTAATCGCAGACTCTCTGCAGAGCTTACTTGAAATTTTATCCTATGTGCTTGCTCTGCTTTGCTGAAGGGGTTAAGGATCTTTTTACTGCTGTGTGAATTATTCCCTTAGCTTTCAGCTATATATTGTAACTACCCTCCCCAACCACTATATCTACCTTCCTCTGACCTGACTCCATGCCAGAGATAGAACATATGTACGTCTCTGTTTTAAAGCTCATTGTTGTTCAGTTTTGGTGTTATTGCTCTGACAGCAGCAAAGCTTCTATTTGGAGATCTGCTGAAACCCTGCCTATCAGAGAGTTACACCATGTGGACCTATTTGTGATAAACTGCACAGGTAAAGTAGACAACTGCAGGCTGCAGCCCCAGCTGTGTGCTTTATCTTGGTTGATTATAAAAAATAGAGGCTTCCATATGACTTTTTTTCCAATGTAAATAAATTATTTTAAAAATGACATGGGTGTCCTCATTTATGATTACCAGTGCAAATAAAAAAGTCAGTTGGGGGCTGGTATTCTCAGGATGGGAAAGTCCATAGTTATTGGGCCTTCCTCAGCCTAAAAATAGCAGACCGTCGATGCCCCACATTTAGTGCTTCTATTAGATGCGCCAATTGTAGTGATTTACCTAGCTAATTGTGATTGCCCTATTGCGATGGCAATCGGGGGTAATATGTGGGATTGATGCTAGCTGTGACTTCAGGTGCACTCAGTGCCAGACTGTCCGACTGCGTGACAAGGTAGTAGTGCAGTATGACAGTGAGCCCAGGTAACTGAAAGGGAGCCTTAAAGGTTCTGCTGCTTGGACACCTGGAGGCTGTAAACTCTGGTAAGACCAGGAGGCTCTGAACTTTAGTAGGAGTTTACATCCACCAAATATCTCAGCAGATGGCAACTCAAGAAACCTTCAAGGGTCCCTTAAAATTACCAGAGCTCACAGCAACTGGGTCTCCTTGCAGCTATGAGGCCCAGACATATTAAAAGAGCCTTTAAGGTTACTGAAGTTTCTAGCTGCTGGGACATCTGGAGGCTGTGAAATCTTACCAGAGTTAACCTGAGGTCCCAGCTGGTGGCTCACACAGAGGGTACCATGAGAACCGTCAGACGTTACCTCACTTGAACTAATTGCTGGATGGTCAGATTGTGTTGATGCCTTGACATGCATATCACACAGTGCGGCACTGTGTTCAGCTCTGGTCACTTCTGGCAGATCCCACACTGCTCTCAGTGTGTCTCTCAGGCCACAGTGTGTGGTCATATTTGGTAATGTCACCTCTCACCATGGCCTCTGGATGTAGCAGAGCTGGGATCATCGTGGGAAGTCATGTGGAGTTATTTGGACCTGCGGGCGTGTTTTGAGGATTAATAACTTGATGAACGAGGGGTGGTGTTTTTTATTTAAAATAAAGGAATTTTTGTGTTTTTTTCTTTTTTACTTACAAGGTTTATAATGGAGAGGGGTATTATAGACAGCTCTTCATTACCAATCAAGGGCTTGATGGCAGCTGGGATTTTTGACAAATAACAGTTGGCATTAACCCATTTAGTACCATGATTGCCATTGCACCAGGTCAATTGACATGAGCCTGGTAATGCACCACAATTGTGGGGGGCGGTTTCAGGCTGCTCTTTTTATAGGCTAGGGAGTGCCCAATAACAATGGACCTTCCCAGTCTGAGAATACCAGTCCCCAGCTGTCTGTTTTATTTGTGCTAGTTATCAAAACTGGGCAGGAGCCCAAGTTGTTTTATTATTATTTAAGTAAATAATGAACTCCTCCACCTAGGGCGATTTTCCATTTTTATGTTTTTGTTTTTCCTCCCCTTCTGCCAAGAGCCTTGACTTTTTTACTTTTCCGTCAATATAGTCATATTAGGCTGCCTTCACACTTGCAGATGCATCTGCAGCGTTTTGCAGATGCATCTGCAAGTATCAGCATGCAGACCGCGGCCCCTATGTTTATAATAGGGCGCACCGCGGTCTGAAAGCTCTCATTCATTCCTATATGTGAAGCGTCCGCAGGCGGATGCCTGCTTACAGATCACACTCTCCCGCCCGCACCACGGACGCGAGATGTTGCGTCCATGGTGCGGGCGGGAGAGTGTGATCTGTAAGCAGGCATCCGCCTGCGGACGCTTCACATATAGGAATGAATGAGAGCTTTCAGACAGCGGCCGCGGTCTGCATGCTGATACTTGCAGATGCATCTGCAAAACGCTGCAGATGCATCTGCAAGTGTGAAGCCAGCCTAAGTGCTTGTTTTTATTGCAGGACGAGTTGTACTTTTAAATGATATCATTCATTTTACCATGTAGTGTACTGGAAAACGGGAAAGAAATTCAAAGGGTGCTGAAATTGCAAAAGTGACATTTCACTCTACTTTTTGGGTTTTTTATTTACCATGTTTACTATATGGTTAAACTGACCTGTCAGTATGATTTCCCTGGTTGGAACAAGTTTTTTTTATACCAGGCATGTATACTTTTACCTTTATCAAAGTGATGAAAAAAAATTCAGAGGTTTGTAAAAGAAAAAACATTTTGCACTTGTTGCCATTTTCTCAGACCCATAACATTTTCATTTTTCAGGATCTGGCACGGTCTGATGGCTAATTTTTGGCATCTTGAGCTGACGTTTTTAATTATACCATTTTTGAATAGATGTGATGTTTTGATCGTCTGTTATTGCATTTTACTGCAATGTTGCGGTAACTAAAAAAACTTAATGTTAGCATTTTTACTTTTTTTTTCCATTGCATTGTGTACCTGTCAGACTAATTGACTTTATATTTTTGATAGACTGGGCATTTCTGAATGCATCAATATAAAATGTATTATTTTTTAAATTGTTTTATTTTCAATGGGGCAAAATGGTGGTGATTTGAACTTTAATGTTTTTTTATATTTTTAAAAACTTATTTTTTCTCACTTTTAATTTATTTTACTTGGCCCCCTGTGATCACTGATGCTCAGCCTGTGTGCTGTCATGGCAGCACATGGCACCTCGTAATCGCTTCAAGTGGTCGCCAAATGTCGGCAGGGAATATCCCTGCTTCGGCTTGTTAGATCGAGCTGTCAGAGTTTGTATATCCATTCATCACTACACATTAGGCCTAGACCTCTAGCTCTAATGATACCCCAGAGGGTCCTGCACAAGCATACAAAAGGGGACATGTCCTGACATCATGATGTGCACTGCACATGTGTACAACCTTCCCATGTCTCAAAAGAGCAGGAAGTTGCAGTCTTGTGTGAGATCCTCAGAGATTTCAGCATGAGTGGCGATGATCAAAGGTGAGGCGAGGAGAGTATAAGTATTATCTTTAATTCTAAACACTAGTTACATGGTAATGTTTTTTTGCTGGTTAGAAAAAATGGCAGCCACCAGTTAACTGCCTTGGCGAATTCACACAGAAGCAAATTATGAAATATCGGTATTTGGACGAATACAGATTTTGCTAATATTGAGTAGAGTTTAATTACACTCGAATATGCTCAATAATCTCTAATTTTGACATCCTCAGCATGAATACATATACAGCTAGAGTTCACAGTGGATTTTATCCTTTCCAATGCAACTGGAAAAATGTATGTTAAATCTGCAGAAATTCCAAAGTGAAATTAAATGAAAAATCCATAACAATCATGCTGCCAACATGTAGAGTCAATTTCATATCATAGAGAGGCACACAGAAATATTCCTTTGATCAATATAGTCTTTTAATCTTTCCTTCTTGAAAGTGTTCAATGCTTGGTTGAAATAATTTAAGGTTAGTTATAGATGGAGTCCAGCCGTGTGACTATTCTTGAATTTTTAAACAATCATACATATGTGTGAATTAATCACTTTACACCTACTTTAGATGTGACTACAAAAAATAGATAGTATAAATTTGGCACTAGTTTGGATTTGATTTGCAGGAAAGTTTATTATGTGAAAGCACTCTAGAACAAAGGAAGTGCGCTATCACCCTGGAGGAAATAGTTAAGTGAGGACGCCCCCATCCTTACCACGTTACACCACCACTTGGTCTGATTTTGTAGATACTTCTTAGGGCCGCTTCACACTGCGGCATGATCCGGTCCGGTTCTGTCCGGGAGGACCCAGACAGCTGCGGACCGGATCTGCACACAGGACTGGGTGGCTATTATGCCGTCCGGTGCTGTGTGCAGCGAACGCAGTTCCCGCTGCTGATAAGTCAGGACTGCGGGCGCCGTGGTCCTGACCTGTCAGCGGCTGCAGCTGTGTGCGCTGCACACAGCACAGGACGGCATAATAGCCACCCAGTCCTGTGTGCAGATCCGGTCCGCAGCTGTCGGGGTCCTCCTGGACAGAACCGGACCGGATCATGTCGCAGTGTGAAGCTGCCCTTAGATGGCAACTAGAAATGCTCAATTGGGATTGTGTCCTTACAGAGTCTGACACTACTCAATAGGAGCTGACAGAAGCAGCCCATGTACAGCCACACCCATTTGACAAGGAAAATAACACCCAGTTGTCAATTTATTCATAACTTCAAAGGGAACATCAGAGCAACGGCAGAACAAAGAGTTTTAAGAAAACATGCTCCAGAGCTGTTATTCCATGGGAATATAACGTTTTAATAAAACAGACATTTCAGGAGACCTGACGGGTCCTCTTTAATTTCTGTATAGACATAGACAAGTGAAAAAGCTATGAAGAATTACATTGTGCTTGTGGCAGTGCTGCACAGTAGAAAAAATAAATTATCCTCAGTTCTTTTCCTTCTCCTGTACATTCCAAGGAGATCTCTGAACTGCAGCCATTTGACTTTTCCAAGTGACGCCTCTTGGTTAAAGATCTGACATTATAGAAATACAGTGGCAGATCTAATGAATGAAGTATTCATGCATCAAGGTCACATGGCGGCTGTATGGAGCTGATAAAAATGCACAGTAAGAGCTTCTTTATCTTTGAAATATCAGCAAGCAGCTATCCTCAAGCACAGCAATGTAAAACAGAACAGGCTGCGAAATGGTTAGATACCTTAGTAAATCTATAGAAAAATATTCTCAATAAATATTATACTGCTAGGAAATGCTAGTTACCAAATTGTTTGGCTATTTATTGCAACTATATAGATTATAAACTGTTTCGAATACCACAATAGTGCTCAATGTGCAGCCACCTAGACAAGCAAAAGAACAAGAACATTTAATGCACAATTCACACAATTTGGCTTACACTTATAGTATTTCTTAAAGGGACCCTGTCAGAACAGAATTACTGTTCAAACCAGTTACAGGTGCACGTGCACCATGCTGGGGTCAATAGTTTGAATACATGTTTTCACCTGCTTCTTTTTCATCTATCTCCTTCATTTTCTGGCTCTATAAAGCCAAAGCTGTCAATCAAAAGAAGATGTGGAGATAGAGGGAAAACAGGCAGATGAGAAGTTAGATTTAGCGTACCATTCTAGCAGTTGAAGTAGTACTTTAAATGTACACCCCTTGCCTCCTGGTCATATACTCATCTTCCAGTAGCTTCATCTCTTACCAATGCCACACATTTCCAGTGGTGCCGTATTGTGACTGTCATTTCTGACAGGCTCTAAGTAATTTGGTAACGTCACAAGTGCTCAATACGCTATGCGGGCTGGAACAAAGCTCTTATAGAGATATATTGATTTGTGTTCTGTTCCTTGTGGTATATCACTGAAACAAAGTGTGGTTTCAAAGTGCGTATCAAGCATCACCAATATACTACAAAGAAGAAAAGACTGGATTTACCAGTTCCAAATAATTTTGTGGAAGCAGGATATATGAAAAAGGAGCTAAAGTTCAGGATAATAGATACAGTCTCTCCACAGAAAAGAGGTGGAGATAGGCTACAAATACTTAAACAGAGAGAATTGGAGTGGATTTATAGATTGAATACCCTGAAACTAATCATTTTGAATGTTAAATTTAAAGTTTCCTCTATAACCAAGACCTTACTGACCATATCAGAATCTCTTCGGCAGAACATACCCCAGTGGATTATTCTAAGGATATATGCTATTGTTTTTAAAGGATTTGATATTTGAAATAGCTTCAGTAATTTCTCCATGTATTGGGACATATATATATATATATATATATATATATATATATATATATATATATATATATTAATAATTAAATATTTATGTACTCTTTGCCTTCAAGACCCTGGTGTTTATCTGCATGTACAAAAGCACTTTTCTTAAAAATCGGTGAGACGGGACTGTGACATACTGCTCATCCTTTTAGCTCAATACACCATGTTAACTATGGAGTGAATATGTGGTTCTTTCAATCTCTGGATGTACCTAAGAATAGGATAATTCATGAGAATACATGGTGCGGACTCTATATGGGATGAGCTGTAACATAGTTAAAGTCCCTTATGTCTCCTAATGCACCTTCTTTTTTAGTGCTAATATTGCTCATTTTATTAAATACTCTAATTGAGCTTACCTCTTAACTATTATGACATCTGTGGACTTTCAGTCAGAGGCCAACAGATCATGTGTTAGTATAGACATGTGCAATAATAATAGAACGCCAACATTGACACTTCAGACATCATATTACAGTATATGATTGTTTCTATATCTTTTAGGGTACCTTTACACGCCGCAATATCTGCTGGGAATCCTGACGGCGATATGTCGCCCTGAAACCATCGATGTCAAATTGCTTCCCAGTTGCGGCGCGTATTTGGGGAATTTGGCGGCGATAAATCGCCTGTCGCCTGGTTCCTGATTTCAGAGCACTGCTCCAAAATCAGAGGCAATCATGAAGGCGAGATTTCTGGCTTTTTGCGTGTGATAGGGCAATAGTGATGGAATCTGCGTCGCCAATTGATTTCCCGTAGGTGTGCCACAGCGTGCTGGAGTCCGCGCCCCGTCTGTGATGATTGGTGGTAGCTACTGTGTTCCAATTGGATGTCAGTTCACAAACTCTGATAGACAATGGCATCATGTATTAGCCAGCCTTCCAGAGTAGGCTGAAGAATCATAACGCTATTGCGTTGTCCAATGAGTGTGTTTGAGGCGCGGTGTAAACCAGTCTGGCATGCCTATGTTCTCGCCGCGCTGAACATGTACGCCCACATTGCTTTAGGGATTGCGGAGTGTGAAGCGGCGAGGGAAAGCGATTGGATTGGTTTCGCTGTGGGTGAGGCAATTTCCGGGGCAACACATCGCCTTAGGTTGAAGGCGAAATTGCGGCGTGTAATAGCGCCATTGGCAATCTGAAGCGAGCATGAAAAACGTGCACGCGCACATTATATCACCTCATATCGCCAGCAAATATTGCGGCATGTAAAGGTACCCTAATGGCCACTTTACACGCGGCTACATTTCTAGCTTATCCACAGGTAACTTACTGGCTGCAGTGAAATCATGGAGACATTATTCCATTTGTACACAGCAACAAGATAGAACCATGTCTCCATGATTTCACTGCAGCCAGTAAGTTACCTGTGGATAAGCTAGAAATGTAGCCGCAAGTCTTTCTCACAGCATCTGGCCACAGTAATATAGCTCTTTGAATCCATTAGGGCAGGTAGTGTAGCACTGCTGTGAAGAAAGCTACACCACCTGTCTTAATTATTTTTGCTGTAGCTAGTCCCAGGCACTTTGTTCGGGCTAGTAGCAGACTAGCAGTGTCCCACAGTAGTGTAGCCCAGTTGTGAGAGAAGCTACACCGCCTGTGTAGTTCCTTCTACTAATTTTTAAAAGCACCTAGCAATCCTGTCAGTTTTTGCCTAAAAGCAGTGTCCACAAAAAACATTACTGTAGGCCACGTGTAATACAACCAAGTACACCTTGAGTGTAGTTCATTCTACTCATTTTTAACTGCACCTAGCAAATCTGTCAGGTTTTTCCTAAAAGCAGTGTCCACAAAAAACTTTAGTATAGGCCACGTGTAATACAACCAAGTACACCTTCAGTGTAGTTCATTCTAATAATTTTTTACTGCACCTTGCCCAGGTCTCACTTCGGGTCAAGTAGCAAGTTGTGTAACCACTGCTTGATTTACATCAAACTTTGTCTTGGCCAACAACTGCACAGTTCCCAATTTTGTAGCATACAAAATGAGTGGCAAAAGGCCTGCTGATGGTGGAAAGGGGAGTAGGCGTGGTGGAAAGGGAAAAAAACTTTGTGTCCGTGGGGTAGATGTTAAAGCTACATTATCAGATGAAGAAAGACAATCTTCCAGCCAAAGTAAGATGTCTACTTCTGTACGTGGCCAATCGGATATGATCCCTTTCTTGCGGACACGATCATCAATACCACTCGTAAATGAGGCACAAAAACAGCAGGTGCTTGAATGGATCGCAAGTGCTCCATCAAGTGGCCTCTCTTCCACCTCAACTTCTACATCACAAACCTCCAGTCATCTGAGGTGTCAGCCCAATCGCACCTCATTCCTCCAGCTCCCAAGTCTCCAGCCGCCACACTGAATCTGGGGTAACAGACATGGTTGAGTCTGCAGAGCTGTTCAGTCACACAATAGCCTGGGAATCAGAGGTCTGCTCCAAAGCGAGGAAATGATCTGCCCTGATGCCCAGACGAGGAAATGATCTGCCCTGATGCCCAGAAGCTTTGTGAGTCAGATCCAGGCCAGGTCCCAAAGGAAAAAAGTTCTGACCTTTATGTAGACCCTCATTCCCTACCAGTAACTACTCTTGATGGACACAAGGAGGATGATGCTGATGAGACCCAGATACCGGATTTGATTGAAAAATCAAGTTTTCGGTCAAGGCAGGAAGCGGTTGTCTCTGAGGACGAGGAGTGTGAGAACACAGAGGATGATGATGAGGTTGGCGATTCCACTTACTGTCAACCCACAGTCAGCTAGTCGATGAGGTCAGCAGAGGTTAGGTTGCACCTTCGTGGACATAGACAGAGTACTGGAAGCATGTCAACAACTGCATCCGCAGCCACAACACTGCCTCTGAGCATAAGTCGTGATGGCTCTACAGCTTGCATGGGCTCTAAGCCTTGCCTAGCCTGGGCCTTTTTTGACATCGCCAAGGATCTCCCAACTCATATCATCTGCAAGATTTGTCAATAATCTCTGAGTAGAGGCCAAAAACTCAGTGGCTTGAGTGCTTCATTTATGAACCGCCACATGGACATGAAGCACAAGTCGGAGTGGGAAGCTCACTGTGCGGGCTAGCGGGGCGGGCGTACCACTGTGTGTCCCATCAAGTGCATCCGTGTGCTCTTCATCATCTGTTACTGTGGGGACAGCTGTCACACAGGCTTTTGGACGCAGACATTGCACCTCCTTACCCGCAACAGGCAGTGTGATTGGCAGGTTGTCACTTGGTTTTCAAGTGGACAATGCTGCAGGTGTTGAGCTCTCATAGACATCGAGAGCAGCACCTTTTGATGAAGGCAACATTACATCTTCGCCTGCACCTCCCTCACAGACCTTCAGTTTACCGCGTCTCAGCACAGCAGCCAGCCCTCCATCCCTCAAATGTGGACAAGTAAAAGACCATTTCCTACTAGCCATGAGAAGGCTAAGCGTTTGAATTTCACCATCTGCAAGCTGTTGGCTACAGAAATGCTGCCTTTCCGCCTAGTGGACACAGAGGATTTTAGAGACCTTATGCCTGTCGCAGTGCCCCAGTACCAGATGCCCAGTCGCCACTACTTTTCCAAGAAAGGTGTGCCTGCGCTACACGAGCATGTTGCAGACAACATCACTGCTTCCTTGAGAAACTCAGTGTGTCACAGGGTGCATTTCATTACAGACATTTGCACCAGTAAGCATGGACAGGGGCATTACATGACGCTCGCTGGGCACTGGCTAAATATGGTGAGAGCTGGAAAAGGGTCTGCTGTCCAAGTCTTGCCATCCCCACGAGTTGTGCTTCAATCCTCTGTAGGTAGAAGTTTCTCCACTGCTTCTGCCACCTCAACCTCGTCTCGGTCCTCCACCTCCGCCCAAAGCCTGTCTGATAATGCCACCCGCATTGGAACTGCAGAGAAGGAATCCTGCACACCTCCTTACTATGCTGGCAGCAGGGCTCAACGCCATCAGGTGGTCTTTACCCTGAAATGCCTGGGAAACGTGAGTCACACAGCTGAGGAGTTGTGGTCAGCTCTGGCGATTGAGTTTCAGCAATGGTTGCCTCCACTCAACCTGCAGCCAGGGAAGGCCGTGTGCGACAATGCTGCAAACTGGGTGTGGCCCTTCACCGGGGCAATATCACACACGTGCTTTGTATGGCTCACGTCTTGAATCTGGTTGTCCAGCAATTTTTTACACACTATCCAGGCCTAGATGGGCTTCTGCAAAGCGCACGGTTGCTGTGTGCTCACTTCTGCCGTTCGCATCCCGCAGCTCAACGACTTGCTTCACTCCAGAAGTCTTTCTGCTTGCCCGTTCACCGGCTGAAATGCGTTGTGCCAACACGCTGGAATTCTACTCTGCACATGTTGCAGCGACTGTGGCAGCACCACAGAGCCCTGGTGCAATATGTTATGACATATAGCCTGGGACAACAAGATCCAGAGGTGGGGCAGATCACGCTGCAGGAATGGTCTCAGATCTAGGACCTATGCACCCTTCTGCACAGTTTTGAGATGGCAACGAAGATGTTTAGTGCTGACGATGTCTTTATCAGCATGACTATTCCAGTCATCTACATGCTGGAGCACACTCTAAATAATATTCGGAGTCAGGTGGTTGGACAAGAGGAGGTGGAGGAAGGACTGGAGGAGTCCTATGTGGAAGGGATGACAACATCTCCAAGGTCCACACAATACGGCAGGCATGGGAGGGTGGTGGAGACGGATTAATGAGGGCGCATGTTAGCAACCAAAGTTTTTGGGAAGGTGCAGGAGCCCAGGAAGAAATGGAGGACAAACTGGCGATGAGCATGGAAGACTCAGTAGATGAGGGAGACCTTGATGACATTTCTGTTGTGCAAGGTTGGGGGAAGAAGTCAGAGGAAGCAAGCATGATTCTCACCTCCCCACCACCAACACAACAAGGACTTGGTCCTCCTGGATGCGCAAGACACATGAGCGCCTTCTTGCTACACTACCTTAAACATGACCCTCGGATTGTCCGAATTAGAAGCAATGCCGACTACTGGTTTGCCATGCTCTTAGATTCCGAGTACAGGACCAAATTTGCAGAAATCATTCCTGTCATACAAAGGGATGCACGCACGCAGGAGTATCAGCAGAAGCTGATACATAATCTCAGATCGGCTTTTCCACAAACCACCAGTGGTACACAGAGAGAATCTCACAGTTCTCATTTGGCAACCATGGGACTGTCGAGTCATCATCACTCACACCGTACCAGTAATACCGTATCTGGTGGTGGTAACAGCAATTTTGTGGCTTCATTTCACAATTTTTTTGACCATCATTTGCAAGGCCTGAAGACACGAGGAGTCTGACACATAGTCAACGCCTGGAGTGGATGGTACACGAGTATCTCCAACTTAACATCGATGCCATGACTGGGGAAGTGGAGCCTTGCTCATTTTGGGCTTCCAATCTGGAAAAATGGCCTGAACTTGCCACTCACGCCTTGGAGATCTTGTTGTGTCTCGTAGCCAGCGTTCTCTCGGAATGTGTGTTCAGCGCTGATGGTGGTGTGCTGACAGAAAAGCGCACGCGTCTGTCCACCCAGAATGTGGACAGACTAACGTTTATAAAGATGAACAAGGCATGGATCCGCAAGGACTTTTCTATCACTGTGTCATCCTGGGGAGAATAAAACCTTGTGGATTTTTGACTGAAAATTACCATTTTAACTTTGCAACCGTGGGGCAATTGATGCCACAGAAGTGTTGTCTGTGCCCAAATTTTTGGAAAAAATGGAGACTCTTCTTGTAGTCCCCTAAATATGACACTATACTCCTCGTCTGCGCAAGGCCTTTCAGATACTGCGGTAAAAACTGCAACTAATACTCATCGCCTGCACAAGGCGTTCCAGATACTGAGGAATAACATCACCAAATACTCATCGCCTGCACAAGGCCTTACACATACTGCGGTAAAAACTGCACCAAATACTCATCACCTGCACAAGGCCTTCCAGATACTGAGGAATAACATCACCAAAATACTCATCGCCTGCACAAGGCCTTCCAGATACTGAGGAATAACATCACCAAATACTCATCGCCTGCACAAGGCCTTCCTGATACTGAGGAATAACATCACCAAATACTCATCGCCTGCACAAGACCTTCCACATACTGCGGTAAAAACTGCACCAAATACTCATCGCCTGCACATTGCCTTACAGATACTGAAGTGAAACGCACCAAATAATCATCGTGTGAACATGGCCTTACAGATACTGAAGTAAAACTCAAGAAATACTCATCGGATCCAAAAAGCTTTACAGGTACTGAAGTAAAACTCAACAAATACCCATCTTCTGGACGTGACTTTACAGCTACTGAAGTAAAACGTACCAAATAATCATCATCTGAACATGGCCTTACAGATACTGAAGTAAAACGCACCAAATAATCATCATCTGAACATGGCCTTACATATACTGACCTAAAACTCAACAAATACTCATCTTCTGTACATGACCTTACATTACAGATACTGAAGTAAGGGTGCTTTCACATTAGCGTTCCCCTACGCAGCGTTCTGCGGAGGGGAGTCGCAATGCAAGCGCAGCACCACAAGTCCCTATCTTTATAATGGGAGCGCACGGTGCTGCGCTTGACTGCGCATGACCGTGCGCACCCATTCACTCCCATATGTGATCTGTTCCCAGGCGGATGCCTGTGCACAAATCACCCGGTCTCGTCCGCACAAGAAATGCAACATATTGCATTTCTTGTGCGGACAAGACTGAATGAATTGTGCGCAGGCTTCCGCCTGCGCACAGACCACATATGGGAGTGAATGGGTGCGCGCGGTCATGCGCAGTCAAGCAGAGCACCGTGCGCTCCCATTATAAAGATAGGGGCTTGCTGTGCTGTGCTCACATTGCGGCTCCCCTCCGCAGAACGCTGCGGAGGCGATCGCTAATGTGAAAGTAGCCTTTAATGCACCAAATAATCATCATCTGAACATGGCCTTACAAATACTGAAGTTAAACTCACAAAATACTCATCGTGTGCATGATGTCTTACAACTACTGAAATAAAAACTGATTTTGGAAGGGCATGACATGCCTATATCTGTGTCTCCTCCCCCTTTTACTCATCTATCTCTTTTCACATTTTTATATGTACTTTTCACTTTTCCATATGTTTGTTGTATCTTCTGAGTAGTTTGTCACCTTTTGGACACATTAGAAAGTATTTTCTACGTGTTTTCTATGTGCTTGTGTGTGTTTGTGTTGGCCTGTCATTGTTTTCAATGGGATTCAACGGTGTTCGACAAACATTTAACGAACAAACACCCAATTCGGCGAGCCAAATCAAATTTGAACACTAGGTGGTGGCTCATCTCTATATATGAATTGATTGAAGAGATTCTAATTAAGTGATCCATCTGAATAGCTATATACAACCCCATGTTTCTCATTTGTTTGCTTGGGATAGGTTCAGTAGAACTAAAACATCACCAATGGGTTATTAAACTCCCCACCTATTTGCAAGTATATTGTAGTGCTGCCTCTGCTTTTTACTTTTTGTCTATTCCCTAGTTTAACTATAATGCATAAATAAATAAATAATTTAAAAGAAACAATGTGGAGTCCTGTTGGCAGGATTTAGCTCTATAAAGTAAAAACATGGCCAGAATGGCACTGTGATACTGATTAAGGCTGCCTTCAGACTTGCAGATGCCTCCGCAGCGTTTTGCAGAGGCATCTGCAAGTATCTGCATACAGACCGCGGCCCCTATGTTTATAATGGAGCGCACGGCGGTCTGCAGATGCTTGCAGACTGCCGTGCGCTCTCATTGCCCGCCATTAGGGATCTGTGCGCAGGCGGATGCCTGCGTACAGATCACACACTCTCGTCCGCACCAGGGACGCGAGATGTTGCGTCCCTGGTGCGGGCGAGAGTGTGTGATCTGTATGCAGGCATCCGCCTGCGTACAGATCACTAATGGCGGGCAATGAGAGTGCACGGCGGTCTGCAAGCATCTTCAGACCGCCGTGCGCTCCATTATAAACATAGGGGCCGCGGTCTGCATGCAGATACTTGTAGATGCCTCTGCAAAACGCTGCGGAGGCATCTGCAAGTCTGAAGGCAGCCTAAATGCATAACTGCACTAAAGGAATCCGAGCTTTGGTTGTTAATAACCTTCCTTAAGGGTCCCTTTACACACCACCACTGGAAGGTAGCAACTGCCGGGCATTGAGGATAATTGTGCCTGTTGCCATGAAATTGCTACAAAATAGCGGCGTGTAAATAGGGCAGTTCCTCCCGGTGTCCCGCAGTCGCTTCGAATACCTGTTGCTGAGCCGTGCTCAGAAACCCAAGGCAACACAAAGGCACAATTGCCATGGTAGTGGCGTCTAAACGGGGCACAGACATAGATGTTGCGTCGCCTAGTGATTTCACAGGGGCGTGCCACAGCATCATGGATACCACGCCCCATCAGCGATCATTGGTGGGGGCTACTGTGTAACCATTGGCTGTCTTCACAGGGCGCCATATTTAAAGAGCTGTCCATTCACAATACACAATTGTAATGGCATTATGTATTAGCCAGCCTTCCTGCGCAGGCTGGCCAATCATGACGCTATTGCGTTGTCCAATCAGCTTATTAGCGTCACGAAATACACAACTCTGTCACGCCTATGTACTTGTGGCCCGAAAGATGTACGCCCATATTCCTTTGTGGTAGCCGCGTGTAAAGCGGGGAAGGTATTCAACAGGAAGTAAGCCGCAGGATCTGTCGGAACTTCCGGGGAACAAAGATACCTTTATTTGACAACGCAATGGCGGCGTGTACATGCGGCATTAGCGATCGGTATCCACCGTTAAAAGCGTGCACGTGCGGTGGATACCTGTTGCTAGGCACAATGGCGGCGTGTAAAGGTACCTTAAAGTTTTCATGATGACGTCCTCCATGCATTTCTTGTGCAATCAAAAATTGGATCTCTTCATTGCGGATATGTATTTAATTAGCATTACAGCGTCATTATGTGCATGTATTTACCTTATATGATCTCTTTAAAATTACATTGAGTTGTTATTGTATGTAAAAGATCATGTTAAAAACATCTTGCATATGGATGTCAAACACATGACAGAGATGCTAGGCAAGGAAAATAGTACAAGACACTCACATGATGTTTTCTCGCACCCATTGACTTACGTGGCTATACACAGCATGCTGAGGTTTTTTCCTCAACCTGACTCTAGCTGAGGAAATTCTCGCAGATGAACACTGCCTCACTGATTTTATCACATTGCACTCACTGGTGTTAAACCCAGATATGAGCAAACCCTTAGGGCTGCTTTACATGTCGCGATATCGCAATGCAACATCGATAAAATGTCATGTGGGGTGGCCGTTGCAGTTGATATCATTCATGCGTTGTGTCGTGTAAAAGGGCGCGACGCGAAAGCAACCTAACTACGATATTGCAAGAATATTGTGCAAACCCTTCAACCGTATGATATTGTATAGGCGATGTGGCAGGATCGTGCTCTGTGACGCTGCAACTACGATTTGGAGCGCAACTTCTCCTATTCACTCCAATGTTAATGCTCGGTCCCTGGGTTGCTCATACCCAGCGCAAAGAAGGGGCGTACACCATCGTAATTGCGTTGCCTGCCAATATCTCCCTGTGTGACATCTACTATGCGATCTTGGACAAGTTCCAAAAATGTGCGCGCTCCCGTGAAATCGTATGCGATATCGGAACGATATTGCGACGTGTAAAGCGGCCATTACGATTCAAATGCAGTTTTATGACAATTTAGTTTACAGGTTTTGATTCAAGTTTTTATTTTTTTAATCTCTTACTGGCTTTAGCTCACAATTTGACACAGAACTTCATTTGTGATTTTAGTCTAATACAAAAGCTTAGCGTACATTCAAATGTTGTTGATTTCTGCAGCTGAAAATCAGTTCCACCCATCAGAATCTAATAAGTATGGATGGGAAACACTCTGGTTTTAGATGTAGAATATTGGGACGTTTACCCTAGTAAAAGTAAAAAACAAAAATCAATTAAATACAAGTTTAACAATCATCAATGACCACATGTCATAAATAACACAGGTCAACAAAAAAAATTTTTTTTTCTGGTGCCCAAAATATTTTAATGAATTTGGGGTATTTTTGGGGTGCTGATTCTGAATATGCTATCAGTTTTGCCAGATTGGCTCAAGTTTTTGAGATTTATGGTATCTTATTTATAGCACTTGTTGGTAAATGCGACGCATCATCTCATTAATTTCTTTGGATTAGTACTTGAACTGAGCAGTTCTCAATATAGTTTTGTGTTAATTAGTGTTCTAAAAGTTTGTTCATAGCTTGATTTTTGCACTAACTTTATGTTGTTTTCTGTTGTCCAGTGAAAAGCATGAACTCATCAAGAAGAAGTTGTCTTAACGATCCAGACTCATTCTGTTACATTTGTGGTGAATATACACTGACAAAACATAGAAGAAACATAACAGACTTCGTTAAAAAAGTAGCAAAAAAACGTCTTTTTTGTTACACATTTTACGAAAAATCTCAAAAACTTGAGCCAATCTGGCAAAACTGATGACATATTCAGAATCAGCACCCCAAAGTTACCCTAAATTCAATGAAATATCTTTGGCACCAAAAATGCTGTTGACCAGTGTAATCATCATATTATATTTGATACATTTTAAAACACATATTAAAATTGAGGGGAAAAAAATTGAAGAAAATCAAATTTAGAATTATGCAAAGTGGATCCTTTACTTTATTATTGTTATGAGACTAAAGGATGTATCTACTTTCACAAGTTGTTGCCTATCATAATATGTGACTGTAGCAATTTGTAATTGTTTTAACATCAGATTTAAAGTATATTTCAAGTTTTTCACTACTGCATGGTTGAAAATATTTTTAAAACATTTTTTTTTGGCCATCCCTAATTCAAAGCCACCATCAAAGAGGCCAAAGTTCACAGTAGATACAGAAAACTTTTCTTGCCCTGCCAGACTCAGCAGGTCCAAGCATTACACAGACAACCCATTGATTTTAATGAGAATTGTGTAGCTATCTTTACCCTTGTGGAGGAGACGCTGAATGAAATAAATGCTTTCTTGTGAGCTTCCCCGAAGAATACAGGCAATGATCAAATGTGTATAGTAGCATAACTAGTAAGAAGAAATGTTATATTATGATATGACTCTGAGCGCATCTTACATATATGTTTACATTCAATTTTTGGATTAAAAAAGTAATAAACTTCAAAAGTTCACACAGCGGATTCTCTGTTAGCTTTAATAAACTCACTTAAGTGCCTCCCTGAGTTTCTCATCTCTGCTGGTTGTTTTGTGTCTTCCTGCATTTTTACAAGTAGATTGAGTGCGGTGAGCCGATAATCTCTGTATTATTATAGGTTTGTGAAATATGAAGTTACTGCTCCCTTGTACTATAAAATAAATCAAGTATGAGCAAGGCAAAAAGGTTGAAAAGGGACACAATTATTCACTTTTACATATATACTATGGTTACTAGTGATGAGCGAGTGGCGTAATATTCGCACTCGCTATACTCGTTACAAGTACTTTTTAACACTTACATTGTACTTGATATCTGGACAAATATGCAAGTCAATTGGCTTCACCTGCACACATCCGGCCATAAAACGAGTCTTCCCGGGACACATTTGAACTGCATAAAACACCTTTCTGTGCCCCCCAGTGAGACCCTAACATTCAATCTGCCCTCACTGAGGTGCCAGCTCATTTTATGTAATGAAGGGAGCGACACATCGACAATCGACACATCACTCACAAGCACCAGCGATACTCACCGAGTAACGAGTATTGTGAATACCGTACTATTCGTGCGAATAGTAACGATTACACTCGCTCATCAATAATGGTCACCTTTTGGCGCAAAGCCTTGTAGTAATGTATTCCCAGTCTTTGCCCACTTTCAGGGACATTTTAATTACTAATGTATGGTGCCTTGAAAAAATATTTATAATTTGTGAACTGTTCCTCTTTTTTATGTTATACGTACAAATTTATAACAGTTTCTCAGGATTTTATGTGATATAACAACACAAAGTAGCAAGTAAATTTGTGCAGAGTAAAGAATATGACACATAGTTTTCTACTTATATTTAAAATATAAATCTGAAAGTTGCAATTACTGCTGCATGTCATTTGGGGTATGTCTCTAAAAGCTTTGCACATTCTTAGGCTGAAATTTTTGCCCATTCTACTTTGCAAAATAGCCCTAGCTTAGTGAGGTTGGATGGAGGCATCTGTGAGCAGCAACTTTCAAGTCTTGCCACAGATTCTCAAATGAATTTAGGTCTGGACTGTGGCTTGGCCATTGAAACACATGAATATGCTTTGATATAAACCATCCACTGTAGCTCTGACAGTATGTTTACAGTCATTGTCCTACTAGAAGCTGAACTTATGCCCCAGTCTTAAGTTTTTGCAGCCTCCAACAAGATATCCTCCAGGATTGCCCTGTATTTAGCATCATCCATCTTCCCATCAATTCTGTCCAACTTCTATATCCCTGCAGAAGAAAAGCTTCCTCACAGCATGATGCTGACCACACCATGTTTTAGAGTGGATAAAGTGTTTTCAGGGTGACGCGCTGTGATAGTTCTCTTCCACATGTAGTGTTTTGCTTTTAGCCAAAAAAGGTCTCATCTGGCCAGAACACCTTCTTCCACATGCTGTGTGCCCTAAATGGCATTTTGCAATCTGTAAAAGAATATTTTTATCTGTTGTTTTCAATAATGTATTTCTCCTTGCCACTTTTCCATCATGTCTTTTCCAGTCTCTAAGACGTTTTCCTCGAGGATTGCCCTGCATTTAGATACATCCATCTTCCCATCAAGTCTGTGCAGCTTCCCTGTTCCTGGAGTTAAGCATCCTCACAGCTTGGTACTGCCAATACCATTTTTTTGTGTTGGTATATCACATAAAATCCCGACAAAATACATTAACCCCTTCACGACCCTTGGCCCACCGTTTGGGCCATGGAAACAAGTTCGTTCCCGACCCTTGGCCCAGGGGGTGGGCCATGGATTGATCGGGCTCCTGCAGGCCGAGTGAGGGTCTCACTGACCTGTCATTCGGCCTGCAGGTACATGGGGTGTGTACAACACCCCATGGGGGGTCGATTTGCCCCCACCCCCACCCCCCCGGCTACAGGCGCGGTGATTGGCGCTCAAAAGTGAAAGTGAAAATCACCGCGCCTGTCATGCTTCCCTGCCTGCCCCTGCTCTCCCTACCCTCCGATCTGCTACCCTGGCATCCTCTAAGTGCCCCCCTGTCCCCCACCTCTCTATCCTGCCCCCTCTTCATCTTTCTTACCCCCCCCCCGCTTCCTGTCCCTGCGCCCGCTTCCTGTCCCTACCGCGGCCTTCCTCTTCCTGCCGCCCGCCTGCTCCTGCCTGCCCCCGCTTCCTGTGAGTGCCCCCCCATCCCCTGTCACCCCCCCTCTTCCCCCTGCCTGCCCCCCCGACCACCGGAGCGGCGATCGCTTCTCCCACTCACCCCTCCGGCGATCGCGCTCCATCCTGCACCCGGTGCACGGCTGCGTCCCGCTCCTCCTCCTCTTCTCCCGGCCGCTTCCGCGATCTGACAGCTCTGTGCTGGAGCTGTCAGATGACTTCTACAGCTAGATCCTGAGGATCCAGCTGTAGGAAGTGATCTGACAGATCCAGCACAGTGATCCACAGTGACCATTATGTGATCACTGTGGATCACTGTACTGGATCTGTCAGATCACTTTCTACAGCTGGATCCTGAGGATCCAGCTGTAGGAAGTGATCTGACAGATCCAGCACAGTGATCCACAGTGACCATTATGTGATCACTGTGGATCACTGTACTGGATCTGTCAGATCACTTTCTACAGCTGGATCCTGAGGATCCAGCTGTAGGAAGTGATCTGACAGATCCAGCACAGTGATCCACAGTGACCATTATGTGATCACTGGTGGATCACTGTACTGGATCTGTCAGATCACTTCCTACAGCTGGATTCTGAGGATCTAGCTGCAGAAAGTGATCTGACACCCCGGGCGCAGTGACCCACTATGTGCATCACTGCGCCTGGGCTGCCAGATCGCTTTCCGCAGCTCGATCCCCATGCATGGGGATCGAGCTGCAGAAAGCTATCTAACAGCCCGGGCGCAGTGATGCACATAGTGGGTCACTGCGCCCAGGCTCTTAGATTGCTGCTCTGCAGCCCGATCTCCCTGCATGGGCATCGAGCTGCAGAAAGCAATCTGACAGCCCGGACGCAGTGATGCACATAGTGGGTCAATGCGCCTGTGCTGCCAGATCGCTTTCCGCAGCTCGATCCCCATGCATGGGGATCGAGCTGCGGAAAGCGATCTGGCAGCCCAGGCGCAGTGATGCACATAGTGGGTCACTGCGCCCAGGCTCTTAGATCGCTGCTCTGCAGCCCGATCTCCCTGCATGGGCATCGAACTGCAGAAAGCAATCTGACAGCCCGACGCAGTGATGCACATAGTGGGTCAATGCGCCTGTGCTGCCAGATCGCTTTCCGCAGCTCGATCCCCATGCATGGGGATCGAGCTGCGGAAAGCGATCTGGCAGCCCAGGCGCAGTGATGTACATAGTGGGTCACTGCGCCCAGGCTCTTAGATCGCTGCTCTGCAGCCCGATCTCCCTGCATGGGCATCGAGCTGCAGAAAGCAATCTGACAGCCCGGACGCAGTGATGCACATAGTGGGTCAATGCGCCTGTGCTGCCAGATCGCTTTCCGCAGCTCGATCCCCATGCATGGGGATCGAGCTGCGGAAAGTGATCTGGCAGCCCAGGCGCAGTGATGCACATAATGGGTCACTGCACCCGGGGTGTCAGATCACTTTCTGCAGCTCGATCACCATGCTGGCGGATCGGGCTCCAGAGTAGCGATCTGAAAGCAAAGGTGATCGAGAGTCGTGGGACCTTCGTTTTGGACTACGTCGGAGACAAACGTCGTGGGACCTTCGTTATGGACTACGTCGGAGCGATCGAGCGTCGTGGGACCTTCGTTGTGGACTACGTCGGATCTTTTTATAATAAAGATGGAGTCCGAATTGTGTCTGTTTTTTTTCAAATAAAAAGATTTTTCTCTGTGTGTATTTATTGACTATTTACTGTACTAGAGATTCCTAATGGCGGGTCTAACATTGGCCCTATATTATGAATCTCGGGCTTAGTGCCAGCTGCCAATAAAAAGCTGGCATTAACCCCTTTATTACCCAGTTAGCCACCGGCACCAGGGCAACTGGAAGAGCGTGGGTACAGCGCCAGAAAATGGCGCTTCAATGAATGCGCCATTTTCTGGGGCGGCTGCGGGCTGCAATTCGCAGCATGGGGGGCCCAGAACGCTTGGGCCTCTCTATGCTGAGGATTCCAGCCCCCAGCTGCCTAGTTGTACCTGGCTGGACCAAAAATATGGCGGAGCCCCACGTAATTTTTTTTTCTAGAAATATTTCTAGAAATAAAAAAAAAATAGGCTTCGCTGTATTTTTGGTTCCAGCCAGGTATGACGAGGCAGCTGGGGGTGGGTGGCAGTCCGTAGCTGCCAAGTTGTACCTGGCTGGACCAAAAATATGGCGGAGCCCTATGTCATTTTTTTTCTAGAAATATTTCTAGAAATAAAAAAAAAATAGGCTTCGCTGTATTTTTGGTTCCAGCCAGGTATGACGAGGCAGCTGGGGGCTGGTGGCAGTCCGTAGCTGCCAAGTTGTACCTGGCTGGACCAAAAATATGGCGGAGCCCTATGTCATTTTTTTTCTAGAAATATTTCTAGAAATAAAAAAAAAATAGGCTTCGCTGTATTTTTGGTTCCAGCCAGGTATGACGAGGCAGCTGGGGGCTGGTGGCAGTCCGTAGCTGCCAAGTTGTACCTGGCTGGACCAAAAATATGGCGGAGCCCTATGTCATTTTTTTTCTAGAAATATTTCTAGAAATAAAAAAAAAATAGGCTTCGCTGTATTTTTGGTTCCAGCCAGGTATGACGAGGCAGCTGGGGCCTGGTGGCAGTCCGTAGCTGCCAAGTTGTACCTGGCTGGACCAAAAATATGGCGGAGCCCTATGTCATTTTTTTTCTAAAAATATTTCTAGAAATAAAAAAAAAAATAGGCTTTGCTGTATTTTTGGTTCCAGCCAGGTATGACGAGGCAGCTGGGGCCTGGTGGCAGTCCGTAGCTGCCAAGTTGTACCTGGCTGGACCAAAAATATGGCGGAGCCCTATGTCATTTTTTTTCTAGAAATAATTCTAGAAATAAAAAAAAAATAGGCTTCGTTGTATTTTTGGTTCCAGCCAGGTATGACGAAGCAGCTGGGGGCTGGTGGCAGTCCGTAGCTGCCAAGTTGTACCTGGCTGGACCAAAAATATGACAGAGCCCATGGGTTCCCTATGCTGCGAATTGCAACTACTAGACTAGTATGTTTTTTCACATAAAGTTTCTTTATTCATTTATACGTCTCAATTTGTGAAGCACATGGTGGTTCAAAGTGCTCACTGTGCATCTAGATATGTTCCCTGGGGGGTCTAGTTTCCAAAATGGGGTCACTTGTGGGGGAGCTCCAATGTTTAGGCACACAGGGGCTCTCCATACGCGACCTGGTGTCCGCTAACAATTCCAATTGTTGGCAAACACCAGGTTGCGTATGGAGAGCCCCTGTGTGCCTACACATTGGAGCTCCCCCACAAGTGACCCCATTTTGGAAACTAGACCCCCCAAGGAACGTACCTAGATGCATAGTGAGCACTTTGAACCCCCAAGTGCTTCACAAATTGATCCATAAAAATAAAAAAGTACTTTTTTTCCACAAAAAAAGTATTTTTTCATTTTTACAGATCAATTTGTGAAGCACCTGGAGGTTCAAAGTGCACACTATGCATCTAGATACATTCCTTGGGGTGTCTAGTTTACAAAATGGGGTCACTTGTGGGGGAGCCCCAATGTTTAGGCACACAGGGCTCACCAAACGTGACATGGTGTCCGCTAACAATTCCAATTGTTAGCGGACACCATGTCGCATATGGAGAGCCCCTGTGTGCCTAAACATTGGAGCTCCCCCACAAGTGACCCCATTTTGGAAACTAAACCCCCCAGGGAACATATCTAGCTGCATAGTGAGCACTTTGAACCCCCAGGTGCTTCACAAATTGGTCCGTAATAATGAAAAAAGAAATTTTTGTGGAAAAAAAAGTGCTTTTTCATTTTTATGGATGAATTTGTGAAGCACCTGGGGGTTCAAAGTACTCACTATGCATCTAGATACGTTCCCTGGGGGTCTAGTTTCCAAAATGGGGTCACTTGTTGCGGAGCCCCAATGTTTAGGCACACAGGGGCTCACCAAACGCAACATGGTGACAGCTAACAATTTGAGCTGATTTTTATTCAAATTGTTAGCGGACACCATGTCGCTTTTGGAGAGCCCCTGTGTGCCTAAACATTGGAGCTCCCCCACAAGTGACCCCATTTTGGAAACTAGACCCCCCAGGGAACTTATCTAGATGGATAGTGAGCATATTGACCCCCCAGGTGCTTCACAAATTAATGGAAAAAAATTGTTTTTGCGGAAAACAAGTACTTTTTCATTTTTACAGATCAATTTGTGAAGCACCTGGGGGTTCAAAGTGCTCACTATGCATCTAGATACGTTCCCTGGGGGTCTAGTTTCCAAAATGGGGTCACTTGTGGGTAGCTCCAATGTTTAGGCACACAGGGGCTCACCAAACGCGACATGGTGTCCGCTAACAATTTGAGCTCATTTTGCATTCAAATTGTTAGCGGACACCATGTCGTGTTTGGAGAGCCCCTGTGCGTCTCCACATTGGAGCTCCCCCACAAGTGACCCCATTTTGGAAACTAGACCCCCCAGGGAACATATCTAGCTGCATAGTGAGCACTTTGAACCCCCAGGTGCTTCACAAATTGGTCCGTAATAATGAAAAAAGAAATTTTTGTGGAAAAAAAAGTGCTTTTTCATTTTTATGGATGAATTTGTAAAGCACCTGGGGGTTCAAAGTGCTCACTATGCATCTAGATACGTTCCCTGGGGGGTCTAGTTTCCAAAATGGGGTCACTTGTTGCGGAGCCCCAATGTTTAGGCACACAGGGGCTCACCAAACGCAACATGGTGACAGCTAACAATTTGAGCTGATTTTTATTCAAATTGTTAGCGGACACCATGTCGCTTTTGGAGAGCCCCTGTGTGCCTAAACATTGGAGCTCCCCCACAAGTGACCCCATTTTGGAAACTAGACCCCCCAGGGAACATATCTAGATGGGTAGTGAGCATATTGAACCCCCAGGTGCTTCACAAATTATTGAAAAAAAAAAGATTTTTGCGGAAAAAAAGTACTTTTTCATTTTTACAGATTAATTTGTGAAGCACCTGGGGGTTCAAAGTGCTCACTATGCATCTAGATACGTTCCCTTGGGGGTCTAGTTTCCAAAATGGGGTCACTTGTGGATGAGCTCCTATGTGGAGACGCACAGGGGCTCTCCAAACGCAACATGGTGTCCGCTAACAATTTGAGCTCATTTTGCATTCAAATTGTTAGCGGACACCATGTCGCGTTTGGAGAGCCCCTGTGCGTCTCCACATTGGAGCTCCCCCACAAGTGACCCCATTTTGGAAACTAGACCCCCAAAGGAACGTATCTAGATGCATAGTGAGCACTTTCAACCCCAGGTGCTTCACAAATTGATCCATAATAATGAAAAAAAAATTTTTTTGTGGAAAAAAAAGTGCTTTTTCATTTTTATGGATGAATTTGTGAAGCACCTGGGGGTTCAAAGTGCTCACTATGCATCTAGATACGTTCCTTGGGGGGTCTAGTTTCCAAAATGGGGTCACTTGTGGGGGAGCCCCAATGTTTAGGCACACAGGGGCTCACTAAACACAACATGGTTACAGCTAACAATTTGAGCTGATTTTTATTCAAATTGTTAGCGGACACCATGTCGCGTTTGGAGAGCCCCTGCGTGCCTAAACATTGGAGCTCCCCACAAGTGACCCCATTTTGGAAACTAGACCCCCCAGGGAACATATCTAGATGGGTAGTGAGCATATTGAACCCCCAGGTGCTTTACAAATTGATCTGTGAAAATGAAATAGTACTTTTTTTTTCACAAATATTTTCTTTTAGCCTAAATTTTTTCGTTTTCACATGGCAACAGCATAAAATTCATCCTAAAATTTGTTGGGCAATTTCTCCTGAGTACACCGATACCTCATATGTGGTCATAAACCACTGTTTGGGCGCACGGCAGGGGTCAGAAGGGAAGGAGCGCAATTTCACTTTTTGAATGTAAAATTAGCTCCAAAAGTCAAATTGCGCTCCTTCACTTCTGAGCCCTGCCGTGCGCCCAAACAGTGGTTTATGACCACATATGAGGTATCGATGTACTCGGGAGAATTTGCACAACACATTTTAAGATCCATTTTATCCTGTTGCCCATGTGAAAATGAAAGAATTGAGGCTAAAAGAACATTTTTGATAAAAAAATTAAAATATCCATTTTTTGTTTCCACTTTGCTTTAGTTCCTGTGAAGCACCTGAAGGGTTAATAATCTTCTCGAATGTAGTTTTGAGTAGCTTGAGGGGTGCAGTTTTTGGAATGGTGTCACTTTTGGGTGTTTTCTGTCATGTACACCCCTCAAAAGGACTTCAAATGTGATGTGGTCACTAAAAAAAATGGTTTTGTAAATTTTGGTTGAAAAATGAAAAATTGCTCATGAACTTTGAACTCTTATAACGTCCTAACAAAAAATTTTTTTTTTTCCAAAATTGTGCTGATGTGAAGTAGACATGTGGGAAATATTATTTAATAACTTTTTTCTGTCACATATCTCTCTTGTTTATCAGAAAAAAAAATTAAAAATGTGAAAATTGTGAAATTTTCAAAATTTTTGCCATATTTTTGATTTTTTCACAAATAAACGCAAAAATTATCGACTTAAATTTAACACTAGCATGAAGCCCAATATGTCACGAAAAAACAATCTCAGAATCGCTAGGATCGGTTGAAGCGTTCCTGAGTTATAACCTCATAAAGGGACACTGGTCAGAATTGCAAAAAAGGCCAAGGTCTTTAGGGTCAAAATAGGCTGGGTCATGAAGGGGTTAAAGTTTGTAGGAACAATAGGCATAACACAATATTAAACTCAACCTTCACGTCTTCCCTGCTGCATTTCCCCAACCAGTCCTTTGCTGGCTATGACACACATCAACGACTAGACCTGATGCAACATGACGTCACATGAAGCCTAGTCAGAGCCAAAGACTCCAAAGTGAAAGATTGAAGAGAATAAAACTGGAGCCAATAAAGGACTGGATGGGGAGATAAATGAGTGAGACAGCTCAGGGATAAGGTGAATATATATGTTTTTATTTTTTAAAATGTATATTACCAGAAGATTGAATTACAGCCAAATTAATGTGATACTAATCAAGTTTAATAGCCAAAGATAGCAATTTCTTCTCAATTTAAATTGTGGCAGATTTGCTCATCTCTAATTACGAGATTATGTTTGAGAGAGAAAAAGAAGTTAGCGCATGTTTCAGTGAGAGGCAGCATATTCAAAACAAATCTGATTTTACACATTAAAGCATTATGTCTCAGGCTGCCTTCACACTGCAGTCAAGTCCAATCTGGGGCTGTCAGGGGTGAACCTTACAGCCCCGGACCGGATCAGCACACAGAACCGGAGGGCTAATATGCCCTCTGGTCCGGTGTGCAGCCTGACGCAACTGCCGCTGATGATGATTCAGGACCGTGGCTCGCAGGGAGCTAGCCGTGGTCCTGAAATAACAGGGCGTGCAGCCGCTGGTGTCCAGTTCCCGAATCCTCCCGGATTTGGGCAATCCAGCCCCATAGGCTCTCATGTTAAGGGAGTGCCAGATTGCCCCGGGAGCATCCGGGAGGATTCAGGTGAATCTGGGGGAATCTGGGAGGATCTGGGAGGATTCGGGGGAATCCAGGAGACGCTAATTTGGGGAGATTGTTTTCCCCGGACACAAAAACGTTACAAGCAATGTTTTTGTATCCAGGAGAAATATCCAGATTCTTCTGGAGAGATGGAAGCCATATGGCAGATAGCTGCCATCCGGCTCCATCCGGTCCCATAGGCATACTATGGGGCCGAAATCCGGTCCGGGGCTGTCACCCCTGACAGCCCCGGATCGGACCTCACCGCAGTGTGAAGGCAGCCTCAAACAGAACAAAAACATGATTGTCTCAATCTGTTGGATTTCTGCCATTGTATTAAGGTTTGCAGATGTGTAAAAAAGAAGGATAAAACAAAATAGGTATCATGGCCTTTTTGAAGTATCAATTTACTAGTACATATAGTGATTCTCATATATTATTGTAGATACACTTCTCAAATAAAATCATTAAAAAAAATCACAATTGTTATCTGTCACAGATCCTCTTCATTTGTCTGTAGTTGTTATAAGATGCATGTTTGTACTTGACCTATTCAATTAGCTGGTCTTGTCTATGCCCTTGAATACACTCACAAGGCTCTAATAACTGGATACAGTGTACTTTAATTACAGAAAAATATAATACGTTAGGAAGTATATATTTTCACATCCTGAGTAGGTGACTTGACTGATCTTACATTATTTAGCCAATTAATTAATATTATATATTTAATTACATTTCCTTGAACTTTTATCTACTTCTTAATTGCTCAAGCACATTTTCTATTTATAACCTAAGTAATTACAGCATTAGTATGTAAGAACTCTGTCTATACAGAAATACATATGTATATGAATATGTTTCCATAACATTACATGCCTAAGAAGTCCCCACTGCATATGTTACAATCAAAAAAAGTCATTTTTAATACATCTCCTTTTTCCTCGTGGATTAGCCAGGCTATGTGCTGGGAAAACTAGATTGGTAATTTTCAAAAGTTTCACTTCCAAGACAACTTCTTTCTTTTTCCTTGTCTTGTTTCAATCTGCAAGACATGAAATCTAATTAAACCAGACATTTTTATAATGCTCAACGTCAATGTAATTAAAAGGAATATACAAGGAATTGATCCTTATTACCATACTTTACTATGAGCATAAATAAAAAAAGAGGATGAAATAAACTTAGTATCACAGTAATTTACTAACATAATACAGAGAGAGAAAATAAAAGAATATATTATACAGTATTATACAGTGTCTTGTTGGACACATCATACTTTAATATGTTTGACTCACTTGCTACCCCTAACTCCTAGGAACTATGGCAATTCCCCATACATTACAGTCCAGCGGTCATGATAACTATTTGTTAAAAGTACATAGTCCCGTGAATAAACAAAATAAAATTGAAAACTTTTGCCTACTTTGTACAGTCTTCATGTAGTTGTGATAGCTTGATATATTCTTCTCGAAAATACTGTACTTAAGGAGGTGGTCTGGCACCTGTATTTTCTATCTACTGTTACCCTCTAACATTTTTGTAATGATCTTTTATTAAATTATTTCTTACACTTCTCCCTATTTATCTAACTCTTAAAGGTGTTTTTTTGCCCTTCCTATGATGTTTTTCGTTTGAGAGATATCTCAAAAGTGACATCACAAAAGGCTGCAGTGACTTTCCACTGCGTACATTTCCACACCTGAAACAGGACATCATCAGAAGGCAGCGTTCTAGTTACCACTTAGTTTGTTGCCTTGCCGCCCTATGAGAATGTCCTGGATCCTAGATAATGGCTGATGGACGCTGTGTCCAAGCGTCAACCTGCTGGCTATGGGATGGCGCTGGTGTCATTTGCTACATTTAGCAATGCCCCCTACTGACATCTTTCATGCAAGCAATGGAAGCCATGACAGAGAGAGGAGTGTCATGTCGGTGCAAAATCTCAACGACAATGTCGATCACACATCATCGAGGATCCAGGACATCATAAGAGGGCAGCTAAGTAAATAAGTGCAGTGTCACCCCTTGGTAATGTCTTGTTCTAAGGGTGGCTTCAAGCAGCATTTTTGTGTCCGGGAGAAAAATCTGAATACACCCGGATCCTCCCGGACAGATGGAAACTGGGTGGCAGATAGCTGCCATCCGGCTCCATCCGGCCCCATAGCATACTATGGTAGCATACTATGGGGTCGAAATCTGGTCCAGGGCTGTTCGGTTTTCATTGGACAGCCCCGGATCAGATTGTGCCGTGGTGTGAACCCAGCCTTAGTTTCAGCTCTGAGGTGCTAAATTGGTCTCTTGAATCTGTGCTCTTGGAATTAATCTTTTGCTGCCTGATCTTGCCTGTGTTTGAACATTCATTTGTCTTGTCTTTCTGTTCTGATCTGCTTCCCTCCGGGTAACTGACCTCAGACCATGACTTAACTATGCCTCTGTTTTATCCCCTCTGTCTTGACGTGCTCTCCTGGTATCTGACCTGAATGTTTGACTATTCTACTTTTTCTTGACTGTGTAGTGGCTAATGTGATAGTGGGGACACACTTCAAAATGCATTGAATAATTTATTTTATTACAACAATATTGTTTCTTGATCTGCATAATTTGACAGCAGTGTGTGATTTAATCCACAAATCTCTCCTGGTACCTGCATCTTTGGTTTAACCCTTCGATATAAACCGCTGTCTATTCAGTATAACTGAAATATATAAAATGTTTCATTATTACCTTTTTAATTACTATTACATAATGAAAAAAACTACTTTGTTAAGGTGTCTTTGATTAAATAAGTGCAATCTTTTTAATGAAACTTGTGAACCTTCAGATTTATTTTTCCTCCCAAGCACTTAATTTCAAAGGCCATGCTTATATAATAATCTATTTTTACAGAATTTCAAACCTTTCACTAGCTTTAATTTATACTCAAGGAAAGGTAATTATTTTCAGACACTCCAGCACCAGAACCACCTGTATTGAATAAAATAAAGGTCCAAGCATTTCCATAATAGTGTGATAACTGAATGGTTTCTTCATTCCTGTCATGCAGCTGACAGAAGGACATGTAAAATATCGTGCAGGCAGGTATGTAAAAATATCATTTCTATATATCTGCACGTTGCACTCAAATCCTTCAGCAGAAAACTACTTTCATTATGAAATTGCTATTCATCAACTGTCTTTGACGAAAGAAAAGTAGATGAGAATTATGAAACATACATACAGATGAAACTAGAAGATACATACACTTTATAAACAGACATACAGTATATGCATGTTTTTCTCATTATCTGACATGAAATCAGAATAAACCTTTCCCATTTTAGGTCAATTCTGATTACCATAATTAATATTTGTCAAGATCCAGAATAATGAAAGAGAGAAAGAATGTTTTAAGGCTATTTTTTTTACTTTCTGTAAAGTCATAAGTTTACATACACTAAAATTACTATGCCTTTAAACAATTCGAGACAGTTAATATGATGATGTCATGTGAGTTGAAGCTTATGATAGGTTTATTGGAAACATCTGAGTTAATTACAGACACACCTGTCAATGTATTTTAATGTACACCTGAAACACACTGCTTCTTTGTGCAGCATCAAGGAAAAGTCTAAAGGATTCAGCCAAGATATCAGGAAGAGAGTTGTAGACTTCCATAAGTCTGGTTCATCCCTGGTGCAATTCTCAGATACCTGAAGGTGCCTTGTTGATCTGTACAAACAATTATTCGCAGGTACAAACAAGATAGGAATGTCCAGCCATCATACCGCTCATGAAGAAGATTGGTTCTGTGTCAGAGATGAAAGTACTTTGGTCCGACATGTGCATATTGTGACAACATGGACTCTTTCCATGCATACTAAGAGTTAAGTTCTTATATTAGCCAGATATGTTTGTATTTGTTTGCTAACTTGTGATAAGCCACTCATTGTTTCTATTGGACTATTAGGAGTCTGCCAGGGTCGAAAGTTTGTGTAATTAGCTCACCCCTTTGTCATAGACTCAAAGACAGATAAGGATGTGAGCCTTCTATTGTCCCAAGATGAATATTGTTGATTCTATGTACCTTATCTATTACTGTTTGTTGTTATGGATTGCAGACTAAATGTAAATAGCCTTAGCCCTTTCTTTCCACATCATTTAATTGAAGATTATCCAATTGGCTTGAAATATAGCCAATGAGAGCACAGTCTTAGTAAACCAATCGTGAAGTTTCCAATGTTCAAAATTGATTGCTCAGGGGGTATATAAGAAGGACTGTTCATTTGACCAATACCAATCTAGGATCTGCAGATCCAATTGGCAGGCCATAACCCGAGGCCTAGACACTTCGGTGCCGATCAAGGGGATCAGAACTTGTATTATAATACTACATGGACTTCAACATTGAATGCCAGGATTCGGCTGGGATGTCAAAGACTACATAAGGAAGAAACACAGGTTGGGAAAATCCAGTCACCTGGCTACAGACTTTGCTGTGCATGGTCAGCTTCCTAAATCTGACATTATTCCTTTCTCGATGGGTGCCCGCCAAAAGCGGGGTGCTGCTGGGTTGTAGTAAGTAACCCTAGAAGCCCTGAGGCACAAATATTCTAATCCCTGGTGAGCCAGCAGAAGGGTGAGAAACTGTTGCCTTTTACATTTTATGTTTTGCTGGTTATGTGTTATATACTGTTAACTGGGCATCCAATAATGCCTTAATATTGTGGTTCCTTCACCCTGTGTTGTCTGAGTAGTGTTACGTCCACAGTAAAGGAGGTTGGGCATTCAGTTCAGATGAGCCCTGGTCCTTGCTGTCTTTCTAAAGGCGGCTGGGACAGCGGACAAGCGCACCCGCTGACCCCCGTGTCTCCACACGTATCAACCAAGAGCAAAAGAGCTTGTAAAGATGATGGTGGAAGCTGGAAAGATTGTGTCATTATCCACAGTAACTGTATCAACATGGGCTGAAAGGTCACTCAGTCAGGAAGAAGCAATTACTCCAAAAAAAAAAAACTAAGAAAACCTAGATTAATATTTGTAAATGCACACAGGATCTAAGATCTAAATTTTTGGAGACATGCCTTGTGGTCTGACCAAACTAAAATTGAACTGTTTGGCCATAATGACAATCATTACATTGGGAGGAAAAATGGAGAACCTTGGAAACCTGAGAACACCATCCCAACTGTGAAACACGGGGGTGGCAGCATCATGTTTTGGGGTTGTTTTGCTGCAGGAGGAACTAGTGCACTTGACAATATAGATGACCTCATGAGGAAAGAAGATTATGCGGCAATACTGAAGCAACATCTCAAGACATCAGTCAGGAAGTTGAAGCTTGGGGGAAAATGGATCTTCCAAATGGACAATGTTCCAAAGCATACTACCAAACTGGTTCCAAAGTGGCCTAAACGTAATAAAGTTAATGATTTGGAGTGACCATCATGAAGCCCTGATCTCAATCCTATTAAAAATTTATGGGCAAAGATGAAAAGGCAGATGCGAGAAAAGCAACCTACAAACATGTCTCAGTTACACCAGTTCTGTCAGGAGAAGTGGGCCCAAATTCCTACCAACTATTGTGAGATATTTGTGGAAGAATACTCAAAATATTTGACCCAAGTCATAGAATTTAAGGGCAATGATACCAAATATCAATGAAATTAATGTAAACTTGTGACTTTGCAAAAAGGAATAAAATGCCTTAAAACATTCTTGCTCTCTCGTTATTCTGCCATTTGGCAAATATAAATACCGTATATACTCGTGTATAAGCCGACCCGTGTATAAGCCGACCCCCCTACTTTTGCCCCCAAAACCTGGGAAAATCTATTGACTCGCGTATAAGCCGAGGGTGGACCCCAGCACAGGTATACAGCCCCCAGCAGTGGTATACAGGCCCCAGCAGTATGATATACAGCAGCCCCCAGTGGTATATACAGCAGCCCTAGTGGTATTGCACTCCCTATATACAGCAGCCCCAGTGGTATTGCAGCCCCAGTGGTGTATACAGCAGCCCCTATATACAGCAGCCCCAGTGGTATTGCAGCCCCAGTGGTATTGCAGCCCCTATATACAGCAGCCCCAGTGGTATTGCAGCCCCAGTGGTGTATACAGCAGCTCCTATATACAGCAGCCCCAGTGGTATTGCAGCCCCAGTGGTGTATACAGCAGCCCCTATATACAGCAGCCCCAGTGGTATTGCACTCCCTATATACAGCAGCCCCAGTGGTATTGCAGCCCCAGTGGTGTATACAGCAGCCCCTATATACAGCAGCCCCAGTGGTATTGCAGCCCCAGTGGTGTATACAGCCCCTATATACAGCAGCCCCAGTGGTATTGCAGCCCCAGTGGTGTATACAGCCCCTATATACAGCAGCCCCAGTGGTATTGCAGCCCCAGTGGTGTATACAGCCCCTATATACAGCAGCCCCAGTGGTATTGCAGCCCCAGTGGTGTATACAGCCCCTATATACAGCAGCCCCAGTGGTATTGCAGCCCCAGTGGTGTATACAGCCCCTATATACAGCAACTCCAGTGGTATTGCAGCCCCAGTGGTGTATACAGCCCCTATATACAGCAGCCCCAGTGGTATTGCAGCCCCAGTGGTATTGCAGCCCCTATATACAGCAGCCCCACACAAATGCTGGCACACGTCCCCTCCTGTTGTAAGGCCCCCCCCTGCTGATTACTTACCATCCCTGGTCTTCAGCAGCACCCCGGCGCCGGTCCTCTGTGCTCCGGTCCTCCGCGATCCAGTCTTCTGTGCTCCGCTCCACGGCTGCATCCGGGTTCCCCGCGCGTTGCAGAAGCAATGACGTCATCGCGTCTGCGACGCGGCTGGTCACATGATACAGCCGGGGAACGGAGCACAGAGGACGGGATCGCGGAGGACCGGAGCACAGAGGACCGGCGCCGGGGTGCTGCTGAAGACCAGGGATGGTAAGTATTCAGCAGGGGGGGCCTTACAACAGGGGGGATGTGTGCCAGCATTTATGGGGGGAATTATCTACCTATATGCACTGCTCCCCCTGGCGCTGATTGACAGGGGGATGCAGTGCATATGTAATGAGCGGCCCCACGTGACGGGGCCGCTCATACAGCAGCCTCCCCCCACCTCCTCCTGCCTCCCCAGCACCCGGACAGAGCCCCCACCCCACTCACCCCGTATAGTGACTCGTGTATAAGCCGAGGGGGGGAATTTTCAGCCCAATTTTTGGGCTGAAAAACTCGGCTTATACACAAGTATATACGGTAATTATGGTAATCCTAATTTACCTGAAACTGGAAAGGTTTATTTTGATTTCATGTCAATGAGAAAAACATGCATATGTGTCTTTTTATATAGTGTATGTAAACTTCTGGTTTCAACTCTACAGTATTCATCATCATAAAAGATAATTGACTAAAAGGTTCTTAATTATAATATATAAAAATTTAGAGATTGCAGTTTAAAAAAAAAAAACGATACCTTGTTAGGTTTGCTTTCTAGGTGGATAACAATTAGAGATGATTTGATTTCATTTATGCAGCCCAGTAGCACAGCAGTAGCAGACACAATAGGATTGATAACTGATATGGTCTAGCTGATATGTGTATGGCTGCATTTTAATTACATTCAGCATCATACTTGCCCACCAGGACACCATACAATGCTCTGATTGGCTTTGGCACCTGGTGGGCCTCCAAGTCAAAAATCACCGATAGCTGTTCTGCAATCATGAAAATTGCCTACGGACCGGCAGCCAATGACAGTATGTGGCATATGACAGTGAAAGAAAATAAGGGCCCAGCACTGAGAACATTAAATAATGTCTTCCATCCTGTAATAAAGGAGTCCCAAACTGAGGACATTATTAAATAAAGGAGCCAATATAGAGGACATTGTTACATTTTTCAAAGATCTGCACAGATAAGGCTGTGGTCACAATACCATTTTTCACATGCATTTTTGGAGACCTGCGTTTTCAAAAACGCATGTAAAAAACGCACCCATAGGCCCCCATGTTAAAAAACGCATGCCCTAATAGCCAAAAAGCATGTGTGACTGTCCCATGCGTTTTTGGTGCATATCCAAAAACGCATGCGTTTTTTAATAAGGGGCCTTATGGAAAACGCATGCAAAAACGCATGTACAATTAGTAACTTTTAGTGCCATTCAAAAACGCATGTGTTTCCCATAGGAGCCCATGTTAAAAAAACGCATGCGTTTTCTACAAAAACGCATGCGTTTTTCAAAACGCTCAAAAAAATACTACAAGCACTATTTTTATGTGCAGATTCAAAAACGCAGCCAAAAACGCAGGGAGCCATCAGAGACCTTAAAAAACTCATGCTGACATGAAAAACGCATGTAAAAAAGCATGCGTTTTTAAAAGGCACTAAAAAAACTGTGACCACAGCCTAAGTTGGTGGTCTATTGGTGTGTTTTTGCCGTGTTTTTACTGCGTTTTTTTCATACAGATTTTGCTTCTTTTTTAGTAATTGTTCACTGTTACGACTGTGAATAAAACTAGGATAAAGGCTAGAAGAGAATAAAAAGCGCTTTCTTGATGTCATAATGTTACGTGGACTTAACTGTTTTTTTTTTTTGGTCACAAGCCCACATACAGCAGGCAGCTACAGGATGACACCAACCTCTAGCTGCCTGGTTTTACCTGGATGGTAATCAAAATACAGGGGAGCCCTTTTTTAAAAATTATTTCTTCAAATAATTAAAAAAAAATACATGGAGCTTTTCTGTATTTTTGGTTTCCAGCCAGGTACAACTAGGCAGTGGGAGCTGGAATCCTCAGCGAAGGTAGGCCCAAAAGTTCTGGGCCCCCCACACTGCAAATTGCAGTCCACAGCCAACTGAGAAAATGGCTCATTCATAGAAGTGCCCTTTACTTGCACTGTACCCGACTTTCCAATTGTCCTGGTGCCGGTGGCAGACTGGGTGATAAAGGGACTATTGCCTGTTGGCACTAAGCCCAAGCTTCATAATGTAGGGCCAAAGTTAGGCTTGGCCATGTTGAACCTCTAAATAAATAGTAAATAATACACCACACCATGAAAAATAATTTATTTGTAAAAAGAACACAAACATATGCCTCATTCCCATCTTTCTTACTCCCCCCAAAACCTCCATGATCCTATGTGATATCTGTTCACGGAGGGACCTGAAACTGAGTGAGTTTTGGGTCCTGTTGTGAGCAGGGTGATGTCACGGTCTCGGTCACCTGAGGTCAGCTAGAGCGACGTGGATCTCTGATCTCAGGTAAACTTTCCCAGATCACACCACTCAAACGAGACCCAAAAATTGTGAGTTTCGTGTCTTGCCATGATTAGACGTGGCAGAGGATAGTTGATGGTTTGCATTGGAAAAATAAAAATGGGAATAAGGGATATGTTTTGTGTTCTTTTACAAAATAAATTATTTTTCACAATGTAGTGTATTATTGACTATATATTTAGAGGTTTATAATAGTCAGGACTAACATTGGCCTAACATTATGATCCTCACCCTTAGTGCCAGCTGGCAATAATCAACTGGCATTAAACCCTTTATTATCCAGTCTGCCACCACCACCAGGGCAACTGGAGGGGTCAGGTACGGCAGCAGAAAATGGCACATCTATTGAATGAACCATTTTCTGGGGCAGCTGCTGACTGAAATTTGCAGCAATGGGGGTCCAAAATGCCTGGGCCTCCTCACACTGAGGACTCAATTCCCAGCTGCCTAGTTGTACCTAGCTGGAAGCCAAAAATATAGAGCTCTATGTCATTTATTTTAAATTATTTCAAGAAATATTTTTTTTAAAAAGGGCTCCCCTGTATTTTGATTACAAGCCAGGAAAAACTAAGCACCTATGGGTGAGTGTCAGCCTGTAACTGCCTGCTGTACTTGTGCTGGTGACCAAAAATACAGCAGAGCCCAATGTCAACAGTGCAAAATTTGCACCAAATCTGCGCTAAATACGCAGTAAATTTTCACTATGTGAACAGTGCTGCATATTTGCTGCACTTTTAGGAGCTAACAATGATGTCTTCGGGTGAAAATTGCAGTAAGATAGAAGAATTGACATGCTGCAGACTTCTGCAATAAAATGTGCGCCATTTCTGCCACATGAAAATCCACAGCATGGTCAAACCACTACTAATTTCCCATACCCCTTGCATGGAATGTGCTGTACTGTGGATTTGTCAAAAAAGCAGGAAAATTGCGGAAAAAAATGCAGGAAGTCTTCAGCATCAGCACAGGCACATAGTCTAAACAACTGAAGTCATGTGAATTCCCAGTGCATGTGCTGTGCATACTCCTGGCCAGAACCCAATTAGTGGATGCAACCTTGCTCAAGGCAAGTGTATTGAGTGAGGCGGCTTCTACTGGCTGAGACTATGCATACCGCATACTTGACCAACATTGGCAGAGCAGACACTGATGAATCCCCACAGTACAAAGTGCATTTGCCTGAAGGATTCACAAGACTTCAGTCCCATAGAGTGACTTTTCAACATACACATTATAACTTCTTTAACAATAATATAGAATACGGGACATCATTAATTTATAGGGCATAGGAAGGAGAACTATTTTAAATAACGGATTACCAGAATTAGGGATATAATTACTATGTGCAAAGCCATCATCAGGGCATTTTTACCCTTACTGGTGAATGGGACCCAGCAGTGGCGTAACTTCAGGCCTCAGGGCCCCGATGCGAAAGCTCCAACGGGGCCCCCAATTATTGCAAATCTTTAGTAGTATTAGTCTTTTTCTATGGGCTAAAGGGACTTTTGGGGCCCCCCTAGGCTGCAGGGCCCGGGTGCGATCGCAACCCCTGCACCTATTGTAGTTACACCCCTGGGACCAGCAAAGAGATGGGGACCTAGTCATCCAGGCCCCAGTGTCATTATTTAACACTTTATTAAGCCCCAGTATTTGGGTCCCACTCCTGCCTCCAGACCATACTCTGCTTCTGTCATTCCACTCTGCCCCCTAGGCTCCACCCACCTCTTAACAGGTCCCACCCCTGTCAGTTATTGCTGTGGCTGCCAAAGCAGTGTGAGTTGGCCGAGTCTGTCATATTCAATGTCAGACGTGGCCAGGTTTGTACTGCACAGGCAATTAATAGGCTGCAATGCACAGTACAAGCAGGAAGTTGCCCCTGACTGCACTGCGCTAGCAGGATTTGAATGTCATAGCTGCTGTCTGTGTCGGGTAATCATGAGTATGACCTATCTTGTTTGTCTGTCTTCCGCTCATTCACAGCACCATACTTTATATACAGGTCCACAATATATTCTGTATTACAGTACGTCTGGACATACTCTGTTAATATAATGTGGGCCTGTGTTCAGTATAGTGCTGTGAGTACACAATATGCTGCCAGCTGCCTATATTTCATATACTGCCAGCCGTCTATTGTGCATACAGCAAGCAGTCATTGTGCATGCAGCAAGCAGTCTCTTCTGCATGCAACCAGCAGTCTATTGTGCATGCAGCCAGCAGTCTATTGTGCATACAGCAAGCAGTCTATTATGCATACAGCAAGCAGTCTCATCAGCATGCAACCAGCAGCCTATTGTGCATGCAGCCAGTAGTCTATTTTGTATGCAGCCAACAGTCTGTTGTGCATACAACTAGCAGTCTATTGTATATGCAGCTAGCAGTCTCTATGTATTCTATGCTGTCCACTGTTGAAGGATCTTGACTCTGGAAGAAGCTGTTGTAGCAACTGCAGCTGCGGTACTTTGATGCATTTGAGGAGTTTTGAATTATATAATTTTGTGTCTATTTTCCCTCTGCCTGTGTCCCTTTCCTTGTATTGTATTATTAGTAGAGGATTGACTAGTGTCCTTCCTAGCCTGCACACTAACCAAAGTGAGTCCAAGGCAAGTAAAGGGCCTAGGCATATGTCGGCAATGGAAGGAAGGACATTAGGGATGTCAGGAATCATAGGGTTCAGCCTTTGATGAATGTCAGGAGGTGACCCCTCTCATTTCTCCCTATTATCATGGTCTTTTTTCTATGTTGATCACACTTGTATTGCACCACACACTGAGAGTCTGTATGCTCCAAACTGACAAATATACAGAGTTCCTGTGTAAAATGTCATAGTGATCCCTGTATTACTTGTACACTATATATACTAAACAGATTTCTTTATTAAAGGTGGTAATATTAATGGTATTAGTATTGTGGTATCTGTTTATGATCAACATTGTATTACTCAGTCACCATGTGGTGTAAATACGATGCCTGATCTTGGTGTAGTGGTGTTTGATTCTTTTTCTGTCATTATGTGATGGTAATGTGTTGATTTGACCACAGTTTGATGGTATTTCTTTCTTGTATTTGGTACTGTTCGGTCACTATTTTGTTTTAATAAGTGATCTGGTCATGGTGTGGTGGTATTTATCACTTTTACCAGTCTTGATATATTGGATTGTGTCATGTTTGGCGCTTATTTTTTATCTCTGATATTAATATGGAGAATATACTTTATCTCCACTAGAGATTATAGGGACTTTGTCAGGTAATTTGTCAGTATAATACTAATAGTACCCTTGAATAGTGTCTGGGCAGCCCTTTCAAAATATGTAAAAGCCATGTTCACACACATGCGTTTTTTTTGCCCATCCCTGCGTTTTTTGGGCTGTTAAAAAAAAACGCAGGTGCGTTAACGCAGGGTACATTTGAGTGTACATGCGTTTTTGAGCCAAACTTGCGTTTTTTTCCCCCCAGCCCAAAAACCCATGCGCGTTTTTGGGTGCTGTAAAAAAACGCATGTGCAGTTACCCAAAAACGCATGCCTTTCTTAACACGCAAGCATCAGCATCCCCCCCTATATGAGCATGAAAATGAAATAAAAATGTTTATGATAGCACCCCCCAACCCCCATTCTGCAACAACCTACACACAATTTGCATAGAGGTCTGAAATTCAATGTTTTCATTTACAAAGGCACTTTTCATCTTAAAAAAACGCAAGTGGTTTTAGGAGTGCTAAAAAAAACGCAAATTGTGTGTGAACATGGCCAGAGATGGCAGGCTTATACCTGATATCTGAAAGCTCAGCTAGGTAAGGCAATCTCCTGCATTTGTTTCTCTGAGCAGATGTGGTGCTGCCTGCGAGAGATTCTATGTGTTTATTTGAACATTTAGTTTGCTACAAACATGAGGATTCAGACCTCCCATGTTAGTGATTGCTACTGAATTTCCTTGTGTGCAGTGCAGTGATGTTATTACATGAATATTTATGGCATTGTTCACACACAATTTGCGTTTTTTTTAGCACTCCTAAAACCACATGCCAAAAAATGTTCCTTGTGTGTCTGAAAGCTTTAAAAACGTTTTTGGACTTAGTCACTTTTTCACCAAATAACCAAAAACGCATGGCAAAAAAATTGTTTCTTGACCAGGTGGTATTTTGTTTTTGTTTTCTTGTCGACCAAGGGGTGGGTGGGATGCTGTTGAAATTTTTTTTTCTTGTTTTCTTGTCCACCAAGGGGGAAAGGGGGGTTTGCGGGTGCTATCGGAAATTTTTTTTTTTCAGTAGTTGCTGACCCGTTTTCAAAAACGCAAGCGTTAACGCATGTGCCTTGCGTTATCGCTTGCGTTTCCCATAAGCCCCATGTTAAAAAAAGCATGCGTTCTTGGGAAACCACACCTGCGTTTTTTTCCAGCACCCAAAAACGCTGCATGCAGTGTTTTTTGGACTGGGGGAAAAAAACGCAAATGGAGCTGAAAAACCATGTACACTCAAATGTACCCTGCGTTAACGACCTGCATTTTTTTTAACACACCAAAAAACGCAGAGATGGGCAAAAAAAAGCATGTGTGTGAACAATGCCTATTTATTTGTAAATGTGCAACAGAGAATTAAGTGATCACTTACTGTCATTGACAGATTGAGTACATTTCTTTTCTTTATAATCCCCTATCCTCTAAAAACTACAGATAAAAAGATTTATATTTGTAGTTTTTAGAGGATAGGGGGAGTATAAATAAAAGAAATACATAAATAGAAGGAGCTTCACCAGAAAAATTTGAAAAATTATATGTTACATTTGGATTTTTGGCCTGACAGACTCCCTTTAAAATATTGCAAGTTTAACCCCTTGCTGTCATGTCAATTCCTGCTAGACAATTACAAAGAAGTGCTCTTAGGGTACCGTCACACCTGGCCATATCGGCGTCGATTTCTTGGCGACGGAGGGGCATGGCCTATCGCCGCCGACAGTGCCGGTGCGTTGTCTAGTGTAAAGAGGCGATGTCGGCGGTAAAAATCGCCTTAGAGTAGTCACCTGGTTTCTCAGCAGTGCTCTGAAACCAGGCAGCACTCTGGGGCGATGTGTACACATCGCCCCATGTAACATGGCGATCCCGATGTTACAGGCGATGGGAACCATAGGCTCCCATGTTACAGGATCACCGCTGGGGTTTGTGGACACCCCAGGGGATGGTGCCTGTAACATCGCCGGTGCGTCGCCGGATGTATCGCCACATGTAAACATGCGATGGCGACGCTGGCGGGGCACCAAAAACGTGCGCGCCCTCGTGCGTCGCTGGTGATATCTCCGCCAATATGACCAGGTGTGACGGTACCCTAATAGGGGTTCTCCAGTGAAAAGGAGTCATCACTAATGATGAACAAGCACTAAAGTGCTCAAGGGCTATTACTTGAATCGAGCAGGTCAGACGATCAGATGGGGATAATTTGAGTAATGAGTATAGTGGAAGACAACTGTGAAGGGTAGTCAGAATCTTTGCTCACATATAGCCATCCAAAAACAAAGCATTTCTGAGGATGGGAGGTGTATTTAAAAAAACAGCATCCAGACATGTTGATTTTTCTCCAGTGAAAGCCATTCAGAGACTGCATGTGGCTCTCATTTAATTGCCAGCTCCTATCGTCCACTGACGGAGCCAGCTCTGTGTGTTGGATTGTGTCGGATTGTTCACAAACGACACTTCCGGGCATACATGAGTACCCTGATGCTTGATCAAGTTTTGAGCAGTGGCAGACACACTCGCACATAGTCATTACTTATAGCAGTTGGAAGCGCTGGTAATGCAATAAAATGAGCCATTTTACAAAATCTATCCAGAACTACCAGTACGACTGTTTTACCTGCAGAAATGGGGGAATCAGTTATTAAAACCACCAACAGATGAGCCCACGGTCTACGAGGAAAGGACTATTTTTGAAAGTCTCTAGATGAACTATTATGGGAGGCTTTAGAGCATGCACATGTTATAAGATGGGACATAATCTCATACTTCCTGGTGTCCCCTTGCTCACCAAAAACAAATGGTGAGTAGATCCACATTAGTTTTACTACCGGGAAGAATCATGATGTTCACTTCACATTTTGAGTCAGAAATGTAAAGGAAAGTTTACTTGCAGTACAAGTGGAAGGGTCATTCACCTGGGCCTCAGCAACCTCCTTCTCCAAGTCAAAACATATTACAGAAATAACATCTCCTTTTTGCAAAATGGGGACAGGTTCACCACCAATACCTCCCCCTGGAAACAAAGAGACAATGCATTGATTTTTAATGTTTTTAACCCCTGGCTGATATGTCCCAAAAAGTTGAATCTGGTGAAAAACAAAGACAACTACAGAACAGTCTCCAGTCTCCCCTTCATCTCAAAACTCCTGGAGTGTCTGGTCTATTCCCGCCTCACTCATTACTTCTCCACTCACTCTCTTTTAAAACTATTACAGTCTGGTTTCCGCCCTCTACATTCTACAGAAACTGCCCTCACCAAAGTAACCAATGCCCTTCTGACATCAAAACGTAATGTTGACCACTCTCTGCTTATTCTTCTTGATCCTCTTAGACTGTGAGCCCTCGTGGACAGGGTCCCTGCCCCTCCTGTACCTGTACGTCCTGATCGCCTAGATTTAGTGTACTTGTTCTTGTCTCCCTCATCCTCATGTAAAGCGCCATGGAACCTAATGGCGCTATATAAATAAATAATAATAACAATAAAAAATCTCTCTGCAGCCTTTGACACTGTTGACCACCATCTCCTACTCTCCATGCTGCACTCCATCGGCATCAAGGATATGGCTCTCTCCTCGTTCTCTTCCTATCTTTCTGACCGCTCTTTCAGTGTATATTTTGCTGACTGCACTTCCTCCCCTCTTCCTGTCACTATTAGGATCCCTCAGGGTTCAGTTCTTGGACCTCTTCTCTTCTCTCTGCACACGGACCCGATTAGACAGACCATCAGCAGATTTGGCTTTCAGTATCATCTTTATGCTGATGACACACAACTATACACTTCTTCCCCTGACCTTACTCCCACTACAGTAAAGAACACCAATGACTGTCTAACCGCAGTTTCCAATATCATGTCTACTCTCTATCTGAAACTCATCCTTTCCAAGATTGAACTTCTTCTGCTCCCGCCCTCCACTAACCTCCCTAAATATGACATCTCTCTCTCTCAGTGTGTGGCACCACGATAACGGCTAGTCAGCAGGCTGGCTGTCTGGGTGTTATGTTTGACTCTGATTTTTCCTTCACCCCATATATACAATCTCTCGCCCGCTCTTGCCGCTTGCACCTGAAGAGCATCTCTAGAATTCGCCCCTTTCTCACCTTAGAAACCACAAAAACCCTCCCTGTGGCCCTGATTCACTTCTGCCCTGACTATTGTAATCCTCTTTTAATTGGCATCCCCCACACTAGACTCTCCCCTCTGCAGTCCATCCTTAATGCAGCAGCCAGGATCACCTATCTAGCTAACCGTTACTCAGACACTTCTGCTCTATGCCAGTCATTGCAGTGGCTGCCTATACACTATAGGATTCAATTCAAACTGCTTGTTCTCACCCACAAAACTCTTCACAGTGCAGCACCCCCCTACATCTCCTCCCTCATCTCTGTCTATCACCCCACCCATTCTCTTCGCTCTGCAAGTGACTTTAGATTCTCTACTGCATTAATCCGAACCTCCCACTCCCGGCTCCAAGACTTCTCCAGAGCTGCACCAATTCTCTGGAATGCTCTACCCCAAGATATTAGGTGTATCCACAACTTACATAGTTTCAGGCAATCCCTAAAAACACATCTTTTTAAGGCGGCCTATCATGATCCCTAGTCAAAGTCATCTAGACATAGCTTATCCGCTCCACAATCTCTCTCAAGTAGATCACAAATATTGGTTGGTGACCAAGTATTCTGCTCTTATCTGTTCCCCATCTCATGTTGACTATACCATCATTGTAAATAAACTCCTGTACTTTGTGTCACCCCCACCTCATTGTTAGATTGTAAGCTCTTATGAGCAGGGCTGTAATTATTTTGCTTCAATTATTGTATTGTATTATGCTTTGTATTGTATTGTATTATTTTTTTGTATAGTATTGTATTGTATTGTATTTTCTGATAACTGTTTCTTATGATTGTTTAAATATGAACCTCTGAATTGTGAAGCGCTGCTGAATATGTTGGCACTATATAAATAAAGATTATTATTATTATTATTATTATTATTATTATTATTAATTGCCTGTCTAGGAGTAGGAGTATGTCATTCTTTAGCAGATTCCAAATAAATTTTTATGACCCGTGAAGGCCATAAACGGATATACTGTCCCCTCCAAAAAATTATGTTATTACTCAAAAGTCAATTTCATAGAATGAATATCCTTACTGACAAAATCATACTTTCTCTCGATGGATGTAATTTTCTTAAAGGTAAAAATGTGCATTTACTTGGGGATGACCCCTGTGATAATACAGCCCCTACCTGCACCTCAGATGCATCCACCTATACAATAAACAGTTGAAGGACATTGTGTATAAGAGGTCCAGAGCAGAGGCAACATTTTTCTGAAAAAAACAAATGCTACAGGTGCCTGTTTAGGCCATCTCAAAAAGTCTGTCCCTTCCCTGTTCATATTCGTTAATGTTTACCACTACCAATACGTGTTTGAAGAACTTACTGTAATACTTGGCAAAACCAATAAACGTCTGTAAAGCCTTCAGGGATTCAAGAAAATCACAGCCTAGAACTGGCTTCAACTACCGTAATTGATTTTTCTGAACAGCAAAAATACAAAGACAAAGAGTTTATTCTCCCTAAGTACTTGTAAAACTTGCCTCACATGTACCTGATGTCACTGTAGCTTGGGCAAATAAATTAAAATATCATCCAAATAGATTACCAGTACCAAAAAGCTACACACCAGATGTCAGAAAACATCATTACCAAAATGCTGAAAAATAACAGGAGTGTTGGAAAAACTAAAAGGCTTGCCAAGGTTTTAATGATGCCCCTCTGGGGTAATGAAGGCCATATAACATTCATCTCCCCCAGTAATAAGTGATATAAAATTGTAGGCCTGACTAAGATTTGGTAAACCTATTAGCCCCAAAAACCTGGTTGAAGAGGTCCAGGAGAAGAGAAAGAGTGTAAATATCCCAAAAGATGATCTGATTAGTTCTATAGAAGTCCAAACTGGGGCGCAGCCAAAAAAAATTTTCCTAACAAAGAACAACCCTGCGTGACGGAAATGTGGAGTATCTTCCCTTTAGCAAAGTTCTCTGTAACATAATCTTTATAACTTGTCTTTCTGGACCATAAATATTATATAAACTGCTTTTAGACAGCTTGGCCCCAGGAATTAGAATGATTGCACAACCATAAGGGCAGTGAGATGGCAGTTCCTGACACCCTTGCTCAGGAAAAACATCCTCAAATTCTTAAAATTATTCTGGCAGGCACTGGTAGCGACCACAGGTATATAGGTGCTCATACAGTTATTTAAACAGGAACTGATCCACCTTACCTCCTGTTACTGCCAGTGGAATAGGCTTAGGCAACTTTTCAGGATTTAAACCTTGTGTCTGGACGAACTGAGTGTCCACCAGGTTAGACCCCATACTACTATATAAAAAGGCAAAAAAAAATTTTTGGCCTATCAACAAAATTTTTCAACAGTTGTCTATGGTGACATATGGTAGAGAAAGCAGTTAGAAAATATTCTTTATGACCAGTGCACATGGCAGCAGGAACACCAGTCCTGTACCAGTGTGATATCAACACCGAGGAACTAGGGCAGAAAAGGGTAAATGAAACTTCCAGACAACAATCTTCAGAAACAAGACCGAAACTACATTTTCTTTTCACGCTCATACCTTAACTCCGATACCACGGTATAGCAGGCTATCACTGGCAAATAACCAATCTAAGGCCCCTTCCACATCAGCGTTTTACGCTGATCACGGCAGTTACGGTGAAAAAAACGCAACTGCCGCGATTACCGCATTACGGCCGCACTTGCGGTTCACTTGCAGCAAGCCCCATACAATGTCTATGGGGCTTGCAGTAAGTGTGCGGCAGGTGCGGCAAGTACGGTTTCGGCACTTGCGGCAGGTACGGCCGTTTTTTTCGTGGCTGCACCTGCCGCAAGTGCTGATACCGCACTTGCCATACCTGCCGCAAGCCCCATAGACATTGTATGGGCTTGCCGCAAGTGAACCGCAAGTGCGGCCGTTATGCGGTAATCACGGCAGTTGCGGTTTTTTCACCACAACTGCCGCGATCAGCGTAAAACGCTGATGTGAAAGCAGCCAAGAGATAAGTACTTATACCAGATAGGAGAAAATAAAACAGAACAGCTGAGATGGGCATGGGATGAAAGCATTAGGGGACAAAAGAACCCTTGCAGCATCAACACAAGGGAAATCTGTACAGCTACCAAGAAAGCAAAGCAGATACACCAAGAACAGGCGTACATGTAGTCACGAACTCTAACCTTCTGGTCCCAAGATGAGAATAGGCCAAAACTAAGGCAAAATGCATCAGTTGCCATCAGAATTTTTCATTGTTGCTGTTCCAGGGCCAAGAACAAAATGTTTTATAAAACATTGTATAACCACTAGTCCTTTTCTTGCACTGTCTGATGCAACAACTGATCCGTCGGACAAGTGGGAGTGATTTCATTGCAAAGAATGGGCTCAGTTCCTTTATCACTTTCTGTTATGACATTTTACTTAAATAGATTAGATGGAAAAGATAACACAGCAGTGCACATAATTGCAGGAGGTCTAATAAAAGCTTTTTATTCTTTTAATCTTTTAAAATGCTTACAGACACTTTGCTTAAAGCCCCAATCACACATAACGATATCGTTAGAGAGATCGTTGTAACTATGACGTTACAATGATCTCTCCAGCGATGTCGTTCTCTGTGACACTTAGCAGCGATCAGGCCCCTGCTGTGAGGTCGCTGATCGCTTCAAAATGCTCTGGGTCATTTTTGGATCATTAGTTTCCCACTTGTCAGCACGCATCACTGCGTGTGAACGCTAGAAACCAGTGATCAGTGACCTCACTGGCTGGTATCTATGGTAAACACAGGGTATCCAGGCAGCACGTGCTTCCTGGATACCCGGTGTTTATCATAGTTACCAGCGTCCTCCCTGCTTAAAAAAGGCAGCGCTAAGCAGGGAGGACGCTGACATCACCTTCAGCGATGTGGGAGGTGGCTCCCATGGCCTTGATCGCTGGGGAGATCTGCCTGTTTGACAGCTCCCCAGCGACCAGGTAACGACGCTCCAGCGATCCTGGCAGGTCATTATCGCTGTAGGATCGCTGGAGCGGTCGTTCAGTGTGACAGGGCCTTTACTTAAAGAAGTTTTAAGCAAATCTTAAAAAAAATGTCTGGCACCACTGACTTCTGCAACAGGTTATGTCTACACATACCTAATGAAAATCATGTATGTTTGGCATGTAGACAAATGTGTAGCAGCTTTTTAAGGACAACCTCTTAAAGGCAATCTGTCACCACTTTGACCTTTCTAAGCTATTCAAATCTGCATATAGGTACAGTGATACCTTGGTTTTTGTCGATAATCCGTCCGAAAAGTATCGACGAAAACCAAAATCGATGAAAACTCAGGCAACGATTTTCATACGAATCAATGTTAAATGAATTAATTGGTTCCAGACACTGAAAAAGACCTACAAAAACCCATTTCACAGTGAATAAAGATAGCGATTAATGATAGAATCACTCAGAAATGACTGTAAAAGGAATATGAAACACTAATTTAAAGAAAAAAATAAACATTTATTGTGTTTGTTTATTCTTTTAAAAAAAAGCTATTTTTGGTGTGTGGGAGATGCCGAGGAGGGGAGAGAGGGGTGTACTTTTTATTTTTGTAAATGGTATCTCATTTTTATGGCTAAATTAGTAGCGATGTAAGGATCGAAATCGACAAAAACTAAGACACAATTTTCATTTAAAAAATCGTCGAAAACCGAAATAGACGATATCGGAATTCAACGAAAACCGAGGTATCTCTGTATTAGAATTCTGAAAATCTTCCTGTCTGCCTCCTGTCAGATGCCTTGTTGTGGTTAAATCATCTTATATTACTTTATGCAAATGACCTCTTCCAGACTATGGGGCTGGAAGATAACTTTGCCTTCAAAACATATTTTAAATAAAAAGGGAATTACCAGTGTGATGTGTGATGCCTGCCCTCTGCCCTCCTGATCTCACTGCGGAGCTGTATAGGATTACTTATCTGCAGATTCCTCTAAGCTTTAGATTCTCTCACAGGCAGACAGGGTGTAACATAGTTACTATACAGCAGAGCTCAGAGAGCTGCAAAACGTGTTTGCAAGAAATCAAATTTCAGTTCTCTTGTTCTATCTTAGTTACTTGTCTCACCCTTTTATTTAAAACAAGCTCTGGAGGCGGAGTTATCTTACAGGCAACATCTGCCCCATGGTCTCAAACAGCTCATTTATATAAAGTATTAAAAGATGATTTATCCACAACAAGGCATCTGTTAAGAGGCAGACAGGTATGATTACTTTTAGCATTCTATAACCTGTATGCCCATATTAATAGTTTTGAAATGACAGATTGGTGACAGATTCCCATTAAGGTTTGTCCAATCTGGACTTCATACAAACAAGTATCAACAGAGCACCGTGGTCCCTATACTCATTAGACTAACTTCGGCTGAACCCACCTGCATCAATGGCTTCTAACGGCACTAATCAAATATGCAATAGGACAAAAGACTTTCTTAAAATATTTTTTTGTATATATCTTGTTCAACAAAATTCAAGCCCCTTTCCAAAAATTACAAAATAAGAAATCCTGTTTAGGTATCACAGGGTGCTGGGTTGGTGTATGAAGTCCAGTTTGGGACTGTCATTCCTCCTGCTCCCTTAGACACTAAGACATAAACCAACTTCTGAAATGTCTCCAACAGCTCTCTCAAAGAGGACACAGGAACACCCAGCAGAGGGAACACTCCTTTAGACTGTGAGCCCTTGTGCGCAGGGTCCTTCCTACTCCTGTAGCTGTCTGTGCCAGGTATTGTTCATGAATATTATACTTATTTGTATTGTGTATAACCCTTTTCACATATAAAGCACCATGGAATAAATTGTGCTATAATAATAAATAATAATAATATATGGGAAAGTTATATGAGTTCACTGATGTCACACAATTATGTAAAAGTATATGGGAGCTTTTTACACCTTTGGCTTTTAGGAATTTTCATTGAAACAGATATTTATTTAAGTATGTTCCATTCTTGTTCATCAAATATCTGAAAACACTTTCAAATACCTAAGGTGACCATGATTTTATTTAAAGGGGTTGTCCTGGCTTTTTGGATAATTTCTATGTATATCCAGGCTGTAAAATGTTGACAGTTTGTAATCTACATCCTGTCAACATTTTGCTTAGTTAACCAGATATCACCTATTTGCGGCAGCCAGAGAACATACAAGGGACTTGTTTGTGTTTGAGCTTTCATGGAAATGCAGAACTGGATGTTACGCCCAGACTCCTCCAAACACGATCCCCCCAGTATACAGTATGCCCAGCCACCACCAAGCTCCTACAGGCCTGCCCCAGCTCCTAAGGTCACCACTCACCCCCATTGTACACAGTGTCCACTGCTCAACTGGCACACTGTGCCAAATCCACAGCTGTGAATGAGTTTCGGTACACAGTCAGTGCAGGAGAGGAATGCTGCATGTGTGTGCTCTCACTCTGTGACCGTTGTCAGTGAAGCCGAGGTCCGCAGTCCGGATCTCTGTGCCCTGGAACATCTCTATACATCTTGAACCATGGCGAGGTGCATAGAGCAGGTGAAGCCAGTCCTGTCTATACCACAGCCGCCGGCTCTGTGCCCCGCTCTATGGTACAGGAGGTATAGAGAGGTGCATCTCCAGGCACAGAGACCTGGGCTGCTGCGGTCCTCGGTTCTCACTGATAACGGCCACAGGGTGAGCGCAGACACATGCAGCGGTCCTCTCCTGCACTGACAGTGTACCGAATCTCCTTCACAGAGCTGTGGATTCGACACAGTGTGTCAGTGGAGCAGGGGACCGCTGTGAACAATCGGGGTGGGTTGTCATATTAGGGTTTGGGGCGGGCCTGTAGGAACCTGGTGGTGGTTGGGCATACTGTAGACTGAGGGAGCGGGCATGTTTGGAGGAGTCTGGGTGTAACGTCCGGTTCTGCATTTACATGCAGGCTTCAACACAAACACGTCCCCTGGACGTTCTCTGGCTGCTGCAAATTGGTGATATTTGGGTAACTAGGCAAAATGTTGACTGGATGTATATTACAAACTGTCAACATTTTGCAGCCTAGATACAAATTGAAATTATCCAAAAAGTCCGGACAACCCCTTTAAGTAAATATGATGATAAAGTACAAATGGTATCACCATTGTGCACAAGTGAAAAGTACTTTGGTTTGCATATTGAAAACTATTACCTTGGAACAAAATGTAGAGACAAAAAGCATCAAAGAAATCTCAATCAAACCGATGCAAACAGATGACAAATTGAACATTACAGAATCCAGACTGAATCCCAAGAAAAGAACAGATGAGATGTTTAACTGTATATTGTATTAATGTTAAGAAAGATAAAACAACATTATTGTCTACAGCATCTTTGCGAATGTTCCTAAACCTCACTTTGTTGTTATAGAGAAGATGCAGCCACAGAGGGAAATATCTGTTTAGCTCCGAGCACATAATTCAGCTCCAGCAAAATGCACCAAATAGAGAAAAAATACCAAGCAGTGATGACTATACTTCAGTTAGATTTTACATTCATTTCCCTTTTGTGTCACTTTTCACCAAAAGAATGTTTATTCAAGCTAATCATAAGCTTCAACATAATAGATGTAGTGATTTGCTCACAAATGGTTGTGGAATTGAGGCAAACAGGCATGTTTTTCAGTAAAATAAGTTCATTGGTTTATTATATCATAAACCACATAGCATAAACAGTCCATTTTATGTACACCAATGGAATATTTATATGACCTTCAGTTTGTCCCAACAGCGGATATGCTGGCATTATATGCATGGTCCCTTTTAGGCACATAGTACAGGAGCTATTTCCAGATCCCTTCACTGACGCCTGTCAGTCCATCATTTAGGAAACTGCCTCTCAGGGATCACCAACACCTGTAAGTTCCAGATCCTCAGGAGAACTGTAGCTTCCTGAACATCCCTGAGGCCTCCCTGTTGCATACATGCAAGGATGCCAGCTGTTTTCACGCTCCTACAATACCAGGTGTGTTCCAGAGCAATAGTTGCTTCAAGAACCAAGAGTAGAGCACTCACAGGTTCTGCCAGAGCAATGCAAGTCTCTGCATGCGATCTTTGGATTTCATGGCTTCCAGGGCACCAGCAGGTCCAAACAAGAGAGGACCTATGGTCCCTGAATCCCATGCCTTCCAAGGACACGTTCTCCAAAGAATGAGATCTGGCCTCTTGGTCATACGTCTTCCAGATCAGCTACTGCCAACGCAAAGAGACATGTAACCCATTAACACAGAGATTATATCCCTTGAGACCCCGAGGTGTATGAGAAATCAGGTTGGCCAGACATGCCCCTGTTTTTTGGCTCATTGCAGTCATGCACTTGTAATGCATTACCTGAACATGTGGAACTACAAGTCTCAGCATCATGCATTACTTAGTTTATACCACAGAGCACAACCTGCCTCTGCAATACATAGGCCAGGTCACACATGCCCATGCGCTTTTCTAAGCCCTTAGAAAAACGCATCCATTTTTCTAAGGGTGCCAATAGTGTCCCCTGAGGTCCTGGACGGTTTTTGGAATTTTTTGGACTTAGTCATTTTTTCACCCAAAACGCATATGCGTTAACGCCATGATGCCTATATGTACCATGCGTTAACGCGTGTGTCTCCCATAGGGCCCCATATTAAAAAAAGCATGCTTTTTTAATGCACCCAAAAACTCTGCTAGCAGCGTTTTTTGGGATGCTGCACAATAACTCATGCGTTTTTGAAAAACGCACACACACATGCATTAACGCATATGCTTTTTGGACTTTGAAAAAAAAATGCAAAAAATGTTCCCAAAAACGGATCTTAGCAAAAACGCATGGTATGTGTGACCCTGGCCATACTGGCTATTTGCAATGTAGCAAGTCATTGCATCCCATAGACTATAAGCAAAAGACTCCTCTGAACTATTATGTCTTTATTAAAGGGAACCTGTCAGCTAGTTTATGCCCCCCAGCTATCACTGTCTGTAGCTGCACCTTCATAATATCAGTCTAATCATCCCTGTCTGAGCTCATAGTGTAATGTGTAAGGTGAAAGAAAAACATTTATACACTTAGATTTCCTTATGTAATGAGGCAGTCAGTCTCCAGCTTGGAGGACGGAGACTGTTTGGCAGGTTAAGGGTACCTTTACACGCCGCCACAGAGTGCAGCAACAGGTAGCCACCGCACGTGCACGCGCACATTTTTAACGGTGGATACCGATCGCCGATGCCGCATATAGACGCCGCCACAGAGTGCTCCACTGAAGGTATTTGCGTTCCCCGGAAGTGCCGACAGCTCCTGCGGCTTTCTTCCTGTTGAATACCTTCCCTGGTTTACACGCCGCTACCACAAAGGAATATGGGCGTACATATTGCGCGCCGTAAGTACATAAGCGTGACAGAGTTGTGTATTACGTGACGCTCGTATGGTGATTGGACAATGCAATAGCATCATGATTGGCCAGCCTGCGCAGGAAGGCTGGCAAATACATGACGCTATTGCAAATGTGTAGTGTGACTGGTCAGCTCTTTAAATATGGCGCCCTGTGCAGGGTTAGCCAATGGTTCCACAGTAGCCCCCACCAATGATAGCTGATGGGGCGTGGTAACCATGACGCTGTGGCACACCCCTAGGAATTCTCTAGGCAACGCAAATACCGTGCCTGTGCGCCGATTACACGCCACCACCATAGGAATTGTTCCTTCCTGTTTTTGAGCACGGCTCAGAAGCAGGTATCCGAAGGAACTGCAGGGCACAGGAAGGAATTTCCTGATTTAGACGTCGCCATTTCGTAGTGATTTCATGGCAACAGGCACAATTGTCCCCGATGCCTGGCGGTTTCTACGTTCCTGTGGCGGCGTGTAAAGGTACCTTAATAGTTAACATTGCAGCCTTATGTTAGAACATGTTGGGAGACCTGATGTGATGTCATAAACATGTGACTACAATAGGCGGAGTTAAGTCCCTATAACATAATATGAGTTTGCTCATGTAGCTCCACCCACTATAGTCACATGCTTGTTACATCACAAAGGTCCTTTAGCCATGCAAGTTAATAATGAGTTAACTATTGTCCTGCCAGTCTCCCTCCTCCAAGATGTAGACTGAAATGTAAGTGTATAAATTATTTTTTTCACCTTTTACATTACACTATGAGCTCAGACAGGGATGATTAAAATAGTATTATAAAGCTGTAGGGACAGCTAGTGATAGCTGGGGAGGCATAAACCACCTGACAGGTTCCCTTTAAGGAATAATATAAAAACAATTAAAGGGATCCTGTCACCCCCAAAACACCTGTAAACCTATTAAAACCTGTCCCTAGAGCATATTAACACTTTCCCTACACTGTTTTTACCTCCTAAATGCAGTAAGTGACATTGGATAAAAACGTTTTATAAGTACCTGATTACTGATGATAATGAGTGACTATCTATTCATAGTCACTCATCAAGACTGCCCCTCTGCTTCATATCACGCCTGAATAGGCGTGATCTACTGCCCAGATTCAAAATCGCGCCTCCCTGCTGTGCCCTGTGTCGTCCGAGGCTGCTGTGTGGCCGGGTGACGCGATCCGCGTCATTCGCGGCGCCTGGTGACGTATTTACACCGGCGCCGCGCTGTCAGCTTCAAAATGCGCACTGCGCATGCGCATTGGGCATGCGCAGTGCGCATTTTGAAGCCGACAGCGCGGCGCCGATGTAAATACGTCACCAGGCGCCGCGAATGACGCGGATCGCGTCACCCGGCCACACAGCAGCCTCGGACGACACAGGGCACAGCAGGGAGGCGCGATTTTGAATCTGGGCAGTAGATCACGCCTATTCAGGCGTGATATGAAGCAGAGGGGCAGTCTTGATGAGTGACTATGAATAGATAGTCACTCATTATCATCAGTAATCAGGTACTTATAAAACGTTTTTATCCAATGTCACTTACTGCATTTAGGAGGTAAAAACAGTGTAGGGAAAGTGTTAATATGCTCTAGGGACAGGTTTTAATAGGTTTACAGGTGTTTTGGGGGTGACAGGATCCCTTTAAAGCTGATGACATTAGGACCTTAGCTACCAAAATACATGGTAGATTTTTGGGAACTCTGTAGGTGTTCTGTTCAATAAAATAGGATATATACCTGCTGATTGTGCATGGATATTGTCTGATGTGTGAGACATATTATTATCAGCACCTATTCTCATGCAGAAGTGAGAAGTTTTCGACCACTGGACAGCCCCTATAATAAATCAAATTAAGATCACATGAAAATAAAACTACGGGTAAAGGCCACTCTGGGAAAAGAGGGTCACTGCACTGATAGTTATTACAAATTTATATTACAAAGATATTGTCTCATCTAATTTTAAAGGTGAATCACACACATAAAATGGACAAACAACACATAGTAGAAAATCTGAAAATATACTGACAGATAGAAATTATTTGGGGACCAACAGTGGATTAATCCCTTGCCAGGAAGCGCTAATCACAGTGGTGAAAGTAGAGCACTTATAAATCAAAAGAACCAAGTATCACAGTATCCCCCCTCATACTTATAAAATTAATGTGGTGAGAATAATAAAAATTTAAACAATCTCACCCTGTCATGGGTGTATCAGGAGGCACTGATGAGACTGTAGAGGCCACTCGCAGAAGGTCCCAGCGTTTGGCCAAACTGTCAAAATCCTAAAAAAAAATGTCTCTGTCGCTTTAAGAGACATTTCCCTTTTAGAGAAAGCTGGAGATCACTAGGACCCAGCTGATCCCTTACCTTGAGCTGTCTATATATTCCCTTGACTCCCAGGATGCACTGCTGGTGATAGCTTGTCAGGTGTTTGGAGGACGTTTCTCAGCTCTTGCAGTGTATCTTGGATTTTCCGTTGGATTGCTGTGCTGTGTGGATCTTCTCAAGCTAAGTGTTTCTTCCCTTCCTTCTTTGTTTGTTTCTCTTGTGTGTATCTTTAGTTGGCAGCCAGGCTGATTAGTGTTCACCCACTCTGATACTTATTTAGTAGTAGTCCAGGGTCAGTCAGGGAAAAGGTATCCTGCCAGTGACGGTTGCGGAAACTGTGTAGGGACGTTAGGGGAGCCAGGTGCCAGCGTTAGTTTATCTAGGGGTCACCATCTCCCTTAGCATCAGGGACTCCTTCCCCCCCCTGTCGTGATCCAGCTCTGGGTGTCTCCCCACTTCCAGCGTGACACACCCATATTGTAGAGTAAGGGGTCTCACAACAAATTCCTCAGTTCAAAGTTGTCATAAGCTGTGAACAGATGGTTTTTCACTGAGAGATAGAGATGTGCATGAAGGCCCTAATATTGCACTTGCCTTGGTATCCCACATTAACTCCCACCCTTACAAGGGCAGTCCATATCTCACCCTCAGAATGTAAGAATCCTTGGAACGTCCAAAATGATGCCTCCCAATGCATTTCTTCACCAAATTAGATTAATTAGGTGAATAGCATCCCACTCATCACCATCCCTGCAATGGTGGGTTTACACGTTGCGATATCGGCGTCCAACTCCGACCCAACTCCGACCAAAAGTCACGTGGTTCGGGCGTTGGAGCCGATATCGTTTGCGCGTTGTGCGTTGTGAACGTACAACGCGATGCAGGAACGATGACAAAACGATATCGGGGGTCGAATGAGCGTGCTATTCAACCGCCCGATATTGGATGCTGGTTATAGCCGCATCGTCCCGTCTGACAGCCCAACTCCGATGTGTATTGCCACGTCACCCATTCACTCCCATGTTAAATGGTCGTTCATGGGTTGGGGGGCGTACACATCGTCGGGACGTTGTATCCGGATATCGGGCTGTCTAAACCGGCGATGCGATGGTGGGAAAAGCGCGCTCAAAAAGCGCGCTCCCGCATCGTTGGCTATGATATCGGCCCAATATCGCGACATGTAAACCCACCATAAAGCTTTTATCCACTGTCAGTGGCTTGTGAAAAATTTGAAGTGAGGAATTTGTTGCGAGACCTTTACACTATAAGATGAGTGAGATTCTTTGAATGTTTATTATTCCCACCACATTATATTTATAAGTATAAAGGGATACTGAAGCAAAAAAGTTCAGCTCACCTGGATAAAGCAATGCATGGCATCTCCAGGTGCACTGGAGAAATCCAAGTAGAAAAGCAAAAATTCTAGTGCATAAGCTTCAAAAAAATACCTTTACTGGACTACGGTGATTGGAGCAGGATAAAATACATCTAGATAGTCGCAGCAATCTGAGAGAAATCATTAAAAACGTCTTCAGACGTGTTTCTGTTAACAAGTAGTCTTATGGTGGGTTTACACACACCAATTTATCTGTTCAATATCTGAACCAATCTCTGGTTGCAGTGAAATCATGGATACATTGCTCCATGTTGTACACAGCCACAAAATGGAGCAATGTATCCATGATTTCACTGCAACCAGAGATTGGTTCAGATATTGAACAGATAAATTGGTGTGTGTAAACCCACAATTAGTCATTGAACACCAACATTTTAAATCTGAACGTCTCATTGAGGCTGCCTTCACATTTGCGTATGGGAAGGCAGCGTATTGCTGCGTTCCCATACGCAGTCAAACGCATGCGCACTGCGTTCCTATGTTTAACATAGGAACGCATGGTGCCTGCGTTTGCTACGTTCGGGTGCGGATGCGGACGATATCTGCTGCTTCCGGTGTCCAGCATCCGCACCCGGGACGCAGCATGTTGGGTTTTTTTTGTGCGTTTGGGGAGCTTGGACAATCAGCAAGCGTCCCCAAGCGCACAAAAAATGCATTGGCTTCAATGGGTCCGCAGTGTCCTCTGCATGACACCGCAGGAGAACGCTGCGGACCCATTGAAAAATCTCCCGGTGGCCGCCGGTGATGTCACAGGAGCTCACCGACGGCCACCGGGAGATCAGCTGACCCTCTGCTGTCCTCCTCCTCCCCGCCGCCTGTAATCTCCTAGCGATGTCGGCGGGGAGAACAGCTGATCTGAAAGCTGTTTGAATCTTCCCGCGCCGACATCTCCTCTCAGTGTCGGCGCGGGAAGATTCAAACAGCTGTAAAAGATCAGCTTTTCTCCCCGCCGACAGTCCCGGAGCTTACCGGCGGCCGGGGGGCGGAGATCTCCGGCGCTGATCTCCACCCCCGGCCCGCCCCCGGACAGCGCCGATTGGCTGCCGGGCTCCATAGTGATGTGTCCGCAGGCGGACATTATCCGCTGCGGACACATCATTTGGACCCTGCTTTTGACAGCGTTTGTGTCTGCATGCCATCAGCATGCAGACACAAACGCTAATGTGAAGCCAGCCATAGTCAGTGTCGGACATCCCTCTGCACAGAATGCAGCTGCAGGCAATATAGATAAGCACAGCTTAATTAGGTCTCAGCTACTGAAGGGAGTAAAGGAGGGGCTCTCCTGGCTGTGAATTTTGTAGGGTCTTTCAAGACCACACTTAATGTTTTATCCTGTTGTAACATTGGTAACCTATTTTTAATAATCTGATTAACCTTTTGTACTTCCAGACTATGAGTGGTGACTATGAGTGGAGTTTATTTAAGATTTTCCAATATTCAAAGTAAATTTTAGGTTCATGTTGTTATTATTCACATAACTGAGAAAATCCGGTGCAGAATCCCTCGATCCATTACATACCAGTAGCAGGTCATCCAGATAGTGGCTATACTACCTGATCTGGGAGGAGAAGGGGTTCACGCCAGAAAAAATGAAATCACTTTCCCATGCTGACGTGAACAAATTAGCAATCGCTGGTGAGAAGCCTGTGCCCAGAGGGGCTCCTCGCCTCTGTAAGAAGACAAACGCTTCTTCTTACAGAGGCGAGGAGCCCCTATGGGCGCAGGCTTCTCACCAGCATTTGCTAATGAACCTAAATGAACCTAAAATTTACTTTGAATATGGGAAAGCCTGAAATTAACTTCATAGATGTCTCCCTTAAATTTGATTCTGTACAGGTAGTAGTTTTTTCTCCTTGTCGTAAAACAATGGCCACAATCTCTATCCTTTTAGCGGATTCTTGTCACTCATAACAAACTATAAAAAGTGTCCCAGTAGGGAAATTATCCGCTGTAAACGAAATTCTACTTTGAATAGTGGCTATAAAGTGGAGGTAAAGGCTATTAAAAGTAGGCTATTAAAACGAAAGTATAAAAAACTAGATGGCAGCCCGATTCTAAAGAATCGGGTAGTCTAGAATCCATATATAGTTTATTTACTAATAGTTACGGGAGTGCGGTGAAATGAATTGTGTGTGTCTGTTGGTAGCACAGTATACAGCGGCTCTGTGTGTAGCACAGTATACAGCGGCTCTGTGGGTAGCACAGTATACAGCGGCTCAGTGGTTAGCACTGCGCGGTGGCTCAGTGGTTAGCACTGCGCTGGCTCAGTGGTTAGCACTGCGCGGTGGCTCAGTGGTTAGCACTGCGCGGTGGCTCAGTGGTTAGCACTGCGCGGTGACTCAGTGGTTAGCACTGCGCGGTCACTCAGTGGTTAGCACTGCGCGGTGGCTCAGTGGTTAGCACTGCGCGGTGGCTCAGTGGTTAGCACTGCGTGGTGGCTCAGTGGCCAGCACTGCGCGGTGGCTCAGTGGCCAGCACTGCGCGGTGGCTCAGTGGCCAGCACTGAGCGGTGGCTCAGGGGATCAGGGGAGAGTGGAGGGGAGGCTGGAGGGCAGGGGAGAGCGGAGGCAGGGGAGAGCGGAGGCAGGGGAGAGCGGAGGCAGAGGAGGGCGGAAGCTGGAGAGCAGAGGCTGGAGGGCAGGGAGAGCGGAGGCTGGGGGGCAGAGGAGAGCGGAGGCTGGGGCGGAGGCAGGGGGGCAGGGGAGAGCGGAGGCAGGGGAGAGCGGAGGCAGAGGAGGGCGGAGGCAGAGGAGGGCGGAGGCAGAGGAGGGCGGAGGCAGGGGAGAGCGGAGGCAGGGGAGAGCGGAGGCAGGGGAGAGCAGAGGCAGGGGGGCGGGGAGAGCGGAGGCAGGGGAGAGCGGAGGCAGAGGAGGGCAGAGGCAGAGGAGGGCGGAGGCAGAGGAGGGTGGAGGCAGAGGAGGGCGGAGGCAGAGGAGGGCGGAGGCAGGGGAGAGCGGAGGCAGGGGAGAGCGGAGGCAGGGGAGAGCGGAGGCAGAGGAGGGCGGAAGCTGGAGAGCAGAGGCTGGAGGGCAGGGGAGCAGAGGCTGGGGGGCAGAGGAGAGCGGAGGCTGGGGGCAGAGGAGAGTGGAGGCAGGGGGGCAGAGTCAGGGAGAGCGGAGGCAGAGGAGAGCGGAGGCAGAGGAGAGCGGAAGCAGAGGAGAGCGGAGACAGAGGAGAGCGGAGGCAGAGGAGGGCGGAGGCTGGGGGGCAGAGGAGAGCAGAGGCTGGGGGGCAGAGGAGAGCAGAGGCTGGGGGGCAGAGGAGAGCAGAGACTGGGGGGCAGAGGAGAGCGGAGGCTGGGGGGCAGAGGAGAGCGGAGGCTGGGGGGCAGAGGAGAGTGGAGGCTGGGGGGCAGAGGAGAGCGGAGGCAGGGGGGCAGAGGAGAGCGGAGGCAGAGGAGGGCGGAGGCTGGGGGGCAGAGGAGAGCAGAGGCTGGGGGGCAGAGCAGAGGGGAGGCTGGGGGGCAGAGCAGAGGGGAGGCTGGTGGGCAGAGCAGAGCAGAGGCTGGGGGGCAGAGCAGAGCGGAGGCTGGGGGGCAGAGGAGAGCGGAGGCTGGGGGGCAGAGGAGAGCGGAGGCTGGGGGGCAGGGGAAAGCGGAGGCTGGGGGGCAGGGGAGAGCGGAGGCAGGGGATAGCGGAGGCAGAGGAAAGCGGAGGCTGGAGAGCAGAGGCTGGAGGGCAGAGGAGAGCGGAGGCAGAGGAGAGCGGAGGCAGAGGAGAGCGGAGGCAGAGGAGGGCGGAGGCTGGAGAGCAGAGGCTGGGGGGCAGAGGAGAGCAGAGGCTGGGGGGCAGAGGAGAGCAGAGGCTGGGGGGCAGAGGAGAGCGGAGGCTGGGGGGCAGAGGAGAGCGGAGGCTGGGGGGCAAAGGAGAGCGGAGGCTGGGGGCAGAGGAGAGCGGAGGCTGGGGGCAGAGGAGAGCGGAGGCTGGGGGGCAGAGGAGAGCGGAGGCTGGGGGGCAGAGGAGAGCGGAGGCTGGGGGGCAGAGGAGAGCGGAGGCTGGGGGGCAGAGGAGAAGGGAGGCTGGGGGGCAGAGCAGAGGGGAGGCTGGGGGGCAGAGCAGAGGGGAGGCTGGGGGGCAGAGGGGAGGCTGGGGGGCAGAGCAGAGGGGAGGCTGGGGGGCAGAGGAGAGTGGAGGCTGGGGGGCAGAGCAGAAGGGAGGCTGGGGGGCAGAGCAGAGCGGAGGCTGGGGGGCAGAGGAGAGAGGAGGCTGGGGGGCAGAACACTCACTGGGCTGTCGGCGGTCAGCGACAGTGGTGGCGGCGGTTCCGGAGGGGCCAGCTCCGTGATGGAGGAGAGTCAGCGGGTGTGTGCGGTGAGCGGCAGGACTGGGAGCGGTGCCGGCTGAGGCCGCACACAGGAGTGTGGGCCGGGCCGGTTCTCGGATGTGGGTGGTCTCACACCGGGAAGTGTGCGGGGCCGGTGGCGGGATGGCGGTCCCTGATGGAGGAGAGTGGGCGGTGAGCTGCAGGGCTGTGGGCGGTGCCGGGGGAGGCCACACACCGGAGTGTGGGCCGGGCCGGGGCGGTTCCCGGATGTGGATGGGCGCACACGGGGCTCAGTGCGGGGCCGGTGGCGGGATAGCGGCGAGTGGTGGCACTTTAGCGCCCACCGCGAGCCGCTGTGCCGTTTTGACAGCGGCTCACGGTGAGCTCGTGGGTCTGGTGCTTCCGGTTCCGGTCTTTTACACAGGTCGTAGGCCATCACGGAAGTTGGCTGGATTGGCCGGAAGTGGCCTTTGGGTTTTATATATAAGATGGATGATTAATCGAGCGAAGATAATTGCAGATGAGAGGGATAGGAGTGACATGCTACATATGAAAAAGTAGAAGTCAGGAGAACAATCTGAATACCTTTGTCACCACTCATAGTCTGGAAGTACAAAAGGTTAACCAGATTATTTAAAATAGGTTACCAATGCTACATCAATATAAAACATTTAGTGTGGTCTTGAAGGACCCGATAAGATTCACAGCCAGAAGAGCCCCTACTCTGGACGATATTCTCTCTCCAAGCTTGTTCTTGAGCGATACAGGTTGTGGGAAAGAAAATTGGCTGCCAGTCAAAGGTTCATACAAGTGCGCCATACAGTTTGCACTTGTTGTAAATTTATGGTAAACTCAAAATCCTTTATGTCATCTGTAACTAATAAGAAACATGACATTGATGGTTTTATAAACTGCAATACTTGTAATCTGGTATATCTTATCACCAGTGGCGTAACTTCAGGGCCAAGGGCCCCGATGCGAAAGCTCCAACGGGGCCCCCAATTATTGCAAAACTTTAATAGTATTAATCTTTTTCTATAGGTCAAAGGGACTTTTGGGGTCCTTCTAGGCTGCAGGGCCCGGGTGCGATCGCAACCCCTGCACACATTGTAGTTACGCCCCTGCTTATCACCAGTATATTATGTAACATACAATATGTGGGGTGTACTAGTGGACCTCTTAAGGGCCTGCCACACGAGGCGACATCGCCGCCGATTACATTGGCGATGTAGGGGCGTGGCCTATTGGCGGCGACATCGCCCCTACGTCGCCTCATGTAAAGGGGTGATGCTGGTGCCGCCGGGAGGTCGCCTGGTTTCAGAGCAGTGCTCTGAAACTAGGCAACTGATCTGGGGCGATGTGCACACATCGCCCCATGTAACCGGCCGCCGGCGACCTGTCAGGCGATGGGAGCCATAGGCGATGCCGCCTGTCAGCTCGCCGGCGCGGGGCTGGAGATGTTGCCCCTTGTAAATGGGTGACGGCGACGCTGGCGGGGCGCCAAAAACGTGCGCGCACCTGCCAGTCGCTGCCAACATCCCCAGCCCTGTCGTCCCGTGTGATGGTACCTTTAAAGTTAGAGTGAGAAGACACTTATCAGATGCCACTAGTAAAATTATATCTAATAATAATAATAATAATAATAATAATAAAGCTTTATTTATATAGCGCCAACATATTCCGCAGCGCTTTACAATGTAGTAGTTCTGCTATTAGCGAGCACTTTATCCACACACATAATGGTGATACTAGAGACTTTAGAGTGGTGGGAACTGAAAGGGTTAAAAATTTGGCCAGAGGCGGGGACATGAGACATAAACTGATAAATCGTGAGACCTGGTGGATGTATATCCTCAAAACAAGATTCTCACTAGGGGTTAACATTCGCCAGTACCTCATTTATCACTACTGATTTTCCACCTCCAGGACTGTCTCCTGATATATTTCTACCATATGGTGCATTTTTTCCTTCCCTCTCTCCTCCATCTTCCTTTATGTTATGCTAGTGTGAACACTCTCATGCCTTTACCCCCTTCAGTAGCTGAGACCTAATTAAGCTGTGTGCTTATCTATATTGCCTGCAGCTGCATTCTTTTGCAGAGGGATGTCCGGCACTGACTATATGAGATGTTCAGATTTTAAATGTTGGTGTTCAATGACTAAGGCTACTTGTTAGCAGAAACACGTCTGAAGACGTTTTTAATGACTTTTCTCAGGTAGCTGTCTAGATGTATTTTATCCTGCTCCACTCACCGTGATCCAATAAAGGTATTTTGTTGAAGCTTATGCGCTGGAATTTTTTGCTTTTCTATGAAGGGATATTGGTATACTTGGCTCTTCTGGTTTAGAAGTGCTATATTTTCACCACTGTGATTAGCGCTTCATGCAAGGAACTAAACCTTTGTGGGTACCCAAATAATCTCAATCTATCAGTATATTTTGCGATGTTGTATCATATGTAGTTTATCTTTCTTATGTGTGTGATTCACCTTAAAAATTAGATATTAAAAGTTATATTTTAGTTAGACTCACCTGTTTGCTCATTTGTATTGGATTTTAGTGAGGGGGAGTCTGGAAGTGAGGTTAATCTCCTCCCACTTAGTCATTTGCTTTTTTATTGTTACAATGCAGTAACATCTGTATAATTTCTCTTTGTAGTTCCCTAGTGTGAGTGTTTTCTGTATATTTCTTTTCATCACAATTCTATTTGAAGCATTAATAAAGATATCTTATTTTATCGAAATGTTTTGCTTTTAGTTTATAATAATGAAGTTATCAAACAGTAAGGCCGGTTTCACACTAGCGTTTGCCTGTGTAGCTTAGGCAGGCATCCCAGTGTGTTCAGCTACAGATGTGTCCTGCGTCCCTATCTTTAACATGGGACGCATGGTTTATGCATTTGGCTGCATTTGCATGCGTTTATGTTACAATGCGTTTTTTCAGCAGCCCTGAAAAATGATGCTTGTTGCATTTTTTGTGCATCTGAGAGTGGAAGGTTCAGACGCAAGCATCCTCAAGCACACAGTTTATACATTGAAGTCAACTGAGATGCACGGAAATGCTGAGATTCTTCCTCTATGCACCCGCATAATAAACGCTGTGTTGGCATCAGAATGTCTGCGTTCGGGCATGCATCTGCCTCTACACATCAGATGCAAACAGGGGTGCATCAAGCCTCCCTGCCACCTGAGCCTCCCCGCTGCCGAAGTGAGGACCAGGGGGTGGGGGGTGCTGTTGGCGGGTTCCAGCACCTCCGCCCTCCTGCAGCCTTTGGTGAGAAGCGGCGGGTGCTGTCAGGTACCAGCACCGACGCACTCCTGCAGCATTAGTTATGGGAGAGAGGGCGCATCTTAGCCGGTGATGCTGGCGGTGGCGCCAATCACACAGGAAGCTGATGTGTGATGCTGGTGCCGCCCCCTTCTCCACTGCCGATCCCCCTGGCTGCTTCCGCTTGATACTCAGGGTTCACACTGTCCAATGGACTGTGTGGCCCTGGATTCAAATGTCCCGAATGCTAACGTAACACCAGTCTAAGGCAGTAAAGAGAAAAAGATGCAAATATTTATGGCCGCACCCATTTATAGCATGCAAAGATTGGGATGATATTTTGGACTTTAGGAGTGATGAATTAACTATTTCATGAATTTAATATATATATTTTATTGTAGAATAATTACCTTTTGTAGGTATAAAGGTGGAAACAATTTACCGTACTACTCTACTAAACAATTCTACAATATATATATTCTTTTACTCAAGTACAAATCCTGTAACTATTGATTGGCTCAATCATTTACAACACAGTTCAGGGCATTGACTTTGATCTTTAAATATTTTTCTCATATGGTCTCACTAAATGTATGCCTTTGTATAATCCTGTTAAACATTTACCATGTCTCACAGTAGGGAAATGTCTAGTTTTGCAATTAAAATACATTGACATGTACTGTATATAAATACAAGAAGATATATCTCTTTATTAAATGTGTGTAAAAAAATCATCTATTGCTTTTAAAGTGAAAAATGTAGTGAATAATTTGCTTAAAACATATCATAAATGTAATAATTGGAAAGTTTTATCAGAGGGAGACATACATAACACATACATAACTATGTGCAGTAGCTGAGCACAAGTAGTTCTCAAACAAAATAGTGCATTCCTATTACAATATTATTACACATACACAAACCATTTGAAATTAGAATTAGCCAGCTTCAACACAATTTCCCCAAAAATCAAACTCATATTACTGCAAAGCCTCTAATTGTCCTGAAAATACATGTATAACACTTGGAGCATTCCTAGAACTGTATTAAACCCCTTTTAAGGTCTCTTATATAAAGACAGACTTATTAATGACAAATTTACTTAAAGTGTAAATATCATTTAATTGAAAAAACAATACTGCACTGGTTGTTAATGATGGGTTATATAGCAGCTAAGATAATGGCTTTTTTGAGACATATGACTTATTTTCTCACTTTTTTGTGCTCTTTTAAAAACTGTGTTTTATGACTGTGTGGGCGTGACCAGCATCTCCCAGCACTGTGTGTGTATTTCCACAGCTTCTGAGAGCAGCCTGATAGGGATCAGTGTGATGTCACATCAGACAAAGGGTTAACAGAGATCCTGACTGAGCAGAGAAGGAGCCAGATGACAGATCAGAAGCTTGTGTCAAGGGCAGAGGAGTTTATACTGACCCTGACATTGCTCAGCACAGTGCTATTATCTAAACTAATCTGATACATTGTTTCCTAATGAGCTGCAGTCAGGAGCTCTCACACTGTGTAGGCCTGGACAAGAGGAGGCCCCCCCCACCTGTGTAAAGCCGTTACAGGACGGAAAACATAGGGAGGGGGCTTTGCAGAGGGCTGTAAACCAGCAGCCCTATATACACCATAGGTAATATATTGTTACGGTAGTTGCATGCTCCTGTGCAGCCACACCCTCTAGAATCCATCCACAAGTACTGCTACTAAGGAGAAACAACCTCCTTTGCAACCACTGAAATCCTGCAGCACATGGAGCTTTAACTTGGATGAGACTTTTCACACAGAAGTGAAGCTGCTGGAAGGTCTCCTTTGGAAATGAATATCATGGGCACAGGTACTATAGCATAACTTATGTTTTTTGTAGAGTTATGCTTTAACTGTATACATCAAAACTGTTAAAACAAGAAACATAAAAAGGTATAGAGGGGAAGGATTAGAGAAAAAGAGAAAAGACAAATTACAGGTTATAATGCTTAAATTATTGTACAGCTAAAAACACTGCTCAAAACATACAATATGTGACCATGAACTAAAATTCAAAGCTGTAGGCAATGCCTCTCAGATAATCCATCAAGCTTCTATTATTGAAATCTTGCACGATACGTTTAACCCTTGCTGAAATTGCGGCATACTTTTTGTTTCTTGCAGCGATGGGATTTCCTGCTATTATCTGAATAATTTCAAAACTATGGAGCTCTTGCTGATGTTTCAGACAGTTATTGAACCGGTATATATTTTGGAAAAGAGTACCACATGTTTCTCAAAAGCTACAGTGCCATCCTTCGACATCATTATTTGTTCGCTGTTGATCATTCAATGTTCGTTCATACACATTCCAGAGTTGAACTGTAAACAAAGGTGCTTGACGTCCTCTGCGATTCATACGACCAATATAGCTGTGTTCAAAATAGTTAGCAATAGCTATTGCTTCTTGTGGAAAGTCAGGATCTTCCACTAATTCTTCAAATGATTGCATAACATTCTGTGGTGGTACAAAGGCCAGGGCAGGTATCATGCGTATCCAACGGGCAAATTCATGGTCACCTTGGTATTGCATCTTGAGTCCTTCATTTTGAACTTTACGCCAAACCGACTGTGATAGGTGGAAAAAGCAACCAGTCTTCTCAAGGTTGGGGAATTCACTTTCAAATGCCTGTATTGCAGCTAGTTCAAAATCCAACATCAAGTTGTCTGGCTGCAGTCCAGGCTGCAAGTTCTTCAGCTCTTGCAGCAACCTCTGATATGTAGAATGGCTCTTGTCTGTCAGCAAGGTGTACACTAGCGGAACAACAAGGCCGCTATGGACTACATGGATTGTGTAAAGTTGCTTAAACAAGGCTGATGTAGTGAAAAACATGCCATCAGCAAACCACTCTTTACTTTGTGCCAGTAGATGGAGATTGTCTCTTGTTCCAAATATCAACATACGGCTGTGTCCATTTCCTAATTTAACATGAAAGTATTAGTACAGAAAAAGTGTAACAAGTAGCAGACAGAGAATTTTGGGATGAATTCACACAAAAAAGATATCCTAATCAGAAGTCTCTGTTCATATCTCACATTAAAAACTCACATTTTGCTCCAGATTTTCTGATTTCATAATAAAAAAACTGAAGCAAAATCTAGTGTGAAGGGGCCAACCAATAGTTTTTTACAACATATATTGTCCCAGTGGAAAATGATATATTTTTGCTTAAAATTAAAATTACTTCCAAACTTGAAATAGGTCACATTTTTAGGGTACCTTTAGACTCTTCAACTAGACGGCCGTTCAGCACAGCCGATCGCTGCCATGCTGAACGGCCGTCTAGTTGACAGCTGCATCCAGATGCGGCGTGTGGCTGGACGTCTGAATAAATGACTTGGCGGGCCGCCCGCCTGAATGAAATGCCCATTGGGCGCACTAGTCGCACCTTGGACAGCAGCAGTGTGGAGAGGTGATTAAAAAACGTCTGTATAAAAGGCAATTGCGTTTTTACAGGCTTTTTTTACATATGCAAGAAAGCTAAAAGAAGAGTGGCTCACCTGAGATTGTTGCTGAGGACTCAGTGTGCTGCTAGAGCAGGGTTTGGCTTCTGCCCGTACTTAACATGCATCCAAGAAGAAAGAGCTCCGCGCTGCTGAAGTCCTTTACAAATCCTTTATTGCATTACAAAGTTCTAAAAGTGCCAGACCATCACCCACATATATACATATATATACACACACACTGTTCGGGCGTACAGTGTGCATATATATTTATATATATATATAGCTCTGGAGATTGGATCGGAATTAATTCCTGTCTTTCGGTATGATCGGCCCGATCTCATCCTATCTTTCCAGTGATCGGCCAACACTAGTTGGAATCAGTACGCCTCACTACATTATATTACCCTCAAAGTTTCCCTTGGAGGCAAAAATCACATAGTATTTTATATCAGCACCTTATAGTGTAGCATTTTTCACATTTGTGCAAAATAAACTTTGCAATAATTATGCATAATGGAATTGTTTTAATACAATGTTAAATGGTTAAGTAGCTTACCACAGTCATGCAGAAGGAACTGCTGCTGGACACCATCAATACTGATCTCCTAGAACTCCAGGGGCATAACAAGTTGATCAAGGGTTTGAGGTAACCTTGGGATATTGCCAAGTTGCCTTGCTAATCGTATTGTTCTCTTCAGTGATGCTTTCCTTGGGAGAACTGCTACAACATTAGAATGGGCTCCTGAAACGACGTCTGTGAGAATCTGTTGTGGTGTCTCCTGTGTTGTCCTTGCCCTGGTGACTGCCTCATTAACAAGTCGGATTGCTTCAGGTCTTGCAGCTTGTGCTGCGTGACTGTGAAGATTGACTACTTTCACAACTTCGCCAGATTCTTGGTCCAAACATGTCCCTTGCAAGTCGACCGTTTTTCACATACCCAGATGGAATGGACATCATCAGCGGTTCATTTGAAAAATAAGTAAGGCGGCCGTCACACGGTGAGATATCTTTAGCGATATTGTAAGCGATCACGTGCACGCGCAATCGCTTACAATATCGCTCACATCGCTGGTGAGATGTCACACAGACAGACTCACCAGCGATGCGGAGCCGCGATCTCGCTCGTTACTATGGTACACATCGGGTAACTAGGCGCCGCGCGTCGCTTAGTTACCTGACGTGTACCATAGTTACCATCTCCCAGCATAGGCGCGGTCGCTGGGAGATGGATCATCGTGGTGTCATACACCAAGATGATGCAGATCGTTGCATCGTTCATCGCTAGATCTGAGAACCGAACCTCAGATCAGCGATGTCACGATCAAGCGATTTACCATCGTAAATCGCTTGATTACATGCAACGATATCTTGCCCGATATCGCTTAAGCGATCAAAAAGGAGATCGCTTAAACGATATCGGGCAAGATATCTCACCGTGTGACGGCCGCCTAAATGTGATTCTCATGGACCAACTTCCTCCTTCCACGTTTGGACAGAACTGAATTCATAGTTGTAGAAAGTGAATTGCTGTGGAAGCTGACTGATTTTTTGTGGCAGTACACTTCTCTCTTTGTGGAGATTTCAGACACTGCTATATTCTGATGTACTGATGGAATAAAAGCTAGTCTAATGTAACTTGCAGGACATCTGACCTGCTACTTGTTACATCTGCAACAAAACTTGCAACAAAGCAGGTAAGCGCTCGGTCAGGAAAAAGTTCAAAATTGTTTTGATTTTAGGTCTCTTGCACACTGTCATTTTAGAGTGGTTTCACACTTGTGTTTGGGGCCGCCAGAGGTCGTTCGCTCTTGATCTGACATCCAGCTGACCCCGGGGCAATGCTGGGTTCCCCGATCTACAGCCGCCCAATCGCTTTCGTAATACCGCATTCCGCTATCAGTGTCAGAACAAAAAGAAGAGCATTTTCTTCTTTTCGTTCCGCTGCAGGTTAGCGGAACGGCGGCATTACAGAAGCGAACGGGCAGCCTGTAGTGCATATGTAGCGGAAGTGTGAAAGCACCCTTATGCTGCCACTGTTTTAGAACTCCAAAGCACGTGCTTTACTAGCATTTTTGAGAGCGCTTTTGTGAGCGCTCTCGGTAATGACCCATAAGATACAGTCTATTGATGAACGCTAAGTGCTCAAAAATAGCTCCTGTAATAAAATAAAAAGAGCTGGCCGAAACAAAACCTCCCTTTTCCAGCCATTGACTTACATATTCAAAATTGGCAATCTTCTTAGCGATTTTCCAGTGCTTAGCACTTGGGAAAGTGACTACTGTGAAAGAGGTCTTAGGGCTAAAACACAAAGCCGAAATTCCCTGCCTAATTTGGGGCCGAAATATCTGGGGGCAAAAAGTTGGGGGCGAAATATCCGGGGGCAAACTGCTGGGGGCAAAACATCCGGGGTCGAAATATCCGGGGGCGAACTGCTGGGGGTGAAACATCTGGGGGCGAAACATCCGGGGGTGAACTGCTGGGGGTGAAACATCTGGGGGCAAAACATCCGGGGGTGAACTGCTGGGGGTGAAACATCTGGGGGTGAAATGTCCCGGGGCGAACTGCTAGGGGCGAAATGTGCGGGCGCGACACATCCTGGGGGCGAAATGCTGGGGGCAAAATGTTCATGGGCGAAATGTACCTGGGGCGAACTGCTGGGGGCGAAACTTCCAAGAACCAGAGATCCCGCCATTAACACATCTCCCACGCCGACATCTTAGTGAAATCTTGCGTTATTTGCTAACGCGATCAAAGATGCGCTCTGTGGCGTCTTTGATCACATTCGGAAATAATGCAAGATTTCAGTCAGATGCTGGCTTGGGAGCCACGGCAAGGCCCGCCTCCCCATAGGTTAACATTAGCGGCGTTATTGTGGTGCTGACATGGCGTTAGCACTGCGTTATTGCTGGCAAATCCTATGTTTTTAGTGCGACCCCCCCGAGGACAGCTAAAAACATTAATGTGACCCTTGCTTAAGCAATGTAAGGGGTCTGAGTTTTTTTGCCTGACCTTAAGGCAGCTAGAATTTTTCAGGCATTGTCATTAACAACAATTACCGGCTACAAACAATGGTAAGCAAGCCAACGTGAGAGTTGTTGCTTGATGCACAGCTATAAATCCACTTGTCAGCACTTTGCCTTATATTAGCATTAGCAAAATGAGTGAGGTCAGTGTGTAGAATCAACAATGTATCCTATAGCTGTTGGTGTAGAGCCATGTTTGTTGAGCTAGATCTGGAAGACGTATAGAGGGAAACAGATATAATTAGTGAGTGCAAGAGGAAACAGATGTAGCTTCCAGTTGCAGAGGTTCACCACCTTTTCTGGTTGCCTTTGTACATTGCTGCACTACAAGCAATCATACATTGAACTGTAAACCTCATGTATTGTCCCTGAAAAAATGGCTGCTCATTCTCTTTTATAGAGGGAATATGTCATCAACCAGTGGCTGCAGTAATGTGGCTGCTTGGTGATCACATGTGCCGCTATTGAAGATGTACAGAAATGGGAGGCATTACGGACGTGAGAAGCAGTAACTATGCATTTCCTTAAAGAGTGGGCACACGTGTTCACTCCAGGCTTGTCTCCTGACTCCTGCAACTTTTCTCCTGCTTTCTGTGACCTTGCACCAATGCCCCCCTCAACAGCCACATCCAGGTACATCTGGACTATAAGGTGTATCCCCACATTCCTCCAACATTTGAGGCAAAAAGTGTATCTTATACTCTGAAACATACGGTACTTATTCGGCCTACATATATGATCTCTTTCAGATTTTTTTTTATTTCAGCTCGCTAACACTATAATGATCTAGCAGCAAGTCTAATAAATTGAATATTGCTACATGCACCATAACCACTATCAGTACACGACTACATCCCCAGACACACCTTAAATTCATGACTGCATCAATACAATACAAATTAATCACAAGAGCCCTCTTTACTACACGACTACAATACCAGAACCACCATCAATTCATGACCAGGACCACCATAAGTAAATAAATACCATACCACAACCGCCATCAATGCAGGCCTACAACATCAAAACCATTGTCAGTGCACCAGAATCGCCATCAGTACATGAATAAATGATCAAAAAAGTACAATTATAGTGTCAAGTCAGGACCATATGCAATAGTATTGCATAAAAGTGCAAATAGTGCAGATGATAGAAGAATTGCAGTACAGACATAAATAGAAATGAATGAAGCCCCCCTCTAAAAAAAAAACTATGTTTTTTTTAATGTTATAATGGAGGGGAGGATTAAAAAAATTGACCCCCAACCACCCTCCGCCCAAGAGCCCAAGACACCAGTCACTGCACCTCTGGTGTCTAGTGGCCAATACTAGCCTGGATATTGCTAAAATGCATTATGAGAAAGCCTGCCTTACAGTACCTTAGATCATTTGCCTGCTTTTTGAATCTACAGCAGTGTGTGAAATGGAGCTGGGTATTTTTATTTTTTCCAAGCAATTTGAATCACAAACTGGTCAAATTTAAGGGGACATGCAAACTTCAGGAGATTCAACTCAAAGTCCATCCTCCACAAATTGATGTGACCATCTCTAATCATTATGTTTTTCATTTCTAAGTGAGAATTACAACTAAATGCTCAGCTCTTTCTGTAAGTAACCATAAACTTCACTGAAGAAGTCCATTTCTAAAGTGCAGCCACCAGTCCAATGAAGTGTCTGGAGAAAGCAACAGAAAGGAATTGATAGATGTCAAAAAGCCCTGTTCTACTAATATGTAAGGAATACAAAGGAATGATCTGCATTCATCAGCTATATCTGACATATTCTGTGAATATGTGATAAATGCCTTAGGCTAGGGTCACACTGGTGTCGTAGATGCGTTTTTTCCATGCGTTTTTCACACACTTGTCTTTTGTGAAAAACACATGGAAAAATGCATCCATAGGCCCCAAGGCAATTTTTTGGATGCTTTTTTTGGCTCAGCACCAAAAAATGTTGCATACTGAGTTTTTTGGTGCGTTTTTTTGTGATTTTCAAAAAACCTTATTTTATGTATTTTCAGGCTCCAGCACTTACTACCACCTACTTGAGTACTTGAGTACTTAATTATTGTCCTGTCTATAATGATGAACTATTACCTTAATTGATTGAGAACAATTTATTTTACTCTAAACAATCAGGGCCGCTTTACACACACAGATATCTGTGACCAACTTCTGAACAGATCTCTGGTTGCAGTGAAATCATGGACACATAGCTCCATTTTGTGGCAGTGTACAAAATGGAACAATGTGTCCATGATTTCACTGCAACCAGAGATCTGCTCAGAAGTTGGTCACAGAAGTTGGTGTGTGTAAAGCGGCCCTCACACTTATCACTAAAAATTCACATAAAATCTTATATACCGGTAAATTTTTTTTAAAAGCATTAAAAATAATTTGCATATGTTCTTTTGTCCCCTGCGTCTGTAGTTTATTAGCATGTGTTCAGGCTTCTAGGGGTCTTTCTGGGTCTTTATGTTCTATTCATATGCACTGAAATGGAGCAGATAATGGGAAGGTTTATTACTCTCTATTGTTTATCAAAACACTAAGTTTTCTAAAATATCCACTTACTTCATTAATTATCAGATTGCATCAATTTTATTCTGTATAGAAGTTCTGTTCTGTCTGTCTATTCTGAAACACAAGAGAGTTGTACCTTCTTTGCAATGTTTTGTTATGTTACCTTTATCTATAATTAAATTTGTGCCAAATAATGTTAACTGATTTACCATGCTCCTAAAGGCTTGTGTAGTTTGAGTCTTTATCCACGGATAGTCAATATCAGTTTAGTATGGGTCCTTTTCTCTTTATGTCCGTCTCCTATATTCACTATTCTGTGGATATTTGTTTAAATATCGTTTCCATGATGTCTTGCTCCCGCTGCCAGCCTGCTGGAAGCGGGAGCAGGCTGGTCTCCAAGGTAAACTGCGGGTATCTAGGCAGCGCGCGCTGCCTAGATACCCGACGTGTACCTTAGTTACCAGCCTCCTCCGCTCACCGCTGTATCTAAGTACACAGCGGTAACTAGGACCCTAGTTACCCGCGTGTACCTTAGATACCAGCCGTGAGCGAGGAGCTGGTAACTAAGGTACACGTCGGTATCTAGGCAGCGCGCGCTGCCTAGAACCGCAGTTTACCTTGATACAGCTCCCAGCGCTTGTGACAGGCGCTAGGAGCTGAAATCGCACTCCCGGTGTCACCCCAGCGATGCTGCGTGTCCACCGGGCGACATCGCCAGGTTTTAGACTGATTCTAAAACCTGGCGATCATCAACCACGATTTATCGCTGTTGATTCACTATGTCACACGCATCAATATCGCTGCAACGTCAAGTGCAGCCGATATCGTGCAGGCGATATTGATGCGTGTGACAGGCCCTTAAGTTACCTGTGGAAAACCTGTTACCTGTAGCTGCGTGTAAAGGGGCCATTATGGTACCGTTACACGCGGCAACATTTCTAGGGTGTCAACAGGTAACTTACTGGCTGCAGTGAAATTATGGAGACATGATTCCATTTGTACACCGCAACAAGATAGAACCTTGTCTCCATGATTTCACTGCAGCCAGTAAGTTACCTATTTGACACCCTAGAAATGTTGCCGCGTGTAAAGGTACCTTTAGTGATTCATTACAGTAGTTTCTCCCATATCATTGGGTCAATTTGACTAGCTATTGTCTATCAAGCCACTCTGTGGCTGTACTCACGGTCTTTCTCGTCTCTTTCCTCTCCCCTCTGTTATGTGGATCCCCTGCATGAAGCGGTGTTCATTCACCGTGGCCAGTGGTGAAGCCCGGCTTCTGGGGTTAGTTCCGCTTTCGTCACAGTTCTCGTGCCGGTCATGTCATGCGTCGTCACGTGTCTCAGTAGGCGAGGAGCTCCAGTGATGCAACTACTGATTGGTCAGTGGGGCTGTCAATCAACGCATTTCGTGAGGTACGCCTCACTTCCTCAGGATCCCACCTACCGAGCCACGTGACGACGCATTAACATTAACATATGCAAATGATTTTTAATGCTTTTAAAAAAAATTTATATGAGATTTTATGTGAGTTTTTAGTGATAAGTGTGATTGTTTACAGTAAAATAAATTGTTTTCAATCAAATAAGGTAATAGTTCATCATTATAGACAGGACAATAATTATTAAGTACTCAAGTAGGTGGTTGTAAGCGCTGGAGACCGAAAATACATAAAATAAGGTTAAAACATTATAAAATTAGAGATGTCTCACACGGGGGTTCTCTAGGGCCCTACAGCAGCACGAAACAGGGATTAATAGACAATTGTAGATCAACCCCTCCATAGCTAGCTACGGTGCCAAAGAGAAAAAATTGATTGATTTTCAAAAATGCATGCGTTTTTGTAACATGGTGCCCTATGGGAAATGCATGCAAAAACGCATGACACTAAATGGTACCATGCGTTTTTGCATGCGTTTTTGCTTGCGTTTTTTAACCTAACATCAAAAACGCAGCCCAAAAACGCAGGCTGCAAAGTCACAGTCTATACTGGTCATGATTATGAGTTGATATTTGACAAATGAAGATGTAATTGCACTAGGTTACATAATTTGGTATAATATCAGTTCAATGCAATCTAGCATCATGTGTTATTAAAAAACACATCAGGTATACCTTCGGTATGTATGTTTAGTTTTTTATGTAAAGACCTTTTGGTGATGCATGTCATTCCTCAAAGACATCCATCGCAACAATTCAGTTAAAATAAATGTGTATTTTTTTCATGAGACCATTGGGTGACAGATGACTGATGGTTTGGCTCTTTTCCTCTGCATATTTTCTTCTGTTAAACACACATGTTGGGAAAGTGCAGAATATCTTATTTTAATGGAATGCTGTAATGAATGCAATGCCGTGTCATCTGTCACTTATAGAAATCCATCGTAGGAAACACACAAATATATTTATTCAATACGTTTTCTTCTTTTGAATGCCACTATGAATGATTTTGAATGCCAATATGTGTTAGTACAGCCTGCTGCTGTGTAACATACAGTCAAAAAATATGAAAATTCTGACAAGTACCACCAGAGATTTATACCTGTCAAGTTATTGTGCGTCTATGGGTCCATTTGTCTCATGTAGTCAAAAAGCTTTCCTGGCACATACAATAAAATGAAAGAAAAAATATCTTTTGTCTAACATATTGCACTATCCATCAGGCGAAAGTAGCAGAAAAACCTCACATCAATTTTTGTTTAAAGTGGAAAACAAAATAAAAAAGTTTTTCTGAAGTGTGTATTAAGCCCAGTGTAAGAGGGCCTTAATAATAGTGGGAAAGAGCAACACCTTTTAAACACCTAAATCCAAATAGTGCTACATAATTGTTTTCACCCTTATTTTGTTTTATGGGGAAGAAAACATATCTCACGCAATGTATTCAAAGGACTAAGGAAAATATCAACAGGCGAGCACTTTGCTATCATTAGAGATTTGGCCTCAGACCGGCCTCTGCAGGGTTCAGATGAATGTGTACAAGCAAACGCATGCAAGCAAAGCAGGAATTTGATAAATACTGCACAGTGTTTATATAGTGGAAAAACGTACTGGAGTAATATAGTTTCTGGACTATAAGGGGTACCCAGGTTTTAGGCGGAAAATAGGAAAAAAAATTGAAAGAAAAAATGTATATGGTCGTGATGCACTGGATATGTATGGGATAGGGATGGGCGAATCTACTCGCTAGGACTCGTTACTCGGCGAGAAGTAAGGGACTCGCAGGACTCGGTACTCTGCGAGTTTCCCAGCGTTTACTCGCACGAGTCCAATGCAAATCAATGGCAAACGCTGACAAAACTAGGATTGCCATTGTCTTGCATTAGACTCGGCTACTGTGCCAGTGATAGCAGGGAAACTCGCAAAGTAACTGCTGTTACTTTGCTAGCCGAGTCCATCTGTCTTCTCTGTGCAGGCTGCTGCAGCTCCAGGGTCCTAGAGTCCGCCTGCTCACAGAGATGATATAGCAGTGCTGAGATTGTTCTCAGTCTGCTCATTCCCTGTGCATAGACATCTATATCTATGCACAGGGGATGTAGCAGAGAGGACATCGCGTTTTGGACTGCGTCGGACAGAAGAGGATTTTTTTAATTAAAGATGGAGTCCCTAATGGCTTTTTTTTTTTTATTTCAAATAAAAAATTTTCTCTGTGTTGTTTTTTTAACCCTTTATTGGAGATTCTTAGTGGCTGGGTCAAACGTGGCCTGACATTAAGAATCTCGGGCTTAATACCAGCTTGTATAACAAAGCTGGTATTAACCCCTTTATTACCCAGCGTGCCACCGCCACCAGGGCCGCTGGAAGAGCGGGGTTCAGCGCCAGAGGATGGCGCTTCAATGAACGCGCCATCTTCTGGGGCGGATGTGGGCTGCAATTTGCAGCGGGGGGTGCCCAGAAAGCTTGGGCCTCCCTGCGCTGCGGATTCCAGCCCCCAGCTGCTTAGCTGTACCTGGCTAGACATAGAAATTGCGCGGAGCCCCACGCATTATTTTTTTTATTATTTCATGAAATTCATGAAATAATTAAAAAAAAAGGGCTCCCCTATATTCTTGTGTCTGGCCAGGTACAAATAGGCACCTGGGGGTTGGGGGCAGCCCGTCGCTGCTTGCTGGATCCGGCTGGTTCCAGAAATACGGCGAAGCCCACGTGAAATTTTTTTTCTGACAAATCCATAAAACAATGTAAATAAAAGGGACTGCATCTTTATTAACCCCTGGACCATGGGCGAGGGGTTAATAAAGATGCAGTCCCTTTTTTAGGATTGTTTTATTGATTTTTCAGAAAAAAAATTACATGGGCTTCGCCGTATTTCTGGAACCAGCCGGATCCAGCAGGCAGCGACGGGCTGCCCCCAACCCCTAGGTGCCTATTTGTACCTGGCCAGACACAAGAATATAGGGGAGCCCTTTTTTTTATTATTTCATGAATTTCATGAAATAATTAAAAAAAAATGCGTGGGGCTCCGCGCAATTTCTATGTCTAGCCAGGTACAGCTAAGCAGCTGGGGGCTGGAATCCGCAGCCCAGGCAGGCCCAAGCTTTCTGGGCACCCCCCGCTGCAAATTGCAGCCCGCAGCCGCCCCAGAAGATGGCGCGTTCATTGAAGCGCCATCTTCTGGCGCTGAACCCTGCTCTTCCAGCGGCCCTGGTGACGGTGGCACGCTGGGTAATAAAGAGGTTAGGGCCAGCTTTGTATTATCAGCTGGCCCTAAGCCCGAAATTTATGGCGGTCACGCCAATATTAGACATGACCGCCATGAATTTCTATTAAATTGCTTTAAAAAAAACACAACACAGAGAAAATTTTTTATTAGAAATAAAAAAAAAGTCATTAGGGACTCCATCTTTAATTAAAAATATCCTCTTCCGTCCGACGCAGTCCAAAACGCGATGTCCTCTCTGCTCATCCCTGTGCATAGATATAGATGTCTATGCACAGGGAATGAGCAGACTGAGAACAATCTCAGCTCTGCTACATCAGGCAGCAGGCTGGCTCTAGGACCCTGGAGCTGCGGCAGCCTGCACACAGAGCAGACAGGACTCTTATCTGTACGAGTTTCCCAGCGATTACTTGCACAGTAAACGAGTCCAATGCAAATCAATGGCAAAACTAGGATTGCTTCAGGCTGAAGCTTCCGAGACACATTTGTGATTTGTAAATCGCACACTACTCGCTATTACTCGCTTCCCCATTCATTAACATTGGAATCGCTAGACTCGCAACGAGTAGCGAGACCTGGGCTCGGACTCGCTAGAGTCAAGCGATTCCGAGTAATTTAGGATTCGCCCATCACTAGTATGGGATATGATCATCCATTCTGATATATGATCACAACCCTGGTATATGGGCCCCATCCTGGTATTTGATCCCCTATCCAGGGATATGTCCCATATCCTGGTGTATATGATCCCCATCTCATTATATGTCCCCCATCCAGGTATACACCATATTCCAATTTTTTATGCAAATTGGTTTTAAGTGTCATAGGGTTTTTTTTTTTTTTTGTCAATGAAACCCATTGATGGTATCGTGTCTCAGGGTTATTTGGATCACTGAAATCAATCTCAGATACCTGTGATAATTAGTTTGGCATGTGAGCCCAATAAAAGGAAAACAGGGTGTTCCACAATATTAAGCAGGTCACAGTTTTCATGTAACATGGGAAAGAAAAAGGATCTCTCTGCTGCCGAAAAGCAACAAATCGTGCAATGCCTCGGACACGGGATGAAAACATTAGATATTGCACGAAAATTTAAACATGCTCATCATACTGTGAAGAGATTTGTGACTGATTCTGAGCAGAGACGTGTTCGTGCAGATAAAGGCAGAATGAGGAAGGTTTTTGCCAGGCAAGTTCATCGGATTAAGAGAGCAGCTGCTAAAAAGACCTTACAAACCAACAAACAGATATTTGAGGCTGCTGGTGCCTCTGGAGTCCCTCGAACCTCAAGGTGTAGGATCCTTCAAAGGCTTGCTGTGGGGCATAAACCTACTATTCGGCCACCCCTAAACAGTGCTCACAAGCAGAAACGGTTGCAGTGGGCTCAGACATACATGAAGACTAATTTTCAAACAGTCTTGTTTACTGATGAGTGCCGAGCAACCCTTGATGATCCAGATGGATGGAGTAGTGATTGTTGGTGGATGGCCACCATGTCCCAACAAGGCTGTGACGTAAGAAAAGAGGTGGCGGAGTCATGTTTTGGGCCGGAATCATTGGGAAACAGCTGGTAGGCCCCTTTAAGTGTCCTGAAGGTGTGAAAATGACCTCTGCAAAGTATATAGAGTTTCTGTCTGAGAACTTTATTCCATAGTACAAAAAGCAAAAACGTGCCTTCAGGAGCAAAATAATTTTCATGCATGACAAAGCACCATCTCAGGCTGCAAAGAGTACCATTGGCTGCTATGGGCATAAAAGGAGATAAACTCATGGTGTGGCCACCATCTTCCTCTGACCTCAACCCCATAGAGAACCTTTGGAGTATAATCAAGCAAAATATCTATGAGGGTGGGAGGCAGTTCACATCAAAACAGCAGCTCTGGGAGGCTATTCTGTCATCATGCAAAGAAATACAAGCAGAATCTCTCCAGAAATTCACAAGATCAATGGATGCAAGAATTGTGAAGGTGATATCAAAGGGTTCCTATGTTAACATGTAACTTGGCCTGTTAGGATGTTTTGGAGTTAAATAGCTTTTTATTTCAGTGAATGTGACCTTCTAATGCTGAAAATTCAACAAATGAGCATTTTCAGTTCTTGAAAGCATATCAAATGTTTAGAAATAAACATGTGCCTAATAATTTGGAACAGTGCATTTAGAGTTTTTTTGTCATTTTGAAGATTATACTGTTATCATTGGGAGGTTTCTTCAATAAAATTCGATGTATACTCTAACGGGTGATGAATTTTATTACACTGACTAGAAAATTATTATATGTATATATGTATGTGTCTTCAGAATTTGTGTTATTACTAGCCTGAAGAAGGGGACTCAGTTTCCCGAAAGCTTGCTATGTTTACCATCTTTTCAGTTAGCCATTAAAAGGTATCAACCACTAAGGACTCTCAGATTGCAATATATTTTTCTATCTACTGGCTAACACGGTATAAATATTCTTTACCTATTACACTGACTGTCACTTGCACCGACCATTTAGGAAAGAGAAAAAGAACATTTGCATAATAATTTGGAACATGGTGTATGTCCCACATCCTGGTGTATACAATCCCCCATCCTTGTATATGCCCCCCATCCAGGTATATATGATCCCCCATCCTGGTATATGATCCTCTATCCTGGTACATAATCCCTCTGTCCTGGTATATGATCTTCCATCCTGGTATATGATCGCCCATTCAGTTATATGTCCTTATACATATATTTATGATCCCCAATAGAGGTATATACGATCCCACATCATGGAACATATGATCCCTCATCCTGGTATATATGACCCTATACTGATGTGTATGGCCCACATCCTCGAATATGGCTCCAGTCCTGGTATATATGATTCCCCATCCTGGTCCATAAAGAGACACTTATTAGTCAATAAACCTTTTAGAAATCTGTCTTCAGATATTTCTTGAAAACAAATAGAGTTTGACTACTTAGTGTGGACTTTCATTGAAATTCTACAAATGACTTCAATCTAATACATTTGTCTGAAACTTGAACATTTAGTTACTACATGTGTAGTTGTTTTGGAGTTGTACCCTGTAACAATTGATTGACAGGGGTTTCATGGGCCACATCCTTGGTGGTTTTTGATCTCCTCAGATCTCTTTACTGTTGCTCTTATTCCTGTGGGGCCTTAATCTGTCCTCCTTGGCACTTTATTCCTTTTACTTTTGATACTTGTAAATGTTTATGTGCTAGGATTTTATATTGCTGAACTCAGTCTTTCCATAAATACACTATCATTTTTTTGCAATATATCATTGACTGTGAAGTTGGATTTCTGTGGCAGATATTTTTTGTCACATTTGGTAACCTCGGTTAAACCCATTGTTCATTTTGGGATTCAAAGTTAGAAGTAGTTGGAAGGTCTTTAAAGATGATTTCAGGGAATTAGACAGCAAACATAAAGCAAGGACCACAAAGGAGATGTTTTCTAACATATTGCCTGTACCATGTGCCACCCCAGAGAGACAACGGGAGATTAGGGAGAGAGACAACGGGAGATTAGGGAGGTAAATAAGTAGTTTGGGAATAGGAAGGCGGCTTTTGGATTTCTGGAGAACTGGGCTGACTCTGTTGGTTACAGGCTCTATGCTAGGGATCTGCTGCCCCTCAATGGGGATGGAGCAGCTTTGCTGTGGGAAAAAATGGCTAGAAGTTTGGAGGAGTATTTAAACTAGGGATTGGGGAAGGAACATTTACTGTGCATGAGATTATGCACAGTGAGCGTACACCCAGCTGCAGAAATTCAATGCTGTGAGGGGATAAAAGCCTCACTGAAACGCGATCTTTGTATAGTGCTGAGGAAGATGACAGTTTCTGCAAGGCATGTTATCACTGCCACAGGGGTGTGATAATGTGTTAACTGAACAAACTAGTCGGGAAACTTATGCCCTCTGGCCTACTCAAAGTCATAATTTGCATAACGTAAATGGATCTTATAAAAACTTTTTCTAAAGTTCTATTTATGTATGCAAATAAAGGAAGGGACTGTTAGTCAGGATATTTTGATATGTGCCTACAACTGTTGGTGACTCTGGGGGCACGGAGGACCTGACAGGCACCCTTTAAATAATTATAGAAAATCAATTAAATTCTGTAAAAAGCCAATTAGGGCAGAATAGACTGAGACAGAAACTCATTCCCAGAGAAAGTAAAAATAATCCAAACTATTCTTCAACTACATAAAGAGTAACAAAAGTGAAATATAATAGTGTTGCGTTGACCTCCTCAAAAATAGGGTAAAATGGTGTAAGAGAATGAGGTAAAGGCAAATTTTATAAACACCATTTTTCGTTACAGTATTTATGCAAAAAATCTTATGAAAGATTACATAAACAGGTATACCATACATTTCCCATAAAACAGGAATTATGGCGCCACCTCAAAATCACCAAAGTAGCCAAATCCCCAGGCCTAGATGGCATACACCATACAGCAGGAATTAAGTACTGTGATAAATATAACAAAGCAAACAGGTTGTAGCTCACCATTTAACCAGTCTTCTTCCTCTCATGGAGCACGGATACTAGCAATTCTTCAGCAAAAACTGAAGACAGCTATCCAGCTAATACAAAGTTGTTCTTTATGACCATTATTAGGGCCCTTTCACATCAGCGTTTTTTGAAATTTGCGGCAGATGCGGTGAAAAAACCGCATCTGCCGCAATTACCGCATACCGGCTGCACTTGCGGCGCGGTTGCGGTAAACGCCATGCAAAGTATAGGCGTACTTGCGGCAGGTGCAGCAAGTGCGGTTTTGCACTTGCGGCAGGTGCGGCCGCGAAAAAAACCGCGGCTGACCGCGGTTTTTTTCGCGGCCGCACCTGCCGCAAGTGCAAAACCGCACTTGCCGCACCTGCCGCAAGTACGCCTATACTTTGCATGGCGTTTACCGCAACCGCGCCGCAAGTGCAGCCGGTATGCGGTAATTGCGGCAGATGCGTTTTTTTCATCGCATCTGCCGCAAATTTCAAAAAACGCTGATGTGAAAGGGCCCTTAGATAGATAGACCATTACTTCTGACCAGTAACATAATTGGGACCTGCTAGCACAAGGGTAACATCATTGAGACCTGAGCCTATTTCTTAGGTGCCGCAATCAATAGCGATTTTGACATTTAGAAGTTTGCAAGAGGGAATGCGCTCCTTCTCTCACCCCATCATCTCTGTGACATGACCATGGGAGCGCCAAGCATTATCATGGCAGCAGGACGTCAAAAGATAAGCTCCGGTTCTGCCAGGTATAGTGGTTTGTTAGACTCAGCTCAAAGCAGGGTCTAACAGATGTTCTGTCATTGTAACACTAACAGATTTACTATGTTGCAATGCTTATGAATGGCAATGCATTACATCAAAGATCAGAGTAATAAAACCAAACTTAAAAAAATAAAAAAATTTGTCACAGTTAAAAAAGCATAAAATTAAAAAAACAACAAATAAAAAAATAACTATATCCTTAAATACGTATATTTATGTAAAAACAACAAATAAACATAAAAGTACACATACTGTGGGGAAAATAGTTATTGCTCAATAAATAGTAGGAAGAATTGCACAATAAATAATAAGAATTGCCTAATACATTGTTTTGTCTATTTTTTCCTGTTACACTTGTGAAAATCAAAAATGTGAGGCTAAAGCAACATTTTTGTGTCTTTTTTAATTTCCACAGCTCAGTGTTTAAAATTCTGTAAAGAACCTGTGGGTTCAAGGTGCTCATCACACCTCTAAATTTTCACTGATTTTCACTATAGCCCCTGATCCTAAGGATAGGACTGAACAATTAGAGTAATCACCAGGTACCACTCTAGAGAAGTCCCTGGACCTACAGCAGCTGACCAACAGGTTATGGTAAGAATATGAGGCAGAAATGGAGAAGACAGAGATGTGGATAAGAAATCTGAGGTCGGGACAGGCAGCATAGGTTCAGAGTTCAAAGTTGGGCTCTGGAGCAAACAGGATGAGAAGACAAGCCAGGTCAGTAACAGGAGAGACAGAACAATACAACACAGCAGAACAATACAACACACAGAGTACTAGAGAAAATGGCAAATAGGAGTTGCGCTCAGGCAAGGTTGTAGGGTGAGTGGCTACCTAATATCACACCTGAAAAATGGCAAGAGGCTGGGATGCAGAATTCTGCAGGACATAAGGACTATAAATTGCTGCAGAGTCTGGCTGCGCCTCTCTATAGACAGGTGTGGGCCCTTCAGAAGCGAGAGGATATACACTAGTGGCTAAAATTGAGGCAACACCTGCAGTTTTTCACCATCACCAATAATTAATGAACTGTTTCACTGACATACTTCAACACACGCCCTCTTCTGCGATATGTATTCTATGTATTCTATGTTTGTTTATAGTGACCGGGGTGTAATTTAAGACCGATATTGTGCAATGGTGTTGTTAATATTTTAATGCCAGTTTGTCATCAAAATGTGAGCAATTACATGTTTTTATTCTGTTATACTGTCTCTGAGTTTTAGGATTTAAAATTGACATGCATTTGTTTAACTTTTATTTCACGTGCAGCATTAATGACTGCATCTTTGTAGTGTAGCCACCTAAGCTGTGATTTAATTTAATAATTAATTAATTAAGTGATTTTCACCATTTTTTTGTTTGAATGTCAGATTTTTGTAATGGCTAGCAGTATTAGACAGGAGTGGTCACCTAAGAAGAGAGCTGTTACTTTAAGAGAAGAAGTGTACAGTTACCAGGAAATTGCAGCACGAATTGGAAAAGGGATCTCGCCTGCTAGCGTTCTCAAAGTGTGTAAGCGGTTTCAAGAGACTGGTTCGATAAAGAATAAACCAGGTAGAGGAAAGAAGAAGGCTACAACTCCTGAGACTGATAGAAGAATTGTTAGAATCACCCTAAATAACAGGGAATCAACTGCTGTTGACATCAACAAGGAGCTTGTCAACACTGGACTGACAGTGGACAGTGTCTGATTGGACAGTTCGACGACGATTGGTAAACACGGGATTAAGAGCCAGAATATCACATAAAAAAACATTTTTGAATGCCTCACAGCGTCAGAAACAGTGGGCCAAAGAACAGTCTAAATGGACCAGTTAATAATGGAGAAATGTTTTATAGAGCGATGAGACACCCATATCCATCTTTGGCAGCGATGGTGTCCGCTACGTTTGATGACGACCTGGAGAGGATTGATTGCCACAGTGTACAGTACCCACCATGAAGCATCCTCTGAGTGTTATAGTATGGGGCTGCATGTCCAGAGATGCAGTTGGTAGGCTGCAGGTAATTGAAGGAACAGTTAATGCTGAAAAGGACATCAAGAAAGTCCTTCAGCCTAAACTCATTCCTTCGGCCTTGTTATGTATTTGGTGAAAGGCACCATTTATTTTTTCAGGAAGATGGAACTCCATGCCGTACAGCTAAAAAATGTCTCTCATTTACTGACCTTAAACAATGGTCATTTTCAAACCTTTGCATTTGCAGAAGGGTCTTTTTTCAATCCTTCCATTTGCAGGAGGGTAATTCCCAGGGTTAAAGGAAGACTTTACTTTTTGCCTAAAGTATGTTATACATTACAGGCTGTTTTTAAAAATAGTAGTGATTCTTGTGTATCTTTGTGGCTTATGTACCATATATGGGTTATCTGCCAACTTGGATCCTTCTTTCCTTCTGATATGCTTCCAGTAATGCAGCTTATATTTCCCATTATGTCTTTCATGAGATAGAGGAGATGGAGTCTAATGTCACTTGATTTTTTCCCCACTCTTTTATGTAAATGGAAACCAGTAATAAATCAGCAACATGGAACTGATGTCCACTAAGGGTACCTTCTCACTCCATAACCACGGGAGACATTTTTGGAGGTGATATTTCTTCCTGGAAATATCGCTGCCAAATTGCCTCCTTATTGCGGTTTGTATTTTCTTATGTGCTCTCGCCACCAACTTTTATCACCCCATCCCCCCTCCATCACCACTCATTCACATCAGCCCCTCTCTCCTGCCCTACTCTATGTACAGCTCCCATGCTATCTTCAGTTTACTGAAGACTCTCAGCCCATCATATTCCAAAGCTTGTCATAATAAATCATGTCCTAATCCCAAAAACTATCTGCTCTTTCTCTTTTTACTGCTGCTCCTCTCAGGTGATATCTCTCCCAACCCTGGTCCGCCATCTGCTAACTTCAACCCCTCTCCCACCTCACACAGAAACCCCACTAACCTTATTAATATCACCTGCACACCTTCACCTCCCTCTTTTAATTGCGCTCTCTGGAATCCACGGTCTGTATGCAACAAACTTCCTTTCATTCACAATTACTTTCTTACCAACTCTCTTAACCTGCTGGCCCTCACAGAAACCTGGATCCAGGATTCAGACACTGCTTCCCCTGCTGCTATTTCTTACGGCGGCTTACACTTCTCTCACTCCCCTAGACCTGGGAACAGACGTGGCGGTGGAGTCGGCCTCCTCCTGTCCCCACAATGTACTTTCCTGGTCATTCCTCCAGCCCCATCACTCTCATTTCCTTCTTTTGAGGTCCATACCATTAGGCTATTCCATCCCCTCCCCCTCAAAGTAGCAGTGGTATACCGCCCCCCAGGGTCACCCACCCAGTTCCTCGACCATTTCTCCGCCTGGCTCCCGCATTTCATGTCCTCAGATTTACCAACCCTTATTCTGGGAGACTTTAACATTCCCATAAACAGCCCCATCTCCCCATCTGCATCCCAGCTCCTATCTCTAACTACCTCTCTTGGCCTATCACAGCTCTCAACCTCTAAGACACACGAAAACGGTAACACCCTTGACCTTGTCCTTACCCGGCTCTGCTCATCCTCCCCCTTGGATAACTCAACTCTACTCTCTGACCACAACATTCTTTCCTTCTCACTCACTAACCCTCGGCCAACACAGCCCAAGCCTACCTATCACACATCCAGAAATCTACAGGCCATTAACCCTCAAGCACTCACAGACTCCCTCATCTCATCTCTGTCCCCAATCTCTTCAATCTCTTCTCCAGATCAGGCAGTAAATCACTACAATGACTCTCTCAGAAGCTCCCTGGACCAAGTAGCGCCCCTCACCCGCAGAACCTCCAAACAGAGAACAAAACAGCCCTGGCTCACATCACAAACCCGATTCCTCCAGCGATGCTCCAGGAGTGCTGAACGCCTATGGAGGAAAACTCGCTCACCAGGAGACTTCATCCACTATAAATTCATGCTCAAAACCTACAACTCTGCCCTTCACCTTGCCAAACAGACCTACTTCACCACCCTGGTCTCCTCACTATCCAACAATCCAAAAAAACTCTTTGACACCTTTCACTCTCTCCTCAGTCCTAAAGTGCAGGCCCCCATCACCGACCTCTGTGCTGATGACCTGGCTTCCTACTTCATGGATAAAATAGACAACATCCGCCAGGAAATCAGCTCTCAGCCTCCAAGCACTGCCACCCCCATTCTTCCTCACATCCCCTCCGGTTCACTTTCCACATTTGACCCAGTCACAGAAGAAGAAGTCTCCAGGCTCCTATCTTCCTCTCGTCCCACCACATGCACTACCGACCCCATTCCCTCACACCTGCTCCAGTCCCTCTCTCCAGTCGTCACCACTCATCTAACCAAAATCTTCAATCTCTCCCTCTCTTCTGGCATTTTCCCCTCCTCCTTCAAACACTCGATCATTACTCCATTATTAAAGAAAACCACTCTCGACCCAACCTGCACAAATAACTACAGACCAGTCTCCAATCTCCCCTTCATCTCTAAACTCTTGGAGCGCCTGGTCTATTCCTGCCTCACCCGTTACCTCTCCGCTCACTCTCTTCTAGATCCATTACAGTCTGGTTTCCGCCCCCTTCACTCCACAGAAACTGCCCTCATCAAAGTGACCAATGACCTTCTGACAGCAAAACGTAATGGTGACCACTCTCTGCTTATTCTCCTTGATCTCTCTGCAGCTTTTGACACTGTCGACCATCAGCTCCTACTCTCTATGCTGCACTCCATTGGCATAAAGGACACTGCTCTCTCCTGGCTCTCCTCCTATCTTTCTGACCGCTCTTTCAGTGTATCTTTTGCTGGCTCCACTTCCCCCCCTCTTCCCCTCACTATTGGGGTCCCTCAGGGTTCAGTCCTTGGCCCTCTCCTCTTCTCTCTCTACACGGCCCCGATTGGACAGACCATCAGCAGATTTGGCTTCCAGTACCATCTTTATGCTGATGACACTCAACTATACACTTCAGCCCCTGACCTTACCCCTGCGGTAGTAAAGAACACCAATGACTGTCTAGCTGCAGTTTCCAATATCATGTCCACTCTCTATTTGAAACTAAACCTTTCCAAAACTGAACTTCTTCTGCTCCCCCCATCCACTAACCTCCCTAAATCGGACATCTCTCTCTCAGTGTGCGGCACCACGATAACGCCTAGACAGCAAGCTCGCTGTCTGGGTGTTATATTTGACACCGATCTCTCCTTCTCCTCCCACACGCAATCTCTCGTCCGCTCCTGTCGCTTACACCTGAAGAATATCTCTAGAGTCCGCCCCTTTCTCACCCTGGAAACAACAAAAACCCTCACCGTGGCCCTAATCCATTCCCGCCTTGACTATTGCAACTCTCTATTTAGCGGCCTCCCCCTCACCAGACTTTCTCCTCTCCAGTCCATCCTTAATGCAGCAGCCAGGATCACCCATCTGGCCAATCGTTACTCAGGTGCCTCCGCTCTGTGCCAGTCATTGCACTGGCTGCCCGTATACTACAGGATCAAATTCAAATTGCTTGTTCTCACCCACAAAGCTCTTCACAGTGCAGCTCCCCCCTACCTCTCCTCCCTCATCTCTGTCTATCACCCCACCCGCTCTCTACGTTCCTCAAATGACCTTCAACTAACATCTGCACTAATCCGATCCTCCCACTCCCGGCTCCAAGACTTTTCCAGAGCTGCACCAAACCTCGGGAATGCTTTACCCAAAGAAATCAGGACTATCCACAACTTGCATGGCTTCAGACGATCCCTAAAGACACATCTTTTTAAGGCGGCCTATCATACTCCCTAACATGTCCATTGTACTGTAGACAGTGAATGGGCTATCCTCTGGACATTATTCTTCTACAAACTCCACCAAACCATAAAGGTCTACACAGACTGATGACCATTCATGTAAGCTTAGCCCTATACCCCATTTCCTCAAGATGCCTGGACCACCAGTGCAATAAGCCCCGGCACCTTGCACAACCCCTATCCCGTTGTAGATTGTAAGCTCTTTTGAGCAGGGTCACCTTCATTTCTTGCTTTATTTATTGTATTTTTTTTCCACATTGATTCTATGCCTATTGTTTTTGTATCCAATGATTGTACTTTATTTGTTCTCTATTGTAATTACTTACTGTATATTTTCTGTACGCTAACCCTACATTGTAAAGCGCTGCGGAATATGTTGGCGCTATATAAATAAAGATTTATTATTATTATTATTATATTTCGGGAATTTGGCAGCGATAAGACAAATGTCGCCTGGTTTCGATTTTAGAGCAGTGCTATCCCTCTTACATGAATGAAGCATGGGAGAGCATTATAAAGCCACATCACTCAGAAATGCATTGGATATTGGAGGCAGATATATTATTTTAATTCAGAAAGGGCAGCAGATGGGGAACTGTCTATCCAACTACTCTCCTTTCTTGTGAAGCTTGCTCCCAGGTGGCTATTAAACTATGTCTTTCTCTGAAACACTGCAATGTTTCAAACAAACATTTATGGCTGAAATCATGCAGCTGGTGTCTAATAAATGGTGCCCGTCGATTGGACAGGGTGTATCAGCTCTCAAATTCCCTTTAAAGAATGTTGACATTATCTACATTATTTTTGCACAGCAAAGCAAAAATACAATGATGTTAAAAAAGGAAATATGTTAACACTAATATTCTGTTCAATCAAAAATGACCAGAAATTGAAACTAGGTATTCTTTTAAAATATTCATTATGCGGTTCTGAAACTTGTGGTCAATTGACTTTTCCTCCTTTGAGGGGTTCTTTCTATGGGTAATTTTTTTGTTGTTTACCTTTTGCTACACTTTTTTTTTACACTTGTACTGTTTGGTCAGAAATGACCGATAGCCTTTTATACTAATCATCAGCCATTTTTTGAGTAAATTAAAGGAGTTATAATCTAATTTTGGACTCTATTGCATCTACTACTATATATCTATGTATCAATGTCCTTTTGGTCTGTGCAGATGTACAAATACATACATTTACAAATTGCGATACTGCAGATGGATTTGCTTCCAGTATAGATATGTGCAAAACTTTTTCGCTGTATGTTATATACCCTGCTGTTCATACAGAAATAGTGCAATTCTGTTGTCAACATTTCACGTTGTAAATGAAAAGATTTTCTTATTTTCCTTGTGTTAGCCGGTTCTATTACTGTTTAATGCTGACCTGTAAAGAGCACTAATAAATTCTGTCTGACAAATGTGTTTGACAAGTGGCATATGTTATGCTAAAGGATGGTGTTTTCTCAGATTTTATCAGTAGACAATTACCATACTAGTCGAGAGGAGGAACACTGCAGCTGTAAGTCTCCTTATCAGCTTATCAGTCTACTTATGGCGGCAGGCAGATTCCTCTCCATAAGGTAGAAAGCTAGTTCTCCAGACTTGGTCTTAGCCTCTCATACAGCCAGATCATAACTCCCACACATTGCACTGATAAGGGGAAATCACCCCAAAATGCAGTGTCTGCAGTTTGGGGTTCTGATCTGGAACAAATCCTAAGTCATAGTAAAAGGCTTGTTAAAGAGTCGATTATGACTTCAAGGATTGCTATCCTTATTGGGTAGCATTAGAGTTTATTCACTTCCTCACTGAAGTGACAATTTGCATACTAGTCTATACAGTTTCTCCACTTTCAGTACAGCTGGAGAGACTACAGGGAGAGCACATGTATGAAGGTCAAGGCTCTGAAAACTCATCTTTACAGGTATGCAGCAGATAAAGTATTCTCTTATTCTCAAGTTATTCACGTCTTTTGATTAGATTGTATAGTGTAAAGCAGGATTTTTATTTTGCTCAGTCATTGGCTGATTACTGTGCCATGATGTAAGACAATGGCCACTGCCTGTTTGTTGAAATAATGCCCAGCACTTATTTTATCTCATATGAGACTTGTCCTATTTTATGACTCACGTACAAATGTGCAATATGCATGAATATTGCAATAAGGCCATGTAACATTTTTTGACACAAAAAAATAAAAATGAAGTTTTTGATTTAATTTGTTTATGAACAACCATGTTCACATACAGTATAATAACACAACAGGAATTTAAATAAAACACTTAAATTAGCTTAAAATCAAGACATTAATAGGTCTGGTCAAAAATTACCAGAACATAATAAGTGTATAGTAGACCCAAACAGAACAGCAGGGTTAAATATAAATGATTAAAAATGTTAAAAGAAATAAATTAACTATAAAAGATTAATCACATTTTTAAGGATTATTAATATAACTATGATGTTCTTGAACAAGATACTACATTTTTCTGAGTGTGGCAATCAGTGTTTTATTGTATTATTCTACTTATAGTTTACCAGCATTTTCTTATTGCTTTTTTGTAAAATAGGATTAGGTGATAACTTTTCATTAACCTCATAGAGCAACATTGAAGTAATTATATATGAACTGTTTTAATAGAACACCCACTGTACCTAGATGGAATCTTAATGGGATTGAATCACCCAAAGGTTGCGACTAGTTTCCATTAACAGAACATGAATTCATTCTTTAGAAGCACTTTATTACAGAGTACTTATCATTCTGCTACCAATTGTATTCACTTTATGTATTAAATTCAATATTTTTACTATTGATTGAATACAATACATCTTAAATTCTATTTAACAAGCTAAGGAATTAAATTAAAATAACAATATTTAAAACCAATGCCAAGTGTAATTCATTAGTTTACTTTGTTACAATCCATATTTGTGTATACCATTTGAAGCCAGAGAAGAATGGAAGACCATGTTTGATTCCTGGACAAATAGTTATCAGCACCATTAGGGAAGTAACTAGAGATGATCAATTATTTTGAAAATCAAATTTGCAAGGTTTGGCAAAGTTTTCATAAAATCTGTACTCCATTTTCCTTGAAAGGATGTGTATAGAACTTCTAAGATCACCTAGGATTGTAACCAAACTAAATCATACACTTCAATGCAAACACTGTAATAGTGGTATCGAAGTAACAACACCAGACTTAATTTTTAAAAATATATATTATAAAAAAGTGTCCAAAAATTATCCCTTTTAGTCATTTGTTATTAGGCAGATTATTCTGTGCAGCACACTGACTCAAATGAATCATGTTGTTGTTAAAGGTAATATTATTCTGCTGTGATTGAGAAACGTTATGTGCCATATACATCATTTTGCCCTCCACTTTATACCAATACATTTGCAAACAAAGCCAATTGTAGTACTACTGCTTGTTTAGCTGGGGCCTGGTGATGGTGATTTTGCTAGCAACACCCAAATTTGTAGCCATGGTATGGATATTTTTCTTCTTTATTCTGTCCATTGCCACTTTCTCTTTGCAATTCTTTACATTTTGGACAACACTATAATATAGTTTTGAGAATCTTTTTAATCACACGTTTTCAACCTTTGCTAAAAAAACATAAGAAATGCTAGGTAGGTATATAACCAAAAACATATAACATGTGCAATAGGGCGCTGTATTGATGTGTGTATGGGTGTAAATTTTTACCAAGCAGATATGCAAAAAGAAATTGCTAGCAACTCACACTCTTTTCTTTCATAGTTTTAAAAAAACAATTTGTTCCTCTCCTTTTTTTCTTGTAACAACTATTTTCCTATTAAATACTTTTGTTTTTTTAATGCATTATGAATGTAAACTGAAAATGTGAAATTGGAAAACAAATGCCATAGAACCGATGCCAGTTGCACTAAGCGGTCATCCCCTTCTCTATGCATCACTGTGCCAAAGCCACCCCTCTGTAAAGGAGATGCCTGTTCCATGCAGTGCTGCCCACAATTGAGTTGGGTTAACATAAACAACACTTAATCGGAATCTGTCAGGTCAAAAATCCATATATAACTGCTATTATTTTCTAATTCCTTTCTCTAAGCTCTCTCTATTCATGTATTTCTATTATTTATTCTTTCCCCGTATTCTCTGTAAACTTCAAAATAAAAGATTCATTCCATCTGTCAATCACAGTGAGCTCTCTGCTGCCCACTCCCCAAGGAATGAATATTCATGCATCATTATATTGTCCTGCCTTTCTGTGATTTTTTCTGTTGTGTGTGTGTCTAATTGCAGAGCAGAAAGGAGGGGGGAGAAGGTGTGTGTGATCTTAAAGATCATCATTGTGTGTACACTACCGTTCAAAAGTTTGGGGTAATTTAGAAATTTCCTTATTTTTGAAAGAAAAACACATTTTTTTTTAAATGAAGCTAACATTAAATGAGTCAGAAATACACACTATACATTGTTAATGTGGTAAATGACTATTCTAGCTGTAAATGTCTGGTTTTTAATGCAATATCTACATACGTGTATAGATGCTGATTTCCAACAACCACCACTCTAGTGGCCACAGATGCCAGAGTTTAGGGCCACAGATGCCAGAGTTTAGGACCACAGATGCCAGAGTTTAGGGCCACAGATGACAGAATTTAGGGCCACAGATGACAGGGCCACAGATGACAGAGTTTAGGGCCGCAGATGACAGAGTTTAGGGCCGCAGATGACAGAGTTTAGGGCCGCAGATGACAGAGTTTAGGGCCACAGATGACAGAGTTTAGGGCCACAGATGACAGAGATTAGGGCCACAGATGACAGGGCTACAGATGACAGAGTTTAGGGCCACAGATGACAGAGTTTAGGGCCACAGATGACAGGGCTACAGATGACAGAGTTTAGGGCTACAGATGACAGAGTTTAGGGCCACAGATGACAGAGTTTAGGGCCACAGATGACAGAGTTTAGGGCCGCAGATGATAGAGTTTAGGGCCACAGATGCCAGAGGTTAGTGCCACAGATGCCAGAGATTAGGGCCGCAGATGCCAGAGTTTAGGGCCGCAGATGACAGAGTTTAGGGCCGCAGATGACAGAGTTTAGGGCCGCAGATGACAGAGTTTAGGGACGCAGATGCCAGAGTTTAGGGCACTGGAGAATTACATTTGTTTGTTCTATGAAACTTTCAAAATGGCCAGAATAGGAGAACTTCCATGAGAAACTTGACAGTCTATTTTTGTTTTTAGAAATGAAGGCTGTTTCATGCAAGAAGTTGCCAAACAACTGAAGATTTCCCATAACGGTGTGTACTACTCCCCTCAGAGGAGATGTGAAACGAAAGAAACCAAAGATGTTTTAGTGACCCAGATTATATCACCTGAATGTCCACACTAAGCAGATGCAATATAAATAGTTTATTTAGTAATTGGTGATACAAACAGGCAACAGTCAAAAAATGAACATAGGACAGTGTGGAGAGAGGGAGGTGGGAGACAAAAAGCAGGAGAAGCAGAGGACAAGGTACCCTCACCCTGGTTGCAGAGGATAATAATGCCTGTGCTCATATAAAGACAACAACAGGAGCAGCGTGGACGCTGCTAATAGTTGTCAACTTGCCCCAGTGGTCAAGCAGCTACCGGCATATCACTGGCACTTACCCATGGGTGTGTAAAAGGGGGTCCGGTGCACTCCCGCCTCCGTCTCAGGGGCCCCGACACGTGTTTCGCATCCGGCTTTATTAAGGGGCGAGTGGTGCTGGGTGCTCTAAGTGGCTGGCTTATATGGGTGAACAACTAACAGCTGCAGCTTGTTGGCTGCATGACGCACCTCCACACCGGGTGTGGAGCGGTGGGGAAGACTCTCCTGGGTGCGCTGTGGTCGGGAAGAAAACTTCCCGTGACGTCACATCCACTGTGCATCCATTATGGAGGTCCCCGTCACCGTCCACTTCCGGCGGTTCAGTGCGCATGCGCACGCTGCTAGCCACCAGCCAGCCACCAGCCACCAGCCTCCCCTCAGAGGAGAGCACAAACAGGCTTTAACTCAGAGTAGAAAGAGTATTTGGAGGCCCCGCTGCACAACTGAGCAACAAGACAAGTAGATTAGAGTCTCTACTTTGAGAAATTGATGTCTCACAGCTCCTCAACTGGCAGCTTCATTAAATAGTACCTGTAAAATGCTATTGTCAACGTCTTCAGTGAAGAGGCGACTCCGGGATGCTGGCCTTCAGAGCACAGTGGCAAAGAAAAAGCCATATCTAAGACTGGCTAATAAAAGTAAAAGATTAATATGGGCAAAAGAACACAGACATTGGACAGAGGAAGATTGGAACAGACAAATCAAAGTTTGAGGTGTTTGGATCACACAGAAGAACACTTGTGAGACACAGAACAACTGAAAAGATGCTGGAAGAGTGCCTGACGCCATCTGTCAAGCATGGTGGAGGTAATGTGATGGTCTGGGGTTGCTTTGGTGCTGTAAAGATGGAGATTTGTACAAGGTAAAAGGGATTTTGAATAAGGAAGGCTATCACTCCATATTGCAACGTCATGCCATACCCTGTGGACAGCACTTGATTGGAGCCAATTTTATCCTAAAACAGGACAATGACCAAAGCACACCTCCAAATTATGCATGAAGAAGCAGGCAGCTAGTATTCTATCTGTAATGGAGTGAGTGGCCAGTGGAGTCACCAGATCTCAACCCCATTGAGTTGTTGTAGGAGCAGCTTGACCGTATGTTACGCAAAATGTGCCCATCAAGCCAATCCAACCTGTGGGAGGGGCTTCAGGAAGCATGAGGTGAAATTTCTCAAGATTACCTCAGCAAATTAACAGCTAGAAAGCCAAAGGTCTGCAATTCTGTAATTGCTGCAAAGGGAGTATTCTTTGACAAAATACTTGAAGGAGATTATTATTTCAAATAAAAATCATTATTTCTAACCTTGTCAATGTCTGGACTATATTTTCTATTCATTTTGCAACTCATTTGATAAATGAAAGTATGAGTTTCCTTCTAAAACACAAAATTGTCTGAGTGACCCCAAACCTTTGAATGGTAATGTATCTATGGCGGCCGTCACACACAACGATTTTGTGAGGGAACTCAATAACGATGTCAGGGGTGCGCGCTCGTGGACAACATGTAAGTGAAGTGTCACATGTATAGATAACGTTCAGGATGCAGCAGCGATGTTACGTGCTGGGATTGTTGGCACAACCAGCGACCGATGCTTGTCAATGATGTGAATAGGCGAAATCGGTTATCGTGGTGTCACACAGACTGATGCAGCAAATTGTATGATCGACATATTCTGATATGGGGTCCGGTTCCCATATCTGTGATTAACAATCTGACCACATATCAGTAGTCACATCATGCTGTCACACGCAACGACGTCGTAGGAGCGAAGCCAAATCAGGCACTTTCCAGCGATATGTTTATATATATTGTAGTGTGTGACGGCAGCCTAAGCCATATGTGTAGTGTGTGCAATCTGAGATATTTCTATGTGATTATAAGAAAATTATATCATCTGCTCAGCAGATACACACATTACATGTCTGCAGGAAAACAAACACTCATTGTAGAACTCTTACAGATAGCACAAAGTGCAGGACAAAACACCTCCCCCCTCTTTAGAATAGAGCACAGAGGGGAGGGACAAAACACAAGCTTGGGTGGGTCTATATATTTAAATAACACTTATACAGCAGATGGACTATTCGGCTGTGAATACAATGGGCATGACTAATGTACCAGCTGCCTGCAGAGTGTGAAAATGCTTATAGCATGGAAACTAGAAAATGTATAATAATGATTTTACATGTTTTTAAAAGGTCTGCCCAGACTGAAAAATGACCTGACAGAGTCCCTTTAATGAACTACAGTAGCCCTTGCCTGGGTTGTGTCTGCAAACAGAAAAAGCACAGTCCAGGTAAATATGGGTCTGTTGGCAGATATTTAATGGACTGAAGGGGAAATGCTTCACACTCTGAGTATATTATATCGCTATGTTGATAGATCACACTGTACACAGCCTGCACTGAACTGTCAAACTGAAAGTTTTACATTTGGAGTGCATTCACACTCTGCGTATTTGTTGCGTATTTTTACGCGAGTGCTGTAGCAGTTTTTGTAGCCAAAACCAGGAGTGGAACAATCAGAGGAAAAGTCTAAAGGTACCTTTACACGTGGCAACTTTTCTAGGAATTTCACTGGCAACTTACTGGTGGCAGTGAAATCATCGACAAATTGTTCTGTCTTGTTGCTGCGTACAAATGGAACAATGTGTCCATGATTTCACTGCAACCAGTAAGTTGCCAGTGAAATTCCTAGAAAAGTTGGCGCGTGTAAAGGTACCTTAATAGAAGCAAGTGCTCCACTTCTGTATTTAATCACCTACTGCTGGTTTTAAAGGAACCAACCACCTAAAAATAGCTATCTAACCTATAAATATCTGTCCCTGGAGCCTAAAATTACTATTCTAACCATCCCTGACTGACTAAATCTACCTAACTAGATGCACAATAAATCACTTTTTATACTGTCCACATCCTTGTCTGAAGGGCGTTCCTCCAGGGTCTTTGTCAGATAGGCAGGGTCTTCAGGCTGCGCTCGCACTCCCCCTCGCTGCTGTCCATCTTCTTTCCGGGGGGAATCTTCTTCTAGGATGATTCAATTACCCGCCCATCGAGTCCTCGCAATGGGTGGGTCACGTGCTGCAGGCCCCGCTTCACTTCCGCCCGCCGCGTCACTAGTACACCCAGGCCCGGCTTCAGAGCATGCGCAGATGGCATGCTGAAGCCGGCCTGGGCGCATCATAGACCCAGCGACGCGGTGGGCGGAAGTGATGCGGGGCCTGCACCATGTGACCCTCCATTGCGAGGAGTGATGGGCGGGTAATTTGAATCAACCTAAAAGAAGATGGACAGCAGCGAGGTGGGTGCGAGCCGGCCTGAAGACCCTGCCTATCTGACAAAGACCCTGGAGGAACGCCCATCAGACAAGGATTTGGTAAGTATAAAAAGTGATTTATTGTGCATCTAGTTAGGTAGATTTAGTCAGTCAGGGATGGTTAGAATAGTAATTTTAGGCTCCAGGGACAGATATTTATAGGTTAGATAGCTATTTTTAGGTGGTTGGTTCCCTTTAATCAGCCACTCCTGGCTACAAACACTGCAAGAGCTCTCGCGTAAAAATACGTAGCAAATATGCAATGTGCGAACGCACGCTAAGACTTCTTTTATGTTAACATAACTATGTATCACATTTCTAGGGATTAATACCTACATATTTAAACTTACTGGAAGGTTCAGTCATTCTCTTTTATGTGGAGGCATGGAGAAATGCTGAAAGAGGTTTGGATAAAAACATTTTTCCTTTTTACCCATTGCTGACATTGGTCTTATTACTCCTGGCCTTGTGGTCTGAAAAAAAAATGTTTATTAATTTTCGATAATACATCATTGGGGGATTCAAAAATTAATTTTACAAAGTAATCCAATGCATGTTATAAATTATTTGACATTTTCACTTTTGCAGTGAATTAATGCTTTGGTTATCAGAGGGCATGCTTAAAGGGAACCTGTCATGTCGTTTTGTAATATTAAACTGCCCTCAATGTGTTTTAAATGATGCAATTGCTCACTAACATGGTTTTCTAAAAACAAAATTCCGCTCATTTATCTTAAAATAAGACTTTATATGCTGTGGTGACTGCACACACATACCTGAAATGGAGCCGCACTCAAGGCTTCTGGCAGTGGATATTTATTCAATCTTCATACAACAGGATTGTACCGGCTGAAGTGCCAAGACAGCGCGCGAAATGACGTAGTTCCCCCCGTCCTCCCACCCGCTGTGCACAACCTGTTGTATGAAGATTGAATAAATATCCACTGCCAGAAGCCTTGAGTGCGGCTCCGTTTCTTCTCTATTTGATTGAATACGCTGTGACGCATCTGCTGGCAGCAAGCACCGAGACGAGGCAAGTGTTACTACAGGAAGCTCATCCTCCACCCCTCCAGTCGTGAGTTCATGATCAGCAACGCTGCAGTTAAATAAATAAATAAAAAAACTATACATATTTCGTATCTATGTTCCCATACTACCTGCAGAATTTATACTGCCAGGTCAGTTTTACCATGTAGTGAACATGGCAAATAAAAAACTTTAAAAAACTATTGTGAACTTACAATTTTTTTGTAATTCCACCACAATTCATTTTTTTTCACATTTTCTAGAACAGTATGTGATACAATTAGTGGTTTCATTCAAAAGTACAACTTAGCCCACAAAATACAATCCATTATACGGCAATGTTGACAGAAAAAAATTAAGGCTTTTGGGACAATGGGGAGGTAAAAATAAAATGAAAAATGGAAAATTGTTGAGTGGTGAAGAGTTTAAAGAGCTGGATAAAAGTTTGTGTCTTGTGTAACCAGCCATACATTTTAATGGAACCACTTTGGAGTGAACGCAAATTTCTTTTTTTTTTTTTTTAACTTTTTTTGATAGTCTTTTAAGGAGGATCATTAAATATTTATTTTAAAAATATACAAAACTTATGCCAGTAAATTATGCCTATCCAAACAACAACATATACACCAGTTGGGTATCTGAATAGTACATCCTAACACTTTTATGAGATGTTCTTGAGACCTGTTATCTGGTCCCTGACAGTTACTACAATGAAGTCAGCACCATCAATTGCAAATACAAAGTGGATCCCCCTCTTGTCCAGTGCTTCAATCAAGCTTCATTGTGGTACTGGGGACATTATCTCCTAGGATCTGAGTTTACAGCTGAATGCAGCTTGGTATTATGTCTCACCAGAAATAGAGTGATAATGACTGTGCAATCTCCTTAACTGTATATTAAGGTGCCTGAAATTCCTAAAGTTATTGAGCTATTAAAATGTCAGTGTGCAGAATGAGTTTAAGAAGCAAAATCTATTGTAAATAAAACAACTCTACCTTTTGTTATTGAGACAGACAGTTGACCAACGTATATTTTGGGCTGCAATTATAAATGTTTAAAGGGAATTTGTCAGCAGATTTTGTAAACTGAGGACAGCATGCTACAGGGGTTAAAAAACAAAGGTCTACTGTGACCTTCTTATCCGAATGTGGGCTATTGTTTATTTAAACTAAAGAATAACTTGGTGATTACCATTACAGGGCTACTTTGTCACATGCATGGCAGTCCGACATGCCCCTGCTTTGATTGACACCTCACTGTGAATGCAAAATGTCTAATAAGAGTTTGGTGTGGGTGGGGGCAGCTCACTCAGCTCTTCTACATTCCGAATACTAAATGCTTTGAATGCAATGAGTAATCTTAGTTAAATATCATTAGTTTCATAATCTCTTTGCCTACAACAAGCTCTCAGATGAAGTAGCAAACACCTGCTGACAGATTCCCTTTAAGGTGATGGAAGCAAATAATTACATAAAGTGACAGGAAAGGCCCCTTGAATATTATTCTTTTTACTGATTCATGGCATATCCAGCAGATTTACCGCATCTGCCGCGTAACGACTGACTTGTGGCAAGCCTATGGTAAGCCCCCATTCATTCTCTAAGGGACATGCAGCAGATGCGGCAAGTGTGGTTTTTGTCACGATCTGGCCAATCCGTCACTTGCGGAAAGTAAAATAAAAACGCGGTTAGCTACGGTTCTTTGACTTGCCGCAAGTGCTGGATTTACCGGATCGTGGCAAAACCGCACTTGCCGCACCTGCCACAAGTCCCATAGAGAATGAATGGGGGCTTGTCGCAAGTTGGCCGTTAGGCAGTAGATGCAGCAGATGCGGTAAATCTGCCAGATCTACTGCAAATCAGCAAAAATGCTAATGTGAAAGGTCCCTTAGATCTTAAAGCATTTCATTAAAGTGAAAAGTATTGTCATATTTTGGAAGAACAATTATTATCCAACTGGTTCTATAAATAAAAGTAACTTAGGGGGAATGAAAAGAGTAAATCAGCGCATGTTATGAAACTACTCCTACAAAGAGGCCTTCAACTTTGATCTCTATTGTTAAACAAATAAACTTCAGTGCAGCAATAAGCTAATGAAAATAATTGTGATATTTGTCATATACCGTATATACTCATGTATAAGCCGACCCGTGTATAAGCCGACCCCCTACTTTTGCCCCCAAAACCTGGGAAAACCTATTGACTCGTGTATAAGCCGAGGGTGGACCCCAGCACAGGTATACAGTCCCCAGCAGTGTGGTATATAGGCCCCCCCAGTGGTAGTATACAGCAGCCTCCCCAGTGGTATGCAGGCCCCAGCAGTATATACAGCAGCCCCAGTGGTATACAGCAGCCCCAGGGGTATACACAGCAGCCCCAGGGGTATACACAGCAGCCCCAGGGGTGTACACAGCAGCCCCAGGGGTAGTACACAGCAGCCCCAGGGGTAGTACACAGCAGCCCCAGGGGTAGTACACAGCAGCCCCAGGGGTAGTACACAGCAGCCTCAGGGGTGTACACAGCAGCCCCAGGGGTGTATACAGCAGCCCCAGGGGTGTACACAGCAGCCCCGAGGGTGTACACAGCAGCCCCTGGGGTATACACAGCAGCCCCAGGGGTATACACAGCAGCCCCAGGGGTGTACACAGCAGCCCCAGGGGTATACACAGCAGCCCCAGGGGTAGTACACAGCAGCCCCAAGGGTATATACAGCAGCCCCAGGGGTAGTACACAGCAGCCCCAGGGGTAGTACACAGCAGCCCCAGGGGTAGTACACAGCAGCCCCAGGGGTAGTACACAGCAGCCACAGGGTAATACACAGCAGCCCCAGGGGTAATACACAGCAGCCCCATGGGTATACACAGCAGCCCCAGGGGTGTACACAGCAGCCCCAGGGGTAGTACACAGCAGCCCCAGGGGTATATACAGCAGCCCCAGGGGTGTACACAGCAGCCCCAGAGGTAGTACACAGCAGCCCCAGGGGTAGTACACAGCAGCCCCAGGGGTAATACACAGCAGCCCCAGGGGTAGTACACAGCAGCCCCAGGGGTAGTACACAGCAGCCCCAGGGGTAATACACAGCAGCCCCAGGGGTAATACACAGCAGCCCCAGGGGTAGTACACAGCAGCCCCAGGGGTAGTACACAGCAGCCCCAGGGGTAGTACACAGCAGCCCCAGGGGTATATATAGCAGCCCCAGGGGTGTACACAGCAGCCCCAGGGGTAGTACACAGCAGCCCCAGGGGTATATACAGCAGCCCCAGGGGTAGTACACAGCAGCCCCAGGCCACCCTCACTGTTTGGCGCCCCCCCCCCCCCCGCACGCAGCGCTGCGCTCATACATTACCAGCCTGTCAGCTGTCATCCTCCGGTGGCGGATCGCGGCTCCCGGCTCCGGCTTCCATCTTCATCTGTGTCTTCCTGCATTGTGACCGGGGCTCATCGCGATGACGTCATCGCGACGCCGGCCGGTCATGTGACATGCAGGAAGACACAGATGAAGATGGAAGCCGGAGCCGGGAGCTGCGATCCGCCACCGGAGGATGACAGCTGACAGGCTGGTAATGTATGAGCGCAGTGCTGCGTGCGGGGGGGGCTATCCTGAGGTGGGGGCGCCAAATAGTGAGGGGGTCCCGTATAGACTCGCGTATAAGCCGAGGGGAGACTTTTCAGCCCAATTCTTGGGCTGAAAAACTCGGCTTATACGCGAGTATATACGGTACATTAATAATCCTTCTATGTGTCTCTTCTGGTGCGGTCTTCTGTAAAGTCCAATGTTGAATTCAAAGTGTTGTTTAATGCATTTTGATAAATGACATAAAAAATAATATGCATACATAATAAATACACTTTATGAATACAGAATTTAATTTTTCTTAAACTCTATTACAATTAGCAAAATATTAGATATTCCCATTGGTGCAGCATTTTAAATAACAATGCTATATTATACATAATATTATGAATTGTAAGATTCTATCAATTATCATGTTTTATTAGTTTTAGTTCCTATGAAGTTGAAATCAAGCCTAAAATGTAAGATTAGGTACTCACTTGAATATCCTTTGCTTTTGTATTTATTAGAGGCTGGAGGGTGGCCTGTGGTATAAAAAGAAATCCTCGTAAAAAATAAATATGGATTTTGGTAGATTCCTGTAAAAATAATGCTAATTATGAAAAATGCATAGTGCTTTTTGTAAAATGTGATGGAAGAGCAATAGTTATGTAGTGGGCAGAGCTTCTTCTCTAACATTATTTGACAGCATAAATTATGTTATCTTAAAGAGAACCTGTCACCAGATTTGGGGATTTAAACTAAAAGCACTGCCTTCAGCAGCAACTATGCTGAATTCTAAGAAGGAGGCTATTATGCCCTGACTGCCCCTGTACACCAAATAAATAAGTTTTAAAACCTTCTCGCCCTGTATCATAATTAGCTGTTTCAGGTCCGATGGGTTTGACAGCAGTTCAGTCCATCCTACCTCTCCTCAACATCCGACAGCCTCTTCTTCTGAATGATATAGGAATTGTGTGCCTATGTAGAGGCTTCCCAGAATCGCACAGGTCCACATTGTGCTTGCGCAGAGACCTTAGTGGTTGGTGCAGAAGAGTTTTAGGCTCTGCCCACAGGAGGGTGGAGCATAGTGCACAGGCGCCATCCGGAGAAGTCTCTGCGCAGATGCGTGATTCGGATATCACTCTGAAGAAGAGGCTGTTGGACGGTGAAGAGAGGCGGGACAAACAATGCTGCAATCTAACCCATCAGACTGGAAAAGTAATTATATTACAGGGCAGGAAGTTTTTGAAAAAAATGTATTTGGTGTACAGGAGCAGTCAGAGCATAATAGCCACCTTCTTAAAATGCAGCATAGGGGCTGCAAAAGGTGGTACTTTTAGATTAAAACACCCACACCTAATGACAAGTTCACTTTAAAGGCCACAAATTCCAGTACACATACTTCAAAGGCTTGTGGAAAGCCTTCTTAAGAGCATGGATACTGTTATGGATGAAAAAGTGGTTCACTGTCATGTTTCCAGAAAAGAATATCTAACAAGCTTATATAGGCTTACTGGCCAACGGCACACTAAGTTTTGATGCATTTAAGAAAAATGGATTTGATTAGTGTATCCTTTGGGTTTGTCATCTTGCAATTGACACTTAGAAAATTAAGTAAATACCATGAAAACAATAAGTAAATTAATTTTTCATAGGAAGAGGCTACTTTGGGGAATGTTCAGCTTAAATGGAGAGTTTTTTTACAGTAAGGTCAATATTAGTCCATTACTATTGGAAAATGTTTGACCTAAAAACATATAGGCAAACCTGCCAGATCTGCTGCGAAAGTCGAAAATCACTGATGTGAAAGCCTGACAGTTTTAGCGCAGTGCAGGAAATACATCAGTCTCACTCTTCACACGGTCCATCCTAGGATGACTGCACACTGCTAGAATGGAAGCTGCCATCTTTACAATTCTGTCAGAGTATGCTACATAAAGAATTTTTTTTTTGATAAATAAAAGTACTTAGAAAAATGTTTAGTATTTAAAAGGTTTTTTATGTTTATTGTATCACATTACTTGCAGAACACTTATAAAGGGGTTTTCCTACAAAGTTGATTTCAAAGTTCATTTTAATCAATAGACTTTGAAATATTAGTAAATTACACAATTGGATTTATTCAGGGAGGACACAGACTGTAGTGGCCCCTGTGCAAAAAATGTTTCGGGCCCCCTGCCCCTAATAATGCAACAAAGTTAGACCCATTCACGCAATGCATATTTTGCCACATATTTGGTGCACATACACCAAACATACACAGCACATCTGCAACAAATATGCAGCTGCGTGTTTTCCCAGCAAAGCTTATGGGTTTTGACAATTCCTGTGTACATGGTGTCACTAAAATATACAGCCAATATGCTGCGCTTTTTAGTGCGGGAAAATCTGCACCATGTCAATTTTTGCTGTGGATTTTCCCACCGTAAAGTACTGTATATCTAATATTGCGGCTATGCAGCGCTGGATATAATATCTGGAGGTGCTGCTGGGGTGTATATATTATTTGCCAGTTGCAGCCTCCAAATTATATATACAGCCCAGCACAGCCTCAAATAACAGTCCACCATAGCCTTCAGTTAATATATACAGCCCAGCACAGCATTCAAATAACATATACAGCCCAGCATAGCCTCCAGTTAATATATACAGCCCATCACAGCCTTCAGGTAATATATACGGCCCACCACAGCCTCCAGGTGATATATACAGCCCAGCATAGCCTCCAGGTAATATATACAGTCCAGCATAACTTCCAGGTAATAGGTACAGTCCAGCATAGCCTTCAATAATATATACAGCCCAAAACAGCCTCCATGTAATATATACAGCCCAGCATAGCCTTCAACTAACATATATAGCCCAAGAAAGCCTCCAGGTAATATATATATAGGCACCCCCATTTCCCTTTGTTTCATAATGCTTTCCCCCATATGCGGTCCACTTTTGGCATAGTGCTTCTTGCAATATGTAGCCTCCCAGTTTTTGCTGCTTCTCCCCATGTGGCCCCCCAGTTTATGCTGCTTCTCCTCCATGTGCCCCCCCAGTGTATGCTGCTTCTCCCCCTATGTGGCCCCCCGATTCATGTTTCTTCTCCCCCCATGAGCTGCACTATTCATGAGCAGCCAAGCTTCTCCCACAGGGGCCCCCCATTTGTGAGCAGCCAAGCTTCTCCCCAGGGCCCCCCCATTCATAAGCAGCCATGCTTCTCCCCAGGCCAGGGAGAACACCACACCGGTGCTCCAAGCTCCTCTAGCCTGTGGCTGCGCTGCGCTCTCACTTTCAGAACCAGCTCCTGCTGCTCTCTTTCCTTGTGCCTCGGCTCTGCTCCACATGGCTAATTTGCATATTAAATTAGCCATGAGGTGCTGGAGCCTGAGGGACCCCCACTCCATCGGGGCCCCCGTCCAATGAAGGGGCTGCACGGGTGGTTGGTCCGCCCCTGGATCTGTTTTAAAAAAATGCTATGTACTGTGTAATGGCTGAGTCTTACTGTGCAGAGTATGTTTTTAAAAAAATGTTTTTTTCCTAAAGAAAGAATTATTTGCAATCCTGTGCTGTATTGTCTGTATATTGTTTTGCACCTTCAAAGGGTCAAGCCATGCTCTGTGCACGGCCATTTTACAGTACAAATTAGATAAACATATATAAGAGTATCTCAGCCTGGAACATTTTTTAACACATTCAGTTGTTATTAGAAGTTATTATTATTGTTTCCAAGATCTACTGATTAACATTATCTTTAAAATTACCCTTTTTTATGGGGAAACCCCTTTAAGTGTGATATGAAGGGGATGGGGGGAGTTATGTATTATCCAAAGTGAGAGTTAGGTATTATCCTTATCAGCATTATTGGGGTAATTAGTAATGGGGAATTAGTGTCTTATTGTTTCCATAAAAACATAGAAAGGTGGAAAATAAAGACTTTTAGAGGATAGGGGAATTACTGTCCATTTGTAATGTCATCCTGTTTCCTGATGCATTGCTTTACTTACTATAAAGCAGCACATCAGGGAACATTACATTAATGATACACGAATAAGAAACTGATAACATATCTCCCAACGACATCATGGCAGTACATCAAGATATTCTAAAAGTTATTTGTTGGTTCATGTACAAAAATAACTCTGAACATTTTTCTAACTTTGGAGCCAAGGGAAAATTCAATGAATAAGAAGAATACATATTTTTAATAGCTAATTATCTTCATGACCATAATTTTTACTGTATTTTATCAAATAAATCTTTCTTCCACTGGATTTCTTTCTTTACCTCCCAAAATTCTCAATACTGAGATAGAATCTGTGTTCAGTGAGTTACTGAGATAGGTGATGCAGATGTTACTGATGAGATTCTATGTAGACAGGATGAGGTGGAGGAGGGAGCATAGTTCTTTACCTAGCTCCCCTCTGCCTCTAGCTCCTCCTTGCCTCTGCTCCTCTCTTGCCTCTAGCGCTCCTTCTGCCTCTAGCGCCTCCTTTACCCCTGGCTCCTCTCTCTGTCTCTAGCTTCTCCTTCTGCCTCTAGCTCCGCCTTCTGCCTTTAGCTCTTCCTTCTACAACTAGCTCCTCCTTTGGCCTCTAGCTCATCCCTCGGCCCCTAGCTCCTTGCTCTGCCTCTAGCTCCTCCTTTGCCCTATAGCTCCTCCTTTGGCCTCTGGCTCCTCTCTCTGCCTCTTGCGTCTCCTTCTGCCTCTAGCTTTTCCTTCTGCCTCTAGCTTTTCTTTCTACAACTAGCTCCTCCTTTGGCTTCTAACTCTACCTTCAGCGTCTAGCACCTCGCTCTGCCTCTAGCTCCTCTATTGGCCTATAGCTCCTCCTTTTCTCTCTAGCTCCTCCTTCTGCCTCTAGCTTCTCCCTCCTTTCCCTTCCCTCTTCACAAAATCATTATCAGTTGCGTCTGTCCTGCAAGAGAAAGGAAAATATTTGTCTGATAATATATACACTGTGTGCAGAATTATTAGGCAAGTTGTATTGTAGAGGATTATTTTTATTATTGATCCACAACTATGTTCTCAATCAACCCAAAAGACTCATAAATATCAAAGCTTAATATTTTTGGAAGTTGGAGTGTTTTTTTTTTAGATTTGGCTATCTTAGGAGAATATCTGTTTGTGCAGGTAACTCTTACTATGCAGAATTATTAGCAACTTAATAAAAAACAAATATATTCCCATCTCACTTGTTTATTTATTTATTTATAATAAAATATAAATAATAAAATTAATATATGTATTAATTGATAGCTGGCTCTCAAGCCTATACAGCTTGGAATAGGACAACATGTATAAAAAGTATCATGTGATCAAAATACTCGCCTAATAATTCTGCACACCGTGTATTACAAAGTTTATTATTTTCGTGTCGATTTATGTAGTAGAAATTAAAATGATGGTTACTATTTAAGGAGGGGAAGTTAGTTATTTCAATAAAATGATTCTAGTTGTTGTATAATGCTCACTTATACTTTAGCTTTTTGTACTTACATAGTGACCTAAAGTTTAACAGAGTAAAAGGCAAGTTGATGAAGTTCAGAATTTTGACAACATAATGTTGTTTTTAGTGCTGTGGAGTTTGTCAGTTATATAATAATTGACAAAAAAACAGGAGAACATAGTAAATCCATGATTTTTCACATGTCAAATAACTCATGAATAATAGAAATTCCAGAAAAGGAGTTTTTATATTTGATACAAAAAGGTGTATTGGACCTTAAATATAAAGAATCACCAAAATCAATAGTAATATGCAAAAACAGATTACTTTATTGAATACAACATCAACGGTGATCTTAAAATCATTTGGAGTCACAAACAACATGTTTTGGATATTATAGCCTCCGCTGAAATTGAGGACGTCACAACCCTTAAAACTATTCCACGGCATTTAAAATCATGTCCCAATAGTGACCCAAAAACCTTTAAGGTCAGGGGGATTGACGTCCTGGAGATAGGAATAAGGGGTGGCAATGTTATGCGTGCCCTGTCCAAACTCCTATTCTATTCCTATTCTATCTTTTATATGGTGCTAATCTTTAATTACCAGTTCCCTTAGTGGTTAGGTGGCTTTATTGGATTCATTATAGTGGCTATAGGAAGGGATTTTAATTATTTTTTCTCTTCCCTGCTAATTACTGTTTGCCAGTAGTTTTTGACCTTATCCAAAATGGTGCCGTGGTGGTTTGCACATGTGCGTGGCGTGGCTCTGCCCTCCGATGATGCAGGTTTCTGTAAACACGCCTCCCTGAAGTGTAATGATGTCCTGGAGGTTTTCCTCCCTCAGGGACGCGTCAGAACACCTGCGACGTCGGGTAGAGACGGATGCCACACCCCCGACCTCACATGTGCAGCCACTCACTGTGCTATGGACACTTTATAAGGAGCAATTCTCAGACACACGCCATATACTCCCTGATGAAGTGCCAACATTTGACACAAAACATGTTGGGGCAACCCTGGACTTGGGAAGACCCACACTTTACATTTCTACTAATGGGTGAGTGTTAAAACTTGATCTTTGTTTCTGCTTTCCTGATGAAGTGGCCTGTTTGCCACGAAACGCATAGGCTGAATAAACAGAGTGTGTGCGTTACTCTGTTATTCTTATTGTGGTCAGCGCGGCTTCTATCCATCCGGCTCTAATTTCTCCAAGTGGATGCTTTCACGTTAGCAAGTTAGGCTAGCATTCTTGGTAGGTTTGTATTTGGATTCAGAACAGACTCCTGGTGTTAGGCCTTTTAGTCTTCTATTTGTGATTGCTTCTGGTCAGGTTTCACTTAATCCCTAGTATACTAAGCACTTTAGATGGATTTGACTTTGTCCTGGTTTGTTCATTCCACCTACATCCACTCTATCCTTTTCAGCCCTTTTACAAGGTTGTTTGTGACTCCAAATGATTTTAAGATCACCGTTGATGTTGTATTCAATAAAGTAATCTGTTTTTGCATATTACTATTGATTTTGGTGATTCTTTATATTTAAGGTCAAATACACCTTTTTATATCAAATATAAAAACTCCTTTTCTGGGATTTCTTTTCTTATATAACAATTGTATGTAACGTATTGCTTTTTGCATATGTAATTTCAAAAGTATTTAGTTAAGTGTAGAAATAGTAATCATGTGCAATGTCTTGAAAAAATATCCATGCTGGGTCAGCTTTTTTTTTTTTTTTTAACATTTTTTCTCACTATGCCCAACTAAGTCAATACTATTTAGTACCACCCTTTACTGCAATCACTGCTGTACGAGCCAGTTTCAGCGCATGCATACTGCGCATATCGAAGCTGGCTCGTACCATGTGAACAGCCCCCACAGTGCACCGGACCGCACGTTCCAGCCGGGCATCATATGATCAGAGGGGGTGAGAATGTGAAATAGAAGGAGGAACAAGACACCGAATGATGACACGGAGACCAAGCGAGGAGGGGAGAATGAAGCCTTGGAGCCCACCTTTCCAGTCTCCAAATGGAGACTGTATGTGAGTTTATAACTCATTTTTCTCAGACAGGGATGGTTAGGGATAAGCTGAGAAGTGCAGGGATAGAAAGTGATAGGTTAGAGGGGTAAAAAGACCTGACAGGTTCCCTTTATGGTCCCTTTACACGCGGCCACAGGAAGGTAGGCATCGGACATAATTGTGCCTGTTGCCTTGAAAAGACCACGATGTGGCTGTGTGCAATTCAGGACTTTCCTTCCTTCAGGGAAGACACAGGAAGGAAAGTCCTGAATTACACGCCGCCACATCGTGGTCTTTTCAAGGCAACAGGCACAATTGTGTCCGATGCCTGCCGGTTTCTACCTTCCTGTGGCCGTGTGTAAAGGGACCATTAAGGTTATTTTCCTACTCGAAGGTAAACATATACCCCATTCTCAATTCTTTTGTAGGCTAACAGGTTTTCATTCAGTATTGCACTGTAACAAGCTAAGCATCCCAACAGCATGTTAGTTTCCTTGAGAAAACTCTGGATAAAATGAAGCGCAAATCTGGCCTTATCCTGTGACAAACACTAAAACAAAAGTATTTTTTCGCTCACCTAGCAGGGTTCTGTGACACAAAACCAATTGTAATCGCATAAAACAGCTGCCTGAGAAATCCCATTTGAGAATGCAGGGAACTGGATATAGGAAGTGGATAAAAGTCTACACTTCAGACTTGGTTAGTTTCCTGAAGAAAAGTAACGAAAGCACTTAAAAATGCATCAAATAAACCGCCTGCATGATTTATATACTTTTAGTCTTTCATCAATCATACAGCAGCACAGACTTTTATTCACTTCCTATATCCAGTTTCTTATGTTAGTTTTCCACCACACATATTGTTTTGCATTTAGCCCAAAAAGTCCTACTTTGGTCTCAAGTGACCAGAGCACCTTCTTCCACATAGTAGCTGTGTCACCTACATATTTTTTTTCCAAACTGCAAATGAGACTTCTTATGAATTGCTTTCACAAATGGCTTCTTGACACTCATCCATAAAGGCCAGATTTGTGGAGTATACGACTAATATTTTTGCTGTTTACTGATTCTTCCATCTGAGCTTTGGATCTCTGCAGCTCTTCCATTGTCTTGGTAGATTTGCAGTTGTGCCTTACTCCTTCCAGTTTTGGATGATGCACTGAACAGCGTTCCATGAGATGTGCAGAACGTATTCTATTTTTGCATTATTATTATTATTTATTTATAGAGCACTATTGATTCCATGGTACTGTACATGAGAAAGGGTTCCATAAAAACAAGTTAAAAATACAACGAGCAAGCTAACAGTGACAAACTGATACATGGGGAATAGACAACCCTGCCCTTGCAGGCTTACATTCTGCAAGGCAATTGGGAGAGAGACAGTAGGTTGGGGCTGCTCGGGTGGTGGTGGAGCGTCGGATCCAATGGTGGTGGAGCACAAAGTCCAGTGGTAGTGAGGTGGCACCGTGGTCATTGCAGACTGTAGGCTGTTCTGAAGAGATTGGTTTTCAGGTTCTGCTTGAAGGTTCCGAGTGTAGGGAACAGTCAGACGTTTTGGTGTGCAGAATTCCAGAGGATGGGGGATGTTCAGGCAAACTCTTGCAGGCGGTTAGATGAGGAACATACAAGTGTAGAGGAAAGGAGGCGGTCTTGGGAGGATTGAATATTACAAATTGGATGATATTAGGAGATTAGTTCAGAGATATATAAGGGGGACAGATTGTGGACAGCTTTGTAAGTCAATGTTATTAGTTTGAATTGGATATGCTGTTGAATTGAGAGCCAGTGGAGGAATATGCAAAGGGGAGAAGAAGAAGAATAGTGAAGAGAGAGGTGGATTAGTCAGGCAGCAGAGTTAAGGACAGATTGGAGAGGTGCAAGAGTGTTAGCAGGGAGGTCACAGAGGATGAAGTTGCAGTAGTCAAAATGGGAGAATATGAGGGCTTGCGCTAGTACCGTAGTTTAGTAGATTGGGGGTTGAGGAAGGGACGGATTCTGGAAATATAATTTTTGTATAATGTTTTTCCTACTTTAGGCCATGTGCACACAGTGCATTTCTTAATGCGTTTTTGATACTTTTTTGGTGCAGTTTTGTTACAAATCTGCATGCCTATCTATACACCAACAAAGTCAATGAGAATACTGAAGTTTTGTACACATGTTGTTTATTTTTTTCCTTGCATATTAGGTGCAGAAAATAATCTGCAACATGTCAATTCTTGGTGCATTTTTAATGTGTTTTTCAGCCCTTCCACCCATTGACATCATTATGAAAAATTCATGTCAAAAGTGCATTACACTATTAAATACAGTGAGCAGCTAGGAGGTGGCTGTTGTGGTTTTACCATGGCTAGAGCTGGAGCAGCATGGTGGAGAGTTAAGATGGAGCAGGCAACTAGATGTTTGGCAGTTTAAGGCTAGCAACAGTAGCTCTGGCAGCAGCAGTACTACAATCTAGATGTTTTTTAGACAATGAGTATACACATGAGTAGTGTGGTCCATCAACATCGGTAGCACTAGAATGGTGTAGATGACAGTCAATGTACAGGTATTTAGACAAATGGTTTGGCCAATTTAATCATTTCCATTAGCGGGCACTGCTTGCAAGTCTGAATTGATCTATGCCTGCTTCATATTGACAAATCGTAGGTTTTTTCTAGCTTGTGGCAGATAACCTGGTGCACTTTGGAGACAAATCCATCATCAGCACTGAAAATCTTCTCTGACATAATGCTGAAGGATGGAAACAACAATATTCTCATAGCTAACAGGGCCAATTCTTGCTATTGGCCCAATTTGCTGGTGCAGAAATCCATGGGATTGGGGCCCAGGGTATAAGCCTGAGAATAGACAGTCTGGTTATAAGTCAACATTGATATTAAGATGGTGCATCAGTGTTTACTGAAGTGTGCCAGGATGTTGTTTCATTATTGTAACCCACTGTGTTGGCTGTTAGTGTCAGCTTTGTAGTCATCATCACATTTGCTGTGATTGACTGTCTCGTCCTCTGCTTGCAGCAAGTCTATAGTCTATGTCCTCCACCCAATCCACCTGTACCTATTTCTCTTCCTCATTTTCCTTTTCCAAATCCTGCAGTATGTGACATGGACCTTTGGGGTCCCCAACAGATGCAGGGCAACATTGAACTGGTGTATATTGCTGTTATTTCTCCATTCTCTCTTGCATGGTGGTGAGTGTTTTTTCCAAGATAAATATTAGTTGGAGTACATTGCTGATTCTACATGTGACCTTACTGAACATTTGTAATCTCTTCAAAGGGCTTCAGTAGGCAATCTGCATCCAAATTGTCTGTCAATGTTGAATTTCAAAGTAATCCATGCTTCAGTTCGACAGCTGCAAGATGTAGACCATTATTGCTTTACACTGTTAGTATACATGCTAAAACATATACAATATTGAATTCCAACAAGTTGCAATGTCAAAAACCAGGTGGTGTTTTTCTTACTTTGCAAGTTAAAGCCAGGAGTGTATACTTTAATGCATAAGACATATTGAATTGAGATGATGCTTTTTTGGCCATATTCACCAGCTTTCTCAAGCATGCATATTTGTGAACAAAATCTTGCACTGTTAAATTTAGGATATGGGCATTTTTTTCCCTAACTATAAGGTCGTCAAAATGTTCCCAGCATTGTTGCTCATAACAATTCCATGTTGCAGTACATGGGGAAACAGCCAGTGGGTGACTTGCGCTTTGATAAACTGCAGTAACCCTTCCAATGTGTGGCATTTCTCGCCCAAGCTTTTAAGCTGCAAAACTGCTTAACAGTGCTTTGCCTTTGATGAATGAATATAAAGAGGTTGCTTAATGAAATCAAGGATGTATCCTGTGCTTGTTGGGGACCAGATTAGTTGAGAAGGATCTAGAGAAGATATTAAATAGATGGATAGCTGCCACCTGACAGTAGAAGCAGACATAGCTCCCACTGCAAAGGCCTTACCACCTGTCCTAGATGTGGAGGTGCATCATTGTCATGAAAAAGTTGAATCAGTGCGCTGTGGAACCCATGTATTGTACCTAACAATATTGTAGTTCTTGCTTTAGTTATTTACAGTGCAGTACACTTTGGAGCTTAAAGACAAGTCCAATAATTGGTCTACATTCTCCTGCAAGTGAGAGCAGAGAGCGGGCACCCCTTTCTGTGAGAAATAATAGAAGCTTGGTATCTTCCATTAAAGCAAAGTGAAAGTTATCATTTCTAAACAGACAACAGAATCCGCAATCTAGAAAATTAGCAACTATACCATAAACCCTGTGAGAGTATATGAGTTTAGTTGGCAAATCAGCGGATGATTGGTAGATTACAGTTGTTTCGAAGGCAGGCAATTAGCAATGGATATTTGTCATTTTAATAAAGGAGGTGTACTTGGAGTACCACACACTGATCACAATGATGATAGTGGTGAGGAAGACTCCAAACCAGTGCTTCCTAATGACTGACAGATAAGCATGGCAAGAAGGAAGAGGAGGATGGCTTGATGCTTACTCTGATTGCTGGATGGCTTCATGTGCTGATAGGGAGTTAAAGTTCTTAGTCTATAAGTCTACAGTCTATGAGCATCAAGATGACACATTATTTTCCTCTTGCAGAGCCTGCAGAGTGCTGAAGAACTGACTGACAGCAACATGCAAAAGAACTTCCACTTCTCAGTCCACATGTACAACTCAACAACACCATTATTAGATATTTTAGGCACTGTAGAGACTTCTTTATAAACAACATATATGGAATTACCTTGATTTGGTTCTAGAGGATATTTTTAACACATACCACTTTAACTGGTTAATGCCAATACCAGCATTTTCTTCCTTTGAAGACTTGAACTCTTTATCCCTTTTTCCTGGTTCCCAGGTTTTGTCCAACACAAATTCAAAATCATCATCTTCATTGTAATCCATGATTTAGCTGACAGGTGCATCTTTGTGTGAAATGCCTAACACTCTTTGCCCCTCCTCTACTCCCTGCCTAATTCCTACCTCAAGTGTTTGCCCTGGCTCAAAGTGCTACCACCATGGACAGTGACCATCAGCTAGTAGAGCCTGCTACACAGATTGACATTATAATTGTGATGTCCATCTTCTCCGACACCATGTTTTCCAAGAACAAAGGCTCACTGGACATGTCGTCTCAAAATATCAAGTAGAAGGTGTTTTGGTGATATACAGTATTATGTTCTTTTGCCCTCAGGGTGTTGTGTGTTAGAAAACTATGACGCAAAAAAGAGGGGTCATTGATGTATTGGAAATTACACTGTGCACAAAACTAATTGTTATGGTGGCAGAGAAGATGGATTGAGAAGAAGATACATCATCCAGCACTGATTATGATAAACAATGGGATATAAACCCTCTGCTTCTTACCTACAAATACATTTATCAGAGTTTGCAAAGGAGGCCAAACATGGCTTACATTTGTTACTACTACTGCAGCAGCTAAGACTATCGGTGGTGTTAGGGTACCGTCACACGGTGCGACGGCACCGCCGATTTCTTAGGCGATGCAGGGGCGTGGCCTATTGGCACCGATATCGCCCTTGCGTCGCCTAATGTAAATAGGTGATGGCGACGCCTTTCAGTGGTCGCCTGGTTTCAGAGGAGAGCTCTGAAACCAGGCGACCACTCTGGGGCAATGTGTACACATCGCCCCATGTAAACGGCTGACGTCGATCTGCCAGGCGATGGGAGCCATATGCTCCCATGTTAAGGCATCGCCGCTGGGGTTCTTGGAAACCCCAGCGGCGATGCCGCCTGTCAGATTGCCGGAGATGTCACCCCATGTAAATGGGGGACAGCGACGCTGGCGGGGCACCAAAAACGTGCGCACTCCCGCCCGTCGCCACCGACATCTCCGGAGCCGTCGCACCGTGTGACGGTACCCTTAGAGCTGTTGGTAGCAGCAATCATATTCTTATCAGTGATATTACTTTTAATTTTTAGCATCTTGCTTTATCTGTTGCCTTTGCCATGTTTGAGTTTAATATGTGGTTATAAACTTCCTTAATAAACTAATAAACTAATTTTTGGTTGAAACATCTCCCACCTTTTAGAAAAAAAGCTTAGTTCTAAATAAACACGTTACAATGTTATTACATGCATGGAAAGTAATTTGCAGCAACAGCCAGCATTAGTGTTGTGGCACCTACAATTGTTAAAAGTGATTAGATAACCAGTTACAAAACCTTAACCTGCTATGGTTGATTTACTTTTTTCAACAGAATGATATTTAATCAAAATAAAAGAAAGATAATGAAACCTAAAATGCTAGGTTGCAAAGTCACAACTCCTAGGTTCATGAGCAATAACAAATATGTGGCAGCCATTGCAGTATGGCCACAGTACAATGTCTATAGCAGACAAACAGGTATTCGAAAAATAGAGAGACCTTACATATTAAAGTTGAAGAAAAAAAGGCCATGTTCCTTTACAAGATTGAATGGCAAATGTAGATGTAGGATGAATCATTTTCCACAAGCAAGCATGTGTATCTTGCCTCTTTACTCAAGTGGAGTGTGTGCACATCTAATATTGGACTATTGGAGCAATAATGAATTATTTTGACACCAAAACTTTAGTAGGCAAAAATTAGCATTTAAGCTTTGAAATATGTAGTCTTTTTCATCCTTAGAAAAAGAAAAGTCCACGTGTCCAAATAGGATGGGACCAGGAGATCTAAGTAGAATCACATGTCAATAGCACACCTGTAATTGACTTCTGTGTTCACTTCTAATATTAGAATATTGAAGCAATGAAGTGGGCTCAAAAATAATTTTAAACAACGCACACACTTTTAGGATCTGAGAGATTTATTAAAGAAAAACTATATTCTGAAATCACAGGGATCATACTATCATTTAGGGAAGCAACCTTTGACCTCGGATCTAGTTACAAAATCTGCAATCAGTGGTTTAATATTAGGGTGTGTGCCCACATGCCGGGTTAGGGTCGGTTTAGCTGTGTAAACCGCCAGTCGGTTTACATAAGTTTTATGTAAATTTATGTTAATCCAAACCGGCGTTTGGATTAACATTAAAACCTATGTAAACCGACACCCGCTGTGCACACACCGGCGGTTTACACATGCTCATCTGTTGCTAACCCGCTGGGTTTCCAGCGGGTTAGCAACGAATGTGCATGTCCTATAAACCGGCCGGTTCTGCAGCGGCTGCAAGCAGAATCATGTGCTGCTTCCAGCCGCTGCAGAACCGCCGCCGCTAACCCGCTGTGCACCCGCCCGCAGCACCCGCCCGTCACCCGCCGCACATACCTGCCAGGAAGCCGGTGGACGCCTGCAGAGCTTCCTGGCGGGTCCGCCCAGCCGCCCACCGGCACAAACCCGGCATGTGGGCACACAGCCTTACTCTTATTTACTGTAACTGTGTGAAAAAAGCAACTATTAAGAAGATGTTGCTACTGTATATCACAGATGTATCAATTCACAGTTGCACTCTGAGTGGTGAGGATGAGACTGCTACTACTCCAAATATGAATGTAGTATCTCAGCACTGGAATAGTAAATCATAATATCATTAGACTTTTATCTATCCTTATTCTGTTTGCTCTGAGCGCTTCTATCCTTACACAGTACAGGCTTAAAAAAATTTTTTTTTTACCTAACCTCTATAATTTAAACTGCCTGTGGTAGCCCTCCATATTGGTTGAGCTACACCATGAGATTGGATTGCTTCAGGGCATTATGAGGAAGACTGTGATGTCTTGCCAGACACCCTTAGACCCATTGTTTTTAATTGTGAAACACAAGTTTTATTACACACTAGCTGTACTACCCGGCTTCGCCCGGGTTAATAACTGCTGTTAACAAAATAGAATGTGTTAACAAAAATGTATTCAGCACACAAAAACCACTAAACAAATCAATAGAAATGTAATTATTAAAAGGCAAAAATTAAGCTAATAGAAGCATTTCACAACATATATTTCAACACCACAGATATTCCACAGTTTCTATATCCTCTCACATAGAGGTATGTGACTGACATCAGCCTTTCCACCAACACACCCTAACTGACATCCTATTACCTCACAGACATCCTATTACCTCACAGAAGCTTTACTGAGAATGTCCTTTGTTGTCTATATTAACCAATCAGAGCTCAGATTAACAGTAGCAAAATAGAAGCTGAGCTGTGGTTGGTTGCTATTGGCAGCCTGATAAATCCCCAGGCAACAGGAAACCCTTCTCCCTGACAGTATATATTAGCTCACACATACACATAATAGACAGGTCATGTGACTGACAGCTGCCGTATTTCCTATATGGTACATTTGTTTCTCTTGTAGTTTTGCTGCTTATTAATCAGGTTTTTATTGTTGAAGGATAATACCAGACTTGTGTGTGTTTTAGGGCAATTATGTGGCGAGGCTGGTGTATGTGTGGTGAAATGTGTGCTGAGGGTGGTATATGTGTTCAAGCACAGTGGTAGTGTGAGGCGCATTTTGTTGTGTGTTCATATTCCCGTGTGTGGTGAGTATCATATGTCGGGGCCCTACCTTAGCAACTGTATGGTATATACTCTTTGGCGGCATCGCTCTCATTCTTTAAGTCCCCCTTGTTCACATCTGGTAGCTGTCAATTTGCCTACAACACATTTCCTTTCACTTTTTCCCCATTATGTAGATAGGGCCAAAATTGTTTGGTGAACTGAAATGCTCAGGGTTAAAATTTCGCCTCACAACGTAGCCTATGACCTCTCGGGTCCAGACGTATGACTGTGCAAAATTTTGTGGCTATATTTGACAGATGTCGATTTTCCTCGAACACTTTTCCTTTCCCTTTTTCCCCATTATGTAGATAGGGGCAAAATTGTTTGGTGAATTGGAATGCGCGGGGTTAAAATTTTGCCTCACAACATAGCCGATGACGCTCCCGGGGTCCAGACGTGTGATTGTGCAAAATGTTGTGGCTATAGCTGACAGCTGTCGATTTATCTCCAACACTTTTCCATTCACTTTTTCCCCATTATGTAGATAGGGGCAAAATTATTTGGTGAACTGTAACGCGCGGGGTTAAAATTTCGCCTCATAACATAGCCTATGACGCTCTCGGGGTCCAGACGTGTGACTGTGCAAAATTTTGTGGCTGTAGTTGCGACGGTGTAGATGCCAATCCCGGACATACATACATACACACACACACACACGCACACATTCAGCTTTATATATTAGATTGTTCAAATTCACATGGAACTATGGATTTCATTAAATGTGACTCAAATTCAATCCTCCGCAGATGGATCCGCTCACTTATCGTGCCATACCTGCTAGTCTTAATAGAAATACCATACCGATGTTGCAACCATGTTATCAGTATTGATGACAATTAATATTGATACTAGGGATGGGCGAGTACCATACTATTTGGAATCGCTATACCCACAACGAGTAGGTCTCGGTACTCGCTACTCGTTGCGAGTATAGCGATTCCGAGTACTTTTGCAGTGTATCAATAGCCCACAGCCCATAACGAGCTAGCGGAGGATTATTCTCAGATGGCAGGTGATGTTAAACTCCTGAAACTAAAGATGTGGGACTTGGAGGACAAAAGTCGGTCGCATAATCTCAAGCTTCGTGGATTTCCAGAGCTGGTGAGGAAGAGGATTTACCCAGCACAGTCCTGCCATTTTTCCAGTCCCTGCTCCCGGACTCTGGAGATGCAGAGTTGACACTTAGCAGACTTTTCCGTATCCCAAAGCCGCCCCAGATCAATAAATCACTACCCAGGGACATTCTGATCACCCTGCCTGCACTACAGGTTAGAGATCAGATCTTACAGAAAATGAGGCAGGAAAGGGATATTCCGGACTCCTTCTCTGGCACCTCTGTTTTCCCTGATCTTTCGCCTGGGACATTGGCCCGCAGACGGAAGTTCGCCCATCACTGCAAAGTGCTACGTGATAAACATATTGCCTACAGTTGGGGCACCCCCGTGCGACTGAAGTTCAGATAGAAGGGGACAACCCAGATCTTCCTATCTCTGAGCCATCTAGGGAAAGCCTTAAGACAGTGGAACTTATCGCCTGCAGAGGAGATGACTCCCATCGTCCTCATACCAGGAGTAGAGGCTCTGTTTCCCCTGCTGAGTGGCAACAAGTCAAATAAGCCATGATATCCATGACTATCTGTGTTTGGATGCGGGACCTTTAAGAGGGGTTTTGGTTCCTTGGTTGCCGGTTCTTGCCCGGCTCTCTGAATACGAGAGATGGTGGGCAGGTCAAGGATTCTCCCACATAAACCTCCCCCCCCCCCCCCGGATGGTGTGGCCAAGAGTTGGCCAGTTCTCCTGAAAAGGTTTACATGTATGTTCTATGTTTGCTCTCTTATTATTGTTTTTCTCTATCTTCTCTTCTCTCTCTTTCTCTGTTCCTTGGCTGGTCTCTCCCCCCACCCCCTCCCCCCCTCTGCCTCCTCCTGTGTGATCCGCCTCCTATCCACGATTCAAAAGGTGACTTTCTTATGTCTACTGATGCTCTATTGTATGGAACATGAAAATTATCTCCTATAATGTGCGGGGTTTAAATTCCCCATTTAAGCGTTCCCTCCTTTGGAGGGACGCTTTAAAAATGAACGCTGATATATTATGCATTCAGGAATCACACCTCTTAGTGGAGGATAATCACAGACTCCACCATAGGCTGTACCCTACTGCTCTTTTTGCTAACTCTCCAACAAAGAGAGCGGGTGTGTGTGTCTTTGTTAAGCACTCGGTTGATTTTAAATTGATTTCTTCGGTATCTGACCCTTTGGGACGATTCGTCATCGTGGTTTGCATCATAGCCGGAGTTGAGGTGGTGCTCACTTCGATCTATGCTCCAAACGAGGGGCAGATACAATTTCTTCGCCCGCTGCTTGACGGTCTACAGGACCACCCACGAGCATTAAAGATACTGTGTGGGGATTTTAATTTGATCTATGACCGGACCTTGGATTGCTCCCGGGGGACGGGGGGAAGGAGTCGAGAGCTTGGTCCCACCTGTCGTGAATATCATCTCCACGACATTTGGCGTTACCTGCATACCACAGAAAGGGACTACTCCTTCTTTTCGCACAGGCACGCCTCTTATTCAAGGCTGGACTACTTTTTGGTGGATGACAAGACCCTTCCCGCCTGCGCCTGTGCGGAAATTGGGTTGATAACCTGGTCCGATTATGCTCCAGTGTCCCTTGATGTGGTACTTGACTCGCATTCCCCTCCCCCTAGGGCATGGAGGTTGAATCGGGCTTTGCTTTCCGAGCCCGGATTGGTGGAGGATGTGGGCTCTCTCCTAGCAGAATTTTTTACAATTAACGATAACGGCTCAGTGAATGACAAGACTCTGTGGGCCTCTCATAAGGTCTATGGGACTCTTTTTGCAGAGGGCAGCGAGACTTAGGAGAGCTCAAGAGAGGAAGAGGTCGGATCTACTTGCTCAGATACAAAATCTTGAAACCCTGAATAAACAACACCCGACATCTGCGACGACATCCCTACTGATCGCCGCCAGGATTCGCTTTAGGGCCCACCTTCTGCGTCGCCACGAGAAATACCTATGCCACTCCAAAACAATCTTTTATGAATCAGGAGATAAGGCAGGCGCCCTATTGGCGCGAAGGTTAAAGAAAATAGAAGCTAGGGCCACTATAGCAAAAATGACAGATGACTCGGGACGAACGGTTAGAAACCCTATTGACATAGCTGGCGTCTTTCAAAAATACTATGCTAAACTTTACAACCTTAAGTCGGAAGTAGAGACCCCCCAACCCACTACCAAACTGATTGGGGAGTTCCTGGAGGGATTGGACCTACCTTCTTTCACTCAGCAGGAGAGGGAGAGACTGAACCTCCCCTTTACTCTGACGGAGGTTGAGTCAGCCATCCGGGGCACCAAATTGTATTCGGCCCCCGGACCTGATGGACTTCCCAACGAGTATCTTCACTCCTTTGCTGGAGTTTTGGCTCCTTTCCCTCTGAGGAACTTCCACCACTGGCGGGAGATGGGAGTGATTGACCCTTTACATTTACAGGCTACAATAATTACCATTCCCAAGTCTGGCAAACCGCCGGATTTGCCGGAAAGCTATCGCCCCATCTCCCTCCTAAATTGTGACCTAAAGATTTTTGCAAAGATTCTAGCGTCTAGGTTGGCGGTTGTGGTTCCTAGGTTGGCTAGCCCGGACCAGGTGGGCTTCGTGGCTGGAAGGCAGGCGAAGGATGGGACGAGGAGGATGATTAACCTTCTTAAATATCTGGAGCTGAAGGGTGACCCTGGGGCATTCCTGTCCTTAGATGCAGAGAAGGCGTTTGATAGGGTGCACTGGGGTTACCTGGAGGCGGTTCTTCGGAAGTTTGGCCTAGTCGGGCCCTTCCTCTCGGCTATAATGGCCTTGAATTCCTGTCCCAACGCCAGGGTCCTTGCCTCTGGATTTCTTTCGCCTGCCTTTCAGACACGAACGGAACCCGCCAGGGCTGCCCTCTGGCCCCGACAATATTTGCCCTGGCGATAGAGCCCCTGGCGGAGAAGATCCGTACCAGCTCATTGGTGGAGGGTGTTCGGGTCGGCCTGGAGACACATACCATCGGCCTCTATGCTGACGATATCATCATTACTTGCACTAACATATTTCAGTCCTTGCCAGCGGTAATGTCCATTCTCCACTCCTTCTCCTTGATTTCATACTACAAACTGAACGCTACGAAATCGGTCATTCTTCCCATTAACGTTCCGGACATGTTGATCTCGTCCATCTCCCGCTCCCTACCTTTTAAATGGTCGAAGGAGGGAATTCCATACTTGGGTATTGTTCTTACCCCCACTGTCCATTTAGTTAGGCACAACTTTAACAACCTTTGCTCAAAAATTTCTAGCGCCACCGCCTCCTATTCCCTTAAGACGTTCTCCTGGATCGCGCGTCTTAACGCATTTAAAATGCTTTTGTTGATGACAATTCTGTATTATTTTAAATGTATCCCCCTTAAAATTCCTAAAGACATGCTTCTTAAACTCCAACAGATCTCTAACCGTTACGTATGGGCAAACAAAATCCCTCGGATTGCACGAGAAACTATGTATCTCCCGTTACACGCTGGAGGTATGGGCTTACCTAATTTCTCAGCTTACCATAAGGTGGCTGTCTTGGAGGAGGCCAGGAACTAGTGGCATGCACCCACACACCTCAGGTGGGTGCATATTGAATCCTCCCAGATCTCTGGGGGCTCATTGCGGGAGCTCCTGGCGGCTGAGTCCGTCCACTCGGTGAACTGGGCTCCGCTGCTCGAGACGTCTCGTACCTTACTCTCCTACTGGAGAGAACTTCCACGGTCCTTGACCAGATTCCTCCCTGATGCTGTCCCTCTGTCATCCCTTAGCCTGCTGATACCAACGCTACACACGCGGACGTGGAGAATTGCGGGGGTTGGTGCCCTGGGGGATTTTCTTGGTGGCCCTCCTTCCATTGAGACCTTTGAGTCCTTCTGTGAGTCCCGCCCCTCCTGTAGGTCCTCAATTTTTCAGTTTCTCCAACTTACGCATCTGCTGGGAACAAGCACTTATCTTGGCGGTTTGGGGGGTCCACAGAGTCCGTCCCAACTGCTGCAGTTTATCCTTTCTAAGGCTGACCGTCCAAAAGGTTTTTCCAAATTGTATAGAATGCTACTCGGTAGTGACACAATCATGAAACTACAATACATGAGATGCTGGGAGAGAAACCTAGGCTTCACTTCTACGGTGGAGGACTGGCACGCTGCTTCCTAGGAGGTGGGAAAGACCTCCAGGTGTGTAAACCACACAGAGAATCTGAAAAAGATTCACCTCCGGTGGTACCTCCCCCCTGCCCGGGTGGCGTCTTTTGCTAGCCACTTATCACCACTTTGTTGGCGTCAGTGCGGGGGGAGGGGAGATATGGCCCACATGTGGTGGTTGTGCCCGAAACTCACCCCCTTTTGGGTTTTGATATCCAGTCTTCTACAAACAGTTACGGGAGTGCTACAGGACCTGACTTGTCAATTGGCAGTTTTGAATATAGGTCTCCAGGACTATCCTCTGCCGCTTAGGGGGACGGCCTCCTACATACTCATTGCTGCACGCCTCTGTGTAGTGGCTAAGTGGAAGTCCCATCTTCCTCCCACTCTATCAGAGGTCACTCGCAAGATCAACTGGATTTTCCATCAAGAATACCACCTTGCCTTGGATAGACCCACTAGACTCTCAATACAGAATCGTTAGGAATTGTGGGCCTCCCACCCTCAGGCCACCCCTGTTCCCCCTGAACTGGTGTCTAGATCTCTGGATATGGGTCCGCGTCAGGACCTACTCTGGTCCTTCTCGGGCTCTATGGATTTGGGACCTCGCGTGTCTCCCTGAACACATGTGTACCTGAATGTCTGTATACCCTTATTTACATTTTTCCATACTACTTACTTTGTGTTGTTAGTATTGTTACCTAGGAATCGGCATTGATTGTGCTGTTGCGAGGCGGAACCCTTCCCTCCCTCCCCCTCTCCCCCCCCCTTTGTGGAGTCATTTCTCTTTCTTTTCACCCTCTGTCTTCATTCTACATTCTACTTTGTTAATTTTATTGTATATTATGTTGTTCGATTTGTTTGATTTGAACAAACACTCAATAAAAATTTAATGTTCTAAAAAAAAAAAAAAAAAATTACAGACTGTTCATGTGTTTGCCAGTGGGCAATGTGGTTTGTAATCACTGCACATGTACAATGTCCGGTATGCTTAAGGTGAAAGTTAGACGTTTCGGCCAAAACATTGGCCTTGTTCACATTGTCGCTATGGAAAAAGTGAAAAAAAAGTACAATAAGATATACAATAGTCTGATATCATCAGGTATTTATAAATATGTACACAGTATATACATATATGCATCTGTATGGGGAAGCATATCAACATATTATTAGGTAATAGTGAATTAAGATGCCAAAGGACCAATTATCCCTCTCAGTTGATAGTCACATGAGGCTCAGGAGAAAAGAGGACAGAAATATTTGTACAGTGGAGTATACAGATTGAGTGATGTAAGATTGCTGGTCTGCTTGTATAAGTTATCCACCAGTGGGCAAACTTACAAAATCAGCAAGAGATCAAATCATTATTTCCACCAAAGTATATATTTCAGCACTGCATGATTATGAATCACCTTTGAGAATAATAAATTGATCAATGCTTTTTACATGTCTCCTCTTAACTTTTCTAATTTGTGGAAATGTATATAAAGAGGCAGTTCACAGTGAAGTTTGCAAAGTGACTGTTATTATGAAACATCAATTACAATATGTCAGTAGATTTCTTCTTAAAAGTACGCAGTGATAAAGTAGATAATGATATTTTGCAATTTTCCATGTAAAGCTGTTGGTTAGGTTCATTTAAATTACCCACTATGAACGCATCATTTCTTCCTTTGTAGCAGTGGCATAATGAGTTATTCTAATGCAAGTGTTACCAAAGCTTAATTACATGAAAACTTCTCATTATAAATTTCAGACTTAATTTCTAACAACAGAAAGATATACATAGGCTCAGGTAATTACTATTCATTATCAGTGTGAGAAAATAGTCTTCAGAGTTCATACCTTTTAATGATTAATTGAAATGGTTATGTCCAATGTCTAGCTTTTGCAATGAGTTCAGTCTCTTCATCAGGCATGTCATGAACTGCAACCTGAAATCTCTTTCAAGGGAAGCTGACTTGTAAAAATGCTATTAACCTGTAGATTAATCCTGTATCTGTAGGTTAATAGCATTTTGATGCTGCCTGGTACCCGTACTGAGAGCCTTACTGCAGGAGAAGTATTCCTTATAGAAAACTCTAGCTTTCAGTCATATGGGTGGGCTGGCATAGCTTGAGTCACCGCTAAATGCATCATGAGCAGGCAATGGTAACCTCGCTCCTGGCAGTAACTGGCAGCCAGGTAAGCATTAGAGAATGCTGTAAGTCAGTGTCAGGGGTGTGGTTACAGCTGCCATTCACTATGTACTGACGGGTGACTGAAACTATGTTGTGCATGCCCCTATGAGTGAAAGCCCATGGCCATTGAGAGAAATTATTTTATTTCCTTCTGGCAGCTAGACTTTCTAGTGTGGATAACAGGAAGCTTCAGAAAACTATTAACATGCAGAATAACCCAATATGTGAAAGTTAATAGCCTTTTTTAACACAACATATTCTCTTTAAAGTAGGGAATATTTTTAACATAATTTGCCTTCCTGATTTGTCTGCTGTTCACTGCATTTTCTTGCTTACAAACTTTATATAGTATATTACCTTGAGAATGATCCTTGCGCTGTAGACAGGTATTTTGGTAATTATGTAATATTAGAGATTTCTTGTTATTTATGCAGTTTCTATATGATAAACGGGCTGGGAAGTTAATACTTCAAAAAATAAATACAACTAAATAAGTATTTACATGTCTGAAGACAGTTTCATTCAAATTAACCCTTTCACCTACAAAGACATATATATGTCCTTGGCCGTGTCCCAATGTGGGTCCCCTGCTGGGGATTGCCACAGTGACAGGACCCATCCGGTGCAAGGAAGGATTTACACTTTGGTACACACAGCACACAACACCTTCCACCCCAGACCTGGAGGGGGAGCTCTACTTGCTGCCTTAAGCAAGTTCCCTTATAAGGATCCAGGCCTGAGGGGAGAAGTCAGTTAGTCTGCTCTGAGCAGTGAAGAGAGCAGTTAAGTCTAGTGAAACAGCCCAAGCGAGGTACTGGAGAGAGCAGGTTGCTTGAGCCATGCCAGGCCCAGAGCCAAGGGACACTAACCAGCTGTGCAGCACCCTAGAGAGAGGGACAGAGGGAAGGCGTAGAAGATAAGAAGAAGGGAACAGATTTGGTTACCCTTTAGCCCACCCGGACACCAGAGTCCGACACTGCTAAACATCCATTGTAAGCAGGAAAAGCCTGGAAGGACCAGGAGGATTTAGTCCCCCTGAGGAGCAGATATACTAGACACACTAAAACCTGACCAAGCACAGGACCAGGGGCCCAAGAGGAGAGTAGGGATTCCTGCAGGAGGTCCTCATTGTCGGTTACAGAGTGAAACCCTGAGAGGGAGAAACAGTGGTAAGTTCAGTTATAGGCAGAGCTTACCCCAAACCACCGCACACAGAGACAGAGGAGGCCTCACAACTCTCCAAGGTGAAAATCCTGAATTGCACCGAGAACCTGGTTACCCTCCTGGACTGTACCTGTTACCAGACATCAGTAAAAGGTACCGAAACAAAGACTATTGTGTGTGCGCCTGTTTCACCGCCGTTGCCCACAGCATTCACCGCAGAGATGCTACTACGACTCCACTCATCCACCTTCGCTGCCCTGAGGTAAAGCTCCACCTGTGGGGAGCTGTAACACCCAAGCTGCATCACATCACCTCAGTGGCCGGCCTGCAGCGCTGGTATCTAAATTACCAGGTACCACAGGTGGCATCATGACAACATTTCCCCCCCCCCCAACCACCATCATCACCCCATCCCCATCACTGAGGGTCCAGGGCACGGAACCAGGAACCGACCAGCCGTGATTCCCCCATCGAAGTACCATCCCGTCCGGGTATCCGAGTACCCCCTACCCTATCGACCGCCTCACCTCCCCCTAATCCGAGCTCCCGTGCTGAGCTTGCATCATTCCCCCAAACATCTCAGCTGATCTGATCAGCTGAAATGTGCAGCTAACAGCATGGATCAGATCAATTATCTGATCGGTGATGTTAACCCTTTGGATCACTCTGCCAATCCAAAGCACCATGGCTAGGATTGTGCCATTTCCTGCTGGTATCGGAGGTCCATTGAAGTGATCACAGGACCTCCAAGGGTTACCTTGACAGCCCAGAGACCTGTGATGACGCAGATGGTGTCTGGGGTCACTTCCTGTGGATACCTGGCGAAAACTGGCATCAACAGAAAGTGATAATTTCTCCTATGTACAGACGTGCAGAAGCTCATCTGTACACAGGAGAAGCCATCAGACTGTGCAATGCCAAGGCCCCCTAGGGGCAAGTGTGAAATGAATAAAAAATGTATAAAAGTTTTTAAAAATATGAAAAAAAAACTAAACGTTCAAATCACCCCCTTTTGCCTCATTGAAAAGAAGACTATTAAAGAAACTATATTTGGTATCGCTGCATTCAAAAATGCCTAATCTATCAAAATATAAAATTAATTGATCAGATCAGTAAACTGCATAACAGATAAAAAGGTCCAAACTTTTTTTTCGTTTTTTTTTGGTTGCAACAACATTGCAATAAGATGTAAAAATGGGCAATCAAAACGGTGTACCTACCCAAACATGGCATCATTTGAAAATTCAGCTCAAGCCGCAAAAAATAATCTATCACGCAGCCCCACATTCTAAAAAATGAGAACGCTACGGGTCGTGGACAATGGCACAAAAGTGCAATTTATTTATCTTTAAAAAATTTCTGAATTTTTTTTCACCACTTAGATAAAAGTAAAAGTATACATGTTTGGTATCTACGAACTTGTACCAACCTGAGGCATCATATGGACACATCGGTTATACCATATAGTGAACATGGAGACTAAAAAACGCTAAAAACAATCATGCATTTGTAGTTTTTTTAAATTTCACCACCCTTGGAATTTGTTTCCCATTTTCCTGTACACTATATGGTAAAATAAATTATTTCAAAAGTACAACTCATCCCACCCATGGAGGAAAAAATTCAGGACACTGGATTTTACCTTATCACACATTTTATTTCCTAAAAAAGATAACCACCTTGGCATCCTGTGTTCTAGCTGAAGAATAATAGCGGTTAGAGGAACAATCATTTGCCCAGAACTTCTTTTATGTGTGTTGACAGTAGATTTTACATAAGCCATAATGGTGTACTTTAGTACATTTATTTCAGTTGAGACACAGTTTTCATTACCCAAAGTTAACAGTATTACAGTGATCTATGATGTTTTTAGCTAATCTCAAAGTAAGGCCGCAACTTGGGGTGGAAATACTGATGTTAACATGTGCCCATATTACAGCTGGTAATTTTATATAGCATTTTTGTCTGAACAGAACACCCCAGAAGACAAAGTAGGGATCTCTTTTATTTGGAGTTCATTCTTTTTTCTTTCTGGCGCTAGTGAGGAGCAATTAACAAAAATATAAATTGAAGGTGGCAAATTTCATTAAGACTGAATCTGTTCTTGAACTTCTAGGTATCCAGTAAATTGAATCTCAGAAACTAAACAACATTTCATGGACTCACATATTTGGTTTCTCGTCCAGCTGATGTCATTGGAGGCCTTGATATCTGTAAATTGAATGACAAATGTTTTTTCTTTCACGTAATATGCTTTGATAGCAAGCAGAAAATCAAATTGGTGTATAGAGAACAACAGAAAAGGGTTGCCTGAGACAAGGATATGTACTTCAATGACTCAATATGGTTCCCAAACCTAAAAATGCTGCCAAACATCTTTTATATATTATATGTAATGTTTCATTGTATTATGAATTTGTTATATGCCTAGGTCATACAAAGCCATAATAAATAAAACAAAAAAATTGGCGGGTAGTGACTACATAGATTAATTTATTTTAGTGGCTCTATATTCACAAGCAAGTCTGCTTTAAAGTTCATACAGCTTGGATCAAATTCCCTGTGGCTTTCTGTGAATTTACGTGACTGTAACGTTATTATTTTTTTTAATCAAAATTTAAAAAGAATTCTGTCAGTTCAAAATGACTGTTCAAACCGAGTGCAATCAGGAAAGGGGGAACAGGAATTGGCTCATCCGGACTCACATGCAGCTGTTAGTGCCCGGCAGGGCATCTGTAGCCATCACTTGAAAGTTAAAGGGAACCTGTCAGCTGGTTTATGCCTCCCCAGCTATCACTGTCTGTCCCTGTAGCTTTATAATACTTTTCTAATCATCCCTGTCTGAGCTCATGGTGTAATGTGAAAGGTGAAAGAAAATAATTTATACACTTACATTTCCTTATGTAATGAGGCAGTCAGTCTCCAGCTTGGAGGACGGGGACTGTTTGGCAGGTTAATAGTTAACATTTCAGTTTTGTGCTAGAACATGTTGGGAGACCTGATGTGATGTCATAACCATGTGACTACAATAGGCGGAGCTAAGTTCTCATAGAACATAATACGTTTGCTCGCTTAGCTCCCCCACTATAGTCACATGATCATTACATCACACAGGTCCTTTAGCTATCCAAGTTAAAAGTGACTTAACTATTATCCTGCCAGACAGTCCCCTGCTCCAAGATGGGGACTGAAATGTAAGTGTATAAGTGCTTTTTTTCACCTTTCACATTACACTATGAGCTCAGAAAAGGGATGATTAGACTGGTATTATAAAGCTACAGCTACAGACAGTGATAGCTGGAGGGGCATAAACCACCTGACAGGTTCCCTTTAAGAGTTACAAAAGCCGGCACTTGGACATCATCTTCAATTTTCAATATTCTTTATTTGGTGCTCCAGGGTGATAAAACATGGACAGTGAAAGTAGTCCCGTGACGCTGAACGCGTTTCGGACGCTTTGTCCTTTGTCAACAGCACGCATAAAAAGGTATCTTTACAGACATTTATACATTTAAAACCCCTCCCCATAGATCACCTCAAATCCAGAATAAATTGCTTAATTATGTTAAATAACTCAGGCTGAAGACACCTATTAGAGCAAGACAAGTAACCCTTTTTTTAACACAGATGAGAGTGCAAATATGCATGAATACATGAACAGTAAATGACAGCACACATAAATATACATAAATAAATAGATATGTGAACATACATCCATTCTATATCTCATGAACAAACCCCAAACGTTTTCCATCATATATGGCAGCCCTTCATTAGTATTACTATATAATGAATTACAATATGGGCTACTCAATACAGTGGGAACTAGAAACAGGCAAGACGTAATACCTAACTTCCCACTTAGCAGGAATTCATTATTCATATCAATAGAAGTAAGTCAAGTCCGATCTGTAATTTAACCCATCAGGTGACCTTACATTGAGTTTTCATATCCACAGTAATTCATTACTCCTCACTTATCTCTCCCAGTTTCCTCCTCTTTTATTCTTGTACACCCTGTCAATTCCTTTTAAACATAGGCTACTCACAACTCCCCTATGATCATCTCTGAAATGTCTGGATAATCCAGACAGGTTCCTTTGTGAGGAACTATTGTCCGGATTTGGTGCAGTGATATGTTCGCTGATTCTTTTTTTCTGAGTCCTAGAAGTGCAGCCCACATAGTCTTTATTGTATTTTAAACATGTCGCCAGGTACACCAGATGTGTTGTATTACAGTTTATATATCTATTAATGTTAAAAACTTTATCGGATTTCCTATCTTGGAATTGCTTTGTAACCTGCATATAACGACAAAGGTTACATCGGTTACCACCACATTTGTAAATGCCCTTTACAGAAAGCCAGGTAGGAGATTGTATATTACCAGTAAAAAGAGAAGGTGAAATAATGTTACCTATAGCCAGGGATTTCTTAGGTACACATCTGTATCCTCTCTGTAATATTTTGTGCAATATTGGATCTTGTGAGAGAATCGGCATATACTTATGAATGAGTTTGCCAATTTTATCATAATCCTGGCTATAACTTTTTGAAAAGTGGGAATGCCCAAATTGGGTGCCTGTTCCTTTAAACGGCAAGCTGCATGCTATTACTACGGTTTAAGGCACTAGATGTTTGTGCATCTAATGCATTATCCCTATTTAAAAGTAGGGATTCTCTAGATCGTGATTGTACCTTTAGTACAGCCCTGTTCACACAGTCTTTAGTATAGCTACGTTTTACCAAACAATTTTTTATACACCCAACTTCAGTCTGGTATGCTTCCTCATTATTGAACGTTCTTTTTGCCCTAATCAACTCCCCGATAGGCAAATTCCGAACTATATGCTGGGGGTGACAGCTCCCTGCATGCAGTAAGGAATTGCCACTAAACGGTTTGCGGTACAACATGGTGTTGATTCTCCCCGTCACACTGTCCCCGGCAAATTAATGTCCAAGTACGAAGCACTGTCACCATACACCATGTAAACAAAGCGTATGTTGTATGGATTGTTGTTTTTATATTTAATGAAATCCACAAAATCAGAGGTTTCGTGGCAGGGCACACCAATGACGTCATCCCATATAGTGACAATATCGTCGATGTACCGCCACCATCATTTAATCCTCTGCAAAAATGGATTGTCTTGATGATGTATGTAGATCCACTCCCAATATAACATATACAGGTTGGCGAGTGACGGGGAAAATCATGCACCCATAGGACAACCGCAACACTGTATGAAATACTGTGAATCAAATTGTAAATAGTTAGTCTTAAGTAGATGTTCCGTACACATTATTATAAACTGTTGCAAACCTGGCGAGTACATGTTAGATTGCACTAAGATGTTAGTCAGTGCTTCGAAGACACATTCATGAGGGATACATGAGTAAAGAGAAATTACATCGCTCGTTACCCATTGATAATCTGTCATCCACTCCATCCCTCTAAGTTGACTTAGCAGATGTTTTAAATCTTTTATGGCGCCTATAGATTCCTCCAGTAATGGTTGCAACATGGAATCAACCCATTGTGATAATCTCTCGTTTACCCCGCCAATACCAGCCACAATTGGTCTAAGTGGGGGGGGAAACATTCTTTGTGCACCTTTGGCGTGGAAAATAGGGCATACGGGATGTTCAACGTACATATATTCCTTCATTTTTATTGTCGATATGCCTAACGATTCACCTTCATTCAACAGTGCAAGTAGGTCACTTTTAATCCTGTGACATGGGTCCGCGAACAAGGGGCGATTGGTGCTGGTGTCTCCCAGCAATGTCTTCACTTCCATATATGATGGAAAACGTTTGGGTTTTGTTCATGAGATATAGAATGGATGTATGTTCAAATATCTATTTAGTTATATATATTTATGTGTGCTGTCATTTACTTGTTCATGTAATCATGCATATTTGCACTCTCTTAACTGTGTTAAACAAAGGGTTACTTGTCTTGCTCTAACAGGTGTCTTCAGCCTGAGTTATTTAACATAATTAAGCAATTTATTCTGGATTTGAGGTGTTCTATGGGGAGGGGTTTTAAATGTATAAATGTCTCTAAAGATAGCATGCTTGCTGTTGACAAAGGACAAAGCGTCCAAAATGCGTTCAGTATCACGGGACTGCGTTCCCTGTCCATGTTTTATCACCCTGGAGCACTAAATAAAGAATACTGAAAATTGAAGACGATGTCCAAGTGTCGGCTTTTGTAACGCTTATGGTACATTTACACGCGGCCACAGGAAGGTAGGAACAGGCAGGCATCGGACACAATTGTGCCTGTTGCCTTGAAAAGACCACGATGTGGACGGCGTGTAATTCAGGACTTTCCTTCCTGTGTCTTCCCTGAAGGAAGGAAAGTCCTGAATTGCACGCAGCCACATCGTGGTCTTTTCAAGGCAACAGGCACAATTGTGTCCAATGCCTGCCTGTTCATACCTTCCTTTTGGGCCGCGTGTAAATGTACCATTAGGGTACCTTTACACGCGGCAACATTTCTAGGAATTTCACTGGCAACTTACTGGTTGCAGTGAAATCATGGACACATTGATCTATCTTGTTGCTGTGTACAAATGGAACAATGTCTCCATGATTTCACTGCAACCAGTAAGTTGCCTGTGAAATTCCTAGACATGTTGCCGCGTGTAAAGGTACCCTTAATGTTTAAACCAAGTACTGGTAGTCAGTGCATCTTTGGCATGGCCAATCTTTTAAGTGCACCTTCCCACCTGCTTGTTTTCCCTTAATTCTCTTTTTTTGGTTGACAGCTCTGGCATTAGACCTAAAGAATGGTGTTGACAGATGAAATAGAAATAATTTTGAAGATGCACTTAAATGTTGATGATACCAAGGTTGCACCAAGTATATGGATTAAACAGTCTTTGAGGGTTTGACAGATTCTATTTAATGATAGGAACACAAATCACTTTAATAAAGTGTTTTTTTGTGATATAGTTATGGCTCTTGGAAAAAGAGGAGGAAAAACAAAAGCGCAAAACTAAAACGTTCCCTGGTCATTAATTGATATAAATACATTATATAAGTTGTATGCCTAAGACCCTTCATAACAGTCTTTCCTTTAGAACAACCCATGTAGCAAAATATCAATAATGTAAGAGTAATCTATATTCAGCAGTATAATAATAAATGCAATGCCTTTATGTCTTGAGAGCTAAGTGGGGACAAATAGCTCTCAGATGAAGAGATCTACTGGAGCATGCATAGATCTGTGTGTCAAGATGGTCAATTTATGGATTGCTAATTTGCAGATGATGTACATGATCCATGATATTTGCTGTGGATGTTAACATTTTGTGAATTCAGTTAACCAAAATCAATATTGGATTGTACTGTAGAACCTGAATTAAAATTAACACTTTGGAAACAAAATAATCTGTATGCATGAACTATGGGCTTTAATGGAACTACTGAGTTCCTCAAGCACACTTTTTTATTCCAGATTTAAATAGCATTTTGCATTCCATTCCAAGTTGTTTTATGTGGTTATTCTCCACTAAAAGCTGTCCCAACCATTGTATATGTAAGCTCTTTACAGATGGATTTGCTGTTTGCGCAAAGCTTTATGTGTAGGATAAGGTCCAAAGGGGTGGATGTATGACCCAGGATCGGCCCTTGTATCCTTGACTCTTGTTGCATCTTCCTCTCAGGCATAGCTTTAGTTATCTCCAGTATTAGGATGGTGTAGATTACCAATATGCAATTTACTGATACATAATACTTACATGGGCAGATTTTCTCTCAGATTTCAGCTTTGGAGATCTTGATGCCGAGTTAGACGGCTTATGATATAATAAAAAAAGGTATTGTGATTTTTCTTGTATTGCAAAATAAATGTGAATATATACAATTACTATTTGAAGGTGTACATAATAATTAACAAATGCCTATAGGGATTTCAAGCCCACAAATACTTAACTTTACTTTATATGGTAAGTTATATAACTAAAATGCTTCCAATGCCTGTTTTTTTTTTTTTAGTTGGCAACTCTACCATGGTCCCAAAGTTTTCCTGTGCCAGTGGAATGTGTGATATTGGTCACATGACTTTTTATTTCAAAGGCCTATCCAGACCCTTCTCAGATACAGCTGATGTTGAATGAGAAGGGGCTGGCTTTGCTACTGAATTAAGCAGACAACTTCCCACACAGCACTGAAAATGCAGGAGGCAAAGTGGTAATAAATTGGGTTTAGAACATCTAATAATAAGTGCTATTGAACTAATAGAGCTAATTAGTAAGTTATATAACTCAATATTTGATTTAAGTAAATATTTTATGATTCCTGCATAAAAAAGCCTTATAATGTTCAATTATACACTTACAATCTTTACAGTAACATTTAGCTTGAAATGGTTCCAAGCTACTGCATACTGTATATTGTACTACTTATTACATTTGTGAGGTTTGAACTTATTAATGTCAACATTGGTCAAGAGGAAGATTAGATCTAAGAATAAGGGAAAGGAGAAATACTGCCTAAGGAAATGTCAGGAAATTCTAGTTCATAACGCATGTCCCAACACTTAATTATCGTTATAATATAAAAAAAAAAGACGCACAGAGGAAGACCCCTTCAAATATGATGAGTAAAATGTATTATCCTGTTGGCTTCTATTAGAACTAGTTTACAAATTGTTTATCGATACTTCCATAAAGGTTTATAGTTTCGATCCTTTCATGCATTGTCCTCTACTACTGTTAGAAAATGTCAGTTTTTTCCGCATTTCGTAGTAGTGTTATGTGTAAACACTCTACTTCAGAAAAAAAATCTAAGAGAAAGAAATTGTTCTTGGTTAAAATTAGATTAAAAAAAAAATCAGTGAAAAATTTTTTTTTGCCATGCACAATTATTTTGCTTAACTTCTCTTTCTAAGGGCCCTTTCACATCAGCGTTTTTCGTAATTCGCGGCAGATGCGGTGAAAAAACCGCATCTGCCGCGTTTGCCGCATAACCGTTCCACTTGCGGCGCGGTTGCGGTTTTTCCCATACAAAGTATAGGGGGACTTGCGGCAGATGCGGCAAGTGCGGTTTTGCACTTGCGGCAGGTGCGGCAGCGAAAAAAACCGCGGCTGACCGCGGTTTTTTTCGCTGCCGCACCTGCCGCAAGTGCAAAACCGCACTTGCCGCATCTGCCGCAAGTCCCCCTATACTTTGTATGGGAAAAACCGCAACCGCGCCGCAAGTGGAACGGTTATGCGGCAAACGCGGCAGATGCGTTTTTTTCACCGCATCTGCCGCGATTTGAAAAAAACGCTGATGTGAAAGGTCCCTAAGGGCCCTTTCACATCAGCGTTTTTCGTAATTCGCGGCAGATGCGGTGAAAAAAACGCATCTGCCGCGATTACCGCATACCTGCTGCACTTGCGGCACGGTTGCGGTAAACGCCATACAAGGTATAGGCGGCCTTGTGGCAGGTGCGGCAAGTGCGGTTTTGGCACTTGCGGCAGGTGCGGCCGCGAAAAAAAATGCTGTCAGCCGCGTTTTTTTTCGCGGCCGCAACTGCCGCAAGTGCCAAAACCGCAAGTGCAGCCGTTATGCGGTAATCGCGGCAGATGCGGTTTTTTCACCGCATCTGCCGCGATTTAAAAAAAAAGCTGATGTGAAAGTACCCTAACTCCCCCATATTTTTTTGCATTGGAAATTGTACTTTGGTAATAATGAACAGAAATGATAATAATGTACAGAAATTAAACTGTATTCCATTTAAATGTCATACTCTAAATTAAGCTGAAAATAATTTATTGTGTCATTTTTAATAGTCTATTTTAAGGTATTATTTTTGCTTTTTCTAAAAGTTGAACTGTCATCTGAACTCCAGTAATGTCTTTGGTATTATTATTAGTCAGCTCTATAAATGAATGAAAGATAAAAGATTATGCAACTCACAATCAAAGTAAAGCTATTCACCATATGCTGTACACTAAAAATGACAGATTGTTTTCCCTTTCACAACATTAGTACAATTAGAAATAAATGTATCGTCTGGCCTCAATGCCTGGAACATTTTAAAAAGAAGTTCAACGCGAATGATATTTTAAAAAGATGCAGCTACATTTTATATACAATATTCTGCAACTAAATTGCTCTCAATAAACAGAAAGAAGCTTTGAGAAAGTAAATCATGATATATACTATATATATGTGTGTTGACCAATACAAGAGACTCCTATTAGTCAGAGCCAGAGATGAGCAGGATTATCTACAGAACTCCAATCTGACATCCAGGTGAGAGGGCACACCTTGTCACGGGGGGATGGCTTTCACGCTCTTTGATCAAACAGTGTTAAACAGGTGTCCCATGTTATTTAAATGTATTACCATTATTTACTTAGAAAAATATTAGAATCTGAGAGTCCTCAGTGGTTGATACCTTTTAATGGCTAACTAAAAAGATGGTAAGTGAAGAAAGCTTTCGGGACACTATGGCCCCTTCATCAGGGTTCTAATGACACAAATTCTGAAAACCTTACACATATATACATAAGCAGGGTGAGATAATGCAGTAAATATGACAGGTGACCTAAAGTAGAGTCAGTCTTGGGAGGGGGAGACGAGCTGGGGAGGTATATTAAAAATTCTGAGATAAGAGGAACAGAACAATAATACAATGATTAGTGGTCTGTGGATTATTTACTTAGCTACTTTATCATAGGCTATATGATCATTTTGTGCTTTTGTCTTGAGTTTTATTTTTTTAATGGCCACGGTGTGAATTAGTTCCTATTGCATATATACCAACTTATACTCTCTGGCACATTCTTTTTGTTTTTCAGTGGAAAAGGGAGTTTAGATGGGCAGCCCACAACCTTCTGGAATCCAGAACACAGCTTTTGATTAGCCAGGGCTGGCACAACGTCATCTGTGCAATATGATGCTGCGTCAGCTCTGACTACTCAAAAGCCACACCAAGGAGGGCGTAAAGTAATAGATTTTTGAGCTTATCATCTAGACTCCCGGGACCATTGACCTAGCTGCAGGACCACAGACCTGGAATCGATTTGCTCATCTTTACACCTCTAGTTCTGACTAATATGGTGGGTTTACACGTCCCGATATCGGCGTCCAACTCCGACCAAAAGTCACGTGGTTCGTGCGTTGGACCCGATATCGTTCGTGCGTTGTATGGTGTAAATGTCCAATACAACGCACGAACGATGTCAAACCAATATCGGGCATCAAATGAGCCTGCTATTCAACGGCCCGATATTGGATGGGCGTTGTGGCCGGATCGGGCTGTGTAAAAGCCCAACTACGATGTGGAGTCCAACTTCCCCTATCCTCTCCTTGTTAAATGGTTGTTCCTGGGTCGACCGTACAAGGGGGTGTACACATCGTAGTGACATTGCCTGCCGATATCGCGCTGTGTAACATCTCCTATGCTATCTTGGAATTCTGCCCAGAAAAAGCGCACTCCCGGGCCGTTGGATACAATAACGGAACGATATCGCAACGTGTAAACCCACCAATAGAAGTCTGTTGTTTTGTTTAGTAACACATCCCTGGAATCAGGGTAATTGCCTCTACATAATACTGATTAAATAGCAAAAACCTGCTGAAAGATCCTCTTTAAGGTATAGTTGAATTGTAGATTAAATTAAATATCAAATGAACTTTCATTCATTTAGTTTTTTTTTTTTTTATTGTTTTTACCATGGGAAATGGATCATGTAGCACTTCATCAATGGCAGCACAGATTTCTTCCGTCTGCTGTCTAAGCAATGCAGGGGAGCACATCTAATAATAAATTAAAATCAGTAATTAAGATAGGACAGCCATCAGTAAAAGAAAAAAAGAAACGAAGATAGATTAATATTAATGTACCTCAGCATGTGTATCTATGTTGTCTTCATTTTCATTAGTTCTTGTATTTTTTTCATCAGTTGCCTTAATAAAAATACATTTTCATTATTATACCTATATATTCTGTGAGAATCTGCATTCTGTATAATAATAGCATTTTCTCAAAGAAGCTTTGTTTCTAGCAAATTCTACACTATAGACACATCAAAGCCCAAAAAATAACTTTGTAACCAAGACCCATAATGCATTTCATAATCTACCATACAATGTCTTTACCCTAAGATCAGAAACATTTTGTAGTTGCAGAAAATCCAAGTTTAATTTAACACAACTCCTACTAAATACAGATAAGAACTGTGAGAACAGATACAAAATGTCTGTACAAGTCAACTTGTGCTGACCTGACTTGACAAATGTGTCTATATATGACATGCAAGCTTATTTCCATGACTGATGTTGAAAGCAATATTGAATCTGTTAGAAATCATTTGTTATAGGCATCTGTGCATTGGGAATATTAAGATCGAAGAGTTTGAGTTTACTTACGACTAGCCTAGGACAAATCTATTGTTCTTTTGTGCCCTGAATAGAGATGTTTTATTATTAGGAGCAAGTGGAAATGTTGTTTTTTGTTTTGTTCTTTTTTCCATTTAGTACTAGTACAAGTAAACAGATGAAACTTTGTAATTTATATTGTCAGAGAAATATGCTTCTTTCTCCTCCCATACTGACCATTTCCTCTAATTTATTTAGTGAAGACAGATTGGCAGCTTCCTGGGCACTAGATGCCAGTTACTGACTCTATGTGCGCTCCCCTCCCCCTCCATTCTTGTCTTGCAGTTAATAAAGGGTTAATCAAGCCTTTTTAGAGGGTGCAGCAGCATATTGAAATAATGACCGCTCTATGTGCGCTCCCCTCCCCCTCCCTTCTTGAGTTGCTGACTCTAAAATTCTTTGAAGTGGGGAGGGAGGAAGAGGAGGAAGGGAAAAAGTGACATATAGGTACTGGATGGTACCTATATGTACCATACGGTACCGGATCTAGTTCCCATAGGGTTCCATGTTAAAAAAACTGATCAGGTTTTGCTAAAAGGCCAAAAATGTTGCAGACCTCATTAAAACCTGACTTCTCAAAAACAGGATCCAGTATTCGGATTGCACTTTGGCAAACAAGTGTTAACATTGGAGTCTATGGGTCAGGAACCTGATCAGGTTTTCAGGATGAAAAACTGGATCCAGTAACTGGATTGCAAACTGAAGTGTGGCCCTAGCCTAACACTTTAACGTATTAGTATCATATTCTTCATGTCGCCAATTGTTTTACGTTCTAAATAAGCGGAAGTTACGAAAATATTGTCTTGTATATTTACATTTTCTCATTGTACAGGTTACCTCCATTCATCTAACACTTTTCTATTAATTAGAAATATCAGCAACTCTTCTCCCAGTTTTATTAACTCATGTGACTTATGGAGCCTTTGGAGAGTAAAGTATCTAATGCATAATGCACTGGGTTGGAGACTGATCAACTTCATCTTAGGGACTTATTTTAATTAATCTGTGTATTCAAACACATACATACAAAATATTCAAAGATATTAATAAATATAGCTTGTAGAGGTAATTATAATAACAAATTGAAATTTAGGAAACAGGGTAAAGGCTATATTAGTGGTGAGTGAGAACTAAAATGCTTGAGTCCTTTATATTTGAATCGTACAGGTTAGGGATGGGCGAATCTACTCGCTAGGACTCGTTACTCGGCGAGTAGTAAGGGACTCGCAGGACTCGGTACTCTGCGAGTTTCCCAGCGTTTACTCGCACGAGTCCAATGCAAATCAATGGCAAACGCTGACAAAACTAGGATTGCCATTGTCTTGCATTAGACTCGGCTACTGTGCCAGTGATAGCAGGGAAACTCGCAAAGTAACTGCTGTTACTTTGCGAGCCGAGTCCAGCTGTCTTCTCTGTGCAGGCTGCCGCAGCTCCAGGGTCCTAAAGCCCGCCTGTTCACAGAGATGATGTAGCAGTGCTGAGATTGTTCTCAGTCTGCTCATTCCCTGTGCATAGACATCTATATCTATGCACAGGGGATGTAGCAGAGAGGACATCGCGTTTTGGACTACGTCGGACGGAAGAGGATTTTTTTAATTAAAGATGGAATCCCTAATGGCTTTTTTTTTTTAATTTCTAATAAAAAATTTTCTCTGTGTTGTGTTTTTTTAACCCTTTATTGGAGATTCTTAGTGTCTGGGTCAAACGTGGCCTGACATTAAGAATCTCGGGCTTAATACCAGCTTGTATAACAAAGCTGGTATTAACCCCTTTATTACCCAGCGTGCCACCGCCACCAGGGTCGCTGGAAGAGCGGGGTTCAGCGCCAGAGGATGGCGCTTCAATGAACGCGCCATCTTCTGGGGCAGCTGTGGGCTGCAATTTGCAGCGGGGGGTGCCCAGAAAGCTTGGGCGGATTCCAGCCCCCAGCTGCTTAGCTGTACCTGGCTAGACATAGAAATTGCGCGGAGCCCCACGCATTTTTTTTTTTATTATTTCATGAAATTCATGAAATAATTTAAAAAAAGGGCTCCCCTATATTCTTGTGTCCGGCCAGGTACAAATAGGCACCTGGGGGTTGAGAGCAGCCCGTCGCTGCCTGCTGGTTCCGGCTGGTTCCAAAAATACGGCGAAGCCCACGTGAAATTATTTTCTGACAAATCCATAAAACAATGTAAATAAAAGGGACTGCATCTTTATTAACCCCTGGACCATGGGCGAGGGGTTAATAAAGATGCAGTCCCTTTTTTAGGATTGTTTTATTGATTTTTCAGAAAAAAAATTACATGGGCTTCGCCGTATTTCTGGAACCAGCCGGATCCAGCAGGCAGCGACGGGGCTGGAATTCGCAGCACAGGGATGCCCAAGCTTTCTGGGCACCCCCCGCTGCAAATTGCAGCCCGCAGCCGCCCCGGAAGATGGCGCGTTCATTGAAGCGCCATCCTCTGGCGCTGAACCCCGCTCTTCCAGCGGCCCTGGTGTAATAAAGAGGTTAGGGCCAGCTTTGTATTATCAGCTGGCCCTAAGCCCGAAATTTATGGCGGTCATAGAAACAAAAAAAAAAAGCCATTAGGGACTCCATCTTTATTTAAAAAAATCCTCTTCCGTCCAACGCAGTCCAAAACGCGATGTCCTCTCTGCTACATCCCCTGTGCATAGATATAGATGTCTATGCACAGGGAATAAGCAGACTGAGAACAATCTCAGCTCTGCTACATCAGGCAGCAGGCGGGCTCTAGGACCCTGGAGCTGCGGCAGCCAGCACACAGAGCAGACAGGACTCTCATCTGTGCGAGTTTCCCAGCGATTACTTGCACAGTAAACAAGTCCAATGCAAATTAATGGCAAAACTAGGATTGCTTCAGGCTGAAGCTTTCGAGACACATCTGTGATTTGTAAATCGCACACTACTCGCTATTACTCACTTCCCCATTCATTAACATTGGACTCGCTAGACTCGCAACGTGTAGCGAGTTCTGGGCTCGGACTCGCTAGAGTCAAGCGATTCCGAGTAAATTAGGATTCGCCCATCACTAGTACAGGTCAGATACTCGGACAGGTTTGATTCAAGTAACAAGTATCATGCAAGTCAATGGGAAACTCGCACATTTTTCGGAAGATCCTACCAAGAGGGCTGGGGGACAGAAAAAACACTGAAATGGAATGGAAACAGAGCTCAAATAGAATAGGAACAGCATGAGGAAGATGACTGGATGCATCTCTGACTTTCAGGTCGCAGCTGGGAACAATGTAGCCAGAGTATTAGCTGTGTACACATGTTGCATTTTTATCGCGCTTCTTTGATGAATTTGTGAGTGAAAATTTGTCACAGAACCTGAAAGGAATTCTGTCAGCAAAATCAATGAGAATCCTTCAGTGTCATTCATAAGTTGCTTATTTCTGAAACACTTGGTCACTCCAATAAGCTTGGAAATGATAATGATGCCAAAACAGTTGATCAGCCATGGTGAGAGAAAGACAACTGTGTTGAATGACAATTAATGTCTCAAGAGGTATATGTTGGTAAGTGAACAAGTGAGGAGGACCATAGGGCGGAAATGGAAGATGAAGTAGTGAACAATGAAGCTGCTGACTCAACCTGGGAAGTGCTTGCTATGCTGAAAAAGAGAGCAATGCAGAGATGGATGGACAATAAAAGAATGGTCATTTTTAACCTGTTCCTAACCTAAATTAACAGCGGCTTGACTACTAATAGCTTGATCAAAACCAGCATGCTCAGGTACATATCATCAAAGCACTTGACTAGGTGGGCCAAATGCCTGGGTCCATAATCATCATCTGTGGAGGACACCAGTGTCTTTTCTCCTGTTCAATGTGTCAGCTAGTCTCTTGTCCGAAGATGCATCCTGCCCTGCACCTGTCATTGCACATTCACAGCAACCACGTCCAATTCTTTGTCCACTTGCAGCATCCAGCTGTCACTACTCTGGGTGTTTGAACACAAAATTTAATAAATGTCAACCATCACAAACACTAGTCTGGTACTCGTAATGAGCAGTTGGATGATTGGATGGGCAAAACTCCATTACCTAAATATAATGGAAGTCAATCATGAATCAAGCATTTTTCTTGGAAATTATTGACTTTCATTATCATTGGGTACTCAAGTCATACCCAACACCCAAGCACCCGAGCATATTAGATCTCACTCAACGCTACTCTTAAACCCCTTCTTGACTTTTATTGTACAAGTACTGATGCACTGCTATGTATGGCACAGGAGATCAGGCAATCATAGCTGAAAGTGCCCTAGGAGAACTAACAAATACACTAAAAATGTAAAGAAAATGTTTTAAAAATATGAAAAACATAAAAAAAACACAAAAGTTGAAATTTTCCCCCTCATTTGCCCCATTAAAAATAAAACATTTAAAAAAATATACGTATTTGATATGTATGCATTCAGAAATGCCCAAATATTTGAACATATAAAATAAATTAATCAGATTGGTTAATTGCATGACAAGGGAAAAAAAGCCAGAGTGACATTTGTGCAATAGCATTAAAAAGTAATAGGAGGCGATCAAAATATCATGTCTTCCCCAAAATGGCATCAGTAAACAAGTCAGCTCAGGGTGCAAGAAATAAGGCCCTGCACAGCCACAGTTCCCCAAATAAAAATGTTATGGGTCTCGGTAATTAGTAATAAAAGAAACTTTTTTTTTTTCCAAGTTTAAATTTTTTTCACCACTTGAATAAAAAAAACGATATATGTTGGTATGTTTGTACTCATACTGAGCTGGAGAATCATACTTTAAGGTCAGTTTTACCATATAGGGACATTAAGATAAACTAAGAAAAAATGATTTTAGCTCACCACTTTTACAGTCGTTTAAGATGCTTCAGAAAGAGATGTAGCCCAGTCCAGGCTAAGCACAGCTATATCTAAGCATGAAAAATGTTTCCAGCGAGCTTGAAGGAACAGTAGAAGACAGTTTTATGCAAAAAACTCTTCAATATTTAATGACTTCAAAAATGTTACACTATAGACAAAATATTAATCACTCACCCCCTCTAAAACGAGCTTGAAAAGTGTCATTTTAGTGGGTCATTTTTTGGATACAATAAATATTGAAGAGTTTTTTTTGCATACTGTTCCTTCAACGCTCGCTGGAAACATTTTACTTGCCTGCATATAGGGGACATGGTAATTAAAAAAAAATATTGTGATTTTGTAAGTTCTTTTGTTTATTTCAATGAACTTGAATTTTTTTCTCATTTTCAGTACACTATATGGTAAAATGAATGGTGTCTTTCAAACACAAGCAACAACTTATCTTACAAAAACAAGCACTCATATGGCTATATAACCAGAAAAATGAAAAAACAATTATGGTTCTTGGAAGAAGAGGAAAAAATGATAAAAAACACAAAAATTCAAACAAAGGTGAAGGGGTTAAAGGAGTTTTTCCAATGATTGAAATGTTTCCCTTAGTTATGAAAATAAATAAAAAAAAATGAGATGCATGTTTTCATTCCTTGCGGTTTCAAGGCCTCATCCTATTCCTTCCTTCCGGCGTATTTTTTTTTTACTGCAGTGGATATTAATTGAATAGCCAACATGACTGCTACAGTCAATAATTGTCTTCATGACACTAGATGGCTGAAGCCAATGCGTGAATTTTGTAGCAACATGGGATTTCGGATCTACAGCCAGGTGAACAAAACACCAGCATAAAGGAATGGGAGTTGGCAATATAGCAACAAGTAGTGGCATAATTTGAAACTCATTGGTCCTGATGCAAAAGCTCCAACGGGGTCCCTAATTATTGCAAGTCTTTAATAATATTGGTTATTTAATATAGGACAAAGAGAGTTTTGGGGCCCCCAGGGCTCCAGGGCCAAGGTGTGATCACTAACCCTGCACCTATTGTAGTTATCCCCCTGGCAACAAGTAGTAATATTCCAGCTTAAGTAATGTCATAAGTGAAGCACCAAAGGCATCTGTGCTAGGACCATTGCTGTTTAATTAGTTTAAAAAATAAACACTATTTGGACTTCGTACTATTTTCCTGTATTTAGCAAAGTTTTGCAAGGTTTTAATTACTGTACATTGTACAGATTATTTGACCTATATAGTTCAACATATATAAACTGTCTAAATGGGAAGCAAAATTAGAGATAACATTATTAACCGTGTGTATAAATGTGAGTGTAAAGTCATACATTTTGGGTAAACAAAAATGTTATTTTTACACTGAATAGATCATTAATGGGTGAGTCTACATTGGAAAATGATTTGGGTATGCTGCATCAGCAGCAACCAAGTTATTATAATGAATTAGAAAATGTATGGCTTCTATAGAGGAAAGCATAATTTCACCTATCTATAAAACAAACAATATATTCTTCATTCTGATAACTATACAGAAAGCTCTGCCACTCTTAAGTTATATTCCCACGATGCGTATATATTGCAGGTTTTGCCACAATTTCAGTGCAGGTATGCTGCAGATCTGTCCCAAATCTGCAGCAGCGTCTGTTGTAATAAAAGTGCATGTGAATGCAGGAGACCTGTGCCTATGCTGTGAGGTTTCCCATGATTTTTAATGCGGGAAAATCTGCAGCGTGTGAATTCTTGCTGCGGTTTTCCTGCAATTTTCACCGATAGACCTCAATTTTAGCTCCTAATATGCAGCACATATGACAAGTGTTCACGCAGTGAGTATTTGCTGAGAATTTGCTGCATATTTAGTAGTATACTTTGCAATGGTGACATGGTCCTGACTGTATTTCTGGATGCCAACCAGGTACATTAGGCATGTATGGGCTGCTCCCTACCCCCACCTGCCTGGTGTTACCCGGAAGGAAACCAAAAATATAGGGAAGCCCTTTTTTTTAATTATTTCACAAAATAATTTAAAAAAAAACAATGTGGGGCTTAGCCGTATGCATCTGGCGCTGGAATCCCCAGTATGGGGTGGCCTATGTGTTCTGAGCCCCACCCACTGTGAATTGCAGCTCACAGCTGTCCCAGAAAAAATGGCACATTCATCATAGAACCATATTATGGAGCTTTTCCTGGCTCATCCAGCTGCCCTGTGGCAGTGACATACTGGGTAGTACAAGGTTAATGTCAGCTGAATATTGCCAGCTGCCACTAAGCCTGAGATTCCTAATGTCGGACCAATGTTAGACCAGGCCATTAGGAATCTCTAGTAAATAAAAAGTAATACACAACACAGAGAAATATGTTTTTATTAAAGAAAAAACACAAACATATTTTGAATTCATCTTTATTACTCCCACATACCCATCCACAATCCTTGGCAACGTCTGTTCCTACTGAGTTCTGAAACTGAAGGAGTTTTGGCTATCTCAGTGAATGGGTTGATGTCACAGTCCGTGTAACCTGAGGCCAGATAGAGCGACGTGGCTCTCTGATCCTATGTGAACTTTTCTGCTTCACAGCGGACCTACAATCTGTGTGAGCAATCCAGTAGTTAAACGACCTGTACACTATATGTTTATGTTGCTGTAAAGCCAAAGGAAGGCTCATGTTCTATTATCTTGTGGTGGTCTATAAAGATGTGAATAAACCTAAAAAACTTTTAAATAAGAATGGTTCCTACCAATAGTTTGAAGACCGGCAAATGAGGGGGTAACACTAATATGTAGTGTGAACTATCAAAAAACTTTGAAAAACACTTGATGGGAGAAAATAAAAAGCATGCCACATCTTTTAAGCATCTCCTGATAGAAAAGCTTCAAACTAGACTCAGACAAATAAAAAAACTAAACAAATAAAATGATAAAACTGCAAAAATCTTTAAAACATTTCAGTAAATTAAAAATTCCTTAAAAGACTTGCCAATGATAAAAAAATTTACTCAAAGGATTTTCACTAAAAACTTTTGAAGTTTTGAATAAATAAAAAAATTTCAGTGCGCACATAACTTTACATTTAAATATAGGACAATTTGTCACAAAGTTTGGAAGCATTGCTTTTCTCAAGTGTAAGATTGTGGGAATGCTGCTACAGAATTTGCTCATGGGTGGAAGTGTGGACAGACTAAAGTTAGGTTGGCTTCACGCCACATTTTTTGGGGATTCGGGTCTATCCGTTTCTAAATGGATAGGCCAGGATCTGTTTTTGCCTCCCATGTAACCCTATGGTGCCGTATAGGTCATATATGGCCATCCATTTGAGTGAATTCAGTCTGGGATCTGTTTGTGTCCTGTTTTTACCCATACCCAGAATCGGAGACTGTTCCGATTTTGAGCGCACCGGACAAAAGCGGACAAAAATTAATCCGGCGCAGTCAGCAGCTCATTACATGGGAATTTATGGTGCTGGATCCGGGAAACAATGCTTTTCACGGATCCGGTTTCAGGTACTGAGCATGCTCAGAACAAATGCACTCTTCCTCCCAGCCCAATTTCTATTCAGGATCTCTCTCTCTCTTTCTCTCTCTTTTTCTTTCTCTCCCTCTCCCAGAACTGAGATTACCATTATGTTCTATGGCTGCACCAATTGCCATGCACTTAACGGATCATTCAAAAAACAGGACCTGGGAGCATAGTTTCCATCAGTTTACACAAATCTGTTCCTGTCCGTGTGGTCCTTCAGAAAACAGGATCCACATGGACAGGCTAAACACATCATTTGAACGGGCATTAGATATCTTTCTTGTAAAACAATACAAGGTTTATAGGTACCAATGTAAAAGAATTGCCCCTTGTCAGATACATTACTACCTGTACTTGCAACTAACATTTTCATATATAAAAGCCAGAATGAGTACAACATATTTCACACTAAAGAAATGGTCACTCACCTTTTGATCCAGAAGTAATGTATTTGTTGGAATAGCAGCAAATGATTTGTAGCTTGACTTGATTTTGTATAACTAAAAGTCACAAAACAGCAGATTTTATACAGAGCCTAAACTGTAATTTGTTGACTGTAATTTTTACATTTATGTTAGGTATGGAGTTATTATGATATGATAATTACCTGCCCTCTGTTTTTCAAGAAAGATGTATTTCATAATGAATGGATTACCGTCACAAGTTCCATAAATATGTTGATATAAAGGGAACCGCTGATGTTAAAACTTATTTTTTTGTGACACGGTGTACTTCATATTAGTAATGCTAGCATTTATTTAAAAATCAAATAACAAATTTGACAATAAAAAATGCAATTTTGCAGTTTTTCAACTTTTAATTTTTATGCCCGTTTATCACACAAAATCATTAATAAATAACATTTCCCACATGTCTACTTTACATAAGCACCATTCTTTAAACATATCTTTTTGCTATGAACATAGAAAGTTTAAGTTTATTAGCAATACTAATTTAAAAAAAAAAAATTTACAAAACTATTTTTTTTAAGGACCACATCACATTTAAAGTGACAGAAAATACCCAAGAGTGACATCACTTTAAAAGCATATGCGTTGATATAGAATTCCGGCTTGTAGATTGCGCTGTTCGAAGATTTAGTCAAGAAAATCACTCCAAAGACCTCGGATCTTAAGACAAAGATCTTTATTCCTCCACAGACTCGACGCGTTTCGTGAACCCATTAAGATTTGAAAAAAAAATAAAAAATTAGGTTTCAGACCTCATTTCCTGCCAAGGGCTTTATTTAACATGCTTGATACATGGTGGCTGTGTAATTCTTAAACTCCTGAGGAAGTGTACAGTGGCTACACGAAATGTGTAGAGTCTGTGGAGGAATAAAGATCTTTGTTTTAAGATCCGACCAACTCTTCTGGTGGATTGCTGCATTCAACAGGATCCAGTTGTCTGGTTTATTAGTGGTTGTGTCACACACAACCCGACCAGGTGAGTGCGACCATACTTACAATTGACTGATTATATCGGATAATACCCTATTGTGCGCTTCCTCTCTATTTATTATCACTTTAAAAGCTGCATCCCTCAAACTGCTCAAAACCACATCCAAGGGCTATGTAGAAAGGAAAAGGGACTCCAGACTGCACTCACGCTCCAATAAATCAATGCATTCAGGTTCCTTAGAATTTATATGGTGTTTTACTTCCATGCGTTTCCCCCCCCCCTCCATCAGGAAAACCACACAATGTGGTTTTTCTGATGAAGGGGTTGTAAACCTTGAAACATATTGAAATAAAACCACCATATGACCATATGAATTCTAAGGAACCTGAATGTATTGATTCATTGGAGCAGGAGCGCAGTCTGGAGTCCCTTTTCCTTTCTACATATTCTTTGGATTGTAACACGTGGGAGGACAACTGCATACCACTGATATCAAGGATATCACATGCTTATATAGTTGTGACGGATCACAACTTTTTCAGGTGAGCCTGTACAATTATTTCATCATATTGATACTATCACAGAGAAACATTATTGTGTGCCTTTTTTCTTCCAGTTACTCTACTCCAAAATCACATTCAAGAAGAGTATTAACTCTTCGGGTACCTTTACACGCCGCTACTGGAGGATGGATACAATCCGCTACTTCACGTGCACGAGCACGCCCAAACGGTTACAAACGGGAAACGCACCACCTTTACACGCCGCCACAAGGTGCGCTACGCTACGCTACATCTGTAACTAGCTACATCGCCGGGTGTCTCAAGTAGCCATCTGTAGCTCATCTTAGCTCATTTACACACCGCTACAACCAGCTACTATGGGCGTACCTGGTGCAGCAGGGACAGCACATAGGCGTGCCACAATTGTGGATTACGAGACGTCCGTACGCTGATAGGACAAAGCAATAATACCATGATTGGGCAGGCATCGCAGGAGGCTTATTAATACTTGACGCTCGAGCAATTGTGTAGTGTGACTCGTCAGCTCCTTAAATATGCCGCCCTGTGCGGCGACAACCAATCGCAACGCAGGAGCTTCCTCCAATGATCGCTGAAGGGGGCGCGGTAACCCGGAGCCTGTGTCACGCCCCAGCTACATAGCATGTTGTAGAAACAACCCTTCTGTTCCTTCTTTACACGCCGATACAGCTCGCTACAATCGGCTATGTAGCCATCTGTTTTCGAGCAGTGCTCGGAAACAGATGTATCTGTTGCCGTCTGTCACGTCCCGTCTTCACACGCCGCTACTACGGGCTATATTGACGCTACAAGCTACATTTGTAGCCTGTAGCGGGTTGTATCCATCCTCCAGTAGCGGCGTGTAAAGGGCCCCTTCAGGTGCTTCACAGGAATTAAAGGAAATATTTTAAATATTTTTTTACTTTTTGACTTAGTCTCTCTCATTGACTTCAACTCTTATTAGTCTGATCACCGGTTTAACGCATGGCAATGAACATGCATGGCAATGCATTACTCCTGTTAGTGTGACACTGACAGATCATCTGATAAACTCTTTTTCCTGCTGGGACATGGCAGACTCAAAGGTAACCATTTCATCTCTGGCTGCCATAATAACACTCAGCTCCCCCGTGATCATATATGATTATCTGTCTCACAATCTTCCATATGCCACAATTGATCGCAGCCTATAGAAGATAGCACAGGGATTAACTCATTAGGATCTGGGACAATCAGGTCCCGATGATGTTGCCGGGCCAAGCTAGCATTCTACATTGGAATCCCAGTGCTTGCTGGACTGAGGAGGACCCAATCCCAGCAAAACTCAGCAAGAACCAATGTTTATTTACCATCAGCGATCAGGGACAGGTAAAATATACAATGATCTAAGGCAGTAACCATGCCCCAGCTGTAACTATGCCCCAATCCATATCACTGACAGTAAGCCAGCTCTACAATGCTTAGCTGGCTGCCAGTCGGTTAGAGATGCTGCTCAGATTAATCCCCTATCTGCAGGTTAATAGTGCTTGTTTTTTTAAATTGCAGGTTCCATTTAAAACTAGCAAAACACAGTTTCGGTAGTTTATCTAAAAGTTTAAAAATTAAATGAAATATGTGTATCATACTATCATGTTTTCTGAGTCAGCACAAGAAATATTGGATATAGTTATATATATACAAGCAAGTCAAAGAATAATACAATAGTTAACACTTGTGCAACATTTCCAAAACAAAAAATACACACAATTAAAGTTTCTTGAATTAGATATATCACTGAAAACATTTCGCTGATTAAAATAACAATGTTATATTTCAATTAATATTTTTCAATGATACTGTTCAATTGTTTCAGTAAAAGAGCAAACTAAAACATGCTTGACATGCTCATAAGACTAGGCAAAATATAGGCTTACGATTTCCAATTCTTCATGTTTAGAAGTTTAATTAGTACAGGAAATCCATGGCAACATTTTGATCAAAGTATACCTTAGTAATACTGTGGCACCCCAAGGGTTAATATGCCACAGAAACAACACAGGTTTAATCCCCACACAACACTACACTAGAAAGTGGGAGGAGCTTAGCTGGCACCTGCACTAGTGGGAGGAGCTAAGTTGTTTACCTCAGAGCAGAAGTGACAGTTAGTTAGTTCAGTTTAGTCTAGTCTGGAGCAGGAGCAGAGCCAAGTGTCAGTGGAGGTGCTGAGAGGTCTGAGGAAAGGAGACAGAGTAACAGAGGAACATACCCGGGATAAAGAGTTACCCCAAAAGCTTGATCCCGGGGAGGCGCTTAAGACAGATACCGGATCCGAGGCTGTGCCTGAGACAGACAGGACAGTAAACACCGGCATAGTGAAGGTCCACCATCTTCACCACACCATAGCAAAGCAACACGAAGGAGTCAGTGACACAGAGGACTCAAGTTGCCCAGCATATTGGTACCCGTGAGCAGAGACAGGGCCAGCAGCATAGCTACAAGCAGCAGCAGGGCCACACACAGCGTTTAAGTAGGAAGCCAAGGACCCGGTCAGGGTGAGAGCAACCTGGTACAGACTCCGTGGACAATACTGTGTAATACCATCTGCCAGTAAAGACTTGATGAACAACAGAAACCGTGAGTGTGTGTGTCATCCTTATGCTGAAGCCCCACTTGCCCTCATAGGCTGTCCATTGCCTCTACTCTTATCATCTCTACTGCTACCCCTACTCTCCTGCAGCATCAATAACATCCTCACAGACTTTAACTACCTCTACCACTGCCCCGGGGAACCCAGTTCTGCCCACAGGAACTATTCCATCCAAGCTGCTAACCCATCATCCCCGGAGGTTCTGCAGCAGCGGCGGCCCCATTACTGGCCGCATATAGTGGGTGGCGTCACGAGTGACAAATCCCCTGTAAATAACCCCTCATTTTATTGTGCGGGCCCGGGACACGGTCCGGACCAGGACCGCCATGACATTCCCCAGCAACACCCGGTCCGGCACCGAGTGCCCCGTCCCGAGGGGCTCCACAATACCAATGAAGATTGTCAACCATTATATTGGACTAGCTGTGAGCCCGATTCTAAAGAATCGGAAGTCTAGAATCTGTATATAATTTTTTAAGAGTTTTAAATAATAGACTTAAACATCAGATATATGACTAAGTAGGCGATGTAGGCAGAACTGTGAGGGTAGCAATATAGTGGAGGTGTAGAAAGAGTTAATGTCCGACTAACAGGACTATAACAGAGTAGGAACTTATAATGATATCAAAAATGTTATTGAAGAAGTTAATGTCCCACGGGCACTCCCACAACAGACTCAGCGCTGTAATTTATATCCAAAATGGTGTTCAAGGGGTTAATGTACCAGTTGCAGTAGTTATAAACACTACCAATTATGCAGTTAATGCTGAACTGGTATATAATGGGTTAATTTTGCAGTGTCATTACAACTATACACTGTGTAATAGAAATAACAACAATAATGGAATATAAGGGTTAATGCTCCTACTGGCAGTAGTAATAGAGACTACAAAGTATGGAGTTAAGGCAGAAATGGTATATAAGGGGTTAACTTCGCAGTGGCAGTACAACTACACACTGTGTTATAGAAATTACAGATAAAACGGAACGTTTTATGTATCTCAATGGGCAGTGAGGCGCTATACTCATTGGTCGGCGCCAGCACACAGCGACCAATGAGTTTCGCGCCTCACTTACAGCGGTAAATTTGAAACTCAAAGTCTTCCATGTATCTCCATAGGAAGTGAGGCGCGAAGCTCATTGGTCGCTGTGTGCTGGCGCCAACCAATGAGCATAGCGCCTCACTTACAGTGCTAAATTTGAAACTCAAAGTCCTCCATGTATCTCAATGGGAAGTGAGGCACTATTCTCATTGGTCGGCGCCAGCACACAGCGACCAATGAGCTTCGCGCCTCACTTACAGCGGTAAATTTGAAACTCAAAGTCTTCCATGTATCTCAATGGAAGTGAGGCGCTATTCTCATTGGTCGCTGTGTGCTGGCGCCGACCAATGAGCATAGCACCTCACTTACAGCGCTAAATTTGAAACTCAATGTCCTCTCTGTATCTCAATGGGAAGTGAGGCGCTATTCTCATTGATCGCCACCAGCACACACCGACCAATGACCTTCGCGCCTCACTTACAGCGCTAAATTTGAAACTCAAAGTCCTCCATGTATCTCAATGGGAAGTGAGGCGCTATTCTCATTGGTCGGCGCCAGCACACAGCGACCAATGAGCTTCGCGCCTCACTTCCTATGGAGACACATGGAGGACTTTGAGTTTCAAATTTACCGCTGTAAGTGAGGCGCGAAGCTCATTGGTCGCTGTGTGCTGGCGCCGACCAATGAGAGAAGCGCCTCACTTCCCATTGAGATACATGAAGGACTTTGAGTTTCAAATTTAGCGCTGTAAGTGAGGCGCGAAGCTCATTGGTCGCTGTGTGCTGGCGCCGACCAATGAGAATAGCGCCTCACTTCCCATTGAGATACATGGAGGACTTTGAGTTTCAAATTTAGCGCTGTAAGTGAGGCGCGAAGCTCAATGGTCGCTGTGTGCTGGCGCCGACCAATGAGAATAGCGCCTCACTTCCCATTGAGATACATGGAGGACTTTGAGTTTCGAATTTACCGCTGTAAGTGAGGCGCGAAGCTCATTGGTCGCTGTGTGCTGGCGCCGACCAATGAGAATAGCACCTCACTTCCCGTTGAGATACATAGCGGTCTTTAGAGCTGTGCATGGCCAGGCACTTGGTTCTGTTTTCGGCCACGGCGCTCGGCTCTCGTCGGTCGGAGCGACGAAGTCTGTAGCTTGCCGGGGCAGGAGACTCGCAATGGCCGCTGCGCGGGCATTGCTGGCGCGGCTGCAACGGCTCGCAATGCCCGCTGCGCGGGCAATGCTTCGCAGGTCGCGTTGGATTTTAAGGACACTTATTTTATTTTAGAACAGTTTTTTAACTCTTTTTTGTCCTGCAATCCTTACTTAACATTTTGAAAAGAGAAAACTTTAATCGTTAATCATGGCAATAGCTTAATAATAGCATTATCATTGATAGAAAAAATACTAATATCTACTAAATGGTAATATCTATACAGTGGGTATGGAAAGTATTCAAACCAGTGATGAGCGAGTGTATTCGTTACTTTTCACTAGCTATTGGCACAAATAGTATGGTATTTGCAATATTCATTACTCAGTGAGTATCACTGGTGCTCGAGATATGTGTTGATCATTATCAATCTGACATAAATTGAAAGCTCCCTTCAGTAAACAATAGAAGCTGGCACCTCAAGAAGAACAGAGTGAATGGTAGGCTCTCTCTAGGGGGTTCTGCAAGGTGCTTTATGCTGTTAAAATTAGAAAAAGTCCACCCTCCCGCCCTGTCCCGGAAAGACTCATTTTATAGCTGGATATGTGTGGGCAGAGCCTATCACTCATTGACTTACATTGTACTCACTATTAAAAACTACTCATTATGAGCATAGCGAATGTGAATATTACGGTACTCGCTCATTACTAATTCAGACCCCTTTAAATTTTTCACTCTTTGTTTCATTGCAGCTATTAGGTAAATTCAAAAAAGTTAAATTTTTCTCATTAATGTACACTCTGTACCCCATCTTCACTGAAAAAAACCCAGAAATGTAGATATTTGTGCAAATTTATTAAAAAAAGAAAAACTGAAATGTCACATGGTTATAAGTATTCAGACACTTTGCTCAATATTGAGTAGAAGCACCCTTTTTAGCTAGGACAGACATAGATCTTCTTGGGAATGATGCAACACATTTTTCACATTTGGATTTGGGGATCCCTTGCCATTCTTCCTTATAGATCCTCTCCAGTTCCATCAGGCTGAATGGTGAACGATGGTGGACAGCCATTTCAAGGTCTCTTCAGAAATGCTCAATTGTGTTTAGGTCAGGGCTCTGGCTAGGCAAGTCAAGAATGGTCACAGAGTAGGGATGAGTGAGAATACTCGCTACTATTCGGAACTCGCTGAATAGTAGCGGTTTTCGGGTACTCGCTACTCTCCGAGTATTTTATGATTACTCGGGAGTAGCGAGTAGTCCGATTACTTTCGCAGTGTATCTATAGATACACTGCGAAAGTACCCTAAAAGTGAATAAAAGTTGTTAAAAATAATAAAATTACATACTCACCTGTCCAACGCCTGCATCGGGACCGTCCCAGAAGACCTTCGATCACCGGACAAGGACCTGTGACTTCCAGCCAATCAGATAGCTACATGTCACAACCACGTGATCGCTAGCGGCCACCTGATTGGCCAGATTGCAAGGACCTGGCAGTACACATAGGACCTTGTAATCTGGCCAATCAGATGGCCGCTAGCAATCATGTGGTTGTGACGTGTCGTCATCTGATTAGCCAGATCACTACCGGCCATCTGATTGGCTGGAATTCACAGGTCCTTGTCCGGTTATCGCAGGTCTTCTGGTACGATCCTGGTGCAGGCGTCGGACAGGTGAGTATGTAATTTTTTTATTTTTATTATTTTTAACAACTTTGATTCCTTTTAGGGTACTTTCGCAGTGCAACTATAGATACACTGCGAAAGTAATCGGACTCGCTATACTCGCAATGAGTACCGAGTACCGGTACCTACTCGTTGCGAGTATAACGATTCCGAATATTGCGGTACTCGCTCATCCCTTTCAAAGAGTTGTTCTCAAGCCACTCCTTTATTATTTTATCTGTGTGCTAAGGGTCATTGTCTTGTTGGAAGGTGAACCTTTTGCAAAGTCTGAGGTTCAGAGCTCTCTGGAAGAGGTTTTCATCCAGGGTATCTCTGTACTTGGCCGCATTCATGTTTCCTTCAATTACAACTAGTCATCCTGTCCCTGCAGCTAAAAAACACCCCCATAGAATGATGCTGTCACAGCAGGTGATGAGCAGTGGTTTTCTCCACACACACTGCTTAGAATTATTACCAAAAAGTTCTATGTTCATCTCATCAGAGAATTATATTTCTTATAGTCAGGGAGTTCTTCATGTGTTATTTGCAAACTCTATGCAAATTTTCATATGTCTTGCACTGAGGAGTGGCTTCTGTTGGGCCACTCTGCCATAAAGGCCCGACTGGTGAAGGGCTGCAGTGACAGTTGACTTTTAGGAACTTTCTCCCATCTCCTTACTGCATCTCTGGAGCTCAGCCACAGTGATCTTGGGATTCTTCTTTACCTCTCTCACCAAGGCTTTTCTCCCATGATTGCTAAGGTTGGCTGGACAGCCAGGTCTAGGAAGACTTCTGGTGGTCCTAAAATGCTTCCATTTAAAAATTTTGGAAGCCACTGTGGTCTTAGGAACCTTGATAACTGCAGAAATTCTTTTGTAACCTTGTCCAGATCTGTACCTTGCCACAATTTTGTCTGTGAGCTCCTTAGGCAGTTCCTTTGACCTCATGATTCTAATTTGGTCTGACATGCACTGTGAGCTGTGAGGGCTGATATAGATAGGTGTGTGCCTTTCCAAATCAAGTCCTAACAGTGTAATAAAAGAAAGCTAGACTTCAATGAAGGAGTAGAACCATCTCAAATAAATATGAGTGTCTGAGCAAAGAGTTTAAATACTTAAGACCATGTGATATTTCAGTTTTTCTTTTTTTAATAAATTTACACAAATATCTCAATTTCTGTTTTTTTTTCAGTCAAGATGGGGTGCAGTGTACATTATCGAGAAAAAAATTACCTTTTTTTTTTAAAGATTTACGAAATGGCTTTAATATAAACAAAGAGTGAAATATGTAAGAAGGTCTGAATACTTTCAATACCCACTGTATGTGCTGCTTATAGCTTGCCTAACAAGATATCTGCCCCCCTTAAATTGGATGACCTAAGACATTACAAAGGTTAGTCCTACATGCATTTGTTAATGTAATGTTAAATGTGACATTAATTAAAAAAAATAGTTGATTTTTATCATGCATGCATAATACTTATAAATAATTTATACCTTTTTGTTTTCAAGGTCAGAAACATGAGAGAATGAACTTCTTGATGGTAGTTCGCATGATCTTGACAGGACGGATCTTGGCAGAGCCGAAATATTAGTAGATAATGAGCAAAGTGGTGCATTTTTTTTTGATACTTCTATATTAACAGACTGACCTAACGAGTTTGGATTCTGTGGTTGGTTCATGTCCTGATCTGTCTCCATGTTTTCTCTACAAATTAGAGCTGATTGGGTTTGAAGGAGAGAATGATTTTTTCCAATATCCATAGAAGCATTAGACATTATACAGCATGGAAGTGAACTCTCACTTGAAGCATGAGAAGATGATCTAAAATGATCCCTTGGTGAAAGATTTCTTTTCATTTCACTTTTCCTTTCATCAGCTAAGTGACGAAGCGACTGATCAAAATGAAAAGGGGGAGGAAACAATGTAACTCTTTTGGATTTACCAAGAACAGAATATTTTTTTATTGGTGAACATGGTAGTCTGCTTATTGGAGGTTTTTCACTGAAGGATAAAATATTTTCCCTACTAGAGGTTGGTGATGTGATTGACCTATGATGCAACTGAGAAGATGGAGATACAGATCCTTTCTGAGCAATTAGAGCACTTGCAGCTGGCTGAAAATGAATCGAGTCTGGAGAAAGGGTCCTATTTGGACTTTGGTGGAATTGAAATTCACCATGTAATATATCAGCCTCTGATGCTGATGGCAGAATTTCAGCTTTTCTTTGAAAATGTATCATTTTGGGCTCTTTTGGATAGTTCAGTGAAAAACAGGATTGAGCTTTTCTAGGGGGATCTGGAATCACAGACAACTTCTTAAAGGCAGAAGGTGTAGGAGAAGTTGTCTTAGGCTCAGACTGATAATGGAGATCAGGTGACATGGTTCTTTTTGAACTTGACCGTTTTGATTTTAGTAAGGAAGTTAGAAATGAAAGTCGTGATGAAGCAGGTGACGTAGCTTCTAGTTTTGGAACTGGAGACGTGCTTTCGTTCATACTACATATTGTTGAAGAAGATCCAAAGAATGCAGAACTTAATGGGCTAGGGCTACGGCAAAGTGGATATTTTGTTACATGTATGGGAAGAGGCGACAATACATTTGATCGTCCACTCTGGTTTGTATGTGAAGTTTTGTATTCTGACATTTCTAAATCGGATGGAGAACACATTGATCTTCTGGTATATAAACTCACTGGAGATTCTCTTGTCGAAATGTGTAATGAATTCGAATTTATTGATTCGTAAGGAGTATGAACAGTGTCTCCAACTGCACTGTCAAGTGTATTTACATTTACAGGTACAGAATTAAGTATTTCTCCTCTATATCTTACTGTCTTCCTATCTGGGTGTGAGACATTTGACAATTTAGGAGAATATGAATCCAGGCCAAGAGAACAAATTTCCTAAAGAGAGAAAAATGAGAAATAAACAACGGGAGAATTGAAAACAGTTCATTCTTCAATGCTATTGTCAAATTCACAGGCCTGCGATGAAAAGAATACAAGAGAAGTTTTCACTGATTTTTATGTAATTTGGTGTGCTGATTACGAAAATGACCTCCATTTTTTTCCAAAACGTAAGGATTTTTTGTAAAACCAAGATCAATATTTTTGCTAAAATCCTATTTTAAAAGGAATTCTGTTGAACAATTGTACATTTAATATCTGGCAACAGTGATTGTTATCTATTTAAATTTATGTATATATATATACAGAGGCCCCCCTGATGGCACACGGCCCACTATCGGTATACACAGGCCCCCCTGCTGGTATACGGTCCCCCCCATCGGTATACGGAGGCCCCCTGCTGGCACACAGCCCCCCCTTTGGTATACAGAGGCCCCCTGCCTCCTCATTGATCTCACCCTCCGATGTCCGCAGGCACCCGGGATCCTCCGTCCACTCTCCTCGCAGCAGGGATGACGTCATCACTGCGCCCGGCGGTCACATGTAGAACACGCCGGCATACAGCGAGGAGAGTGGACGGAGGACCCCGGGTGCCTGCGGACATCCAAGGGTTAGATCAATGCAAAGGCAGGGGGCCTCTGTATACCGATGGGGGGCCGTGTGCCAGCAGGGGGGGCCTCTGTATATTTATACATAAATTGAAATGGATAAAAACCACTGTTGCCAGATATTACACGTACAATTGTTCGACAGAATTCCTTTTTAAATAGGATTTTAGCAAAAATATCAATCTTGGTTTTACAAAAAATCCTTATGCGATGGAAAAAAATGGAGGTCATTTTCGTAATCAGCACACCAAATTACATGAAAATCAGTGAAAACTTCTCTTCTATTTTTCAAAAAATTCAATTTTGCAGGGTTGTGTTATTATTTCTTAATAAATATATTTTTTTAAATTTATTGATATTTTCTGCACTTCTAAGTTAAATGTCTTCCTTCCTAAAACCTGTTGTTTCTGTGCTATTTTATTTGCATCAACAATATTGTGCTTCAATGAATAATATATATGATATTTTATGGTTTCGCACCACTCTATTCACATAATGACCCAAATGCTGAATAGTAACATAGAAAAAAACATACAATTTTCTAAAGTAATGGATATCTGACATCAAAGTATTTATTGTTTTCCATTTATCTACTACACTTTAAATTCATTTTTTTTTTCAAATTAAAAAAGTATATTTTGTTGTGCTGCATCCATAAAAAATAAAAGTTTCAAAGTATAAATTATTTAACACATACAATAAATGCTGTAAAGCCCCCAACCATAATAATAATAATCTTTATATAACGCCAACATATTCTGCAGCGCTTTACAATTCAGAAATTACCATTGATGAAAAATAAAGTTGGGGTTCTTACTACCGTATATACTCGTGTATAAGCCGAGTTTTTCAGCCCAAAATTTGGGCTGAAAAGTCTCCCCCTCGGCTTATACACGGGTCATATACGGTACATGGAGTGGTGGGGGCTGTGTCCCGGGGCTGTGTAGGCTGGAGGAGGCGGGGGGAGGCTGCAGTATGAGCGGCCCCGTCACGTGGGGCCGCTCATTAAATATGCACTGCTTCCCCCTGTCAATCAGCGGCAGGGGGAAGCAGTGCATATAAGCCCCCAAATGCTGGCACTCGCCCCCCCCTTGTAAGGGCACCCCCCCCCCCCGCTGCTTATATTACCATCCCGGTCTTCTGATTAGCGCCGCTCCTCGATGCTCCGTCCTCGCTGCTCCGTCCTGCTACATCCAGGATCTCCAGCCGTCGCAGGCATATGAAGTCATCGCGCGACGGCCGGGATCCCGGATGTAGCAGGACGGGAGCAGCGAGGACGGAGCACCGAGGAGCGGCGCTGAGCAGAAGTCCGGGATGGTAAGAGAAGCAGCGGGGGGGGGCCCTTGCAAGGGGGGGCGAGTGCCAGCATTTGGGGGCTGCTGGGTACCCCCAGGGGGCTGCTGGGTACCCCCTGGGGGCTGCTGGGTACCCCCAGGGGGCTGCTGGATACCCCCTGGGGGCTGCTGGGTACCCCCAGGGGGCTGCTGGGTACCCCCAGGGGGCTGCTTGGTACCCCCAGGGGGCTGCTGGATACCCCCAGGGGGCTGCTGGGTACCCCCTGGGGGCTGCTGTATATACCCCTGGGGGCCTGCTTAATACCCCTGGGGGCCTGCTGTATACCACTGGGGCTGCTGTATACTACCGCTGGGGCTGCTATATACTACCACTGGGGCTGCTGTATACTACCACTGGGGCTGCTGGGGCTGCTGTATACTACCACTGGGGCTGCTGGGGCTGCTATATACTACCACTGGGGCTGCTGTATACTACCGCTGGGGCTGCTATATACTACCACTGGGCTGCTGTATACTACCACTGGGGCTGCTGGGGCTGCTATATACTACCACTGGGGTTGCTGTATACTACCATTGGGGCTGCTATATACTACCACTGGGGCTGCTATATACTACCACTGGGGCTGCTGTATACTACCACTGGGGCTGCTATATACTACCACTGGGGCTGCTGTATATTACTGCTGGGGCTGCTATATACTACCACTGGGGCTGCTGTATACTACCACTGGGGCTGCTATATACTACCACTGGGGCTGCTATATACTACCACTGGGGCTGCTGTATACTACCACTGGGGCTGCTATATACTACCACTGGGGCTGCTGTATACTACTGCTGGGGCTGCTATATACTACCACTGGGGCTGCTGTATACTACCACTGGGGCTGCTGTATACTACCACTGGGGAGGCCTGTATACCACTGGGGGGGGCCTGTATACCACACTGCTGGGGGCTGTATACCTGTGCTGGGGTCCACCCTCAGCTTATACACGAGTCAATAGGTTTTTCCAGATTTTTGGGGCAAAAGTAGGGGGGTCGGCTTATACACGGGTCGGCTTATACACGAGTATATACGGTAATTGACAAACCAAAACATTTTTTCTGCATTTTTTTTAAAGCAGTATAAGTATGAAAAGTATAAATAAAAATTATGTCCGTGTGCCATTTCTGCAATTGTACTGTCCTGCAGTGCACAATTAAGTTATCAGGTCTTTTTTTGACCACACAGTACAAGCTATAAAAGCAATTTCTCCACCCCCCCACCCCCCAAATAAAATGGAGAAATTGCATTTTTTCATCACATTGAAAAGCAGTGTGTGTCATCTAAGACTTCTTGTCCTACAACAACAAGTTCTGATGTGGATATATCCCAGATGAACAAAATTTATGGAAGAAGGGGAGGAAAAAATAAAAATGCTAAATTGATAATTGCCCGTATCAGGAAGGAATTGGAGTTAAATATGTTTTCCTACAAAGTTTTAAAGGTGATTTTAATGAGTAGATCTTGGAATAATAATTTCCACAGTTGAATGTGTTTTAAAACTATTCCTGTGCTGACATAATCTTATATATGTGTCCCTGCTATGTACTGTGTAATGGATGTGTCTGACTGTACAGGGACATGGTCTGATCATACCACATCTCCTGTACTGAGGTAATCTTATATATGTGTCCCTGCTATGTACTGTGTAATGGCCATGTATGACTGTGCAGGGACATGTTCTAACCATACCACTTCTCCTGGGCAGGGGATGAAGTAAAAGAGTGGGTATACAGATATTATAGCATGGGATCATAGCTCATTCTTTTCGTGAAGTAAACATTTCCCTGCCTATTTTTAAAAAATGTTTTACCTCAAAGAAATAATTATTTGTGATCCCGTACTGTAATGACTGTATACCTTTTTACTTCCTCCCCGGTCCAGGAGATGTGTCTGTACGGTCAAATGCAACAATTACGCAGTACATCGCAGGGACACATATATAAGATTATCTCAGCCCAGGAGATGTGGTATGGTCAGACCATGTCCCTCTACAGTCAGACACATCCATTACGCAGTACATCACAGGGACACGTATAAATTATCTCAGCTAGGAGATGTGTATGATCAGACATGTCCTGTATGGTCAGACAGACCTTTACACAGTACATACAGGGAACATATATAAGATTATCTCAGCACAGGAGATGTGATATGATCAGACTATGCCCCTGTATGGTCAGACACATCCATTACACAGTACATAGCAGGGTTTCATATTTAAGATTATCTTAGCACAGGAAAAAAAATGTAAACATCCAATTGATGAAATTATTATTATTCTAAGATCAATTAATTAGAATTAAAAATTAAAATTAACATTGTTTGTTGGAAAACCCCTTTAATACTTGCTGGTGTATTTTTACGTGTCATATGGGCAGTTTCTATAGAGTAAAATAGATTTTGCCAAACCCCTGTGAGTTATATTAAAGAATAGCAAACAGTTCTGCAAAAATGTATTTTTGTTTATTTATTCCTTGCACCTATATAGCGCCATTAATTCCACAGCACTTTAGCCATATGTGAATATATTCTTAAAATATCCACCTTTTTAACAGCATATTGCTATTAGTTCCAAAATCATGCTTCAAATTATATCTTAATATATTTTATAGTGACTGAGCTCTGATTTCTTATTCAACTCTCAGGATCACTACAGCGACAACAGTGACTTTTATGCTATTTTCACCTCACAATTTACAACTTTGTGCTTTATAAGGGATAGTTCCCATTTCTCTGATATATTCTTCTGAACTGATTCTGTAAACATCTAATGCATCATTTATTTCATGAATTTTATAAAATCACTCAAAAAGGTGATGGAGGTTTTCATTTGGACGGACAAAGACCTTCTAAAGTAGTTTTAAGAAACAATGCTTAGATAATACCATACCTTTTCATTGTTTCATGCCTAGGTGTGCAGCTGTATGATGATTAAATATACGATTTTAATTTTTTAATATTAAATGCAAAATAGAAATAACACAGATTTAAAAAATCAGATATATTTCTATTCTGTATGACCGGATTAGGAGGTATTGTCAAGTCCAAAATACAATCCTAGAACATTGTGAAAAAATATAATAGATAATTAACTGACAGCAATCCTCTATAAATATATATTTATAACATTTTACTGTAAAATTGTTAGAAACAATGTATTAATCCATCTTACTGTTTCTCAATAGTAAGGAGATTGTAAAAACATCACATGATTTGTGTACTTATGGACTGGATTCGAAAAGCGCTAGTCTAATCCTCCGGATGCTACAAAAGGAGCAGCCATACTAATCTATGACCTGAAGTCAAGATTAATAGGTATTGTCTATGCTGAAAAAAGTAAAAGATATATTGTAAAAGCTAAAGCCTCTAAAAATGAAGAATGAGAGTTTCCTTTCACTAACTGATAGTAAATTGTATGCACCAAGTAAATTAGAAAGGTTCACAGCTTTTCATTAGCCAATCAATATTGAAGTAAGTGATTCTTAACCATATTATCACGAGAGATTTTACATTTTTATGGCATGTGGCTTCTTGATTTTCTAACTGCACAAATCTTGGGCAATGAGTCGATAAAGAATTCTTCAATTCTTGGTGAGCTGTTTTATCCTGGCTCAGATATTTTATTATAGGTATATGATTCTCTAAGGTCAAACGCACAAGATTGTTACTGTGATAATAAGGACATGAAATCTGGAGGATTTATCTGTACCTAGTAGTTATTTCAGTCTACTTATTAAAGGATTCTACTACTTTCATTATGAGATGACCTATTCTGTGCATGGGTCATCCATACTAGATTAGTGTGTGTCTGACTCCCAGGCCCTCACAAATCAGCTGTTCTCATTGAGTGGATATTAGCAGTTAGGTAACCGAACAGCTACATAGACTCTGTGGTGGCTTCTGATGGGTTACGCAGATCTACCTCTGAGCTGTGTACTTTTACAGCTCTATAATAGCTAAGCTCCAACCCGCGACAGTGCTGAGAATAGATAATTGAGGGAGTTCTGAGTATCATACCACCACTAATCTGATATTGTTTACCTATGAGTTAGGTCATCATTATAAAGACTTTTAAGGTTGGCTTCACACCATGGCGCAGTCCGTTCCGGGGCTTTCAGGCATGAACCTGACAGCCCCAGACCAGATCAGCACATAGAACCAGAGGGCCAAATGTGCCCTCCGGTTATGTGTGCAGCCGGATGGCTGTAATTGCAGCTGCAGCTGCTGATTTTTCAAGATCGCGGCTAGCATGGAGCTAGCCGCCGTCCTGAATTAACAGCAGCATGCAACCGCCGGTATCTGGTTCCCGGATTCGCCCAGAGTGGGGCAATCCGGGGCAATCCGGACAATCCGGGATCCGGATTCTTGGGGAGATTTTTCTCCCCGGACACAAAAACATTGCAAGCAATGTTTTTGTGTACGGTGAGAAAAATCCGATTTCTCCCGGATTCCACCGCAGAGTTGAAACCAGATGGCAGAGAGCTGCCATCCGGCTGCATCCGGCCCCATAGGCTACTATGGGGCAAAAACCTGTCCGGGGCTGTCTGGTTTACACCGGACAGCCCCGACCGGACTTCGCCGTGGTGTGAAGCTAGCCTAGGGGCCTTTCACACTTGCATTTTTTTCCTGATTTGGAAGATCAGGAAAACACCTGATTCTTACAGGATTCATTTTTTTTGCCCATTCTCTTTAATGATTTCAGGAAAAAACATGAATCAACAAGATTCTACCTTACAAAATTAAAGTGAATGGGCAAAATATTGTAAGAATCGGGTTTTACCTGATCTTCCAAATCAGGAAAAAAACGCAAGTGTGAAAGGCCCCTAAGTATATTATATTTTATTAGCATTTTCATTCATATTTTCTCGACAACGGTGAAGATAAAAATAATAATACAAGATATGGATCGTAAGGATCTCCTCTTTGAAGTGTGATGAAGTTTAATTAAAATGGCCAGGATATCACTCAGACTTTATGTTTTGTGCATTACTCCAAAGAATACATCACATAAAATAGTAAAATATAATTGTTAGAGAAATAATGTTTAAAGTACCTGTGATTCTCGATTCCTAACACTTTGGCTGTCCTCTTGTGATCCAGTGACACAAATTTCATTGGCCTTTCTTTCTAATGAAGTTAATTTTGGCTGTTCTATTGTTGATTGTTGAAGAGTTTCTCTGAATTCATATTTTGTTTCCTTAAAGGGCAGACTCTGGGATTTTTTGCCAATTATTTCATCATCATCTGAATCCATCACGACAACAAATTCTGCTATGAAAAGGTCATGATGATTTATGTTCTCTGGTTCATTTGAAGTAAATTCCTTCTGTAGAGAAGTTTCTTGAGATGTTGGTTTGTGAACTGTGTTCAAAATAGTGTGGGGTGATTTATGCTTGGTTTTCTCTATTAATTTTTCAGGGATATCTTCAGGCTAGGAAGAGACATATAGTAAAACAAACAACTTTTAGTTGAATCGGTAACAACACAAGGGATACAGAGTCTGTTTTAAGCTTTTTCCTAATGAAAATATATAATTGCAGTTATTTTTTTAAGGGGCCTTTCACACGATTCGGCAGATCTGGACAGAAAACCGCATCTGCCGATTTGCCGCCTAATGGCCGCACTTGCAGCACACTTGCGGCAAGCACCATGCATTGTCTATGGGGCTAGCGGCAAGTGCGGTATTGCCGCAATCCGACACTTGCAGCAAGTGCCGGATCGCGGGAATACTGCACTTGCGGCAAGCCCCATAGAGAATGCATGGGGCTTGCCGCAAGTGTACCACAAGTGCACCGCAAGTGCAGCCGTTAGGTGACAAATGTGGCAGATGCAGTTTTCTTTCTGGATCTGCCGGTTCCGGACAGACATGCTAGTGTGAAAGGCCCCTAAGAGGTACAAAACAGTTTGGCACATATGTTTTTTCTTGATATTTTCTATGGTAATAGATTCCTTTCCAGTTAAATCCAATTTCAAATTACATCTATATGACTACATTAAAGTTAATTAATTTTGTTATATTTTTTAAACTGTTTTATTCAATTGTGTCTACATTGCACAGCATCATTCCTATCCAGAGACCATGCGCATAAGGATTGAGATCATAGAGAGTATAACCTCGACCAGGAAGGGGGCTTACTTACACCGTCTGAAGATGTACATTCAGCTGAAGTGTATTATAATGTAATGGCCAACTGTGTTTCTCAAACGAAATACATGCTGCCAGCAATATGTAGACCAACAGATGACATTGGCGAACCCGTCATCAGTAGTTCATGGCAGTGTTATCATATGCTGCCAGTAGCTGGGAAGCTGAAGTCTGCTTCCGGCCTCTCTGCCACCTATGGAGGACATTCCACGTCATTAGAGCAGGGAAAGATATTTTAAGTGGGTTGTACAAGAGCCACAGGATAGGGACATGATAATAGTAAAGGCCTAAGATGGGGGTCATTTCTTATAGGAGCAGCATAGGATGCACTACAATTTTTACACAATGCTGCCCAGGATAGGGACATTAATATAGGAAGGGGCCTTGGATGGGGGACAATTTTTTACAGGGTGTGGTCCAGGAAGGGGCGTATTTCTTAAAGAATGGGGAGATTGTTATAGAGAGTTGCCCAAGATGGAGGACATTTCTTACAGAAGGTGGCCCAGGATGAAGACATTATTATAGGAAGTAACCCAGGATGGGGAATTAATTATAGGGTGGGGAACAGGATGGGGGGAATTATTATGGAAGAGGCCCAGGATTGCCAACATTTCTTATAGGATGTGGGCCAGAATAGGGTGCACTATTACAGGATGGGCCAAGGACAGCAGAAATTATTACAGGATGGGACCCATGACAGGGCACGTGATTACAGAACAGGGCCAGGATAGAGGACACTATTACAGGAAGGTGCCGATGATGGTAAAACATTATTACAGGATGGGAACCAAGTCAGAGATAAGTTATTACAGGAAGGGGCCTGTGATGGGAGACATAATTACAGGAAGGTGCACAAGAGGGGGACATGATTCCAGGAAGGTGCAAGGAATGTAGACATTATTACATGGGGGACAAACACATATGTCTTTATAGGATCTAAAATGCTGGAAGAGCCCACACATCTGATCAAAATTCAGGTGGGGCCCAGGTCCAAATTTTACAATTGGGCTTTAGTTATGCCACTGCCATGAACAATGTGTGATAATAAAGTTCAAACTGATCCAAGTGACTGGAGCCAAGCAGGAATACTCAACAATGCAAAAAACAGCCACATTTGAACTGCCTTATTCTTGTTCTGTCAACCCATTCTTAATACTCTTATACTTGTTATCAGGTATAATCAGCAAACTATCACTGTACCTATAGTGTGTGGATAAAGCAGGATCAAATTGTTTTACTGTTTCCATCCAGGCAAAAGTTCTCAGCATTAAAAATTACTGCTCAGATTATTATCCAGATAATTAATCATCTGAAGCTAGGTTCACATTGTGTTTGTGCTGTCCATTTAATGGATTCGTTTGACAGCAGCATGAACGCAATGTAACTGACACAAAAACGCATTCATAAGCCTCCATTCAACAAACGCATACTAATGCATGCCAAAAAAGGCATGCGTTTGCAAGTATACATTTGTTGAAACTTACATCAAAAATGTATGCGCTTAAAATGACTCAAAATGTCACTTTTGCTGTCACAATGTTAATGTTTGTAAAGGACAGCAGTAACTGAATGTGAACCTCACCTAAGCCTTCCAAAAAATATGAAGTATTGATCTTAATTTGTAAAGTAAACAGAAATACATTGCTTCAATTATAGATTCCTTACGGAAATTCACAACCTTTGTTGAAAAAAATTACAATGTGTAAGGCATAGCCAGTACAGCTGAGTAAAATGTAGTTTAACAGAAATTAATGAAACTTAGTATTCGTAATTAATTAGTGAGTGGCCTTGTCAAAATTGATCTGTAGCATTGTTTAAAACATGTAAGTTTATATTTTTTTTTATTACTTAAAATAAAAGATTTATTAAAAACCCAAATAAATTAGAATTGTCCTTGTCACTGCCATATGTTACAATATTGAAACAGTACATTTCCTTTCAAAGTTTTCAGCTCAATTAATTCTCTCATTATGCAAATAAGCTCTACTGTAAATTGAGGAAAACTGCCTCTCTACTAAGAGAGGGAACCTGTCAGGAGATTCATGCAGTACAAACCTCAGTATGCTAGAATAAGAGACCAGCTACAATATTGCAGCCATGCAATTTCTGGGAAAACAAGGACTACAAATTTTATGTGACTAGTTTAAGAGACTGGTTCCATTCCCTAATCTGCATTCTAAGGCCGGCTTCACACTGCGGCGTGATCCGGTCCGGGGCTGTCCGGGAGGACCCTGACAGCCGCAGACCGGATCAGCACACAGGACTGGAGGGCTAATACGCCCTCCGGTCCAGTGTGCAGCACCTGCAGCTGCAGCCGCTGACAGGTCAGCACCGCGGCACCCGCGGTCCTGACTTATCGGCAGTGGGAACTGCGTGCGGCTGCACACCGGACCAGAGGGCATAATAGCCCTCCATTCCTGTGTGCTGATCCGGTCCACGGCTGTCAGGGCCCTCCCAGACAGCCCCAGACCGGATCGTGCCGCAGTGTGAAGCCGGCCTAAGGCCTGCATTACACCGCATTTTTGGTGTATCAGGCTCTGTCCGGTGTTTTGCAAGAAACACTGGACAGAACCTGATATCCCCAGTTAGAACAGAATCAGAGGGCAAATATACCCTCCGGTCCTGTTTTCTGCTAGAATCGGCAGATCGCTGGGTTCAGGAGCTGTTCCTGCTGAAATGTCAGGATCGTGGCTAACGAGGAGCTAGCCACGGTCCTGAAATCTCAGTGGGGTGCTCTCCAAGTGCTGAAGTTCAGCGCCGGCCGGCGCTAAGCTCTAGCACCCGGCGTCCGGGAACCAGACAGATTTATCTGTCATGTCTGGTGCAATCCGGCGCCTATAAACTCACATGTAATTGGGTGCTGCATCGCATTGGATCTGGGAGGATCCGGGTGGATCCAGTTATGTGTCACTTTTTGCCCCGGAGACAAAAACTCTGCAAGCTGCGTTTTTGTGTTCGGGAGTAAATTCTGAATTCTCCCGGATCCTCCCGGACAGATGGGAACCTGATGGCAAATAGCTGCCATCCGTCCTTATCAGGTCCCATAGAAATACTATGGGGCCGAAATCTGATCCGGGGCTGTCCGGTTCACATCGGACAGCCCCGGATCAGCAAAACCGTGGTGGAAGGCCGCCCTTAGAATGACAATTCTCCTTATTCACACATAGGAAAGCTGGATGGAGAGAAGCCACCACGTAATGGCCTCTTGGACTAGTCACCTGAGATGAACATCTTCCCTGCTAGCACCTTTCTTTGAAACAGAAAAACATTTTGAAGGAAATTAAACATAACTGAAATAATGCAGCCAATGTCTGATTCATGATTTCCATTATTTGAGCATCATAAATCTCCTGTCAGGTTCTCTTTAAGTCACTATTCAATCCATCAAAGAGCCTGGATGTTGACAAAAAGGGCCTCCAACTACAGGTGGCTCTATAGAGACAGTATTGTTTCTTTTTTAGCTGGGTTTGTAAGGTTGCTTTTGAAAAGTCATGATGTTCTCATGCAAAAATGTTAGTTTTCCTCCTGAATTCGTTGATTGTATGTTTCAGGACATAATAGAAAAAATCTGGTCCTTAAAAAGTTTTAAAATTAGGTAAATACAACCACAGATGAACAGCAAAACATATTAAATTACTCTTTATCATTGTTTAACAAAAACTAGGCCACAATACAGAAGCACTGTTTGCAAAATTGCAATAGTACATAAAGAAAATACAGATACCATATACATTCCCTTAGAACTAAATAGACAAATAGAGAGGTGCTCTTAGTCAAGAGCTCTTGTTCATCAGCAAAAGTAAATACCTCTATGAAAGCAGACATTTTAGAAGTTTAGAAAACAGGGATTCAGCTCACCACACAAAGGCGCGGCGTGCACGTGCCGGCGCCCTGAGGCTTGAGAAAGGACACTTTGTCCGAAACACATCGCCCACCAGACGCCCGCACCCACCTGCCATGTCATCTACCTGCTGATCCATGTAACCATGTTGTAATTTGGAAGGCACTGGGAAATTAATAAAGAATTGTCGATATTCATCAAACAGAAGCTGGGCCACCTTCTTCTCTTTTAGAAGTTTGCATGTCTAGACCATCCATTTATATGTTAGCACAGCATACTTATCTGAGAATGTTTAAAAAGCAATTTCCAAATGTTTTGAAACACATTATTGTACATTGAGAAATATTATTCATAAGTGGAAAACATTCAAGAAAGTTTACAATCTTCCCAGGAGTAGATGTTGATTTAATCATAAAGAGGTTGTACAGGCTTCTTGGAAAATTTGTATGTGTATATTGGCTGCAAAATGCTGACAGTTTCTATTTACACCCTGTCAGCATTTTACATTGTTACCTAGATATCACTATTCAGCGTGTAGAGGAGCAGCTCAATTCCTGACCAGAGGTGTGTTTGCTTTGGAGCTTGGGTATAAACGTCACTAATTGTCACTTACACCCAGTCTCCTACAAGCACACCGTCTCAGATCCCCCAGTCTCAGTAGACCTAACCACCCCAGACTCCAATGAACCCGCTTCCCCAGTTACCAATATGACCACCCACCCCATTCACTTATGTAAACTCTGAACTGCACTGAGCGGTCATCTCCTTCTGTTTACAACACTGTGCCAAATCTGCAGCTGTGTGATGGAGATGACCGCTGAGTGCACTGTGCGGCGATGTGTGTTGTCCTCCTTCCTTATGCCCGCGCTGTCTCCGATGAGATCCTCACTGTACACTGCACACATATCTTCAATCTGAAGCAGAATAAGCCACTCTGTGCAGTGAGGATCTCATCTGAGACTACATGGACATAGGGAAGGAGGTGAGCCCTGTATCTTTCACACAGCTGCAGATTTGGTACAGTATTGTAGACATAAGGCGATGACTGCTCAGTGCAATTCAGAGTTTTCATAGGTAAATGGAGGTGGGTGGTCATATTGCAGAAGGGGTGGGGATGAGGATGGTGAGCCTGTAGGAGTCTGGGGAGGATGGCTTGTTTGTGTGAAACTGAGTGTAAATAACCAGCTGTGAAATTTACATCCAGGCTCCAAAACAAACACACCTCTGGCCAGGGGCTGCGCTGTTCCTCCACACACCGAAAGGAGATATCTGGGTGACAATGCAAAATACTGACATAGTGTAAATTACAAACTGTCAGCATTTTGCAGCCCAGCTTTACGTAGAGATTTTATAAAAAGCCTGACAACCTCTTGAAGTCAGAAAGAGTACTGTCTAGCAAAACTGCAAAAAAAAAAAACTGCAAAAAAAAAACAAGTTACAACACAGACTCACTCTATAGACCTTAATTACCATGTTAATTGTTCAAATTCATTGCAGTAAAATTAGAAAAATACTACACAGTATTGCTTGCTTGGAAGAAATAACAGGAAAAAAGTCTTTTTTCCCCCCAGGAATAGAATGGTAAAAGTTTGCAACATTGCACAAGACTTCTAGAACAATGTCCAATGAACAGACAAGACCAATGTAGACATATTTGACCATAATGTAATAGTGCCATGTTTGGCAAAAGCCAAATACAGCATATCAGCACAAACATCTTACATTTAGATGATGATATCTGTAAAGCGCTGTGGAAATGAGAAAATTCTAGCCGTGAAAAATGATGACTTGAGTATACTTTGCAGCAACAGGATATAGGCCTCTTGCACCTTTTCTTTAGTTACAATTATTGTGGATCCCTGAGAACTTCTTCCGAACTCTTCTTGGTTGTGAATATGTGCTGATCTCCTTTGGATTCAAGGATTGATATGCTGCTTAATTTTGTACAATCATGGGCGATCTAAATGATCACAATACCTATGCATTAATAATTAATTTTTATATTATCATAATTACTTTCTGTCATATGTGACTTCTATACTTTATATTGGAACTTTGGCAATCTTTACCATATATTTATATTTAGCTTTGTTGACATCTATTGATATTGTCTTATTGATTTATATATTATATCAAAAGATCATTATATATTATATTTAAAATTCATACATAGTCTTGATTTAATTCCTGACATACTTACACATATGCTTAAAAAGCTAGCATGTGTCTAATATATTTATTCAATCTATATAGTGCCACAATATGTTTTTTTATATTCCATCTTTGCTTATCTGTATTCTTTTCATAGAAACTATATAGATATATTTAATTCTCTCTTCCTACATTCATTTTTTAATTGTTCACTTGCTATTTCTTTTCAACCTCAGTTTTGCTTCACTTTTTATACCCAAACAGGTCAGATGCGGTTCACACATGTGCTGTTTCCTCATGGATGCTGGTGTGCCCATATTGGTCTGAACCTTCGTCAGTGTGTATGACCGGAAATGACGTCAACGTATGTTTTTGTTTTTTAACTCTGCATGCTATGGGGACCCCAGGGTCCTGGGCACCACTATGATCTGAACGGACATCACATTGAATGCGTTCCTAGGGTAAGCAAACTATGTAATCCCAACTCTATTACTATTATACACCACTTGACAATGTGTGCAACATCGAAACCCGCCTCGAGGTTCCATCCAGGGAAGGGGTGACGATACTGTTGAATATACCATCATTATGACATGTGCTAATAATATTCATTTATTGATGTAGCACTGCATATCCAAGTCTACTCTAGTTTAAGTTATGCAGATATGTTTCTTATAACTATCATGCCTTATGTTTCAATTTACTAAATAAAGCTAGTCTATATAAACACCAGTACTTTTTATAGGTTATATTTATAGGTTATTTTCAACCTTCTATTCTTTAACTTTTGTTTTTTAAACTTATTCTGATGCACCCCCAAACCTGTGTCTCATTTGTCCAAACCTAATAGAAAATGTTGTAAACTTTTTTCAGCTTTGCATTATTTGTCTTTTATTTTTCTATACATAATATACATTTTTGCACAATCATGTTTAATAGTTGATACATCATATTGGCTATATCTGTATTTGATACATTATATTGGCTATATCTGTAATAATACATCATATTGCCTATATCTCCTGTTCTTTTTAGGGTCTAAATATTCTTCCAGAAAATGCCAATTATTATATATTGAGGACATTTCTTGGTATACTAACTTGAAGCCATTAAATCAGTCATGAACTCCTCTGTATAACAAGGTATATTATAGTCAAATATGAGACTACGTCATGCAACAAGAAAATGATCCCCAGCACTGCAAATCTACAAAATAACTAACAAAGAAAATAATCAAGGCATTGCCGTGGCCCAGTCAAATTCCAGACTTCAATGTATTGGAAATGCTGTGACAGAAACTCAAAGGCAAGGTCCCACATAGGGTAAAATCTGTGCTTTTTCACACTGTGTTTTTTGTGCAGAAATTCTACTGTGTCCAACATTTCAAGCATATTGAGTGTCATTATATCAAAATTAATGGTCATTTGCATTTAAACTGTATTTTTTGTGATTTTTTTTCCCTTTAGCTTTTTATAGGGTGTCAGATCAAATTAATGTAAAACATGACTGTGTTTATGTGGTGCCCTTGCAGACTGGTTGCCACTAAATGGCATAGCAGCTGGGAGTGGTAAGTCAGTCACCCCACACAAACACCCAACACATCCCCCTATCCCAAGTCTAAGTTACTTCATTTTTAGCAATGGAATAGCGGGAGGAGCCAGGTGGATGGTGGTGGAGAGTTAGGAAGGAACCTGGTAAGGGATGGGAAGACAGGAACAAAAAGGGAAAAACACCAAGTTAAAAGGGGGAGAGATTGAAATAGAGTAGTACAAAGAACTAGAGAGAGACACCCGGCAACCAAGTCTGAGACCTCAGACGGAAACCTGTGCCACCGTATGACTAGTCCGGGTCCCAGGCTGCATACTGAGAGAAGCAAAAAGAGGACCAAGGTATGTCCAAGTCAGGGGGGACACTGAGGGACTGGGCCAGAATCAGAGTGTCAGCTCTGCTGAAGTGGCCGGGAAGCTGTACGCCCCAACCATGAACTCCAGGGGAATCTTTATGTCCCGGACCCAACCCCCGGAACAGTGAAAGGAAGGACGTCGAACTAAGGCTAGGAGACCCAGAAGGGGTGCCCACCAAAAGCCTGTGACTGCTGGACTGTAGTTAGTGTGCAGCATAAAGAGTAGAAGCCCAAGAGGAACATGACAGGGGGTGCAGTTGACGAGCTGTCTCAGCTGCTAATCCAAGACCAAAGCCACTAGTGAATTTACTGAGAGCTGCTGTAAGACCTGTGAGCAAGAAGTAAACCTGGTCAATCTCAGGACTGTGTGTGACTCTTGATTATGTGTGCCTGGGAGGTGGCTGGTGGATATTGTATGCCGACAGCAAGAGGCTGCCCAAGGCAATTGAGAACATTCCCCTTTCTCCTTCATCTATATCGTTCCAAATGGAAGCCCTGGGGACCAGCCCTACCCTTGGAGGGCCCGACATCTCAGCAGGCAACCACCATCATCCCCCGAGGACCCGACTGCAGCGGTGGCTACAGCTGGCCACAAACCACAGGTGGCATCACGACCGTCTATTAAAAACTTTACCTTTGTTTATCTCTAATTCCATTCCCATTTATTGCCTCACTCGGGACCATGGAGCCAGGTCATGTCACCGTGACACCCCGCAGCCCCAGACGACGACGACAGGGCTCGGTTCCGAGTACCCTAAGGCCCCGGTGGGCGAGACATTTATAAGTGCAGAATCTAAGTATTTTTTGCACTAAAAATAGTTACAAAATGCAACATAAGTCTACATCAAAAATGCATAAGGGTATGTGCAGACAATCAGTAATAGCAGCATTTTAGACACAGTGCATTACCACTGTGACCAAAACAATCACAGTGGATGGGATTTCTTGAAATCCCATGCCTTTGTGCTTCTCCTGTCCACAGCATTTTCTAACCTGTGGTGCGGGTTGCCAGTCTTCCACATCTCTGCAGCATGTTAATTTATTGCTGAAGAGTCAGAAGCAGTCACCATTCGGTGAATTCAGGGAAAAAACATCTTGCCCAAATGAAGCACGAGCACATTGTGGCTGCGTTCTGCCTGCGTTCACCCATGCCTTCCCTAAGGTCTGGAAACACCGCATCCAGGAAGCAATGTCTCCAGATTGTCTTCCCATACCCCAAAAAAGAACAAAACACAAAGAAATGCAGCAAAAAAAAAAGTTATACAGCAGAAAAAAATAAAAAACAGCACTTTTGCACATGGGAAATTCGTGGCCTTAAAGGGACACTGTCAAGTAATTTTTCAGTATGATGCTAATATTACCCTTGAATAGGACATGGCCAGACCTTTTAAAAACAGGTAAAATCGTAATTGTGCACTTTCTAGTTTCCATGTTATCAGCATCTTCATACCCTGAAGGGAGCTTCTACATTAGTCCTCTCCATTATATTTCCAACTGAATAGTCCAGTTGTTGTATAAGTGTTATTTAAATATCCACCTCCATCCAAGCTTGTGTTCACATTAATTTACTTCATATATAGATAGCTTAGATTCTTAAGAATGCAGAGATACCAAATATGTGTATTTATTTATTTATTTAGTTTACTGTTTTAATGCCATTTTCAGTGCAGCTCCTTTGGGGAGCCCCCAAGAGAGTGGGGGCCCTGGGCAACTGCCCAGTCTGTCCCCCCTAACGCCAACCCTGCTGCTGTGAATGAGTCACACAACAGATAGATCAGAGAGGAAGCAGGACAGTGTCATGAAGCATGAATATTCAATCATTCAGTGGGAGTGGGCAGCAGAAAAATCACTGTGAGTGACAGATGGAATTAATCTTTTATTTTGAAGTTTAAAGAAGATAGGAGGGGGAATCTAAATAAAAGACATACATGACTAGAGAGAGCTTAGGGAAAGGAACTAGAAAATGATAGCAGTTACACATGGATTTTTGGGCTGACAGTTTTCCTTTAAAGAGCTTTGTGTAATTGAAGTCTCACAAACCATGAATTTAAGTAATGTTAAAGATTTTTGTTATTTAATCTGAAAGCAGTACTAGAGTACTAGACCCTGATGTAATGTGTCACTCATCAGGCAGTGTGTAGCAGTTTAATGCAATAAGTATTTTCTCAGGAGGAGGTTAACACTACAGTTCATATGACAGGCAGTTAGGCAAATCTATTTAACTCCCATTCTCACCACTGTGTTGCAGATTGCTCACAAAGCACAGTGTACAGGAAGTTGCCAGTCAGGGGTGTGGCAAGGTAATAAACAGGATAGAATTCTTAGCTCTGCTACATTTATTCAAATAAAACAGATATTGTATAAAAAGTACACAAAGTATGCAAGTATGTGACATATCCCTGGAATCAGGCTTTCGTGCCCTATGTCATGCTCCTATCAGATTATATAGCAAAAACCTTCTGACAGTTTCCATTTAAAGACTCTAAAAGTGTTTTTGTAAGCTGTTGAATAGAATGGTGTACTGTATTTTCAGACTATAAAATACACTTTTTCCCACACATTTTAGGGGGGTGCATCTCAAAGTCTCATGTACCTTGCTGTGTCTGCGGGGGGGGGGGGGGAGCAGTAGTGGAGAAGCAGGTCTGAAGAGGCAGGAATAGGGTCTCAGGAGACAGTAGCTGGCACTCAGGCTAAGGGTGTGTTCACACACAGCTGCGTATTTTTACGTGAGTGCTCTTGCAGTTTTTGTAACCAAAACCAGGAGTGGAACAATCAGAGGAAAAGTCTAATAGAAACAAGTGCTCCACTTTTGTATTTAATCACCCACTCCTGGTTTTAATTAGTCACTCCTGGTTTTGGCTACAAAAACTGCAAGAGCACTCGCGTAAAAATATGCAGCAAAATGCAGTGTGTGAACGCACCCTTACAGTGTTCCCATATTAAAGAAAGTGAATATTCACTGCTCCCCACACCCATAATTCTGCCCACTTCGAGATGTGGGCAGGATTATTGGCATAGGGAGCAGCCCTCTAGCCTCATGTAAGCTTTAAAAAAGACTTTAGAAACCTTACAGTTAAGACGTCACCTGGGTGGGATCTTATTAAGAGGTCCTGGCTGCTGTCACAGTCCTCCCTGCATTCTCCTTGTGTGTTCCTCCCCCTCTATGTGTCTGCAGCCAACTAGTCTTCTGCTAGGTCTGCCTTCCTCTTCTGTTCCTGATATCACACAGAGCAGGAGCAGAAGAGGAGGGAAGACCCAGGAGAAGAGGAGGTGGTGGCAGACATCGTCTGACATAGTCTTCACACATCTGTAACACAGCAGTCAGCTAACTATCAGGCATTAGGCTTCATATCACTCCAATCTTTTTTCCAATTGACTGTCCTAGGAAGCAGCTCAGCCAATATAACTGTGGCACCCCTGCAGTCTGGCTGCCACAGTAGTATTTAAGGTCATCGATACTAATGAAACACCTGAGAATTGAGGTGCCCTATGCTGGACTCTTGAATCATTCATACACTGCCTGAACTCTAAACAGAGGGCTGGGCACAGGTGGACCGTTTTGGGCTGTCACAGACTCTGGTTGGAGGGAAGTGTTAGCAGTAGTTGGTAGAAAGGAGGGGTAGGCAAAGGAGAGTCAGTCTATGTTGGGCCATGAAGCCGACCAGAGGACAAGCTGCAAGCAGTACAACAGGTCCTAGGTGGTCAGATAATTCATATCCTGGCCACAGAAACTGGAGGCTGCTGAGTTTCAAACTCAGTAGCCACACTTTGTGGGGCTGTCCGGGGAACAGCAACAAAGAGGACTAAACAGTCAGTGTATATGGCTGGTCAAAGAGTGTATGTCGCCTGCCTTGGTGGAAGTCATCCACAGGGGAGGTAAACAGAAACAGGATAGCTACAAGCACCTACAACCTCATCCTAAGAAGAAGCCAGCTGTTAAGCCAAATTCCTGTCCAACAAAGCGGTATAAAATTCTTCGCAGACTGGCCAGACTCAAAGATCCAGTAATCTAGTACCCTGGGATCGTTATTGAACTGCACAGTAAAAGGTAAAGAACTAAGAGACTGTCTTCGTGCCTTGTTCCTGTTGCATCATCACCTTCACTACTACTACACACCAGTGGTCTGCCCTGGCTGAGAAGGGTACAACACATGTTGCTACAACACCTATCTCCTGGGAGTTCTTATATGCAGCATCAGCCATCTCTGGCTGGACACCTCAGCTGGCATCACAAATTTACAAACTTTCCACCCCTGTAAATACTCTCCTTTTTTACTTGGGGTTAGGGTCACAGCTACTAGGCATCACCACCGTGAAAATTATACCCCTGGCTCAGCTGGCTGAGTATCCCAGCCCTTGCAACCTTCACATTTGGACAAAAACTAATGAACCATACACACAGTGAACACGTCTGTAGGACAGTGTTCAAACCACCAAAAGACTGAATCACAAAAAACAGTCGTAACAAACGTGTAAAAATACTCTGTTGTAAAAAAACACAGGAAAAATCAAGTGCTGCTGAAAAAGTAAAATACAGGGTATTTAGTTGATACGTTTTTTGCAAAAAATGTATACTACGCTGCTCTACCAACTTCAAGGTAATCCGTGTCAGAGCGGTTTTAAATAGATCAGATAGGGACTGCTCTGACACGGGTTACCTTGCAGTTGGTAGAGCAGCTTAGTATATATTTTTGCAAAAAACGTATCAACTAAATACCCTGTATTTGATTTTTTCAGCAGCACTTGCTTTTTACTGTGTTTTTTTACAACAGAATATTTTTACACATTTATTTGACTGTTTTTTGTGATTCCACCTTCAAATTTGGTGTCACGAACAGGGTCCCAAAACCCCATTCAAATGGGGTACTGTACACCTTCTATACTTAATGGACTACCCTTGAATTGAGTTATTAATGGAAGCCATTGGTGGGATGGACCATGTGCAGAGCTAAGTGGATGCAATGGCCTACCATCCTCTTGGCTCCCAGAGCTCTGCGCCAAGAGGAAGGTCAGCATCCTCAGAAGTAGGGATGGGTGAATACTAAATTACTCGGACTCGCTAGACTCTAACGAGTAGGATCCCGATACTCACTACTCGTTGTGAGTCTAGCGAGTCCAATGTAAATGAATGGGGAAGCGAGTATTGCAGCGGTTCCTCTGCTGCTGGACCCCATTTTATTCTTTAAAAGCCAGCAGCAAAAAGCCGCGGGATTTTAAAGAATAGTTAAAAAAAAAGGATTGAACCGGATTGAACCGGTCCAGTTCAATCTGGTCCCATAGACAGTCATGTTAAAGTTAACCTGATTGAACCTGACCGGGAAAATACGATTTGTTTTAACATTGATGTCTATGGTACCTGATTGAACCTGACAGGGTCAATCCGGGACAATCCGGGTCAAAGAAGTAGAGGAATAGAATTTACAATTGATTTTCATTGATCTCGTTACTGTGTGAGTAATCGCAATGAAACTCGCAGAGTAAGGAGTCGGCTGAGTACCCTGCTACTCGCAGAGTAGCGAGTAGTAACGAGTAGATTCGCCCATCCCTACTCAGAAGATTACATGGACTCATGGTGCATCCCCTTGCTGGGCTGTGCCGCCCCTCTCCATAGAGAACTATGCTCTGGGATGGTGCTGCCCCCTGGGAGGAGAGAGCAGAACCCTGTATATGTGGGAGAAGGACGCAGCAAACATGAGTGGGAGCACATGGAGAACGGAAGTGCTTAGGGGTTGCAGCATCACTTGCAGAACTTGACGGTAAGTGTTAAGGCAGGCTACCTTTTGTTGTGGCTCCATGAGCAGCACACAGCTGCCAGAGGTGCTGACAGCGTGGAAGAAGGGACGTCTGATGCTCCCACCGAAAGTTCATCTGCGGTGATGAGTAGTGGCTGTACCCGTACCGTAGAATCGGCTCTGGCTGGCCTTTTAGACCCCCTCCGGTGCAGACCCTATGTCCATGGCCGCATAGCCATCCGTGGGACTGACCCAGCGGCTTGACCGATTCCATTGGTATTACCTAAAATATAACTTTTATTAATAATGATAAAAATCGGACTATATGTCCTATACAATCAGAAGATACATGTAAAGGGGAGGAGGGGGAATATATATGATTAGGGAGAGATTAGGGGTACTATCATATATATCCCCCCTCCTCCCCTTTACATGTATCTTCTGATTGTATAGGATATATAGTCCGATATTTAACATTATTAATAAAAGTTATATTTCGGGTAATACCTTTGTTAGATGATACTAGACTGGATAGGTATACAATTATCATTTCTTCGGTGAGCACTATTACCGATTCCATTGCACCTACTCCCAGAGTCCATAGAACTAGTCCAGGTAGGGAGCGGGGAGAAGCACCACCCACCGGTATTCCCTGTCTGCTGGCGGTGGGAGAATAGTGACGATTTAAGTAACTTTTCCCTCGTACTGACCCCGGTCCAAAAACTTGCCTCCTGCAGCGGTACCTGAGTAGCCTGTGCCCCTTGACCTTGTTCTGGCTGGACAGGGGAGTACACATGGAGCACTGGGGGGACTAGAGGCTAGTTCACCAGGGTCCTTGATATGACTGGCCTGGGAGAAACAGAGCACCCAAATGGGCAGTGTTGTTAAGGCCCCCTTGAAACCAGCCATAGGTAATGATGAGGCCTGTTACTGAGCATATCAGGCCCAGGCCATAAAGGAAAGAAATCGGGGACAGCTGTAGCCGTACTGAGCAACAAGTCAGGCGTATGGGTACAGTCTTGGACTTCAACAGATTCCAAGGCTTCGGCTTCATAAAAGAGCTGTGGCTCTACCGGGACATTTTTATCAACTGGCAGGATGTGGCGAGTCATTCCCCAGCAGCCACAGCCATGATCTCTGGCTGGGCGACCTTTTGGAATACACCTGGTTGAGGGGGCAGAGGGGATAGTATACCATTGATGACATCCAGGTGAGCCCAATCATCAGTGCTCTGCAACCAACAACTGCATCTCCCTCTGTTGCAGGCCGCAATAGTTTGCACAGCGATGCCCCTGCCCAGCTGCAAACTGTTGCGGCTACCGCCACACTGACACTAGCTCCCAGCTCACCAGCCTGTCTTTGCCGTGGACAGAGTATCCTCAGTATTGGAGACTGTAGTTGGCCAAGATGCTGCCATCGCCAAGACTGCTGTGCCACAGGATCACTCCACCAGCACTCCGTATTGCACTATTAACATGGCGTGCCAGAGGATGCCCACCACTTCTGGTCATGGTAGTGACAATGAATAAAAACTGACCTTTGTACGTAGTATTGCACTGTTGTACCTGTTGCACTCATTAAGAACTGCCGATGCTATAATCCGGTAATTAATATGGTGTTTATAGAATTAGATAAATTATAATGGTTAAACTATGCTGGTTTCAATACTGGATAACAGTGTTAGCAAATATGAACCTTTGCACTTCAATATGTGTTGAGCTTTATTTACCTTGAACTACCCTTTTCCCACTACTACCTTACCCTGCTTGTTTATGCCACTCCCAGAAACTGTCTGCACTTGGAACCCTTAGTGTAAAGCTGGCCCCACTCTATTCTGTACTGTGAAGAAAAAAACAGCCTGTGCAGAGGAGACCCAACAAAATGGTCTGTGTGCCTTGCACTACACCCAGGGATGCAGGGATGATACCTCAGGAGTGGATTTGGACTTTAATCTATGAATGGCTTGCAACGTTATTTGAACTGTTGAATACATGTGATTTCCTAATGGAATGAATGTTTATAAATGTTTTGTATTAAAAAGGTTATCTATTGTTATTTATTATTATACAAATGCAATCAAAATATCCTTGCCAAATTTCTTTGCACTCTTTGCAGTTCAGGATGTACTGCGTTTAACTAGGGGGTAATGTGGCACCCTGGCAGTCTAGCTGCCACTGTGGTATTTAAGGTCATCGGTATTAATGCCATGTCTGAGGAGAATTGAGGTGCCTTATGCTAGACTACTAAAGCATTCACACACTGCCTGAACGCTAACCAAAGGGCTGGACACAGGCGGCCTGTTTTGGTCTGTGATAGACTCTGGTTGGAGGGAGGGGTTAGCAGTAGTGGGTAGTAGAGAGGGGTAGGCGAAGGAGAGTCAGTCTGTGTCGGACAGTGAGCCCAACCAGAAGACAAGCTGCGAGCAGCACACCAGGTCCTAGGTGGCCAGGGTTTTCATATCCTGACCACAGAAACTGGAGGCTGCTGAGTTTCAAGCTGAATAGAGAGTCAGTGGGTATGTCTGCTCACAGAGTCCGCATTGCCTGCCTGACTGGAAGTCAGCCACAGGGAAGCTAAAGAGGAACAGGACAGCTACAGGCACCTACACCTCATCCTAAGGAGAAATCAGCTGGTAGGCCAAATACACATCCGGCAGAGTGGTTCCTAATTCTTCTCAGACTGGCCAGATCCAAAAACCCGGTAAACCAGTACCTTGGACTCGCTACTGAACTGCACAGTAAAAGGTAAAGAACTAAGAGACTGTCTCGGTGCCTTTTTCCTGTTGCATCCTATGCCTTCTGCTTTACAACAATCACCACCATCATCACCTTCACTCCTACTTAATCCCAGGGGTCTTCTCTGGCTGAGGAGGGTACAACACCCAGCTGCTACAACACCCATCCCCTGGGAGTACTTATATGCAGCACTGGCCATCTCTGGCTGGACACCTCAGCTGGCATCATGAACTTTACAAACTTTTCTCCCTGTAGATACTCCCATTTTTATGTGTGATTAGGGTAACAGCTGCTGGGCATCGCCATTGTGAACATTATACCCCTGGCCCAGCTGGCTAAGAATCTCGGCCTTTGCGACCATCACATAACTCTTCCCAGTCTGGGACATTCTCAATTGTTAAGCCTACATGCATGTCATTTAAAAAACATATTTAAAACAATGATGACAGTGTTTGCCCACTTCTGGAAGTCCCATAGACAATGAATGGGGGTTGATCGTGCAAACCTACGTTACATTGAAGACAGGTCTTTATGGTTGCTGAGCCTCAATCGTGAGATCACTGGGAGTTGATCTTTTTTTGTGGCTAGTGTGCAACTTATTATTTTAATAATAATCATTTATAGGATAAACAGCACTCTCATGGAATAAAATGATTGTTTTATTAGTTTATGTTTAAGCGGTCACACATCTATTTCTAATCCTTACAATTTGAGAAGGATTAGCATTGTGTTTTTAAATAACATAAAATATGAGATCTCATCTACTTACTGAGCACTGCTGGCTATAGTGCACAATTAGAAAGATGACCTAGCAAAGAAATGTATAAATCAACTACATATAACGTTGCATATGTTCTGTATACCAGTGTTGTTGAGTAATGCATCTTATTGCCTTCAAACCCATCTGATATTGATTATAAAACTACAGAAAAAAAAGCTTTTAAGTGAGAATATTGGTCATTTTCAACCAGCAACCAAATTATAAAATCTTCCCAGCTAATTGAACTGTCTGGCTGTATAAAGTATTCAGCATTCACTGTAATCTAAAAAAAACACTTCTTTTAGGCATAAGCAACATGCACATCTGCAAGCGCTATTTTAATGTTAGCAAAGGATCCACCAGTCTTTTTCTACAAATGTAAGGAACGCATGAGGGGACTTGGGATCGGGCCCAAAGCTGTATAAAAAGACACTCAAGCAACTGAGCACATGCTATGAGGCTGCATTTTAGAACACCATTGATTATGCCTCTTTTTCACATGTATGCCCCTGTTTCACATGTAAATCGCCATGGAATAAATGGCGCTATAATAATAATAAATAATAATAATATTTAAAGGCGTTGTCCACTACTTGAACAACCCCTTCTCAATCTGAATCTTTCTCTTTTGTAAATAATAAAAGTTTCACTCACCTCCCACTGCCTGTCCACCCATATTTCCTAGGACAATTGTGTTTAGGGACCATTCATATTAGAGGTACTCCTTGACGTGGCTTGATGTCTTTTATGCTCTTTGATTTTAAAAAATCTAAGTATTTTATGTTTTTAAAGCACCAATCCAGCATTTTTTTTGTGAGCATTGGAGTGGTGCCTTAAATTGAAGTCCCCTGCCCTCTGTCAAATACTCACTTTCGCCTGTTTGACATTTTTCTTATGCCACTCCGGTCCCTTGTGCCCATAACATCTGACTGACCTTAATTCAGAAGTTACATCACAAGGTCCCAAAGTGCATCTTTATGAGAGCCAGAATGAGACCAGAACAAGACTCTTATAGCTGTGACTTCCGGCTCAATCCATGAAACACTGAAGCTGTAGGCAACTCACAACTCACAGGAGTCTGACCAGGGTAATGCTGAAAAATAATTAAGAGGGTGGCAGATATGAATAAAATAGAGGTTAGGGGGCTTAGAGTTAAAGCAACACTCCAGCAGTACTATGAAAAAAATGTTGGAGTGGTTCTTTAATGTTTAATGCAATGTTGGAGTACATGTACTCATTAATAGCAGTCTGCTTTATATGTCGGAACTCGTTCTCCCAGGATCATGTACCAGTGTAAAATCATGGGTCCCTGTGACAATCAGTGCTGCTTCATTCTCTCAGCCTTTGAACAAATTACATCCAGCAAATAGTTCTGCTGCTCTCTTATGTCCGAAGGCATTAGCAGCTGTGGATTGGGTGATGGGATGATGTGACGTTACACTGGTACCCATCCCACGAGAACGACTACTGACATTGCTGTAACTCACCAGCATCAAAGATGAGCATAGGTTTTATTATTTTAAAAAGGAGAAACTTTCAGATTGTGAACGGGTTGTCCAAGTAATGGATACGTAATTAATTTAAAACCTGACTTTCAACTGCACTCACACATAAAGCATACTGAACTAGTAGCAGATATCTGTATTTACTTGGCATTTATAAAGGTCACAACAAACCTTACATCTATACAAAACATTTTAAGGTATATGGTGCTGTACCTTTTGCATTAATGCTTCTTTATGACCCACAATTTTAGGCAGATAATTGGATTCCTTTTCCAGCAGCACTTCTGAAGGAAGCATTCCAAAAGAAGGGACAAATATAAAATTCATATGGATTGCTTCACTATCAATCGGAGAAGCCTATTGATGAGTAAAGAGAATAAACATTGGTCTTATGGCATTAAACTTTCGCAGATATACTTTTACACAATAGGAATGGTTTTATCTTTTTAAATATGTAATATTGCAAAGTGTGTTAAAATTGTAACTTTGCAATTTAACTTTAATTAAAAATCCACTCCATCCTTAACTCCATTCTATATTTTGTTGCTCATTGTCCAGGTTGCCAGTCAGTTTTCTGGGCAAGGAGTATGCAATTGCAATCTCTTTGCTTCAGAGGCTACAGTGAAGCTAACTGGATTGCTGCCATTATGCTACTCTGATGCTGTACAGGGTAAAGCTGCCTTTGCTTGCAGCATGGAAAAGCGCACAGAACGAACCAGTGGCATGAGCATGTCAATTGTCTGACATTTCAGTTCTTTAGGAGAGCACCACTTCCTTTGCATGCAGGATGACTGGAGGCAGTAAAGTAGTGTGCTCCTGAAGAAAGAAGTTGAGAAAATCAGTTTAAGGAAACATTTTCACTGGCTAGTTATTTGCAAATGTGAAAAACATCTTATACTGTACTATGCAGATGTAACATTTTGGCAATCACTTAGACTGTTGTGCTTCAATGACTCAAATATGCAATATAGGCTTAATTGGAAACCTTGGGTTAATAGGTGATGTTTGTCAATAACCTTAATTTATCTTAGAATATGCTTTAAGGAGAAATGTCAAGAGAAGTCGAGATTTTCAGTTTTCTCGTGGTCATTATTTTTGGCAGGATTTGTCATAACAACTAGTTTGTACAATTTAGAATTTTCATATTGTAATTATACAGTCATATCCCAGACAGATCATTTACAAAACTCTCATTTTACAATAACGAAAATAAGAATGTATGATCAGTACAGCTTTATTTTTTACGTAAATACGAAATCTGAACCGTCAACTGCAAAAAAAGCTCTAGCTTCAGGGGTAGATATCAATTTACCAATAGATGATGCTGAAAATACAAAATACAAATGAAATTGTTTAATGGACTTGGTCTAAACTGGAATAATATCATAAAAAAATTGTATAGTAAAACTGTAATTTTGTTGTTGGGAATGTTGAAGTGAATACTATTTATGATAACATTACAGAAAGTGCATAGTTAACATTTCTTATTATTGGTAGAATTTAATCTTGAAGGCAAGATTATTAAAACATATTAGGTGATTGTGATGATAAGTATTGAGATATTTTGACTAAAAGTAACAGTATATCTATTAGGTTTTTCATTACTGTCTGAAAACTGGAGATCTGGTTGCCTGAATCTCTCCCAATCTTGAATGAAAAAGGTGCCATGAAGCTAAGAGTGATTAATGTATGTCCCCCTTAAAGTCTTCTGGCACAGCAGAGTTCCTGGCAATCAGTTGGGTAGGTACTGAATCTCTGCCTCACTACTGATGAATTTGTGTCAATGAATTAACAGTTGGTTGTTGGTAATGTCTCTATGAATTGAACAGAGATCTAAATAAAAATGCAGGTCCTTCAATTCTTAGATCAACGCACTAGGTGGATCCCTACCCGTCAGAAAGTGATGGCATTTCCTATCAATATGCTATCATTTCATGAGATAGGAGTACTCCTTTAAATAGTAATGTCAAAATAACAATTTAACAGTAATTACTAATCCAGATAGAATTCATCTTAAGTGTGCCATTCACATAGAAGTAAACCAAATCATGAATTAGTGCTTTCAATTTGATTCTTCACACATGATGAACTGTCACAAAAGTAAAATTACAGCAATCAATAATATCTGATCCCCAGTGTTGTTTTAGAAAAAAAGGAACAAAAATACTTAAAGGGGGTTATCCAGGACTGTTTTAGTTTTTTTACCATCGGTCCAAGAACTAACAGGCAGGAAGTTAACAACTACCTGCTGTTCCACCCTGCTAAGACTTCTGCCAGCACAGAGTGGTCACAGACCACCCCTGTCAGTGATTCTGTTACTTTCACTAACGTCACATCGACAGGGCAGCACTTTTTCTTCTTGACTGCTGACATCAGGCTAATTAGCTAGCAGGATATTTGCAGTCACGTTCTATCGACAGAGCAGTCCGGAAGAGGAAGAGCTGCTTTGTTAATATAGATAGCCTGAGCTGTATATTATAGCAGCCTCTTACCTGCAGATAGCTTGAGGATAACTCCTGTGACGGTCTCATCCATATAAAATAATTGTATGCCATGATGCTCTAACACATCCTATCAAGACATTCAGTTATTTCCTATAGGATGAAGGTGTTAATCAATTCTATTTAGGGTTACCCTAGCTGACTAATGAATTCCAACAATTAAGCCAACCTAGTAAGCAGCTGTTAGACCTCTGGTCTGTCTTCTTTAATTTGCTGGCAGTCAGCTGATATTGCTGAGTGTTGCTGCAGGTGGGAAACATGAAATGTAACAACATCCATTCAAAAAAATGGGAAATTTTGTAAAACATGGTTCTAGCAAGCACTAGATAGATGTGGCAGCCTGCAGCTCTAGCTCTTAGGCTACTTTCACACGCGGCGCTTTTGGCCATGTATTCGGCAGTGGCACTTTTTTGCCGACGACCCGCTTTTCTCAGGGCGCTTTCCTCGAGGCCATGTTAACATGTAGCCTACAGGGAAAGCGCACCAAAAAAACCCACCAAGAATTGGCATGTCAATTCTTTTTGCGGGGGCCCTTTTGCAGTTAAAGCACCTGCACAAAAATACACGGCAAAACGCTGTGTCTGCACACCTTCCAGCAAAAGCCATAGCTTTTGCTGGAAGGCGTATCCAGCTTTCTTTAGCACTGCTTTTACATGAGCGCTCTAAAGCGCTGTGTAAAAGCAGGAATATGCCTGCATTACGCTACGTGTGAACGTAGCCTTAGATGGTATAAGGGGTCCCTAGCATATTAATTAATGTTGTACTGAAAGCAAAAGACACATTCGTGTTGTTAAAGCCAAATCAGTCAATATACCATATTTTTAGTGGGATATTTTTTTTGGTGGGAGAAGGATATTAAGCTTAAAGAGAAACTGACATTAGTGTTATTCTTATAAAACTAAAGGTATGCTTCTTATTACATTGTTATACTGATTTGATACATACATTCCATGAAGAAATCTGCAGCCTATATTTTTTAAATCATCATTAGAAGTGTAATGGGGCAGAACTATATGGTGAAACTGTGGGTACAGTCTGCTCTGCAGTGTTCCCCTCTGCTGCCTCTGGTGTTTTCATCCACTTCCTTATTTATATTTTGCACTGGCAACTTCCTAGCCATGGCCAGCACTTGCGCACATTGATCTTTTGTCAGTCATTAGCAAGATGATATCAGTGGATGCATGCACAGATTTAGATCTCAACTCAATGAAAAGCTGGGATCTAAATTTGCATGTGCACCGCCTTTATACACTTTTTTACTGATTACATGAGATCGATCTGTGCAAGCAACAACCACGGATAGGATGGTGTCAGTGCAAAATTTTTATAAAGACACCAGAAGCTGTGTAAGAGCCATGGCAGAGCTGAAGTTCCTACCCACAGGCCTGCCCTACAGTCCCACCCCAATCCATGGTGTGTAAAACTTCTCATGATTTAAAAAAAAAAATAAAAAAACAGGCTGCCTATTTTGCCAAAGACATATAGCAGGGGTCTCAAATTCCAGGCCTCGAGGGCCGCACACAGTGCAAGTTTTCAGGATTTCCATAGCATTTGACAGTTGGTAATCAAATGACCAACTGTCAAATTCTAAGGAAATCCTGAAAACCTGGACTGTGTGCGGCCCTCGAGGCCTGGAGTTTGAGACCCCGGACACATAGTGTATCATTTACTTTTAGTGCTACTCTAATATGCTTGGGACCTCTTATACCATCTATGAGCTGCACCACTATGAGCATACCTTCCGCTTACTTTACATAACCTTGGTTACAGGTTCTCTAACTATACCTTATCAGTACAGAAAGAAATAATAGATAAGTAAAATTCTTTACCTGTAATTAATAGATTTAAATAAAAAATAGAGAAAACAACATCATTAAGTGCAATTATGTGTGCTGGAACAAAATTAAAGTTCAGTAAATGTCAAAATTGACATCAAAAAGAAAATAAAGCAACAAACAAATAGTAATAATTATTGAGCGATGTAATTAAAATGTTAATTCACAAAGTTTAATGCTCATAACTATGCTCAAAACTATTTTGGAAGATGTGATGGGTCACTTAAGAACTCCCACTCATTTTATTATCTATCAGTTTGTTAGCTGTCATTATGACCTACTTGATAAACCTATGAAATATTAGATACCCGTGTTCCAAAAGAATATTTAAAACCATTTCTGCATCAAACAAAAAATGCCCCAAAAATGAAAATGAATTTTTAAAAGAATTACACAATGTACTACATTTAAAAAATGTCTACATTTGTTTTTGCACATTAATTTTTGGGGAAAAAATACAGTATATTTTCTTCTTAAAGGGAACCTGTCACCTGATTTTAAGTCCCTACACTATCTCTAGCTGTCCCCAGTGGCGTAACATTCACGGTCGCAGGGGTCGCCGCTGCGACGGGGCCCGGGCCTATAGGGGGCCCGCATCGCCAGCCGCCCCCTGCGCCCGCTGTGCCGAGCGCCCTGCGCCCATCAATGCCAGCGCCAGGCGCAGCACAGCCCGCACTGTCAAGCAGCCGAAAATCTGCCCTTTGCCCCTGGGAAGCTGTCACCCACCTCCTCCTCTGTCTCCCGCCCGGTGGCCGTGCATCAGGTCCTGGCCGCTCATTATCCAGGAAGTGAGGACACGCCCCCCAGCTGCTGCCGAATAGAGAAGGGAAGAAGAGAGCGGAGAACAAGACACGGGTGAGAGGAGGAAAGCGGGGGAGAGCAGGGGACACAAGAGAATGAGAGCTGGTGGACAGAAGAGGATGAGAGCGGGGCATAGAGGAGGAGGATAAGAGCAGGGCACAGAGGAGGGGAGAGCAGGGGACACAGGAAGAGGATGAGAGCTGGTGGACAGAGGAGGAGGATGAGAGCTGGTGGACAGAGGAGGAGGATGAGAGCTGGGGGACAGAAGAGGGGGAGAGCAGGGGACACAGGAAGAGGATGAGAGTTGGTGGACAGAGGAGGAGGATAAGAGCGGGGCACAGAGGAGGAGGATAAGAGCGGGGGACAGAGGAGAAGGATAAGAGCGGGGGACAGAGGAGGGGGAGAGCAGGGGACACAGGAAGAGGATGAGAGCTGGTGGACAGAAGAGGAGGATGAGAGCAGGGAACAGAGGAGGAGGATAAGAGTGGGGGACAGAAGAGTGGGAGAGCAGGGGATACAGGAAGAGGATGAGAGCTTGTGGACAGAGGATGAGAGCGGGGTACAGAGGAGGAGGATGAGAGCAGAGGAGGAGGATGAGAGTGGGGGACAGAGGAGGAGAAGAGCAGGGGACACAGGAAGAGGATGATAGCAGGGGACAGACAGAGGAGGAGGATGAGAGTGGGGGACAGAGGAGGAGGATTAGAGCGGGGGACAGAGGAAGAGGATGAGAGCAGGGGACAGAGGAAAAGGACAGCAGGGGACACAGGAACAGGAGCGGGTGGACAGAGGAGGAGGTTGAGAGCAGGGCACAGAGGAGGAAGATGAAAGCGGGGGAGAGAGGAGTAGGGGAGCAGCGGACACAGGAAGAGGATGAGAGCGGGGAACAGAGGAAGAGGATGAGAGCAGGTGGACAGAGGAGGAGGATGAGAGCGGGGCACAGAGGAGGAAGATGAGAGCGGGGGACAGAGGAGGATGAGATTGAGGGACGCAGGAAGAGGATGAGAGCAGGGGACAGAAGAGTAGGGGAGCAAGGGGCACAGGAGAAGGTGGAGAGTGGGGGGACAAAGGAGGAGGAGGAGAGCGAGGGGCACAGGAGAGCGGGGCAAAGAGGATGCTATGAGGCTGCATATATAAGGCTGCACTATATGGAGAGCTATGAGGCTGCATGTATAAGGCTGCACCATATAGAGAGGCTATGAGGCTGCATATATAATACACTATATAGAGAAATATAAGGCTGCACTACATGGAGAGATATGAGGCTGCATATATAATACTCCACTATATGAGGCTGTACTATATGGAGAGCTATGAGGCTGCATATATAAGGCTGTACTATAGAGGCTGCACTACATGGACAACTGAGCCTGCATTATACTGTATAGAGGGCTGTGAGGCTACGTTATATTATATGGAGGGCTGTGAGGCTGTATTATACTATATGGAGGGGCAATGAGGCTATATTATACTATATGGAGGGCTGTGAGGCTGTATTATACTATATAGAGGTCTATGAGGCTACTATATGTAGGATAGTAGGGGTGCATTATAATAATTGGATGACTATTGGGGCTACCTTATGAATGGGGGACTATGGGATGCATTATAATACATGGAGGACTATGGGGGTCTATTGTAATATATGGAGGAATATGGGGATACATTATAATAATTAGAGGACTATCGTGGCGGGAAGAGGAAGACCGTATATACCAGGACGGGGGACATATATACCACGATAAGGGCCGTATTCCCGGAGGGAGACCATATATAGCAGAATGGGAGACATATTTAAAAGGATTAGCTCCATATTCCAGTAGGATGACCATATATAGCAGGATGAGGGACATTAATACATAGACGGGTCAATTTGTGAGTCTTTATAGAACTTAGAACGTTACATGGGGCCCATACATCCGACCAACGTGTGCCCGTGGGGGAGGAGGGGGGGGCCCAGTCTGAATTTCGCACCGGGGCCCACCAGACTCTAGTTACGCCACTGGCTGTCCCTACACCTTCCTAGCAGCTCCCTATCTATCCCTTTCTTATCTAAACTGTCCCTATTAAACATGTGTAAATGAAGTATAAACTTACTGCAGTCCCCGTGGTTGGGGGACTGGGTAGGCGTGGCCACGCTTCCTTCAGCACACCTCTGTGGTGTAATGCACGCCCCGCTGGGCGGCATTATTCTGTGTCCTCTCTGCCTCCATTCTTTGGAATCTCCCGCCCTCTGTGTAGTTCTATGCACCGGCCGGACGTCACTTCCGGCGCGGTGCATTATGAGGCCGGTCACGTGATCGGCCCTAGTGCATTATGGGGCCGATTACGTGATCGGCCCGGCTTCAATAAGCGCATTGCGCCGCGGCGACCAATCAGTGAAGTGGGATTTAAATCTTGCGCCAAAAGAGCTGATTGGTCGCCACTGATCGCGGCGGCCAATCAGCGAAGCGGCACACTCTTAGTGCGTGATTTAAATCCTGCTTCCCTGATTCGTCACCACGGCTGGCGACGACCAATCAGCGAAGCGGCACACAGCTTGGTGGGGGATTTGGATCCCAGCCGCCATTTATGTGTGTATGTTACCCTTCTGATTTTCCTGTATTTATGTCCCACTGTTCCGTTAAAAAATCATCCAATAAAAATATTTGAACAATAAAAAAAAACAAAAAAAAAAACAAAACGTATATTTTTGATTTTCGTAATAATTTTAGTGTAAAGTATTTTAGGACTCTGCACATATTTTTTAATAGTATTCTTGATAGATTTTCTTTTCTGTTGAATAATATTTGTGAATTCTATAATAATTCTTCCAAATATTCAAGTGAAAATGCATATTATTAATATATACAGCAAAAAAGTCATAACTCTACAATGCAAGGAAAGAAAATTAAAAAGACATACATAAAAAGCAGCATAACCACCCTTGAACACAGAGCACTAATTAATTTCTGTGTGGATCTCCTTAATTAATTAGGAGAGAAACTTCTTTAAACTAATCTGATGTCTATAAAACCTCCAGTTAGGCTTTTATTGTTACATGAGTAAGACTACTTGTCTGATATTGTAGCTGAAACGCGTTGTAACTTCTTGTGAACCTTTAGATGATTGTTTGTTCTATATTCACCTTGAATCAAATAAAATCTTGAAAAATAAAGACTTTGAAATACTTCTGGAAGCGCGAGGCTGTCCTACCGGAATTTCTCTTGAGATTTATTACCCTTGACAGACCAACCCCATATGGTGTCTGATTCTCCAGAGCCAAGCTGCAGACCAGACGCATACAAGCACCATGGAGGTCTCTATTTACGTATTCTAACAAAGAACTGTGTAAGTTGAGCAAAACTGATTTTTTACCTAATCCATTTGAATCTAAACATCTACACTGAGATCTGTGCCCGCAATCTGTCCTCTATCTCCCATTTCCTAGATCCTAACCTTGGAAGGGCCTACTATCTTCATGCTGTCTGGTTGTTTTGATGACATTTTTCTGGTGTTTAATTGAAAGTACATGAAGTTGTCATCATGCAAGACCTAAATTTTAACCAAAATGCTTTTGACTCTAGGTATGGTCAATGAATTAAAGAAAACTGTCCGTCAAAAGTTTTGTATAGACCATTTATTGATAACAACATAGAGAATAATTAATTGTTTACAATGTCATAACTTAGTATTTGGTAGCATAACCTTTAATTACTGCACCACACTGATGGGGCATTGAAGCCACTAGGGTATTCAAGACATTTTGAGGGATCTTGCTTCATTCCATATGCAAATCTGCAAACAGTTCGTCTTTATTCCATGGGTATCGGCCCCAACTCATCATGTGCTCTATAAGGTGTATATCAAGTGATTGGCTTGACTATTACAAGTGGCAAATATTTTTCTTTAGTAACCAATTTTTGAGTAAATTGGATGTGTGCTTAGGATCATTGTCTTGCTGGAATTTCCAGCCCCTGCCTACTTTGTTTTACCAACAGGCAGCATTACAACCTCCAGTTTATCCTTGTACATGGCAGCATTCATATTTATACCAATTCTATGCAGAGGGCCAATGGAAGTTGAAGGAAAGTAGCCCTATATCATGACATTGCCACCACCATATTTCACTGTAGGTATTTGGTACCTTACATCATTACGTTTTCCAATTGGGCAGTATATATAGTGCTTACCATCAGTATGTAAGGCTGGCTTCCCACTTGCATTTGTGTCTGCATGCGCAGGGCATGCAGACACAAACGCAGTGGAACACAGCACATAATTATGTGAACGCAGCGGAGAATCTCCGCATGCGTTCACATTGGTATTGTGCCCGGGCAGCCAATCAGCTGTCTCGGGGGCGGCCGGGAGGAGGAGATCAGCAGTGGAGATTTCCTCCCGGCCACAGCTGATCTCCTGCCGGTGTCAGCGCGGGAGATTTGAAGAAACAGCTGATCTGACAGCTGTTTAAATCTCCCGTGCTAACACCGAATAGGGTGATATCGGTGCAGGAGATAAGAAACAGCTGATCGCTGCGTCAAATCTCCCGCGCCGACATCACCTATTTGGTGTCAGCGCGGGAGATTTAACCAGCTGTCAGATCAGCTGTTTCTCCCCGCTCTCACCGCTGACACCAACGGGAGAGCAGTGGCTGCTGTAGCTGATCTCCCGGTGGCCGCCGGTGATCACCGGCGGCCACCGGGAGAGATTTCAATGAGATCCGCAGCGTTCTCCTGTGCTGTCATGCGGAGGACACTGCGAATCCATTGGCTTCCATGAATTTTTTGTGCGCTTGCGGGCGCTTGCAGATAAAACAAGCGCCCTCGAACGCACAAAATATGCAACAGGGCTGCGTTCTGAGCGCGGAGGAGGGCGCACAAATTATGCGCATCCGTACGCAAACGCAACCGAACGCAGCCAAAATGCAGGCACATGCGTTCCCATGTTAAACATAGGAACGCATTTGCGCAAGTGTTTGGCTGCGTTCAGTGCGCTGCGTAACAAACGCAAATGTGAAGGCAGCCTAACAGATTTAACTTGAATTCATCAGACCTCAACACCTTAGACCAATCTGCCTCTTTCCATTGGCTGTGTTCTTTGGCAAACTAAAGTCGACCTTTTGGTTCTTTGCAGAGATGAATGGTTTCTTGACTGGAACTTGTGCATTCAGCCTTACCGCTCACAGTTTGGTGATTTACTTTGACCCCATATTCTTTGTTCATTTAGCAAATTACTCTGAGAACAGATGAATTCCATAGCTAATTCTGTTTGGTTTTTGCCTGACTTGACTATCAAAATAATATGCTTCCTGACATCTGGTGGAATATTTGGCTTTATCTTTGCCATGTTTTAACCGAAATACACACAGACAAAAAAGAAAAAAATTTTAGGCAAAATTAGATTACCAATGACAAAATTTGCAAAATATTTGGTGCAGTAAATGAGGAAATGAAGAAAACTAACACATAAAGGGATAAAACAATGTCAAACACAATTTTCATCCTTAGAGCTGACAACCACTTGCCTATAGTTTACTAAAATCACCAAGAAAAAGGCATCACGACAATAAGACAAATGTAATCATACTTTAACAAAAAATTCTAAACGTTTCTTTGCCAACGTGATTTTTAAGCTTCTCTGGTAACTGAACACTGAGCTGTGATTAGTTGCAATGGAAAATAAATACAGTTTTTCATTAAATTTTTCTTTTGGTAAATCTGCCTCACTACAAACAGCATATATGACATAATTATGATACCATTTTTCAATTTTACCTTTTTCACTTTTGCTATAGTATAAAAAATACTGCTGTCACATATTGAATATGATGAAAATCTAAAAATCATTCAAATAGTTTTTTGTGGTCTTTTTTCTCACTTTAGTTCTCCGGGAAAAAACACTTTTTTTGTAAAAAACAAAATAAGAAAAAATTTGCTTTTAATAAATACATAAAAAGAGAACAACATATCTAAATAATATTTCTGCTGGGTATTGAATATGTAAGCTATATGGAGCAAAACAAGTGGTAATCATCTACAAGTTTGTGATGCTGTTACTGTATGTGTCTGTGATAGGCCTGAGACACACAGTGCGAGATGAATGCTAGATACTTTAACGAGTCTTGCATGCCTTTCCAGGCACAGCCACCTGCTCTTTGGGCAGGTGCATGTCACCTGCATAGAAACACATGTGAGAAGCCACGGGGGAGGTGCCAAGTGTTGTAGAAGGGCAAGCTGGGATATGTAGTTCCACTGGCAGCAGATGGTATCATCATGGTAGCTGAAGTTGGTTGCTGAAACCCTAAACACTTCCCTCGTGTCCACAACAATGGTCAAAGCGGGAGGTTGCACTTCTAGTGATGGTATATGATCCCCAGGGGTGCTCCTGTAATGGTGATGTCTGGGTGCAGATGTTATAGCGCCTGTGATGTTCGTGCAATTCTAGGCATCCAGACACACGGCTCAACTTGAAAACTTAATACTTTAGTTCAGGTAATGATTGAATTCAGTCTGTTGGAGGCAAAGTAGTTGTGGTTCACCATATAGGATACACTGGATATTTTGTGTATGAAAGAAGGTGATTTCTCCTTATGGAACAAGCACATTTAGGGTCTCTCAGGTGGCTGGAGCTCAGGTCTCTTCACTTGGTATTAGAGGTAATACTGTGCACAGTCCAGGTAATACTATGATGGAGAGACCTTCATGGGTTGGCTCCCTGTGGCGATGGGGTATGGAGCTACTCACAATTTTGGTACTACCGTTCCCTATTGCAGGGGGTCATGCAGACAGTTTGTGGCATGCACTGGTTCTGACTGGAAACCAATATAAACCAGCATGGAGGAGACACTTGTTCAGCCTTATCTCTCCTGGCTATATCAAGCTTCACTCCTTTGTGAAGGAAATTAAATGGAGAAAATGATGTTCCCACAGCATGGACTGGGATAGAGATGCTGGGAGCAGTAGTCCTTCCTCACTTTTTCACCTGATTAGACTGACTAGAAACCAGTTTGAACCAGTTCCAGGAAGTGTGTGAGAGGCCTGAGGTAGAGGCTCCTCCCACCATTGCTGTGGCAGCTAGTTATGATGAGAATAATCTAACTTTCATACACATATATTGAGCTTGAGATGGCAGCACAATACAATGTAAACTATACATCTATCTGTCTTAACTGCACAAACATCACATCATAACATATATGACAGATTTCCTATCTCACAGTCCCCAAAGTAATTCTGGCACACTGGAACAAATCTACTGCCACACGACAACTGTTTCACTCAGCAGAAGTAGAAAGGGTACCAGGATATCACACACATGCAGCTGACACATTCCTGTTCAGAGAGTCGGTGGCCATGCCGGGTGAGACATGCGAAACCCGTAGCATGCATCTCGCACATAGTCACATCCTTGGGGTAGAGGCACACTAACATAAGACATCTGATGCGAGCACATAGGATATGATTTGCTAATGACCCTCAGCTCAGGCTTTGTTGTGAGCTGCTTGTCACGCAACTGTGATCTGATTCAGTGATCGGATAACACCTGAGGAGGAGAGGGAGAGATTAACCTCCTTATCTCCTCCATTGGTGGCCTCGGCATATATTGCACTTGCATGTGTGTCAGTGCAGTGCGATATTTCACTTCCACCCATAGACTTGTATGGGTGCAAGTGATCTGAGACTCACTGACAGTCGCAGCATGATGTGATTTTTTTTTCGCTCTGTATAGAAGTGTGTAAGAAATCGTAGGTCTGTGCTGCCTGATTGATTAATATTGGTCCGAGTTCAGTTTGAGATTATCTCGCATTGCACTCGCGTGAGTTTGATGCAAGTGAGACTTAACTCTTATTCAGACATCTAATTTGAACCTATATGATTTCCATGGATAGAACACATACCCATTATGCTGTACATAGCAATTTATGGAGTTCCCATGTCAGAGTTTTATTAACAGACCATTTACTTGCTACAAAATAACAGAGATAGATCTCCTATTGATCCACACCAGGGATCAAAATTAACAGTACAAGTCTAGGGACCTATGAAAATTACAGATAGTACACATATGGCAGCGGTCCATCTGCTGTCCATGATTAACTTTGTAATGGATAAGAGAAGCTTTGCAATTTATTGATGAAACACTGATGTAACTGATATTAAAAACTGATAGACTGACCAAGCACTGATGACACACTGACCAAACGCTGATGGAAATGTAATAAAAAAACACTGATAAAGCTTGGAATGTTTTCCAATCACTGCCATCTGAATGAGGCCTTGACTCTAGCAAGTGGTAGCTAGGTTTGTCTGCTTCCAGAAAATATACAAATGTGCCAAACTATATATTTTGTAAACTCACTTTTTAGGGGGTTTGTTTTTCAATTTCAGATTATTTTAGACTTTTGTGTAAATGTATTTGAATTCGTCATTTTTACCACTTATCATCTCATCTACTATATCATTTGAGATGATCACTTTTTTTTTTATTCAAATTCACCAAGCTCAAAGAATTTTTTTCAAAATTTTGATTAGCAAGGCATAAACTTGTACAATTTTTAATACCTGAAAGATTATAATTACATTACATTACATGTACATTACACGTGGAAACATGTGGATAGAAGTAGGTGAGAGAGAGAGACAGAACCTTTGAGAACATATGGAATTGAGAAAAAGAGGATCCAGTTGACCATAAGAGATTACACTTTAGGCTATGTGCCCACACTGTGGGTATTTTTCTGCAATTTTATTGTGGATATGGTGCAGATCTGTCACATATCTGAAGCACAGTGATCTGCGATCAAAGTCTATGTAAACGCAGAAGACCTTTGCCCATGCTGTGGGTTTTCCCATGACGGAAATGCCAAGATTTTTATTGTTGGAAAATCTACAGCATGTCAATTCTAGCAGCGTATTTTGCTACGATTTTCACCCATAGATCTCAATGTTAGCTCCCAAATACGCAGCGGATAAGCAGCAGTGTTCACAACCCCAGTTACCTAGTTTTACCTGGCTGGTCTCTGACCTGAGGTGAACTTTCCCCTGTCACACCTTTCACAGTGGGACTCAAAACTCACTAATTTCTCCATCCACGGCCATTTTCTAGAAGACTTAACCCCTACCAACCAGTAACAGCTTGTAATTAATACAGACACAAGAACATGGTGGCACCCACCGCAACCCCCTCCTGCAGCTCCGGTCCCGCTGCTCTGCCCCTATCCTCCATGGACCTTTAATACCTGCCACCAGCAACCCGCTCCAATGCTGCAGCCCCCCTCAGTAAGCCTTGGTGGGTCCAGGGGGCTTACGATATATATTGTATATATATAATTATGCACACCAGGATGGGGGGGTCATGTACAAAGCATGGGGGACATATACACTAGTATGGGGGCATGTACAAAGCATGGGGGACATATGCACCAGGATGGGGGGCCATGTACAAAGAATGCAGGACATATACACAAGGATGGGGGGCTACGTACCAGAATGGAGGATATAAACACCAGGATGGGGGAAATATGTACCAGGTTGAGGGCTATGTACAAAGCATGGGGGAGATATACACCAGGATGGGGGATATATACACCAGGATGGGGGAATATATATACCAGGATGGGGGCCATATACAAGGATGGGGGACATATATACATTGATGGGGACTATGTACCAGGATGGGGCACAGTATATGCATGGATTGGTGACATATATATACCTGGATGGGGGGCCATGTACCAGGATGGGGGGTCATGTACCTGAATGGGGGTCATGTACCAGTATGGGGGATATATATACCAGGATGGAATCATGTACCAGGATGGGGGACATACATACCATTATAGGGGTCATGTACCAGGATGGGGGATAAATATACCAGTATGAAGGACAGTTTATACCAGGATAGCGGACAAATGTACCAGGATGAGGAACAAATATATACCAGGATGAGGGACATATATGCCAATATTGGGATATATATACCAGGATGGGGGCCTTGTATCGGGTTGGGGGCTATGTACCAAGATGGGGGATATATATACTAGGATGGGGGACATATATACTACAATGGGGGACAAATATACTGATCGTAAGACTGACACTGCCATTATAAGATGGACCCCATTTAAAATTAAAACATCTTATAAAGTGAAAAATAATGTGTGTCTTGTACTCTATCTACATTTCTGAGAAGCCAAAACAACAGATAATTACAGATAAAAGATCTGATTAATCTGATCAAGTTTTCATGGAGCATTGTAGTAAACAACAAACACAGAATTGAGTTGACTAATTCAACACTGTGAAGAGCTCCTTCTCCGCTCCCTCCTAATCTCATCCTTCCACAACCGTGTTCAAGACTTCTCCCGTGCATCTACTATACTCTGGAACTCTCTCCCCCACCACATCAGACACTCGCCTACCCTTGGTAACTTCAAAAGAAACCTGAAGACCCACCTCTTCCGTCATGCCTACAGCCTACAATGAGACCTGGCCGCCGCACCGCTACACTATCGGCACATCCCCCTCCTATTGTCTCACCGCCCACCCTTGTAGACTGTGAGCCCTCGTGGACAGGTTCCCAACCCCTCCTGTATCTGTAAAACTCGACTGTCTATGTTCTGTATTTGTTCATGTTATTCCCTCCCTATGTAAAGCGCCATGGAATCCAATGGCACTATATAAATAAATAATGATGATGAATGATGATGATGATTTCACGTTTCGAGAAATGTATGTCAAAATTATAGCCCTCTTGAAATACCACAATTCTTAAAAAGATCAGAGACAAATAACTACTTGTTCTTTTTTTCTCCCTTCTTATATGAAATATTTGATGACAAGAATGTTAACCAAAATAAATACAAAATGATTAAAGGGGACTTGTCCTTACCAATAGAGGTTAAGGTTTTGACCCCCTCATCACAGTACCCAGATCAGCAGAGTGCAATGTGTGCCAGGACTGGCTGCAGCTCAAAATCTATGGATTATTTCATAGATAATTAAGCAGGGGACTTTACTTTCTAATTAATTGCTTAATAAGGGAGCATCTTGCTTTTATTTTATAATGAATCTCTTTTAATGTCTTCTAAGCTATTGTAGACAACATTGGATTCTGAGGGTTACTTCGGATTTTCATTTTTTTATTATTATTATTGATATATTGGTGAACCAGTGAGAAAGTTGTGGAGTGTTTTTTTTTTACATAACATTTTTGTTGTGTTTTAATCTTTGTACAAACTGAGTAATGGGGGTGTCAGACACCTCTCCATTACTAACACCAGGGCTTCATGTCAGCTGATAATTCAGCTGACAGCTATCATAAAAACCATTACCCCTATTACCTTTGTCCAAGAACAATCGGTAAGAGCCAGTGTGAAGCTCCAGAATAAGATGTGTTTCTTCCGGGGCAACTACGGGCTAGTATATTACTGCTGGGAGGAGCTCAATAACCATGGACCTTCCCAACCTGGTTATAAAGCCTGTAACTATCTTCTTTAACTCTGCTGGTTATCTAAAATGAAGGGAGACGCCACATCATTCTATTTATTTAATTAGTAGCTTAAACAAGGCTAAACACTCTTAATGCCCCAAGAAAGGCACTATAAGATGCAAGCTCATAATATGCAGGGGGTCGGACATTAGATATCTGCAGGATATCTTTCTATGCTATCTATTCTATCTTTCTAATCTATCTACAGTATTCACTCTATCTTTTTTATATCTATTTAGACTAGTTTTTAGATTAATGTTTAAAACAGCCGAGACCGTGGCAATGCAAGTAATTTAATGATACATTACAATTCTGTAGCATAGAATAACGTAAAAAGTTTTGTAGACGGATAGCTGATGAAAAAAAAATGCATTGCACATGAATGTCATACGGGCGCTAGGTCCAAAAAAATTTCACACTCGCATTACACTTGCATGACATATGGGTCATATGTCATGCCAGTGCAATGTGAGTGTGCGATGTGCCATGTGTCTTTTTTGCATTGGTGAGTCTCTGATGTTTTACGTGGCTATACACAGTATGCTGCAATTTTTTCTTCTGCCCAATCACACCTAAGGAAAACTTGTAGATGAACACCGCCTCATTGAATACCATTGGTACAAGTGCAATATAATTTTTAACCAGATTGCACTCGTCCGGTGAAAATTCAAGTGGATGTGAGGCCTAAATACACTATTCCAGCAATGAAAATACTGGAGTGGTGCCTTCAACATTCATGAGATTTTTGCAGTGTCCTATGACAAAAGGGGATAGAGCTTACAGATGCTGCACCCACAAATGTGTGATTCTTTTGGTATTGGGCCAAAGTTAAAGCTTCCTTAAGTTACCAACATGAATGTTGCTAAATATGAGCGAAAATGAAACTTTCTGAACCACATGATTGGCCTCCACAAAGCCCTGATTTCAATAAACACAAAGCTGTTGAATTACTAAGGCAGGGGTCACACGTGTATGGCTAGGGTCACATTTGCGTTGTGACTCTAGCTCGATGAAAGCATTAAATACTTAGAAATTTTCGCTGCAGCGCATAGCGTTAACACTATGCACTGCCAGGCAATGGAGCCCAATAGAAACGCGGTGTTTACCTTAGCAGCCAGCCACACACAAAGCCTCAGGATGTGCGCTTTAGCTGGACGCACAGGAAACACTGTCTGTAGCGCTTTCCCGTGCGCTGTCCAAAAGCGCACATCCTGGGGCTTTGTGTGTGGCTGGCTGCTAAGCACCGGGTTTCTATGGGGTTCCGTTGCCATACCGTTAATGCTATGTGCTGCGGCAAAAATCTCTAAGTATTTAACGCTTGCGTCGTGCTAGGGTCACAACGCAAATGTGACTCTAGCCTATGCCTTGTACAAGGGCAATGCAAGAAAATCTTGTGTTGCGCTGGAGCCCATGTTAGGCAAGATCAGATGTGTTAGGTTTTCACCAGCTTTAATCGGACTAAGGAAAAATGACAGCCTGCTGTGATTGTCAGCAACTCTTGGCTCACTTGCATTGCATCTATGAAAGTCTATGAGTGCGAGACAAATATCGGACTGCACTCGGATGACATTGCATTATACGCGAGGCAGACAATGGAATTAGAGTAAAAAGGGGCTCACCACCATGGAGGTGCTCAAGGGAAAAATGCAATCTCAATTATAAGGCTACCCTGGCACACAATTTAGATAGAAGATTATTTTAAGAAAAAACAGAGGATTCCAACTTGTAGGTGAAAAAAGATGTGTTTTTCTGTTATCACACTGACAGATTCTTGTTCAACGATTCGACTTGTTAGGCCTTTATCAAGGATCTAATCTAGTATTGGAAGAGCATACTGGGCAACAGAATGTTTCTAATAATACATCAAAAGCTTCTTTAATTGACAAATGAGGACTCGCTACTGTATTAGAGGGCCCAGGCCAAGACCGCAGGGAATGCTGGGTCTGGTACAGTCAATTAATGTGTCACCACAGTATTCAAGTGTGCTTTGATCAACACACTGCCTTGATCCAGATGCTAACATCACCAGGGTTTTACCTGGAGCTTTGCACCTATCCATCATACCTGACCCTCATCTTTTACACATTCCAGATTTCTGGAGTTACTTGACTATTGTAGTGACACATTGGTTGACAGTACTAGGCCCAGCATTTCCTGCGGTCTTGGGCTGAGCCCTCCAAAGCCATAGCAGGTCCTCATTTGCTAATTAAAGAAGCCTTTGATTTATTATTTGCAACATTCTGCTGCCTGGTATGCTCTTATGATCCTAGATTAGATCATTGATAAAGGCCTAACAGACCGAAACGTTAGACAAGAATCTGCTAGTGTGATAATAAAAAAAACAATTTTTGGAATCCTCTATTTTTTCTTAAAATCCTCTTCTATCAAAGCGGTGTGCCAGGGTGCCGCTATAAATGACACAGGCAATGGAGAAAGTGGAGAGATTAATCTCTCCCTTTCCTCCGCAGTCGTGATCCGATTGCAGGATCATCTCACAATATAGCAGAGCCTGAGCCAAGTGTCATTAGCATATCACATTATTATTATTATTATTTCTTTATATAGCGCCATTGGTTCCATGGCGCTTTACATGTGTCCAATGTTCTCACATCTCATGCGATAAGCTCATGTGACCCCGGCCAAAAATGAATGCTAAACTAACTATCATCAACTACTGCAAAAAACAAAACATTGGCTTATAATAAACTGTGCTTAAAAAACATAAATTATAAATATAGTTGTAATATACTACTAGTAGGTAAAAAGGGAAAATATGAATCCAGTGTTCTAATCCATGCCATACAATTGCTGCAAATAGACATTACGTCAATCAATGGTGTTTGCAGCAATATTGCACTTTCGTAAGGTAGTGCTGATATTTGATTATTTAATCAATCTAGTAAAACAATAAAAACTAAGTGGAAGCTCTATAAAAGGAATGTAAGTAACAGAAGATATAATTTATTTACAATCCTGCTCATAGTTTACAATCCAGAAGCTAATAATACAGTTAGAACGGTTTATCACTGGTCTCAGCAAATCAGTATTGACTAGAGCTCATTTCAATGAGGATTTTTACTGACTACTGGATTTGCTATATAGGACCATTAAATTATACGTTATAATATTAAGGCATTGATTCATAGCCTGTGCGCTGAGGACAAAGTAATTGACAGGATTACTAACTGAATCTATTGGCACTAATGGGAGTGAGCAGAAAGTGCATGTAGATATTTCTAAATTGAGATATATTCATGCTGACAGTTATTGTTTTACTTTACAGTAACGATATAAATCTATCTACCCATTTTACCGGAGATCCTATAATAGTTTTTATACTAAGGATCTAAATTAAAGAAACTGCAGAGGAAAATTCATTCTCATAACATATTAAATATTTGATAGTTTTATGAAAATGACATTAAATTATTATTAGCTATATTGTGCAGTATCAGTGCTCATGTTTCTTTGTTCACAAAGTTGTCAATATATACCTAAAAAAGAGTTGGGCTGAAAAGCAGCAAAGGGCATAAGCTTAGCTAAGGGCTCATTGGCCTTAGTATAAAAGGGAACCGGTCATCACAACATCACATTCCAATCTGCAGGGGGCATAATATAGAGCAGGGAGGGTTACTCAGATTGGCATATGGTTCTTGTGAGAAAGAAAAACATTCAGAATTACTTGTGTATTAAGTATTTAAATCTCTGCTCTTTCTGTAATTTTCAGTCCGGTGTGCGATACTATAGGTGACAACAGCTTTCTTTCCATAATTGTGCTGTCAAATACTAATTAGGCTTCCCACTGGGCCAAAAATCACAGAAATAGCAGCGGTTTATTATTAAAGCCAAGGTTAAACTGAATCTTTTCTCAGAAAACTATACAACAATCTACTCAGCTCCCCCTATTCTTTTACATGCCGCCTGCAGATTGGACTGCATTTTCATGGTGACAGGTTCCCTTTAAGTTTTGCACCCTGTCCTGCCTCACTTTATGTAACAAAAACAATATTTCACCCTATAATTATCACATAAGTAAGGGGTTGTTACACATATACTGTAGATGCAGCATTTCTTAAGCTAACCATGCAAATTGTCACTTCAGGCAGGAAGTAGAGGATCTCTAGTGCCACCTAATAAATAGCAATCCTTAAAGTCATAATTGACTCTTTAACAAGTCTTTTAATATGACTTGGAGGAAGTGTGCCAGATCACAGCCCCAATCTGCAGATGCTATATTTAGTGGTGATTGCCCCTCATTAGTGCAGTGTATGGAATCTGATCTGGCTGTATGAGAGGCAAAGACGAGGTTTGAGGGAATAGCTCTTCTCCTTACGAAGATCAATCTGCCTGCCGGCATGAGGATGTTACAAGGATGAAAAGCGGTCTTTGTGGGAGTGCTCAAATGACAGGCATCTAAACGAATTTCATAGGCAACTTTATTTCCCCTTAGCTCCACATCATGTTTCAACTGTGCTCTGACAGTCTTCCTCAGGCGGTGTCACCGCCTGAGGAAGACTGTCAGAGCACAGTTGAAACATGATGTGGAGCTAAGGGGAAATAAAGTTGCTTATGAAATCCATTTAGATGCCTGTCATTTGAGCGCTCCCACAAAGACCGCTTTTCATCCTTGTAACATATATCTATCCCCTTTTCTGGGGGTGAGCGGCAGGAGCAGCACAATAGAGGCACAGAGCAAAAAGCAAAAAGGACCTGTCGTTACTAGAAAAAAGAAGGAGGAAGGAACGGTCGTTGCATTGAAGGGGACACCTAACGGAGGCTAATAAACCGGGTTGTGCAGGCAGCACAACCCTGTCAGGTGAGTGGCCACTGCCCCACGCCACTAGTAAGAGTCTGGAGGATCCTACCCATTGCGCCCCATTTTTCTTTTGTTTTACATGCCGGCATGAGGAGACTTTTTGCCGCAATGCTCCTCTGAGAAATATGCAAATTGTTACTTCAGTGAGAAAGTAGGCGTACTCTTGTGCCACCTATTGAAGGAAGCAATCCTAAAAGTTTAACTGACTCTTTACCATGTGACGCTTAACCATCATCGGAGCATGCCTATATTTTTGCATTAATGTGTTTGCCAGTGTTCCAAGCTATAGCCCAGAGTGCTGCAGAGTAATATTTAAAAGTAGATATATAGAAATTACATTACTACATCCATATTTTTATTCTGTAAAATTGCTTCTGTAACATTCACTATAGGCCCACTGAACACCTGTATGCATTTGATGTCATAGAAAAATATTAACTTACTGAACACCTACAACACACAGTATACGTGTATATCAGATAAGTTAAATATATGTTTGCATCGCGTTATCCAGTAGATATTAAATATCAGAATCTGAAAGTCCTCAGTGGTTGATACCTTTTAATGGCTAACTGAAGAGATAGTAATAAATAGCAGCAAGATTTCAAGACTACTCAGGCCTCTTCTTCAGGCTGGTATAAGACAAAATCTAATTTTGTCTTATACCAGCCTTAAGATGAGACCTGAGTTGTCTTGAAAGCTTGCTGCTATTTATTACCATCTTTTCAGTTAGCCATTAAAAGGTATCAATCACTGACAACTCTCAGAGTCTAATATTTTTCTATCTACTGGCTAACACAGTACAAACATATATTTTACCTTATCTGATATCATAAGAATACTAGGTAGTGTAGGTGTTCAGTTAGTTAATATTTTTCTATCCTACTGGCTAACACAGTACAAACATATATTTTAGTCAGTAATAGAAGATAAAATCCGGGCACCAGTGCAGTGAATATCTGATGTGGGCTCCCACAACCTGCCTTTGCCTTTGTGAGGCACCATAGCCTTGGCGTTTCACATTCAAAAAGACTTGACAACTTTGTGAACAAAGAAGAGAAAAGCACGGCACTCACCAAGTTGTTATAGCAACTCAGCTTTATTCAAACTCAGTGGGGTTTTAAGGCCCCGTTACACGGGGAAACATCTCCGGAAACATCGCCGGCAACTCAGGGTGTGGCCAAGTTTCCGCAACATCGCCAGTGCTTTGCCCCATCTAACAGGGTGATTTCAACGGCGATAGTTGCTCCAGCAACGTCGGCTGGTTTCAGGACAATGTTCTGAAACCTGGCGATGTTGCTCAGGCGATCTGCCTGAATCGCCCTGTCTGACATCGCAACAGCGATAATGCAGGCAACTTCCCCTATTGAGTCCAATGTTAAGGATTGCTGCCAGGGTTGAATTTAAACCTTGCAGCAATAGTTGCCTCCTCATCTGACAAAAGCACAGCGATCTTGGCCAGCAGCGAAAAACGTGCGTGCTCCCGTCAGTTACTGGCGATGTTGCCGGAGATGTTTCCACGTGTGACGGTACCTTTACATTAGTGCAGGGAGATGGATTTTGGAGGCGGTGTACAATGACACGCCGTTTTGCGAGATGTCCGCTTCAAGGGGTCCTGTGCTTAGCGTGTGACATCAGATCCTCTACCTAAGTAGGGAGGACCCGATCACGTCACCATCTTACCACAAGTGCAATTAAAAACACATATATAAAATAAAGGCAATGTCAGAAAATCCAAGTTATCTACAGATGCAGAGCGAGCAATGGGTGGGAGTGGTCCCGACAGCTGAAACGCCTCCTGCCGGTGATGTCAGCGCCGGAGCCTGCCCTGCTGTGCATACATAATCTGGAACTAGGTGGGCTCCGGCGCCAACTGCATTCAGGGGTGCTTTCAGTTTGGAAAGCACCAGGGGGTTGAAAGGTTCTCTTTAATTATTTCAAGCGGGTAACCTCTGCACAGAAAATCCTCCTGCATTGAATCCGCTTGCTGTTGAAACAGTTTTTTATTGTTGATAATTGTGTATCTACACCTTAAACACTGGAGCTCCCTTATTATGATTGGCAGCTGTCCGCCCCGGGTGATGCCGTGTGTCTGTATACCCTTTACTTGTTAAAACCGTATTCATATACATCCAATCTCTGTATATATATATATATATATGGGTTAAAAGCACAATCTGGCTAGTGGCTGGAACCTTTCTCTTTTAGTCTATAGATTGTTCTTGGTCTTGGTGTCTATTAAAAACACAGTGTATTGGTATAACCCTTTCTCGGGAATTATATTGAACTTCTTTAAAACAATTTTAAAACAAATAATCACATCTAAAAACAATCTCATATATAATTGCCGAAGGCACGTTTTTGTCGGACCCCGGCACGCCGTGGCTTTGTCACTATGTGACGTCACCACGCCGTGCGAGGCATTGCCCGCGTAGCGGGCATTGCGACCGCCGCTGTCATCCCGCTACTCGGCATGAGGGGCCCATTGCCTCCACCCCCTGGGGGGCCCCGTGCTGACATCAGCCGCCCGCCGTCCGCCCGGAGAGGAGGGAGGACGGAACTTCCTGTCCGGCAGCTCTGCCCGCCCCTCCTCTCCTCCTACAGCACAAGCATGGGCCGCGGCGCGGTGAGTCTGCACTCCCCTCCAGCCTGTGCTCTCCCCTCCAGCCTCCGTTCTCCTCTCCAGCCTCCCTTATGCCCTCCAGCCTCTGCCATCCAGCCTCCGCTCTCCCCTCCAGCCTATCCCCTCCAGCCTATCCCCTCCAGCCTCCGCTCTCCCCTCCAGCCTCCGCTCTGCCCTCCAGCCTCCGCTCTGCCCTCCAGTCTCCGCTCTCCCCTCCAGCCTCCGCTCTGCCCTCCAGCCTCCGCTCTGCCCTCCAGCCTCCGCTCTGCCCTCCAGCCTCCGCTCTCCCCTCCAGCCTCTGCCCTCCAGCCTCCGCTCTGCCCTCCAGCCTCCGCTCTGCCCTCCAGCCTCCGCTCTGACCTCCAGCCTCTGACCTCCAGCCTCTGACCTCCAGCCTCCGCTCTGACCTCCAGCCTCCGCTCTGACCTCCAGCCTCCGCTCTGCCCTCCAGCCTCCGCTCTACCCTCCAGCCTCCGCTCTCCCCTCCAGCCTCCGCTCTCCCCTCCAGCCTCTGCCCTCCAGCCTCCGCTCTGCCCTCCAGCCTCCGCTCTGCCCTCCAGCCTCCGCTCTGCCCTCCAGCCTCCGCTCTGCCCTCCAGCCTCCGCTCTGACCTCCAGCCTCTGACCTCCAGCCTCTGACCTTCAGCCTCCGCTCTGACCTCCAGCCTCCGCTCTGACCTCCAGCCTCCGCTCTGCCCTCCAGCCTCCGCTCTCCCCTCCAGCCTCCGCTCTCCCCTCCAGCCTCCGCTCTCCCCTCCAGCCTCTGCCCTCCAGCCTCCGCTCTGCCCTCCAGCCTCCGCTCTGCCCTCCAGCCTCTCCGCTCGCCCTCCAGCCTCCACTCTGCCCTCCAGCCTCCGCTCTGCCCTCCAGCCTCCGCTCTCCCCTCCAGCCTCCGCTCTGCCCTCCAGCCTCCGCTCTGACCTCCAGCCTCCGCTCTGACCTCCAGCCTCCGCTCTGACCTCCAGCCTCCGCTCTGCCCTCCAGCCTCCGCTCTGCCCTCCAGCCTCCGCTCTGCCCTCCAGCCTCCGCTCTCCCCTCCAGCCTCCGCTCTCCCCTCCAGCCTCCGCTCTCCCCTCCAGCCTCCGCTCTCCCCTCCAGCCTCCGCTCTGCCCTCCAGCCTCTGCTCTGCCCTCCAGCCTCTGCTCTGCCCTCCAGCCTCTGCTCTGCCCTCCAGCCTCTGCTCTGCCCCCCAGCCTCCGCTCTGCCTTCCAGCCTCCGCTCTCCCCTCCAGCCTCTCCCTCCAGCCTCCACTTTCCCCTCCAGCCTCCGCTCTCCCCTCCAGCCTCCGCTTTCCCCTCCAGCCTCCGCTCTCCCCTCCAGCCTCCGCTCTCCCCTCCAGCCTCCGCTCTCCTCTCCAGCCTCCGCTCTCCTCTCCAGCCTCCGTTCTCCCCTCCAGCCTCTGCCCTAAAGCCTCTGCCCTCCAGCATCTCCCTCCAGCCTTTCCCCTCCAGCCTCTCCTTTCCAGCCTCCAGCCAATCCCCTCCAGCCTCCAGCCAATCCCCTCCAGCCTCCGCTCTCCCCTCCAGCCTCCGCTCTCCCCTCCAGCCTCTGCTCTCCCCTCCAGCCTCCGTTCTCCCCTCCAGCCTCTGCCCTAAAGCCTCTGCCCTCCAGCCTCTCCCCTCCAGCCTTTCCCCTCCAGCCTCTCCTTTCCAGCCTCCAGCCAATCCCCTCCAGCCTCCAGCCAATCCCCTCCAGCCTCCGCTCTCCCCTCCAGTCTCTGCTCTCACTTCCAGCCTCCGCTCTACCCTCCAGCCTCTCCCCTCCAGCCTCCGCTTTCCCCTCCAGCCTCCGCTCTCCCCTCCAGCCTCCGCTTTCCCCTCCAGCCTCCGCTCTCCCCTCCAGCCTCCGCTCTCCTCTCCAGCCTCCGCTCTCCCCTCCAGCCTCCGCTCTCCCCTCCAGCCTCTGCTCTCCCCTCCAGCCTCCGTTCTCCCCTCCAGCCTCTGCCCTAAAGCCTCTGCCCTCCAGCCTCTCCCCTCCAGCCTTTCCCCTCCAGCCTCTCCTTTCCAGCCTCCAGCCAATCCCCTCCAGCCTCCAGCCAATCCCCTCCAGCCTCCGCTCTCCCCTCCAGTCTCTGCTCTCACTTCCAGCCTCCGCTCTACCCTCCAGCCTCTGCCCTCTCCTCCAGCCTCCGCACTCCCTTCCAGCCTCCGCTCTGCCCTCCAGCCTCCGCTCTCCCCTCCAGCCTCCGCTCTCCCCTCCAGCCTCCGCTCTCCCCTCCAGCCTCCGCTCTCCCCTCCAACCTCCGCTCTCCCCTCCAGCCTTTCCCCTCCAGCCTCCCCTCTGCCCTCCAGCCTCTGCCCTCCAGCCTCTGCCCTCCAACCTCCGCTCTCCCCTTTAGCCTCTCCCCTCCAGCCTCTGCTCTCCCTACAGCCTCTGCCCTCCAGCCTCTGCCCTCCAGCCTCTGCCCTCCAGCCTCTGCTCTCCCCTCCAGCCTCTCCCCTCCAGCCTCCGCTCTGCCCTCCAGCCTCCGCTCTGCCCTCCAGCCTCCGCTCTGCCCTCCAGCCTCCGCTCTGCCCTCCAGCCTCCGCTCTCCCCTCCAGCCTCCGCTCTCCCCTCCAGCCTCTGCTCTCCCCTGCAGCCTCTGCTCTCCCCTCCAGCCTCCGCTCTCCCCTCCAGCCTCCGCTCTCCCCTCCAGCCTCTGCCCTAAAGCCTCTGCCCTCCAGCCTCTCCCCTCCAGCCTTTCCCCTCCAGCCTCTCCTTTCCAGCCTCCAGCCAATCCCCTCCAGCCTCCAGCCAATCCCCTCCAGCCTCCGCTCTCCCTTCCAGCCTCTGCTCTCCCTTCCAGCCTCCGCTCTCCCCTCCAGCCTCTGCCCTCCAGCCTCTGCTCTGCCCTCTAGCCTCTGCCCTCCCCTCCAGCCTCCGCTCTCCCCTCCAGCCTCCGCTCTCCTCACCCCTCCATATGCAATGTACAGTATCTACTATATAATTGCCGTAGGCACTTTCGTGTGGGTACCCGAAAAGACCGTGGCTATGTCACTCTGTGACGTCAGCACGGCGAAGCATTGGCCGCGTAGCGGCCAATGCGAGTCGCTGGCCTGCGCGAGCAATGGCCGCGAGGCCATTGCTCGCGCAGGCTGAGGACGAGCAATGCGAGTCACTGGCTTGCGCGAGCAATGGCCGCGAAGCGGCCGTTGCGAGTCGCTGGCCGAAAATCGAACCAGAGGCTCGGCCTCAAAGTTAACGATTTACCGGTCAGGTAGCGCGAGCAATGGCCGCGAGGCCATTGCGAGTCGCTGCCTGAGCTGCGCTTCTAATTGGTCGGCGCCAGCGAGTCGTTACACTTGCGGCGCGCTTGCGGTAATCCTCATACAAAGTATAGTATTCTAGACACCCGATGCATTTGCATCGGGCTCACAGCTAGTTATTGTTATAAAGGTTTTTGTAAAACTAGATTTTTGGGTTATGAGGGATCTTGATACATTATTATGAGTCCCTCCTTCTGGTGCTTCCTCCCGTTGTCCCTCTCTGTATGCCTGTAATATAAATATATGTGTATTACTGTTGTACCCCTTGATTTTTTTGGCTTCCAGTATATGTTAATGTATTTACCTTCGTTATATTGCTGGGGTTCTTTCCTTTTGTAATGATCATCTTGCTTTGTTGCTTCAGTGTCAACCTGCAATTATTCAATTTGTAATTTGTCCTACTTTTTAACAGGATTTGGAATTATTCCTCTTTGTTCTCACCCGTATGGTATAACTGTCTTTTTTGCTTTGGTGCAGTCAGTGTTGTCCTTATTTCTTTCTGTAATCACAATATTGCCTTATCATTCCAGTTAATTCTCTACTGCAGTGGACATACTCTGACCTTTCTATACCTTTGTGTTGGATTTCATTCAATGTGGTCTCTCCTCCTCTCCTCCTTCTAATTTCTATCTCTCTTCTCTGAAATGTACAATATATCTTTCAGTCACTGCTGCTGCTGACAGCTTGAATATCCCCCTGTTTAGGCACTTACTTGTTGCCTTCTAATTGGATTCTCCTCTATTTGGCGTTCCCTTTATCAATATGCAATTTCACATCAAGAAATTCTAAACTTTGGTCACCAAATACAGAGGTAAACATCATATTAAACCTACTTTTGTAATTTAAGTATGAGATGAAATTATTAAAGTCAATTTCAGACCCATCCCATACTATCAAAACATTTTCTACAAATCTAATATAGGTCTTAATATGTTTCAAAAAGGATTAGACAAGGAATAGATCATTTAATCTTCCAAGTGTGCAAGAAACAGATTAGCGTGGATACATGCTACAGGCGTACTCATAGTAGTACCCTCGCTCTGCATGCACCATGTGTCAAGGAAACTTAAATCATTGTGTTTCACAATAAATTCTAAAGAACTGCATACAAAATCCACTAGGAGACTATCTTGACCAGAATAGGTCAGTATTTTGTTTCTGCTTTTCACCGCAAACTTCTGTTGAATTCTTGTATACAGACTCTCTATATCCACAGAGGCACAGGCTGGTTTCACACTGCAGTTTTTTCCCAGATCAGGTTCGATCAGGTTTGTGTGCCAAAACCAGGAGAGGAACCAGGAGAGGAACTTGCAGAGAAAAATTATAATTGAAAGACTGACACTTGTTCTGAGTTTTGGAGACACTCCTGATTTTGACACACAAACCTGATCGAACCTGATCAGGGAAAGAACTGCAATGTGAAACCAGCCTAAATTGTAGCCATCTTGCCACTGAATCCCCTCTATAACTTTAATGAAGTCGTTTGTATCCTTCACATAGGCTGGAATTTTAATCAACAAAGGTCGTAAAAGCCAATCAATGAACTGGGACAAAAGTTCTGTTAAAGAACCTGTCACAGATACTATAGGATGACCTGGGGGAGCGGTGATGCTCTTGTGTGTCTTGGAAAAATGTTACCAATGATGTTTCGGAAAAAATTGTTCTGCTTGTTTTTGCTCAATGGTACCATTTTCTACAAACCTTCTTAAAAAGGTCCGTAGTTTATTTTTGAACAAATTTGTGGGGTCTGACGCTAACTTTTTATAAGTTGTTTTGTTTTCAAGTTGTCTGAGGGCTTCTGTTATATAATCTGTTCTCTTTAATAAGACAACCTCCCACCCTTATCAGCTTACCTGAAAATTACATCTTTCCACTCTTTTATTGTTTTTAACGCTTCCCGCTCTGTAAGGGCCCTTTCACATCAGCGTTTTTTGAAATTTGCGGCAGATGCGGTGAAAAAAAAAAATGCGTTTTTTTTCGCGGCCGCACCTGCCGCAAGTGCAAAACCGCACTTGCCGCACCTGCCGCAAGTACGCCTATACTTTGCATGGCGTTTACCGCAACCGCGCCGCAAGTGCAGCCGGTATGCGGTAATCGCGGCAGATGCGGTTTTTTCACCGCATCTGCCGCGAATTTCAAAAAACGCTGATGTGAAAGGGCCCTAACACTCAAATTATCGGGTGGATCAGGATATACTAAAGCTTCGATATCTTTTGACACCTAATCTGCAAAGAGGTCAATGTTATTACCTTGGGAAACGGGGGGAGGGAGGTAAAATGTGGATTTTAAACCACGCATAATAACAATCACAACAGGCTATTTCTGCAAAAGAATCCATTTAGTGAGGAATTTCTATTCATTTTTTCCACATTTTGGTTACTATAGGGTTAAAAAGTTAAGCTCTTGAATTCTGAGTGCGACTCCAATAATAACTTCTTATATTAACGTATTATCAATTTCTATTTTCCTTTTGTTCTTTTAACTTATTAATTTCTGTAGATAACTTGGATAACTTGGATTTTCTGATGTTACCATCATTTTGTATATGTGTTTTTAATTGCACTTGTAGTAAGGTGGTGACGTGATCAGGTACTCCCTAATTAGGAAGAGGATCTGATGTCACACGCTAATCACAGGACCCATTGAAGCAGAGATCCCGAGAAACGGCATGACGTCGTCCGCCGCCTCCAAAATCCCTCTCCCTGCACTAATGTAAAACTCCACTGAGTTTGAATAAAGCTGACCTGCTGCAACAACTTGGTGAGTGCCGTGCTTTTCTCTTCTTTGTTCACAAAGTTGTCAAGTCTTTTTGAACCTGCAACGCTAAGGCTACAGTGCTTCACAGAGGGAAAGTCAGATTGTGGGAACCCATATCAGATATTCACTGCAATGGTGCCTGGCTTTTATATTCTATTACGGACTTTACACTTTGTTGTTTCAAGCTGTTGTGCACTGTGCAATAGTGTATTTGGTGCCTGCCTCGTAATACAATGGCTGAGCCTACTACTGCAGCCAGTGAGTCACTAGTGAGTGAAGCTCTGTTTCAAGTTTGATTGCGGGTAGAGAGGATGCGGGGAGAGAGGATGCGGAGTCGTTTTTTATTGATTATAACACCAGTGATACTACATTTGTCCTTGGTAATAAAGGATAAGAACAAAGGATTACAAGCTTGGCTGAGAAAGAAATCCGGTTATTCCGGACAGTCCAGTCATTTAGGAGTTACGTTAATTGCAAGAGAATACCCACAGGGCTTTGAATTGTAAAAAATCTGGTTTTCACAAGTAATAATGCTACTTTTATTAAAGAATGGGAAAGGATACAATTAAACTGTTCGGAACAACTGTTAAAATTAGTCTTAAAACAAAATGAAGATGATCATGAAGAGATAACAAAAGAGTTGATTAAATTAAGAATCCCTGTTATCTAAGACACAGTGGTCTACGTTTGTATCTAAGATTGATAAAAAATGAATCCCATTACAAACAGAGATCAAGAATAAAAAGAAAGAGAAGTTCTTACGGGACAAACTAGATTATAAATAAGGCCAGATTTTTACCTGGAATAAAAATAAGGGGGCCATACCACAAAAAAACAAAAAGAAGAAGCAACCCCTACCCATGATAAACAAAAAAAAAGAAAAGTTCTATCTAAACACGACTCTATAACAGAGTCGGATTCCTGTAGCACAGAAGAACCGCCTGCAAAAAAACCCATATGGATATTAGTGGAAGACAATCTGCCATCCCTTTAGAAGGCGGATTAGACATGTACGAGAACGCAACAAGCATAACTATGAGGGGGAAAAGAAAGCAAGTCTTATGGAGGGATTGACAACGAGGACTTCTGAAGCCATGCAAATATTCAATGTTATCGATAAAACCTCATTAATACCATTTGCCCAAGATACACAACAGCATCACCTATAGTCTCCGGGACAGGTTCTTTAACGGAACCTTTGTGCCAGTTTATTGATTGGCTTTTACGACCTTTGTTGGTTAAACTCCCAGTCTATGTGAAGGATACAAACGACTTAATTAAAGCTATAGAGGGTATTCAGTGGCAAGATGGCTACAAGTTAGCCTCTGTGAATATAGAGAGTCTGTATACAAGAATTTAACAGCAGCTTGGGGTGGAAACCATAAACAAAATTCTAACCTATTCTTGTCAAGATAGTCTCCTAGTGGATTTTGAATGCAGTTCTTTAGAATTTATTGTGAAACACAATGATTTCAGTTTCCTTGACACATGGTGCGTGCAGAGTGAGGGGTACTGCTGCAGGTACGCCCATTGCATGTAACCTCGCTAAACTGTTTCTTGCATACTTGTAAGATGAAATTATCTATTCCTTGTCTAATCCTTTTTTGAAACATATTAAGACTTACATTAGATTTGTAGACAATGTTTTGATAGTATGGGATGGGTCAGAAATTGACTTTAATGATTTCATCTCATACTTAAATACAAAAAATAGGTTTAATATGATATTTACCTCTCTATTTGGTGACCAAAGTTTAGAATTTCTTGATGTGAAATTGCTTATTGATAAAAGGAACATTGTAAGATCTGTTTATAAAAAAACCTACGGCAACTAATACTTACCTCCATTTTTCCAGTGCTCGCCCTCTGCACACGAGATGTTCCTTACCATTCAGCCAATTTTTAAGGCTCAAAAGGATAAATAATGAAAAAAAAACATTTGAACAGTAGGGATGGGCGAATCTACTCGCTAGGACTCGTTACTCGGCGAGTAGTAAGGGACTCGCAGGACTCGGTACTCTGCGAGTTTCCCAGTGATTACTCGCACGAGTCCAATGCAAATCAATATCAATCCTAGTTTTGTCAGAAACGGTGACAAAACTAGGATTGCCATTGTTTGCATTAGACTCGGCTACTGTGTCAGTGATAGCAGGGAAACTCGCAAATAACTGCTGTTACATTGCAGCCGAGTCCAGCTGTCTTCTCTGTGCAGCTCCAGGGTCCTAGAGCCCGCCTGCTGCCTGATGTAGCAGTGCTGAGATTGTTCTCAGTCTGCTCATTCCCTGTGCATAGAGATCTATATCTATGCACAGGGGATGTAGCAGAGAGGACATCGCGTTTTGGACTACGTCGGACGGAAGAGGATTTTTTTAATTAAAGATGGAGTCCCTAATGGCTTTTTTTTTATTTCAAATAAAAATTTTTCTCTGTGTTTTTTTAACCCTTTATTGGAGATTCTTAGTGGCTGGGTCAAACGTGGCCTGACATTAAGAATCTCGGGCTTAATACCAGCTTGTATAACAAAGCTGGTATTAACCCCTTTATTACCCAGCGTGCTACCGCCACCAGGGCCGCTGGAAGAGCGGGGTTCAGCGCCAGAGGATGGCGCTTCAATGAACGCGCCATCTTCTGGGGCGGCTGCGGGCTGCAATTTGCAGCGGGGGGTGCCCAGAAAGCTTGGGCATCCCTGCGCTGCGGATTCCAGCCCCCAGCTGCTTAGCTGTACCTGGCTAGACATAGAAATTGCGCGGAGCCCCACGCATTTTTTTTTTATTATTTCATGAATTTCAGAGTCAGAGTCTCAGAGTCAGAGTCAGAATCTCAGAATTTCATGAAATAATTTAAAAAAAATGCGTGGGGCTCCGCGCAATTTCTATGTCTAGCCAGGTACAGCTAAGCAGCTGGGGGCTGGAATCCGCAGCGCAGGGATGCCCAAGCTTTCTGGGCACCCCCCGCTGCAAATTGCAGCCCGCAGCCGCCCCAGAAGATGGCGCGTTCATTGAAGCGCCATCCTCTGGCGCTGAACCCCGCTCTTCCAGCGGCCCTGGTAGCGGTGGCACGCTGGGTAATAAAGAGGTTAGGGCCAGCTTTGTATTATCAGCTGGCCCTAAGCCCGAAATTTATGGCGGTCACGCCAATATTAGACATGACCGCCATGAATTTCTATTAAATTGTTTTAAAAAAAAACACAACACAAAGAAAATTTTTTATTAGAAATAAAAAAAAAAGCCATTAGGGACTCCATCTTTAATTAAAAAAATCCTCTTCCATCCGACGCAGTCCAAAACGCGATGTCCTCTCTGCTACATCCCCTGTGTATAGATATAGATCTCTATGCACAGGGAATGAGCAGACTGAGAACAATCTCAGCTCTGCTACATCATCTCTGTGCACAGACATTCATGTCTGTACACAGGGAATGAGCAGACTGAGAACAATCTCAGCACTGCTACATCAGGCAGCAGGCGGGCTCTAGGACCCTGGAGCTGGCAGCCAGCACAGAGGAGAAAGCAGGACTCTTATCTGTGCGAGTTTCCCAGCGATTACAGTTACAAAGTAAACGAGCAATGCAAATAAATGACAAAACTAGGATTGCTTCAGGCTGAAGCTTCCGAGACACATCTGCGATTTGTAAATCTCACACTACTCGCTATTACTCGCTTCCCCATTCATTAACATTGGACTCGCTAGACTCGCAACGAGTAGCGAGTCCTGTGCTCGGACTCGCTAGAGTCAAGCGATTCCGAGTAATTTAGGATTCGCCCATCACTATTGAACAGCAAGCGCATTCAATGCAGGAGGATTTTACCCGCTGGAAATAGCTAAAGATGTAAGAGCTAAAGCTCTGACTTGGAGAGATGAAAAAAGAACTAACAATAAACAGAATGCAGATATGAATATAAGGTTCACCTTTACATTTAAATATGGCCCTATGTACAATAAAATCAGATCTGTAATTTTTAAGCATTGGCACGTAATTGAGGCCAATAGAGAGCTTAATGCCTAAAATATCGGGCCACTTTTTGTTACTTATAAAAGATGCCAAAATTTGAGGGACATATTAATAAGGAACCATATTAAAACAGAGCGAACAAGTAAACCTTGGTTCAAGATTAACAGACCAATAGGCAATTTAAAGTGTAAAAACTGCAATTTTTACAGTTTTCACATTACTGAGAATCCCGTACTGATAGGTAACAAACTTCACAGAGTAAACTCTTACATATCTTGCAAGTGGGTTGTGTATGCGGTACCATGCCCCAGCAATAGATTCTACATAGGAAAAAACAATTAAGGTACCATTACACGCTTCAATGTTATTTAGATATCACGAACGATCTCAGTCGTTCGGACATCTTTTTGACATCGTTGGTGAGATGTCACACATCTAGACATCGTGCACAACGCACCAATGATGTGGCGAGCAGCTATCGTTCGCACAACGCTGCGAACGATCCTTGTTCACTGTTGTGAATAGGAGAAGTCGTTAACAACATCGTTATCTCTATGTCACACACAACGATACAGCAGGTTGGCTGATCGAGGATCGTTTGGTTTGACAACATGTTCTCATATCTGCAATCAACGATCCAACGATTTATCGTAGTCTTATCACGGAGTTACACGCAACGACGTTCTAATGATGTAATTTCAAAGATCTTGGTCTGGAGGCCGTTGATTATTTTTTTAAGGCAAGAGGTAGACAGTTCATCCGACATAACTCTTTTGTCATAAAACTCCTCAGATTCCTGCTGACCCATAACTATTTCACCTTTTCAGGACATTTCTACCACCAGCTCAGGGGCACGGCAATGGGGAGCTCTGCCGCGCCCTCGTATGCCAATTTGCTCCTGGGCTGGTGGGAAGACATACACGTCTTTAACGATTCAATGCGTAACTGGACCCGATATATCACCTATTGGGGCCGATACGTGGACGACATCCTTGTTCTATGGTCGGGAAGCAGGGAATCCTTTAACCTTTTTGTGCATGAACTCAATTCTAATAATCTGGGACTCTTCTTTACAAGCGAATTTGGCTTCAATAGACTCCCCTTTTTGGACATCATCCTTTGTAAGGATGAAAAAGGTGGAATTTTTTCCACCATTTATCGAAAGCCGACAGCAACAAATAATCTGCTACAAGTTTTCATCCTGAACCCCAAAAAAGAGGCATACCAAAAGGACAGTATATCCGCATTAAGCGGAATTGTTCAAATCCTGGAGAGTTTCACAAACAGGCAATTTTCCTGAAAAATAGGTTCCAGGAGAGAGGTTATCCACGCTCAACTTTGAGCGCAGCATATAAGAACGCGCAGGCGACAAATAGGGATACATTACTAGTCCCCGCAAAAAAAGAAACGAACCAATCTATCACACGTTTAATTGGCACTTTTGATGCTCGGAACGTGGAAATAATGGATATCATGAGGAAACATTGGTGCATCCTGCTGGCTGATCAGGACCTTAAAGAATATGTCATGCCATATGCAAGCGTTACATATAGAAGAGGACAGTCAATTGGCGATAAAGTGGTTCATAGTCACTATCAAAAACCTAAACCACAAACCAATTGGCTTCAAAGTCTTAAAACTGTAGGGACCTACAGATGTGGGCATTGTAAGTTCTGTCCATGGATACAACCCACAAAAACGATAACCTGCTCTACAAATAATAAGATCTATTCCTTGCATGATTTTGCCAATTGTAGCACACAAGGTTTGATCTATGTGATCACCTGTACATGTCCTAAAGACTACATAGGCAAAACCAAGAGAGAACTACTCAAAAGATTTGGCGAACATCTTGGGGATGTTAGAAATGACAGGGATACCCCCATTGCACGACATGTGCATGAAGTCCATCAAGGGGACTCAAAATGTCTAAAAGTTAGAGTTCTGGAAGTTCCAAAACCATCACCGAGAAAAGGAGACTTTGACAAAATCCTCTTGCAAAAGGAAGCAAGATGGATTTACAACTTTATTAGCGTGCACCCGAATGGGCTTAACGAACAGTTGAGTTACACTTGCTTCCTTTAATAACGCTCCCAAAAAATAATAATAATAAATATATTAAAAAAATCCTTTTTTGTAAGGCTCTAAGCGTCATTTGATTATGGATTTAAAGTGATTTTCAGATTAACATATTTTCGGGCCATTTAGATGTTATTACCCGAGAAGGGATATACATCAAAAATAAGAACAATTAAATATATATAGTTCTTCTTTATCTGAATTTCGGATAGCTAATTATGCTTCCCCTTCTATTTCCTAATTTTAATGTGTTTGTTTTGCAGTTTGTAAATCTAGATGGTAACTGTGTATGCTCTTCAGGTTACATGCTATATATACACACAAATTGTGGTGTATCTTGGTAAATTATCTAGACACATATATATACCCAATTATACACTTTCTCCTCACTTTAGGTTGATTTTCTCCTCTTTTTCATCTTAACATCCCCTCCCCCCCCCCCCCCCCCTTCTCTCTCTTTCCCCCTGATATCCTACATTCCCATATTAGTTAATCTTACCTTTTTCCCCCTCCCTTCTCTCCTCTTTTCCCCTCTTTTCCTATGATAGATACTCTATATTCTTCTTTAATTATATCTCCCTGAAGTTTCTTTTCTTCACCCGCGACCCGCGCATGCGCTCCTTCATCACTTGCGTTCCATGAAGCGCGGCCGTGGACCGCAAGCCAGCGCGTCATCTTTACTAGACGCTCTGACGTCTTTTGACACGACCGCGCATGCGCCCTTTGTCCCGTATCAGCGGGCGGCGCGGTTGTCATGGTAGTGGAACACGCTCCCATACTAGATAATGTGCACACCGTACTTCATGAGAAACAGGTGGAATGATTAAGCACCACCTGATTCCACCTATCTAGTTAAAATCAACTGGCCAGTCTATATAAATAGAGGCGCCCAGTTCAGTCCTGTCCATGCATCCAGAGCACTGGTGGCTGTAAGGAGGGTAAGTCTCTATGTCCATTCTGATATATATTTTTCTGGCTTTAGGTTTGGCATCATTTGTGTTAGGATAGGCATGTTTTTAATGAGACCTAATCTGGATCCTTTACACTTATGAGATCCTGATATGACTAGAAATTCTATTTGGTCTCTTATATATGCCCTCCCTGGTGTGAATATATAGCACCAGTTTAACCCTTTAGCCTTATACGCATTTCATCTGTTTTCAGATGGGTCATCTTATTAACATTATAACATGGTAATTTTTTCCTATGTTAGGACTTTCCTAATTCTAGGACTGATCCTTGATCATCCTTCTCTATCTATATCAGAATTGGATGCTAGGATGTTTTTTGTCTAACAGGACACCCTATTGAAAGGTAATATTTTACCTCCTCCTCTCTTTTTCTTCACTTTTTTATCCTTTATTCATCCCCTCTTCTAATATTCGATCTTATTTCTCTCTGTTCTTTTTCTCCCTATATAGCTTTACATATAAGGTTTTCATAGATGCCCATCCTATGGATGACTATTGCTGTATGATACCAGTCTCATACCCTGGGTAAGACTAAATTCCACTCCTTGGATAATAATAGGCCCAGATGCATCTTTTTCCTTACATCTAACACTTCTTCTTTCTGATTTCTTAGAAGAAGTCTATGACCATTTTATACACATTGAGTAACTTCTTCTATACGGTCTCTCTTATCTCACCATAACACCAATTGATTTTTGGTCAATGAATCATGAGGTATGTTTTTTATCTATATTTACATAAAAACGTTACAAAAAAGAGCATCTACATTTGACCAACTCGATCATTGATGTTGTTATCTTCTGTAATGTGAATATATATGCCTCTAGAGGGAGAAAAACCTGATATCCTTTACTAAATATGTTTATGCTTATACACTGCCATCTGTTTTAATTTTTATTTTTTGTAAACTAATACTCTGCCAATTTCTTTGTTTTTAGACTAAATATTACATATGTACCCCAAAAAGACTTCTGATGAGCCTTCTAACATTTGGAAAGGCGAAACACGTCAAGCGTTGGGTGTTTCATTGATGATACTTGGGAATCCATGAAGTAAAAGGAAGGTTACCAATCCCTGATGTCTCAGGATACTGCTCAATTATTATATCAGACCACTTGTATTGTATACACTGCTTCTTATATATGACTATTTCTCGGTGACAGATATCTATCTTATGACACCGGAATACTCATATAAAATACAATTTGAGGTATTTTCTCCTTAAAGTGGTATACCCCTAATTCGTTGTGGGGAAAAGGTTGACCTTCCTTATCAAAGCATTCTTTACCTGCATACATGTATATCAATATGTTTCTGATTCCCATCTATGTGTGCTATGTCTGTCTATATTTGTAGGTTTTCACTTTTAACTTTGATTCTAATAAAAAAAGTTTTTACTCTATTAAGTTGGTTTCATCTAGTTCTGATCTAACCATTTCAACGACTCCAAACCTGTGACGTTTGAGCAATATTGTTCACGATCTCATATCGTGTAACTGGGCCTTTAGACCTATGGTTGTAAGATTTAAAGACCATTGCAACTCCATTACCTAAGGGAAAGGTTGCCCACACCTGATTAACCATATAAAGGAAAGCCATGGGGGGGACCCCAAAATGTTATCTTTTATAGGTTTGGAAAAAATATCACCCTCCATTAGAGGAGGGGATTCACATAAAGCTCTATTACAAAAAGAAGCACACTGGATCATCGAATTGCATGCCCAGGGCACAACAGGTCTAAAGGCCATTGTACACAGCCACAAAATGGAGCAATGTGTCCATGATTTCACTGCAACCAGAGATCTGTGACCAATATATCTGTGTGTGTAACGTGGCCTTAAATGATAAAAATGATCTGGCTGTCTTCCTGTAAAAGTTTTTTATTAAGGCTAGCAGTAAAATTAAAAATCAGAAAAAATGGGCTATTGACATGTTAAAAATGTATACCTCTCACAACAGGCTATTTCTGTAAAAGAATCAGTTTAATGAGGATTTTCTATTCATTTTTTCCTCATTATATATATTCCAAGATTATATGGTTAAAAAGCCTCACTCTTGCATTCTGAGTGCCACTCCGATAATAACTTCTTATCAATTTCTATTTTCCTTTTGTTCTGTAATCTACCGTATATACTCGTGTATAAGCCGACCCGTGTATAAGCCGACCCCCCTACTTTTGCCCCAAAATTCTGGAAAAACCTATTGACTCGTGTATAAGCCGAGGGTGGACCCCAGCACAGGTATACAGCCTCCAGCAGTGTGGTATACAGCAGCCCCAGAGGTATATACAGCAGCCCCAGTGGTAGTACCAGCAGCCCCAGTGATAGTATCCAGCAGCCCCAGAGGTATATACAGCCCCAGTGGTAGTATACAGCAGCCCCAGAGGTATATACAGCCCCAGTGTAGTATACAGCAGCCCCAGAGGTATATACAGCCCCAGTGGTAGTATACAGCAGCCCCACAGGTATATACAGCCCCAGTGGTAGTATACAGCAGCCCCACAGGTATATACAGCCCCAGTGGTAGTATACAGCAGCCCCACAGGTATATAGAGCCCCAGTGGTAGTATACAGCAGCCCCACAGGTAAATACAGCCCCAGTGGTAGTATACAGCAGCCCCACAGGTATATAGAGCCCCAGTGGTAGTATACAGCAGCCCCACAGGTATATAGAGCCCCAGTGGTAGTATACAGCAGCCCCACAGGTAAATACAGCCCCAGTGGTAGTATACAGCAGCCCCACAGGTATATAGAGCCCCAGTGGTAGTATACAGCAGCCCCACAGGTATATAGAGCCCCAGTGGTAGTATACAGCAGCCCCACAAGTATATAGAGCACCAGTGGTAGTATACAGCAGCCCCACAGGTAAATACAGCCCCAGTGGTAGTATACAGCAGACCCACAGGTATATAGAGCCCCAGTGGTAGTATACAGCAGCCCCAGAGGAATATACAGCCCCAGTGGTAGTATCCAGCAGCCCCAGGGGCTGTATACAGCAGCAGCCCCAGGGGCTGTATACAGCAGCAGCCCCAGGGGCTCTATACAGCAGCAGCCCCAGGGGCTGTATACAGCAGCAGCCCCAGGGGCTCTATACAGCAGCAGCCCCGGAGGTATACAGGCCCCCCCATCAAGCTCCACGGACCCCCCCCCCCTTGCGCGGCAGCCTGTAAGGGAAAAATCATACTTATCAGTGTCCCGCGCTGTCCCGCCGCTTGCCGACACACGATCCCGGGCTTCAATCCGCGACTTCCGGCTTCCGGCGGTCGCGGGCAATGACGTCATTCCCGCGACCACAGGAAGTGCGGAAGACGCGGAATGAAGCCCGGAATCGTGATGTCGGCAAGCGGCGGGACAGCGCGGGACACTGATAAGTATGATTTTCCCTTACAGGCTGCCGCGCAAGGGGGGGGGTCCGTGGAGCTTCATGGGGGGGGCCTGTATACCTCCGGGGGCTGCTGCTGCACATAGATTACAGATTACCGTATATACTCGCATATAAGCCGAGGGGGGACTTTTCAGCCCAAAATTTGGGCTGAAAAACTCGGCTTATACGCGAGTATATACAGTAATTAATTTCTGTAGATAACTTGGATTTTCTGATGTTACCTTCATTTTGTATATGTGTTTTTAATTGCACTTGTAGTAAGGTAGTGATGTGATCGGGTCTTCCCTTCTTAGGAAGAGGATCTGACGTCAAACACTAAGCACAGGACCACTTGAAGCAGAGATCCCGCGAAACGGCGTGCCGTCATCCGCTGCCTTCACAATCCCTCTCCCCCGCACTAGTGTAAAACCCCGCTGGTTTGAATAAAGTTGAGCTCCTGCAACAACTTGGTAAGTGCCGTGTCTTTCTCTTCTTAGTTCACAAACATATATTTTAGCTTATCTGATATCATAGGTATACTAGGTGTTTGCTTTTGGCTTTTATATGAAACTGTCAGTAAATTTGCGGCTGCCAATCACCCTCTCTCACCCCCAGAACCTCAACTAGGCAGATTAAGGTAACTTGATGCCTAAATCTTACAAGGTGATGCTAAAACCAGGGTCTAGTGTTCCACTCTTACCTGGAATTCTTGGAACTTAGGATGTGTGCTTACAGTCCTGAGGAGCTGCATCTAGGACACAACTCCTCAGGACCTGCGAAAACCCACGGGTGCAGGCAGGGAGACTGCAGCCGCCCTATACTCACCATCTGCAGTGGGTGCAGGACAGCTTCTCCCTGAGTACACTAGATTGCAGCCGCTTGCAACTCCACAGCATGAAATGAACATGCTGCCTAGGAGCAGAATGTCGGGAACCCGCACCGCAGCTGACAAAATGCTGGGATCGGGTGAAGCATAGTGGGCATGGGATTTCTACAAATCCCATCCACTATGCTTCTACTGTACAATACAAGATTTTTGAAGCAACAGCACGGTGCTGTGTCCAAAATGCTGAGTTTACTTATCGTGAGTACGCACCCTAAGATAAATTTGCCAGGAGTTGTGCAGTTGATTTCTGCTCATTTAGTTATTACAATGTTAAAACAATCTGCAAACATACAGCATGTTTTATTCTGTGATACAGTACGTGCATACAGACACATACACAAAGACAAAAACACACACAAAGACAAACCCACACACACCAAGGCTGCCTTCACACTTGCAGACGCCTCCACAGCATCTTGCGGATGGCGATCGCAAGCTGTGCGCAGATACCACGCATCCCTATGTTTAACATGGGGACGCATTGTGATTTGCTCAGCTGCGGATTGCCGTGCACACCCATTCACTTCGCGTTCAGGGTGCGGACGAGAATGTGTGATTTGTATACAACCATCCGCATGCGTACAAATCACACATGGAAGTGAATGGGTGTGCACGGCAATCCACAGCAGAGCGCATCACCATGCGTCCCCATGTTAACCTCTGGGCTCGGCTCACGGTCACTGTGCGCAAGACGCTGCGGAGGCGTCTGCAAGTGTAAAGGCAGCCTAACAAAAACTGACCACTAAGGTAAGCACACATACCTTTTTTGGAGGCTTATACAGTTGTGGCCAAAAGTATTGACACCCCTGCAATTCTGTCAGATAATACTCAGTTTCTTCCTGAAAATGATTGCAATCACAAATTCTTTGGTATTATTATCTTCATTTAATTTGTCTTCAATGAAAAAACACAAAAGAGAATGAAGCAAAAAGCAAAACATTGATCATTTCACACAAAACTCCAAAAATAGGCCAGACAAAAGTATTGGCACCCTCAGCCTAATACTTGGTTGCACAACCTTTAGCCAAAATAACTGCGATCAACCGCTTCCGGTAACCATCAATGAGTTTCTAACAATGCTCTGCTGGAATTTTAGACCATTCTTCTTTGGCAAACTGCTCCAGGTCCCTGATATTTGAAGGGTGCCTTCTCCAAACTGCCATTTTTAGCAGTCAATACTTTTGGCCACAACTGTAGTTTTAAGTGTTGCTTCTTTCTTCTTAATAGCTAATCTGTCATCTGCAGCATACACCAACTATTAATGCATTTCTGGCACTAATTCTTTTGTGTAGGTTTCAGACAATGCCTAGAATGTTGTAAATAGCATTTCATGATAGTTTTACTCTTTAAACGAGGCTGTCACAAAACTTTGCTAATGTATGTCTCTGAAAACAAAGTGAGCAATTGTTTAGAAAAGTGCTGTTATCCTCCACAGTCATTTGATGTTATCTGCATCTTTCTGTGACAACTAGATCATTGAACGTTTCAAGTGGCAACTATTGTACTAAAGATGATGTTTGTGATGAAAATGTAGCTATGTTTAAAGTTTCTTCACTTGTCCAACATTTCCTCTGACTTATTACAAAACTGATCTAGAAATTAATGAACAAGCCTTTTGAAAGGGCATGTATTGCGCTACATTAATAAATCACCAAAGCATTTTTCTAATTTTTTAAGCTTTTCTTTTTACATATGACACAATATTGTGTTTGTTTCTTCATTAAACATTAAACTTACATTAAGCATAGACCTCACAACTGTCTTGACTTTTATAGGATAGTTCAGTAAAGAAGACTGTGAAGAGTTTTAGCTTATTGTACAGCATGGGTGTATTTGTGCATTTTAGTGTTACTTATGGGTAGACCAGAGCAAGAAATAATTTGTTGTTTTTAATGAAGTGTTCTTGTGAAGAATACGAGTGTGTATGTGAGACAAATGTATGTCTATAAACTGCAGCAATCACTAGTGCTAGTGTTAATTATTAAATTTCTCAACACTAACTAACACTAAAATTTTAGAAAAATGTTAATTACGTGAGAAAAATTAATAACATGTCTTGAAAGCTGCCATTATCAACTGCTACCAGCAAAGTGCCAATTCATTAGAAAACATAACAAGAAGGTGTTATCGTACAGTCTACTTGGTAGAAATAAGTTATCTAACAACTTAAGTCTATAAGATTGTTAGCACAAGGGATGGGCGAACCTGAATTGTAAAGTACTGGATCTGTACCAGGTTCCGAACACGGGTTTCCATGGGAAACCCGCGTAACAGTTTGAGTCCAGTTCGGGACCAGGGGCTGTAAAAAAAGCATAAAATTCATAATAAACATTATAATTATACTTGCCTGTCAGGCAACGCGTCCTCCCGTCTCTCTGTCACGGCCGCTTCTACTTCCGGGGCCACTATTTAACTTCCGGGGGTATTCACTGCACTAGACAGTCTTCGGCTTTGTCCGACAGTGTTCGGGTGGTGACGTCAGTGATTACTCACGTTCATGGCCCGAGCTATGAACTCAGGTGAACTCTGACATTGTCATTGTCAGTATCAGCCTGCAAAGATACTTGTCTATACAGAGCGATGTAGCAGTGCTAACATTGCTCTATCCATGTGGACTACGTCGGACTGAAGATTTTTTTTAATAAAGATGGAGTCTCTAAATTTTATTTTTGCTTTATTTCTAAGAAAAATATTTTTTCTCTATGTTGTGTTTTTTTTTAATCCTTACTAGAAATTCATGATGGTCATGTCTAATATTAGTGTGACCCCATGAATTTCGGACTTAGGGCCAGCTGATAATACAAAGCTAGCCCTAACCCCATTATTACCCAGCGAGCCACACAGCAGCAGGGCCGCTAGAAGAGTTAGGTACAGCGCCAGAAGATGGCGCTTCTATGAACGCGCCATTTTCTGGTGCGGCTGCGTACTGTGGATCACAGCGGGGGTGGAGGCAGCAGAAAAATTGGGCCACCCTGTGCTGCGGATTCCAGCCCTCAGCTGCCTAGTTGTACATGGCTGATGCCAATAATAGGGCGAAAGCCACGCAGTTTTTTTTAAATTATTTCATGATATTCATGAAATAATTAAAAAAAAAGGCTTTTCTATATTTTTGTTTCCGGCCAGGTACAAATAGGCAGCTGGGAGTTGGGTGCAGCCCGTACCTGCCTGCTGTACTTGGTTGTCATACAAAATATGGCGAAGCCCATGTCAAATTATTTTTTAATAGTTCATTATAAAATAAGACAAAAATACAAATACATTAAAGGACTGCATCTTTATTATCCCCTTGACCCTCGTCTCTTTGCTTGTTGCTGGACCACTTCCCACTGCAAATTGCAGTTCGCAGCACCCCAGAAAATAGCGCATTCATGGTTCATAGAAGTGCCATCTTCTGGAGCTGTTCCAAACTCTTCCAGTGGCCCTGGTGCCTAACTGGGTATTAATGGGGTTACGGCCAGCTTTGTATTATCAGCTGTCCCTAAGCCCAAAATCATGGGGTCTTCGCCAATATTAGACATGTCCACCATGAGTTTCTAGTAAAGATTACAAAAAAAACAACACAGAGAAAAAATATTTTTATTAAAAATAAAACAAAATTTAGAGACTCTTCATTATTTATTATTATTATTATTATTATTATCTTTATTAAAAAAAAATCTTCAGTCTGACGTAGTCCACATGGATAGAACAATATTAGCACTGCTACATCGCTCTGCATAGACAAGCGTCTATGCAGAGCAAGAAGCAGGCTGATACTGGCAATGACAGTCAGTGTTCATTCTAGTTCATGGCTCGGGCTATGAACTCGGGTGAACCCTGAAGTCACCGCCTGAACACTGCTGACGTAAGCCGAAATTGCCGAGCAGCACAGTGAATAACCCGGAAGTTGATGAGCGGCCCCAGAAGTAGATGCAGCAGGGAGACAGTGAGATGGCAGGACGCGTTATGGGAGCGATAAATATAATTATAATGTTTATTTACTAATGTTATGCTTTATTTTACAGGCCACCCCGCTTCATCCCATATCTGTAAAGTCCAAATTCCGAGGTTCGGATGCAAGTTCACGTCATCTCCATCCACAAACTTGGACTTTACCAGAAAGCTCGGGCGAACCTGCCGATCCCGAACATCGGGGGAAGGAGGGGGGAAGGAGGGTTGCCAATCCCTAGTCAGCACATCTAGCAACTTGTCATTGTTATTCAGATTAGCAGCTCAAGGTTATTCTCATATTTCAGTAAATGAATATTAGTTGTTTATAAATGATGGTGAAATCTTTGAGATAATTGCATAGTGACTTTTTGGCTAATGCAATATATCTGAATGTGTTGAACATTTCCTTGAGGTTTTGAGGCTAACTGTGACTGCCAAAAAAGCACTGAAATGTGTGTACTGGTAAATATTAAATTTATTATAATTCATGAGTAATTAAACACTTTCGTATAGCTGCATCGATTATTGAATGATATATTCAATATCTGTTTTAACCTCTTAATGACATATGACATCATGGTATGCTGTGCTTCCTGATCATTGCCAGGAGCTCAGGATAAGTGGTAACCAAGCTCCACTGCCAGAGAAGGTACGCACACTGCCCCTGGCTGTTTAACCCCTAAATGCCTTGATCAATAGCAATTCATTTAGGAGGCTAGCAGGCTAACAGAAGTGCACCTGATCAGCACAAAATCACGGGCTGCAAATTGTTGTCATGGTAACCCAAGGTCAAATAATGACCTTTAAGCCAGTTATGGTGACCTGTTAGATCTTGCCAAGAGCCCAGTTTGTGGCTGAGCCCTGTGGGTGGGCGTCTGTCCTTTGTGATGTATGTATATGGTGCGGAACAGCCCGCCTGATCTCATAGCATGGGTGAGACCAATACGCTGCAGTCTGACACTATGCATCATATGTACCAGTGTGACTGGCGCCCTATGGTAACTTTGTGTCTACAAATACCACCAATCACCTCCTTGATAGCATGGCTGGTTGCAGGTGCCACAACTGCCCCCATTCCTTAGGTTGCAGGAGATTGATCACCGGTATTCAGACATGTGTGTTACCTCTCAGTGGAGCTGGCAGCCTCTTGCTAGGTGCAATGGATGTTTAACATGGCTATTTTGTGGTGAATGTTTGGTGGCTTTCCACTAAACTAACACATGGTTAGGATACATATGGTTAGGACTCATAAGCGTGAGGTCCCTTGGCGGTGGGTTACGAGCTTACGCATTTTGGCCAAAATATCCACTAATACCTCACATCTTCATCTTTAGGGTTTTATTGCACCTTTTTATCTTTTGCAGTTTGTAGCTGAGCCCTCTGGGGGTGTCTGTCATTTGTGATGCATGAAAATGGTGCAGAACGGCCCACCTGATCTAATAGCATGGGTGTGACCAATAGGCTGCAGTCTGACACTATGCATAATATGTACCAGTGTGACTGATGCCCTATGGTAACCTTGTGTCTACAAATATCACCAATCACCTCCTTGATAGCATGGCTATTTATTTATTATGTTATACAATAAATAGTTTAAAATTAGTTTTTGTTAATATGTATGCATGAAATTGTTTTATAATTATGTAAATATAATTTTCTACCATTTGCATATATATGTGTTTAGATTGTATAGATAAGGGTAATAATATGTTATATACAGATTTTACTGTATGCGCATGAAAAGGATCTGGATGTACATCTGTCTGATTTTACCTGAAGAAGGGGTTTTATTGGTTACTCCAAAACGCGTAGAGAATAAAATCACATAAACATTAATTTTTTTGGTCAACAAAAATTTCTTTCTACACCAACAGGAGCATGGTCAGACTCCAAATCCCCCTATTTTTATTGTTTTATGCCTAAAGTGGGAGATCACAGCAAACTGTGTTGACCTGCTACATGTCTTTATAGCGGTTGTGACTTTTACAACCGAAAAAGGTGAGCAACTCTAACACCTTTCTTTTCCCTTTATACCTATATATAGAATGCTATGAGAGGCAAAAAAGCACACATAAGATTTCTCTGTATCAAATTCAAATATGTAGTGGGTGTAAGGTTCTCACATTTAGGGGTTGTGTCAAGCCACACCTTTCAATATAGATCCATGGCCGCTACAGCTCCCCGGTACTCAGATCATTATGGATGGAAATGGAAATGGTAAACATCATGCTGCCCGAATAAAAAGAGGGTCCGGAGAATTGAGAATTGGTAAAGGTTATGATTTATTGCTACGCATTTTAAATCAATGACTCTTTCCACAGGCAAATCACCGATGTACATCGAATCATTGATTCTGACACGCATAGCTATAAATCACTTTCCTTTATCAATATCCGATTCTCCAGAGCCTCTTTTTATCCCAGCAGCATGGTGTTTGCCCTTTCTGTTTCTATCCTTCATGATCCAACTCATATGTATGGGATATCCACATCCCACACCGTAATATAGAACACAATTTCTCTGATTCAAGTTTGACTTTAGTGCAACAATCAGCATAGTAGTGGAATATAGTTCATGGTTCATACATTTTTCATTCAGTCTGGGTCACAGATGTGAAACACACATCTATGAGACATTTATGGAATGTCCTGTGGTAGTGCACTAAAATTCTGAGTTATAAAATGTCTCTTTAAGACAATTGTAATATGGTAGCTTAGTAGGGTAGCAATGTGACTCAAATACCTGCCAATTTTTAATGGAACATGTTGCATAATGGAATATTTTCTGTGCAAAAAAACCTTGTACACTTAATATATAATATATATATATATATACGCATGATATACACACGTGGTTAAAACTGTTGGTACCCCTTGTTTAATTAAGGAAAATCCACAATGGTTATAGAAATAACTTGACTTTGACAAAAGTAATAATAAATAAAAAATCTTTGAAAATGAACAAATGAAAGTCAGACATTGCTTTTCAACCCTGCTTCCACAGAATTTAAAGAAAAATGAAACTAATGAAATAGACCTAGACAGAAATGATAGTACCCTTAACTTAATATTTTGTTGCAAAACCTTTGGAGGCAATCACTGCAATTCCTGTAACTGTCAAGGAGACTTCTGCACCTCTCGACAGGTATTTTGGCCCACTCCTGAAAAGCAAACTGCTCCAGTTCTTTCGTATTTGAAGGTTGCCTTTTCCCGACAGCATGTTTCAGCTCTTTCATAGTAACATAGTAACATAGTATCATAGTTTTTAAGGTTGAAGGAAGACTTTACGTCCATCTAGTTCAACCCATAGCCTAACATGTTGATCCAGAGGAAGGCAAAAAAAACCCATGTGGCAAACACTAAGCTCCACATTGGGGAAAAAAATTCTTTCCTGACTCCAGATACGGCAATCAGACTAGTTCCCTGGATCAACGCCCTATCAAAGGATCTAGTATACATCACCGGTAATATTATAGTTTTCAAGAAAGGCACCCAGGCCCTTCTTAAATGTTAGTAGTGAGTCACTCATTAAAACATCATGTGGCAGAGAGTTCCATAGTCTCACTGCTCTTACAGTAAAGAATCCGCGTCTGTGATTATGATTAAACCTTCTTTCCTCCAGACATAGAGGATGCCCCCTTGTCCCAGTCTCAGGCCTAAGAGTAAAGAGATCATTAGAAAGTTCTCTGTACTGTCCCCTCGTATATTTATACATTATTATAGATCACCCCTAAGCCTTCGTTTTTCCAAGCTAAATAACCCCAAGTTTAATAACCTGTCTTGATATTGCAGACCCCTTAATCATCTAATGACTTTTGTCGCTCTTCTCTGGACCCGCTCTATTTCAGCTATGTCTTTCTTATACACCGGAGACCAGAATTGTACACAGTATTCTAAGTGTGGTCACACTAGTGACTTGTATAGAGGTAAAATTATGTTCTCCTCATGAGCATCTATGCCTCTTTTAATGCATCCCATTATTTTATTTGCCTTTGCAGCAGCTGTCTGACACTGGCCACTAAATGTGACCCATACACCCAGGTCTTTTTCAGTGACAGTTTTGACCAGTGTTTTACAATTAAGCACATAATTATACCTTTTGTTTCCTCTGCCCAAGTGCATGACTTTACATTTATCCCCATTAATGCTTATTTGCCATTTAGCAGCCCAAGCTTCTAGTTTACATAAATCCTCCTGTAATATAAAATTGTCCTCATCTGTATTGATTACCCTGCAGAGTTATGTGTCATCTGCAAATATTGAGATTATACTCTGTATGCCCCCTACAAGGTCATTAATAAATATATTAAATAGAAGCGGGCCCAACACTGACCCCTGTGGTACCCCACTGTTAACTGTGACCCATTCTGAGAGTGTTCCATTAATAACCACCCTTTGTTTCCTATCACTAAGCCAGTTCTTAACCCACTTACACATATTTTCCCCTATCCCCATTGCCCACATTTTATGTATCAACCTTTTGTGTGGCACCGTATCAAAAGCTTTTGAAAAGTCCATATACACCCCATCCACTGCATTTCTTCGGTCCAGTCCAGAACTTACTTCTTCATAGAAGCTTATCAGATTAGTTTGACAGGAACGGTCCCTCATAAAACCATGTTGATAATGGGTCATGAGGTTATTTTTCTTCAGATACTCCAGTATAGCATCTCTTAGAAAACCCTCTAGGATTTTACCCACAGTAGAGGTTAAGCTTACTGGCCTATAATTTCCAAGTTCGGTTTTTGTCCCCTTTTTGAATATTGGCACCACATTTGCTATACGCCAGTCCTGTGGTACAGACCCTGTTATTATGGAATCTTTAAATATTAAAAATAATGGTCTATCTATGACAGTACTTAATTCCTGCAGCACTCTGGGGTGTATCCCATCCGGGCCCGGGGATTTGTCAATTTTAGTGATTTTTAGATGATGCCGTACTTCCTCTTGGGTTAAGCAGGTGACATTTAATTGAAAATTTTTGTTATCACTGATCATATTGTCTGTCATGGGATTTTCTTGTGTAAATACTGTTGAAAAAAAGTCATTTAGCATATTGGCTTTTTCCTCATCCTCATCCACCATTTCACCCAGACTATTTTTAAAGGGGCCAACACCATCATTTTTTAGTTTCTTACTATTTATGTAGTTAAAAAATATTTTGGGATTATTTTTACTTTCTCTGGCAATGAGTCTCTCTGTCTCAATCTTTGCTGCCTTAATTTGCTTTTTACAGATGTTATTTAATTTTCTGTATTTATTTAATGCTTCATCACTACCTACTTGCTTTAATTCCCTAAATGCTTTCTTTTTGTCACATATTGCACCTCTTACCGCTTTATTTAGCCATAGTGGTTTCCTCCTATTTCTAGCATGCTTATTCCCATAGGGTATATATTGGGCACAGGTCCTATTCAGGATGCTAATAAACATCTCCCATTTGCTTTGTGTACTTTTATGTCTCAGGACATCGTCCCAGTTTATTGCACTAAGATCATCTCTCGACCGTTGGAAATTTGCCTTCCTGAAGTTTAGTGTCCTTGTAGCCCCTCTACTACACATCTTAGTAAAGGATACTTGAAAGCTTATTATGTTATGATCACTATTACCCAAGTGACCTCCAACCCATATATTTGATATGCGGTCTGGCCTATTTGTTAATATTAGGTCCAGCAGTGCCCCCCTTCTTGTTGGGTCCTGAACCAGTTGTGAAAGGTAATTGTCTCTCATAGTTTTCAAAAACTTATTACCTTTGCTGGAACTGCAGGTTTCTGTTCCCCAATGTATTTCAGGGTAGTTGAAGTCCCCCATAATTATGACTTCTCCCTGAGTCGCTGCTTCATCTATTTGCTTTATGAGGATATTTTCCTCCACTTCCATTATTGTTGGGGACTTATAACAAACCCCTATCAGTAATTTATTATTTTTTCCCCCTCCCCTTATCTCCACCCACAGAGACTCTACATTTCCATTAGATTCACCTATATTATCACGCAGGATGGGTTTTAAGGATGATTTTACGTATAAACATACACCTCCTCCTCGCTTATTTGTACGGTCATTTCTGAACAGACAATAGCCCTGTAAATTAACAGCCCAGTCATGGCTCTCGTCCAGCCAAGTCTCCGAAATCCCCACCATGTCATAATTATTTTCCAACAAATTCAATTCTAATTCCTCCATTTTGTTGGTGAGACTTCTGGCATTAGTGTACATGCACTTTATGCATCTCTCTTTACATCTATTCCTTCCTACTATATTGACTGTTCTAACCCCACCCCCATGCCACCCCCAATTTTATTACTTGTGCCCAGGTAACTATTTACACTATCTTCCCCTAATATACAATGAATACCCTCCCCCCCAATCCCTAGTTTAAACACTCCTCCAACCTTCTAGCCATTTTCTCCCCCAGCACAGCTGCACCCTCCCCATTGAGGTGCAGCCCGTCCCTAGCATAGAACCTGTAGCCAACAGAGAAGTTGGCCCAGTTCTCCAGGAACCCAAACCCCTCCTTCCTACACCAATTCCTGAGCCACGTATTTATCTCCCTAATCTCCCTTTGCCTCTCTGGTGTGGCACGTGGTACAGGCAGTATTTCAGAGAATACTACCTTGGAGGTCCTTGCCTTAAGCTTGCAGCCTAATTCCCTGAAATCATCTTTAAGGACCTTCCACCTACCTCTAACTTTGTCATTTGTGCCAATGTGCACCATGACCGCTGGGTCCTCACCAGCCCCTCCCAGTAATCTGTCAACCCGATCAGCGATGTGCCGGACTCGGGCGCCAAGTAGGCAGCACACTGTTCGACGATCCCTGTCTTTGTAACAGATTTCCCTATCTATTCCCCTAATAATTGAGTCCCCCACTACCAGCACCTGTCTGGCCTGCCCTACTCTCCTGTTTTCCCCCTTACTGGAGCAGACACTCCTCCGGCTTTCAGAGGTCATGTCCTGCTGCAGCAGTGCTGTACCTGAACTCACACCCCCCTCATCTGCCAACATAGCAAATTTATTGGGGTGTGCCAGATCAGGGCTAGCCTCCCTGACACTCTTCCCTCTACCCCGCCTTCTAACTGTCACCCAGCTAGCTACCTCACGGTCCTGCAGCTCCATACTACCATCCTCCCCCACATCTATCCCATTGAGCAGCTGTTCAGTGAGCAGCAGACTCCTTTCCATGTTGTCTATGGATCTCAGCGTTGTCAGTTGCTCATTTAGATCCAGTATCTGGGCTTACAAATGCACAACGTACTCACATCTCACACAGCAGTATGCACCCTCGACCGTCTGTTCAAGGAATGCATACATGTGGCAAGATGTACACTGGATGGCATTGCCAATCATGGAGCTCATTTCCCAATGGTGATTGCACCAGACAGAAATGATAAGTAAAAAGAAAGTATTAATTAAATACAACCAGCAATTCAGTAAGTCCTCCCTTCCAAACTCCCTGAATCCAAAGTCACTGAATCACAAGTCACACACTTACTTCCGTCCGCACTTGCGCTCTGTCACACTCAGATCGTCACACTCGCTAGAAAATCAGATTTAAATTATTCTTTTTTTTTTTTTCCCTTAGCAGAAAAATCAGCCTACAGCTCAGTGTACTTTCCAAAGATGCTTAATAGGATTTAGTTCAGGGCTCATAGAGGGCCACTTCAGAATAGTCCAATGTTTTCCTCTTAGCCATTCTTGGGTGTTTTTAGCTGTGTGTTTTGGGTCATTATACTGTTGCAAGACCCATGACCTGGGACTGACATCAAGCTTTCTGACATTTTGCAGCAGGTTTCTCTCTAGAATCGCTTGATATTCTTGAGATTTCCTTGTAACCTGCACAGATTCAAGACACCCTGTGCCTGATGCAGCAAAGCAGCCACAGAACATAACAGAGCCTCCTCCATGTATCACAGTACAGACAGTGTTATTTTTTTGATATGCTTCATTTTTCCATCTGTGAACATAGAGCTAATGTGCGTTGCCAAAAAGTTCCATTTTTATCTCTTCTGTCCATAGGACATTCTCCCAGAAACTTTGTGGTTTGTCAACATTTAGTTTGGCAAATTCCAGTCTGGATTTTTTATGACTATTTTTCAACAATGGTGTCTTCCTTGGTCACCTCCCAGGAAGTTCACTTTGGCTCAAACAACGACAGATGGTGCGATCTGACACTGATGCCTAGATTTAGTGTACTTGTTCTGTCTCCCTCACCCTCATGTAAAGCGCCATGGAACTAATGGCGCTATATAAATAAATAATAATAATAATAATAATAATACTGTTCCTCGAGTTTGAAGTTCACTTTTAATCTCTTTAGAAGTTCTTCTGGCTCATTTGTTACCAATCATATTATCCGCCTCTTGCAGTACGGAGTAGTACTGTGAAGACCAACTGGTGAACGGTACTGCATTAGGCTCATACCAGAGACAAGCCTAGCCAGTGTGAGGGCCCAAGAGTGACAGTCATAGGCAAGGCAAAAGACAAGTTAAAGAGCAGACTGGGAGTAGAAGAGCCATACCGGTTCACCCCAGGAAGCAACTCAGACACCAGAGTACGAGTCTGCAGGAGAGCATCAAGCCCAGCAGAAACACCGGTTCACCGAGGAGACTCCAGACTCCCGGACACCTGTAGCGTAACCAACTAGAGAGCCAGGAGCCGCAAAAGTCGTAGCCCACAAAAAGGTTCTCAAAACTTCAACATGGGTGAGAGAGGGAGAGACACAGAGGAGGCCAGGCCTAGTTTTACACAGGTCAGGGGCTTCACCAAGGGAAAAGAGACAAGGAGGCCTACAAATCACTCACTGTGGAAATCCTGAAGTGCTGCCCGACTACCTGGAGTGTACCCTGGACCCTTCCTGCCGTAACATCAGTAAAGGTATGGAAACGACTCCCAGTGTGTGTGTCAGTCATTTCAGTCCTGGTCCTGTCCAGCTCAGAGACTGTAGCACCAGCCCAGCTGCTGAGCCACCTCTCCGTGCAAACTCCCCATCACCGCATCATTGCCCCAGGAATCCCTTGCTCCACTTATGGGGAGCGTCGTCATCTGGCTGCCCGTCCATCATCCCCGGAGGTCTACAGCAGCGCTGGTGCCTTCACCGGTCACCGGAGGTGGCATCACGAGATTTTATTTATTTTTATTTTATTTTTATCCCTCAAAACAATCCCCTTTTTAAGAGACCATCAGGGCCACGGCCCAGGCAGGTCACCAGTGATATCCCCTTACAGTAAACGCCCGGGTACCGAGTCCCCACGGCCTTGGGGCGGGTCATATACACCATGTCACCAAACAGCACAGTGAGTATGTGTAGTCCTATATACAGGCCACTGACTGATTACAAGATTACTGTGATGCTAATTAGTGAATACACCATGATTTAACATGTCCTTTTGGTCATATTATTTTCAGGGGTACCATCATTTATGTCCAGGACTATTTCATAAATTTAATTTTTTTTTTAAAATTCTGTGGAAGCAGGGGTGAAAAGAAATATCTGACTTTAATTTGTTCATTTTCATAGATTTTTTTTATTTATTATTACTTTCGTCAGATTCAAGTTATTTCTGTGACCATTGTAGGTTTTTCTTTCATTAAATGAGGGGTATGAGAAAAGCTCAACATTACTGACCCTTTATAGGACTAGATGAAGTCTATATTTTCAGCACAGACAGTCACCAGTCCAACTGAACAGCTGAATCATGTGAACATGTCTGGTTGTTAGGGACACACATCTGACAACCACTGGTTGTAAACAGTCCGGGCATTGAATTACTAGCAGCAAGTTTATCTCCGATTACCTTGCCCATAGTATAGTGCCAATTTGGCCTTGCACTGTAGATCTGTGTGGGGTTAAAAGTTTTAGTGTTACTTTCCTCTCTCTCTAATTTCCTATTAGATATTTGAGAAAATAAATTTAATTGGAGAAATCACAAGATATTGTATAAACCTTCTCAGAACATGCTTGGTATTCTGTGTTTTGTAATTGTGTTGTGTCTTGTTACTGATTCACATTTCATGTACTCATCCAATTACGTCTTCATATTTGTACTGCTTGGCACATCATCTATGCTCTGTTTGCAAGGGAACAGATGCTTACACAGATCTTTCTGAGCATTATTAACAGGCTATAACCCCTGTTCGTATACCATGTGGTGTTTACTCATTTAATAATGTGTGCATCAATACACTTCAGAATATTCTATTTCTTAAAAAGTGTTAATGTTTAATTACACATTAATGCTGCTATTCACACACACAGTTTTTGATGTGTTTTGAGGTTCTGCTTTTCTACTGCAAAACTGACCAGTTTTTTCAAAAAACGTTTCACCTATTCATAAATGCGTTTTTGATGCATTTTTTACGCATGCATTTTTTTTAGCCCATAGACAATGGATTCAATGGAAAAAGAAGTTTTGAAAAAGGCAAGCAAAACTGACATGAACATTCTCTGTGAGGATCCGTTTTTGAGCCCAAAAATGGATCCTCACTAAACATTTTGTCCGAATGACAAATTTGGAAACCCATTGACTTTGCTGGAATGCTCTGGAGCACTGCATGTCACTGCAAAAAAAAACATGGGACAAAAACGCATCAAAACTAGGGATGAGCGAGTACCGTAATATTCGTACTCGCTATAGGTAACGATTCGGTACTCGATCATTGCGAGTATAGCGAGTATGAATACTTTCACAGTGTATCTATAGATCTATAGATACACTGCGAAAGTAGCCTAAAAGTGATTAAAAGCTGTTAAAAATAATAAAATTACATACTCACCTGTCCCGACGCCTGCACCGGGATCAGCAAAGAAGACATCCGATCACTGGACAAGGACCTGTGACTACCAGTCAATCAGATGGCCAGTAGCGATCTGGCCAATCAGTGGTGACACGTCACAACCACGTGATCGCTAGCAGCCACCTGATTGGCCAGATTGCAAGGTCCTGACAGTCGTTGGACAGGTGAGTATGTAATTTTATTATTTTTAACAACTTTTAATCCCTTTTAGGGTACTTTCGCAGTGTATCTATACATACACTGCGAAAGTATTAGGACTAATCGCTACTCCCGAGTACACATAAGACACTCCGAGTTCCGAATAGTAGCGAGTATACTCGCTCATCCCTTGTCTGGTTCATCCTTGAGTGCAAAATCCAGATACATTTTATTCACAGTAAAATAGGTGCTCTAAGATGGGCTGAAAGGCCACTCTGCCACAAAAAAGCAATCACTCAAAAAGAGAAAAAAAAAAAAGAAAAAACAGAGTAGTTTTATCAAATGCACACAGAAACAAAGACCTATGTTTATGGAGACATTTCCTGTGGCTGACAAAACTAAAATGTAACTGTTTGACCATAATGACCATTGTTATGTTTGGAAGTAAAAGGAAGATGCTTGGAAGCCTAAGAACACCAGCCCAACTGTGAAACATCATTTTTGGGGGTTGTTTTGCTGCACAAGGAACTGGTGAACTTCACAAAATAGATGGTATCATGAGGAAAGAAATTATTGGCAATCACTGAAACAACGTCTCAAGATATCAGCCAAGAAGTTAAAGCTTGAGCGTAAATTGCCCTTTCAAACGGACAATGACCCAAAGCATATTGACAAACTGGATACAAAGTGACTTAAGGATAACAAAGTCAATGTTTTTGTGTGGCCAGCACAAAGCCCTGAAATCAATCCTATAGAAAATGTATGGGCAAAGCTAAAAAGGCAGGTGCGAGCAAGGCGACCTACAAACATGGCTCAGTTATACTACTTCTGTCAGGAGAAATGGGCACATATTCCTACCAACTATTTGAGAAGCTTGTGAAGGATATCCAAAACATTTGACCAAAGTCATACAGTTTAAGAGCAATGGTACCAAATAGTAATGAAATTGATGTAAACTTGTGACATTGCAGAAAGTAATAAAATGCCTTAAAACATTCTCTCTTATTATTCTGGCATTTGGCAAATATTAATAATTATGGTAATACTAACTGACCATAAACGGGAAAGGTTTATTCTGACTTCTCATGTCAGATATGTGTCTTTTTATATAGTGTATGTAAACTTCTGGTTTCAACCGTATTTATATATATGTCCCCATCCTAATATATATGATCCCCTTCCTCATATGTATGTTCCCCATCCTGATATATATGTCCCCATCCTGATATATCTGATCCCCATCCTAATAATTATAATCTCAATCTAGGTATAAATTTTGAACATCCAGGCATATATGTCCCCCATCCTGGTACATATGGTCTCCACCATTATATATATGTCCTTATCCTGGTATATAGGTCCCTCATCCTGGATTATATGGTCTCTATCCTTTTTGTATGTCCTCATTCTGGTGTACATAACCTCCAATTTTGGTATATATGTCCCTCATCTTGGTATATATGGTTTCCATACTAATATGTATGGTCCACGTGGTCCCCATCCTGGTATACATGGTCCCCATCCTGGTATATATGTCCTCATCCTATTATATTTGTCCCCATTCCATCCCTGATGCATAATTAAAAACAAAAACATTCTACTCTCCTTTCCTCTGCTCTTACGTTGCCTGGTTTCCTTTGTAACCAGTGTGTGGTGGCTGGTAGTGACACTGGAGTGGGCGCCATGTCACATGATGTCACCATCATTCACTTTCACCTGTCACAGCAATTCCAGCATCACTTACCAGCACCGTTTGTGTTGTGTTTCTGTGACATGATGCATTTCAGCTGGATGTATGTCCTTGTATGCACATCCGGCTGAAGCAGGTGATAGTGTCGGTGAACCCTGTTTTGCGGGGATGTGACACTTGAGACTGCAATTGTTATACCCCTGGCTGGCTATTTTTACCTCATCTGAGAGCAGCATTTTATAGGCCCTGAATCCAATAATGTATCACTTAGATTGCAAGGTGCTGCGGTTCAGAAACATTCAAAGTTTTAAAATATAGCAATGCAACAGAGCTAAAAAAGCTGCCACCACCCTCACCAGGTTATGTATATACAAATTTCATAGACAGGGAGAAGCTGCTAATCATGGGGGAAGTTCCGGAAAAGTACGCTAGTGACATCTAGTCACAGCAATGTTAAGCTACTTTTGCTAAACATTGGAGGTAAAAATCAATACACTTTGTGATAATAAACGCATTGCGAAATTCTTTGTGTTAACCCTTACAGCATGATGTTTTCATTTTACATTTAAAAAATATGCTGCCAGATTCCCTGTAAAATCCCCAATATTGTTTAAGGCATTCATATACAAGGTCATTGAGTCATGACATTACATCATGATGCCTCAGGATTCAAACCAGCAGGCCTGTATTGTGTGATTTGCTTCATTCTCCTCTGAGCACTACTGAGTTCTGTTTCTTTCTGGCTTCTTATTATCTGTTTTCCTTGTTTTATTCTTCTTCACAAAATAGAAGTTTTCATTTGTTAATTTAGCCTGCCCTATCACCTAGGTGCGGCTATTTGAAACCTTCACGTAATGTTTCCTGCTTGTGATAATATTTGTGGATTCTACTTTGAGTTACAACCATACTATATTTAGATTTCTGCTAATTAGATGGAGCTCAGCTAGGCTATTTATCTCTGGTGTTCCTTCTATGTGTCCCACTCCTTTCTGTTCTCTTTGGGTAGGAGTTAGGAGGCATTTCTTTATAGCGGTAGTACTTTACTTTTTCACTTTGGTTTATATGTTTTCTCACTAAGAGATCCTTTCTATCTCTGCACACCTTCCCCTTTCCCTGGTTTCCAAGGAGGTAAGAGAAACACTCGCTGTGGTTTGCAGCGTTTCCTTGTGTGCTCAGCAATAGTGCATATCCGGTCCTTCTGAGTGAAGCTGGCGGCTGCGCTTTTTTACCAGTAACCATAGCAATGAATAGGCAGCCGGAGCACAGCGTTACATTCGTTAACGCTATTCACTCAGGCTGAAAATTTCTATGTATTAAACGGATTTGTCAGCCTAATGGCTGACGCTGGTATGACCCTAGTCATAGGGCTTAGTTCCAGGTGTGAGTTACTACGATCGCATAACACTTACACACGATTTCTTAGTATCATCCTGAGACTCCTGAGTGCTGGAAGTTCTGAACATGGTACATCGGTTAACCTTGTGATTTTTATCCTGATAAAGGGTTAATCCCAAAACGCTTAGAAAATAAAAATCACATTAAATATATCTCTGCGAGTTGAGATTATTCGTTCAGGTGGTAGCGCGGTCTGAAAACCCTTTTCTTTCCACACTACTTTTGTTCAATGGTAGAGTTTGAAGAGACCGCCTGGGTCATATGGTCCAACCCTTATATATTTCCACTCTACTTGTTTTAATTGATGCAAAGTATACATTGATTTATGTTTACGATTTTTATATCTTTCTGATACGCCTAGTCTTTCAGTTCCATGCACTTTTTAAGATTTGATTATCAATGGATTAGAAATTAGCGAATAAATTGGAATGGAATTGTATTCTACTTGTAGTCTACTATTCAGCAAAATAGAAACCATTGGTGACCTTTTTTTTAAACTGTACAAGGCCATCAAAATGTGGAAGTAAGAGAATTAATGTTCCTTATTATGCAATAAGAACATTAAATTAAAAGAGAATAACTTATTTGGGAATCAAATTTATATTAAAAAGGTTTCCCATGAACAAAGTTAATTTTGAAGTTCATTTTAGTCAATAAATGTTGGAATAATAACTCACCACGTGACCCGATCGGTATAATGACCGGATCATGGGTTGTGCAGCCATTTTGCTTGAGCAGCACAGTGATAGGACACTATTGGAACGTGGGACAGTGATAGGTTCCAGTGGGGCATATCCTTCCAAAAGGCTTTGTGTGAATAACCTACAGCAACAGACTCTTTTTCATCATGTTACACCAGTTTCTGTTAGCTTAATCTCCAAAGAAGCTGTGTGTGGACACTGTGCATCAGGTTTTGTGGGCTTAATCTCTCACAAACATGTTACTGCAATCTATCAGGCTCTGTGTGGCTAAACTATAACAACAAGCTCTATTTTAAGAGTGTGCACTAGTTAGTGTCAAGTTAGGGTAGGGTCACATTTGCGTTGAAAATTTCAGATCCTGATCCGGTTTTGAGCTGTTAAAAAGCTCAAAATCAGATCAGGAACCGCAGCCCATAGGAGCCCATTATGTAAACCGGATTGCACTACATGCAATCGGTTACCGCTTGCGGATTTGCAGCCTGCAGTAAAAATCCTGCAGGCTGCAGTTTTCGCAGTGGTTTGCAAACAGTATCAGGATTGCTATAATGGGCTCCTATGGAAGCCCATGCGGCTGCCGCAAGGCACATGTGAATGCCTGGGGAAGCCGTATGCTTTGTTCATCCCTGCTGCTGCAGGGATGAAAAAAGGGTTAAATGTTAATAATAGATGTGGGAAACATGTCTCTAGGGGTTGCCCACCCTCCCTAGAGACATGCTGTCCACTCAGGTGGGCATGTGATGGGTTAATCTGGGCATTTATAGTATTGCTGGCTATTGCCAGCATTTTCAATTTTATGAATAAACCCGGCGTCTCCTCACTGTGTAGGACATACATTACGTAATGTACGTACTGTATGAGCCGCTAGCCTTGGTCCTGAAAGCATTAACATTAGGTCTATGGCTGAGCGCTGCCCATAGACCTAATGTTAATGCTTTCAGGACCAAGGCTAGTGGCTCATACTGTGCGTACATTACGTACTGTATCTACTACACACCGAGGAGCCGGCCGGGTTCATTCATAAAATTGAAAATGCCAATAGCAATAAAATAAATGCCCACATTAACCCCTCACATCCCCACCTAAGTGGACAGCATGTCTTTAGGGGGGGTGGCCACACCCTAGAGACATGTTGCCTAATCTATTATTAACATTAACCCTTTGATCATCCCTGCGGCAGCAGGGATGAACAAAGCATTTGGTAACCGGATTGCTCCGGATTATACATCCTGAGCAATCCGGTTACTGCATTGTGGTTTGCAAGACACATTTTGTGAAAAAAATGTGTCTGAAGGCAATTGCGCTTACCGCAATTACCCTTCCAAGTGTGGCCCTAGGCTTAATCATAAAAGCTGTATATGGACAATGTGCTCCCATTTTGCTGGGCTTAATCTCTCACAATCCTGTTGCGCCACCGCAGCAGACCCTGTTTGGCTAAACTTTAACAATATGGTCTTTTTCACTTGTGTGCACCAGTTAGTGTTGGCTTAATCTGCAAAAAAGCTGTGTGTGGACAGTATACACTCGATTTGCTGGGCTCAAACTCTCCCAAACTTGTTACTGCACTCCAACAGGAACAATGTGGCTAAGCTATAAGAACAAGTTCTACTTCACCAGTGTGCACCAGATAGTCTTGGCTTAATCTCCAAAAAAGCTCTGTTAGGCTAGGGCCACACTTGGGAGCCTGCATCGGTCTACTGGATTCGTTAACCGATCCGTTTTTTAAGTTGTTGTTTTAGAGCCATTTTTACCGCATGCGTTTCTCATACACTCCCATGTTAAAAAAACGCATGCGTTTTTCACAAAACACCAAAAAACGTTGCAGACCCTATTAAAAATAGATTTCTCAAAAATGCAATGCGTTAAACGGATTACACTTTTGCACCCTTTTGCAATGCGTTTTTTGCATTGGGGTCTATGCATTTCCACATGTCAAAAATGGATCCAGTAGCAGGATTGCAGACGCAAGTGTGGCCCTGGCCTTACTCCACTGCACAAGGCCCTTTGTTGGTACTATTCGAAAAGAGTCTGTAGAGGCTTTCAACATACAGGCAGTCTCTTAATCTGCTTTGCAGTCTTTCTCTGTATACACATTGTCCAATCATCTGCAATTTTCTAGAGCCAAACAATGAGGAGAACATCAAATAGAGGATGTCGCTGTAGTGGGCTGATGGTCATGGAGCTTCTTCAGGGTAAGGATGTGGTATACCTGAGCTTCCTACACTCCAAATGAGAAACCCTCCTCTGTTGCACACAGTCCACAGGCCATCCTGCTTCATTTCATAGGTCCGAGGCTGCATGAATTGCAAGGCCAGAACATGTTGAGGGTTTTAAACTTGAATAGGTAAAAGTGTTTCCAGTTCCTTTGCATAATCTTCCAACTTTCTTCCAACTTACCCCCTTTAAAATCAGTCAGGCAGTGTAAGCCACAAGTCATGAAGCATTCACTTATGCTTGTTGATAATTCTGCTGGCTGAGGTTCCATGGGCCATCCTTGTGCCCCTGCCCACATGTCGAAGAGACTATATGCACTGACGCCCAACCACTTCTTTTGTTAAAGGATGAGTCTGTGGGAGGGCTAATGAACACAGTCAGCAGAACACGGCAACACATTTCTAAGGATGATGAAATACAGGTGAAAACAGGGCTTTTGTCTGTGCAGACTGCCAAGGAGGGCAGGGGTGAGGAATGTGTGGAAGATGATGCACTAAATAGTATGGTGCTAGAACCCACCTCCCAGTGCAGACCATGCAACTGATGTGCATATTTCGGATGAATGACTTGGGGGGGGGGGACTATCCCGACATAGACTGTCTATTGGTCAACTCAGAAAAAATGCTCTGTTGGGGCATTTTTGATAATTTTTGCCCTTTGGGGAACTCTGCTAAGCTTAGCTGAGTGGGTTGACTGTGAAAAGAGACCTTTTTGTGGACCTACGTTTAAAATGGCTGCTCTATGGAAAAACTCTGGCAATCTTAGCGGTGTGGGTCAACTGTGCAAAATGTTATGTTGTGGCCTACTTTTAAAATGGGTGCCCTGTAATTAAAACTCTGGCAACATTGGCTGTGTGGATAATCTTTTTAAAGAGGCTATGTTGTGGACCTACCTTTAAAATGGCTGCTCTGTGGTAAACCTCTGGCAATTATAGCTGTGTGGGTCAACTGTGGAGAATGTTATGTTGTGGCCTTCCTTAAAAATGGCTGCTCTGTGGTTAAACTCTGGCAATCTTGGCTCTGTGAGTCAAATGTGAAAAGAGTCTCTTTTAGGGTCTACCTTTAAAATGGATGCTCTGTAGTTAAACTTGGGCAATCTTAGCTGTGTGGGTCAAATGTTAAAAGACTCTCTTTTAGGGCCTACCTTTAAAATAGCTGCTCTGTGTTAAATTCTGGCAATTATAGCTGTGTGGGTCAACCGTGGAAAGAGGCTATGTTGTAGCCTACTTTTAAAATGGCTGCTCTGTGGTTCAACTCTACCAAACTTTGTCTGAAACAGGCTCTGTAGGGGGTATTTATTAAAATTGTTGCTCTATTGGGAAACTCTGACATCCATCTCTGAGGGGTGACTTAAAATTTTTAGTTTATATAACTTTCTGTATAACCAGAATTGCTATGGTGACAGAACCTGGTTAAGTCATTTACCTATCCATATTAGTTTGCAGGGTAATTGTCCTATTCTGAGCACTAATTTGCCTGCATTTTCAGGCCCCTAGCCCTTACTACGACCATTTTACAGGCATTTCACTGAAATTCGAGACCTCATTGACTTGTACGAGGTTCGTTGTCCCAGGTCAAGTCTCGTTCCCGAATCAAACTTTTTTTTTAGTCTGTTCGAACCTGCCAAACTCTAACATCCATACGCTCATCTCTAGTGCTGAATAGATAAGTAGACATAGTCATCTAATCCATCACATCACAGCACAGATGACAATATTAAAGAAGGTATCAATGAGGTTCAAGGACTGCAAAATGTACAAAATGTATATATAATGTTTTCAGCCTTTTCTTGTCTGAAAACATTGATGTAATATAATAAGCAGATGGATAGGTGTATTGCTGAAACTATTGTAATTAATGTAAAATGCGAATTCTTAAAAGGTTTGTATTCGACACAGAAACAATGTGATATATTTCCATCATTGTAATGAATCTCACTTTGTAAGGCTATACACGATTTTATCCTTGTAAAATCAGTCACTTAAAGCATAAGTGATTACAAAATAATGCTATATTCTTGATTGACTAGACGAATACTGCTAATTATGCTTTTCAATCAATAAGCACAGCTTAACTCTCTTTATAAATATTAGATTTGATACATTTCTAAATGGAAAAAAGTCAGAAGTCTAATGTTGCAAGAGGTGAAAAATGCTCTGTGTCAACATCCAGAGTCCAGCAGTAAATTCTAATCATGCTTTGTAGGTCAGAAATTAAATTTAGCAGTAATAATAGTACATAAATGACATGTGTTAGGCCCTTTTCACATCAGCGGTAGTCGCTGATCGCGGCAGTTGTGGTGAAAAAAACGCAACTGGCGCGATTACCGCATAACGCCCGCACTTGCGGTTCACTTGCTGCAAGCCCCATGCAATGTCTATGGGGCTTGCAGTAAGTGTGTGGCAGATGCGGCTAGTGCGGTTTCGGCACTTGCGGCAGATGCGGCCGTGAGAAAACCGCATCTGCTGCAAGTGCCGAAACCGCAACTGTACCGCACTTGCTGCACCTGCTGCAAGCCCCATGGACATTGCATGGGGTTTGCCGCAGATGAACCGCAAGTGCGGGCGTTATGCGGTTATCGCGGCAGTTGCATTTTTTTCACCCCAACTGCTGCGATCAGCGATTACCGCTGATGTGAAAGCAGCCTTAGTTACAAACATAAAAGAATGCTTGGTCATATACAGTATTACCTCAAATTTTTGTGTAATAATCATATATTTGAAGGTCAAAACATCGTGTCATCTGACATCATGTTAACAGACTGGAAGCCAATCATTGAGCTCAGTGGCTCTTGAGGTTGGATTGAATGTCCCCTTTAGAGCAATTGAGCTCACCGATTGTGTGCCACACTGTTGATGTTATGTCAGTGCCACAGCCCATGTAAGTCAAGGGAGAAGCGGTGGCATGTGATTAGTTACTCTATAATGTCTCATCTTGTTTATACAAGTACCCTCTAAATTGTAAAATGTTGCAGAGTATGATGGCACTATAGAAAAAAATATGGATTTTTGTCTTGCATGAAAGTCATGAAAATTGCTTGTTGCTTAAAGAAAGGATATTCTAAAAACTGGCAGTAAGTGTAGGATTTTGTTTTAAGTTCATCTTCAACCTGATAATGTAAAAATAGCTCATCTGTAAAATACCAGTTCATAGCCGTACCATACACTTTCTTGTGTCTGCGTCAAAGTGGAGATCTGTGCCCATTACTGATCCAATCACGGTCCATCCAACTCATCTGTCAAGTGTCAGTTTTATCTCATCAGTCCACAGAACCCATGAAAAATGTGTCTTAAGATAATTCTTGACCTAGTCTTGACATTATAACTTCTGTCTTTTGTTCAGTGGTGGTTGGTTTTAGCTTCCTTACCTCGGCCATTGAGATTGCAGTTATGGAATATGACAGCACTGGAGGATATGCAAATAGAGTCTGTGGAGCCTCGGTTAGGAGTCTCAAACACAGGACTAGCCATATATCCCTCCAGGGCCCGCAGTGTTTTCTTGGACTGGTCTCCCTGAGATCAGTGAATACTTTGCAATCTTGGTCTACTAGGCCTTGCTCCCACCTAGCCAGAATCCTACTCCACACTGATGAGGGGCAACACCCCGAAACAGCTGTATGTGGATGGATACCTGGCCTTGGTATTCCCTTGTCATATCTGTAAACTTGTAAAAGAGTTGGATATTGACTTAAAGGGCCACTTAATATGGTGTTTATGGTGGTCTCCGCAAGGAGCCACCCCTTGGCTGGGTCCTTCCCTGGAGGGATATATGGCTAGTCCTGTGTTTGAGACTCCTAACCGAGGCTCCACAGACTCTATTTGCATATTCATATTTCCCAGGGGGCAATGTGCCTAGGAATTCACTGTGTTTGAGCGCTTTAGCCAGCTGCCCGGAGTGTTTTCTTGGACTGGTCTCCCTGAGATCAGTGAATACTTTGCAAGCACTGGAGGATAATTTTCACAATTGATTCTTCTTAATTTTTTGGCTGTTAAAGATCCTATTTTTTACTCAAAAAGATCTTTATGACTTAGTTGACTATTTGCAGCAACAGTTTGGATGGTTCTGTGAAGACCCCCAGTATCTTAGCAATTTCAAGGGTCCTGCAACCCTTTGTAACACTTTTAACAATTTTTGAACTTTCAAAGTTAGTTTATTCTCTTTTTTTGTTCCATTTTGATTGAGGAAAACAAGCTGCCTAATAATTCTGCACACCTTGATAAGGGCTATTGATATCCTTTGACCACACCCTCCCTTATTAAACAAATGCACATCACTTGTTCTGCTTCATCCAATGAGCATTCAAGTTTATACAGCTTGGAGTTGGGAAAAACTGCTTAAAAATAATAATTTTACCAAAATACTTAAATGTCCAATAATTATGCACAAATGAGAATTTTTATGAGAACCATATCAAGGTAAAAAAAAACTACATAGGCTGCACCTCAATTAAGAACTCAATACAAACAGTTTCAAAACAACAATAAAACCTAACAACTTGGACAACCACTCCTGTTAAGACACAAAAACATATACCGTATATATTCGTGTATAAGCCGACCCGTGTATAAGCCGACCCCCCTTCTTTTGCCCCAAAAATCTGGAAAAACCTATTGACTCGTGTATAAGCCGAGGGTGGACCCCAGCACAGGTATACAGCCCCCAGCAGTGTGGTATACAGGCCTCCCCAGTGGTAGTATACAGCAGCCCCAGTGGTAGTATACAGATTCCCCAGCAGCCCCAGTGGTAGTATACAGATTCCCCAGCAGCCCCAGTGGTAGTATACAGATTCCCCAGCAGCCCCAGTGGTAGTATACAGATTCCCCAGCAGCCCCAGTGGTAGTATACAGGAGCCCCAGCAGCCCCAGTGGTAGTATACAGGAGCCCCAGCAGCCCCAGTGGTAGTATATAGGAGCCCCAGCAGCCCCAGTGGTAGTATACAGGAGCCCCAGCAGCCCCAGTGGTAGTATACAGGAGCCCCAGCAGCCCCAGTGGTAGTATACAGGAGCCCCAGCAGCCCCAGTGGTAGTATACAGCAGCCCCAGTGGTATACAGCAGGCCCCCAGGGGTACATATAGCAGCCCCCAGGGGGTACCCAGCAGCCCCCTGGGGGTACCCAGCAGCCCCCTGGGGGTACCAATAGCCCCCTGGGGGTACCAGCAGCCCCCAGGGGGTACCCAGCAGCCCCCAGGGGGTACCCAGCAGCCCCCTGGGGGTACCAACAGCCCCCTGGGGGTACCCAGCAGCCCCCAGGGGGTACCAACAGCCCCCAAAAGCTGGCACTGTCCCCCCTTGTAAGGCCCCCCCCCGCTGCTTATACATTACCATTCCGGTGTTCTGATCGGCGCCGCTCCTCGGTGCGTCTTCATCCTCCCGTCCGCGCTGGCTGCATCCGGGTTCTCCGGCTGTCGCAGCGATGACGTCATATCGCTGCGACAGCCGGAGAACCCGGATGCAGCCAGCGCGGACGGGAGGATGAAGACGCACCGAGGAGCAGCGCCGATCAGAACACCGGAATGGTAATGTATAAGCAACGGGGGGGGGGGGCCTTACAAGGGGGGACAGTGCCAGCTTTTGGGGGGCTTATATGAACTGCTTCCCCTGCCGCTGATTGACAGGGGGAAGCAGTGCATATATAATGAGCGGCCCCACGTGACGGGGCCGCTCATACAGCAGCCTCCCCCCGCCTCCTCCAGCCTCCACAGCCCCCACCACACAGCCAATTACCGTATAGACCCGTGTATAAGCCGAGGGGGGGACTTTTCAGCCCAAATTTTGGGCTGAAAAACTCGGCTTATACACGAGTATATACGGTAATGTGTCATCAATCTCTTGGATTACCAACCCAACAAAGTGGAACTTGCTGTGCTTTTTAGGGGACTCTCATTTAGTCCTACTAAAGCTCTGGATAAACCTGAACTTTGCTGCAACATGGATGATTACTTCAGAAGACTATGCCTGAGGGAATTTTATAGTGACAGAGAAGATTCAGAACCCACAAGGACTGAAGGAAGAGGGATCCTGACAACCAAGAAAAGGTCAAACTGGACACCTGCACCTGGACACAACCCTCATTTGGATAAATATAGAGACACTTTCAGACATTTGGTAAAATCCACTAATTTAGATACACACAAGAGACAACTATCCAAAATCAGTGTCCAGGAGAGAAGGCCATACAGTCTTTGAAAACCAACAATGAAACCTGCAGACAAGGGTGGTGAAATAGTCATGATGAACAAATCACACTACCTGAAGGAAGAAAACAGATGACTGATCAACACTCTCTACTACAAAAAAAATGGAGTCTGACCCTACACAGGACTACTACAAGGAATTAAACAACCTGGTCAGTTGTCTACCTGACAAATCTTTAGGAGCTGCTGTTCTGATACCAGAAAGTCCAAGAACAGGCACATTCTACATGCTTCCCTAAACCCACAAATCTAGAAATCCAAAAAGACCCATAATTTCACGTGTGCGCACCCTCACCGAACACGTTTCTGGATTGGTAGGTAGTGTTCTCAAACCCTTGGTAAAAAAGACAACCAGCTACATTCAGAACACAACTGACCTATTGAATAAACTGTTGGCAATAGGTCCTCTACCAGAAGGGACCATCCTCGCCACCATGGATGTGGAATCTCTGTACTCCAATATCACACACCAGTATGGCTTAAATGCCTGCAAATTCTTCCTGGAATAAATGCTGATTCTGTGGTGAAACTCACAAAATTCATCCTCACCCATAATTACCGTATATACTCGCGTATAAGCCGAGTTTTTCAGCCCAAAAATTGGGCTGAAAAGTACCCCCTCGGCTTATACGCGAGTACACCAACGCAAGTGCCGCCAAACCGCCCGCCCGCCACCATGAGTATACATGTGCCCCCCCCCCATCAATATCCAGGGCCCCCCTTGCAGGCCAAACCTGTAAAGGAAGATCCTTATACTTACACCTGCGCCCGCCGCCGTCCCCGCTCTGCACCGCGCTCCTCCATCTTCTTCCATCTTCCTCCTCGGTCGCACAGGCAATGACGTCATTGCCTGTACGAGTCATTGCCTGTGCGACCGAGGAGGAAGACGGAAGAAGATGGAGCAGCGCGGTGCAGAGCGAGGACGGCGGCGGCCACAGGTGTAAGTATAAGGATCTTCCTTTACAGGTTTGGGCTGCAAGGGGGGGCCCTGGATACTGATAGGGGGGGCGCATGTATACTGATGGTGGCGGGCGGGCGGCCAGTATACCCCTGGGGCTGCTGCCATGTATACCCCTGGGGCTGCTGCCATGTATACCCCTGGGGCTGCTGCCATGTATACCCCTGGGGCTGCTGCCATGTATACCCCTGGGGCTGCTGCTATGTATACCCCTGGGGCTGCTGCTATGTATACCCCTGGGGCTGCTGCTATATATACCCCTGGGGCTGCTGCCATGTATACCCCTGGGGCTGCTGCTATGTATACCCCTGGGGCTGCTGCCATGTATACCCCTGGGGCTGCTGCCATGTATACCCCTGGGGCTGCTGCCAAGTATACCCCTGGGGCTGCTGCTATGTATACCCCTGGGGCTGCTGCTATGTATACCCCTGGGGCTGCTGCTATATATACCCCTGGGGCTGCTGCTATGTATACCCCTGGGGCTGCTGCTATGTATACCCCTGGGGCTGCTGCCATGTATACCCCTGGGGCTGCTGCCATGTATACCCCTGGGGCTGCTGCTATGTATACCCCTGGGGCTGCTGCTATGTATACTCCTGGGGCTGCTGCTATGTATACTCCTGGGGCTGCTGCTATGTATACTCCTGGGGCTGCTGCTGTGTATACCCCTGGGGCTGCTGCTATGTATACTCCTGGGGCTGCTGCTGTGTATACCCCTGGGGCTGCTGCTATGTATACTCCTGGGGCTGCTGCTATGTATACTCCTGGGGCTGCTGCTGTGTATACCCCTGGGGCTGCTGCTGTGTATACCCCTGGGGCTGATGCTGTGTATACCCCTGGGGCTGCTGCTGTATATACCACTGGGGCCTGTATATACCACTGGGGGGGCCTGTATACCACACTGCTGGGGGCTGTATACCTGTGCTGAGGTCCACCCTCGGCTTATACACGAGTCAATAGGTTTTCCCAGGTTTTGGGGGCAAAAGTAGGGGGGTCGGCTTATACACGGGTCGGCTTATACACGAGTATATACAGTACTTTAGATTTGGCGACAACAGGAGACTGACACACCAATGGGATGCAAAATGGCACCACAATATGCAAATCTTTTCATGGTCAAGCTTGAAAGTGACTTTTTATCTTCTTGTCTTGTCAGGCCTTTGACCTATTACCGGAACATTGATGATATTTTAATTATCTGGATGGAGTCTGAGCAACAGCTGAAGAAGTTCCATTTACACTTTAATCAGTTTCATCTCACCATCAACTTAACACTCAACTACTCCTGCACTGAAATCTGCTTTCCGGACACCATCATAAAGCTACGGAAAATGAAGTAGAGACATGCCTGTACCAGAAGCCAATTGACCAACCAACATATCTTTAATGGGACTGTTTCCATTCAAAACACATAAAAAACTTTATTGTGTACAGTCAGACCATCAGATACAATCGGATATGTTCCAACCCTAGAGACAGAGACAATCACCTTGAAGGCCTCAGAAAGATCTTTTTGAATCAGGACTAACATCCAAGAGCAATTGAAAACAAATTACAAGACCCACCAGAATATCAAAAAATCATCTCCTACATTACAAAACCAAAGAAGAAAATAACCGGGTTCCTCTCATAGTCACCTACAATGCAAATCTGTAGGTGTTAAGAGGAGCTGCATGGAAACTGCGACCACTACTACAAAAAGATGCCTGACTAAAATCTGATTTTACTTCCCCAGCTGCTCTTTCCCCCTCCCAAGACTGACCACTATATTCTGCTTCAAACTGTATTCATATATATCCAATCTCTGTAAATATATATGGGTTAAGTGCACAATCTGGCTATTGGCTGGAATCTTTCTCTTTTAGTCTATAGATTATTCTTCGTCTCAGTGTCTATTAATAACACAGTGTATTGATGTAACCCTTTCTTGGGAATTTTATTGAAGTTCTTTAAAACAATTACATTTACATTTTACAAAAAAAACTTTGAGACACCATATACCAGTGATGGCGAACCTATGGCACGCGTGCCAGGGATGGCACGCAGAGCCGTTTTCCCTGGCACGCGGCGTCGCCTGTCACTGCAGCTTTGAACTGCCGGCATGATGGCGCCAGCAGTTCAAAGCCGTGTCGGATCGGAGGATTCTCCTTCCTCCGCATCTCCGACACTCTCTCCAAGCTCCGCCCTGCCGGCGTCACATGACCGCGGTCATGTGACGCTGGGACGGAAGACACGAGGAGAAGAGGAGCGGTGAAGGCGGGAGTTCTAGGTGAGTATGATATTTTTTTTTATTTCAAGCCACGGTATAATGAGGGGCAGGATGGACACAGAGACATGAGGCTGACAAGGGGCAGGATGGACACAGAGGACATGAGGCTGACAAGGGGCAGGATGGACACAGAGACATGAGGCTGACAAGGGGCAGGATGGACACAGAGACATGAGGCTGACAAGGGGCAGGATGGACACAGAGACATGAGGCTGACAAGGGGCAGGATGGACACAGAGACATGAGGCTGACAAGGGGCAGGATGGACACAGAGACATGAGGCTGACAAGGGGCAGGATGGACACAGAGACATGAGGCTGACAAGGGGCAGGATGGACACAGAGACATGAGGCTGACAAGGGGCAGGGTGGGAGACAAGAGGGGCATGAGGGTGACAAGGGGCAGGATGGAGACAAGAGGGGCATGAGGGTGACAAGGGGCAGGATGGAGACAAGAGGGGCATGAGGGTGACAAGGGGCAGGATGGAGACAAGAGGGGCATGAGGGTGACAAGGGGCAGGATCGTGACAAGAGGGAACATGATCGTGACAAGAGGGACATGAGGGTGACAAGGGGCAGGATGGAGACAAGAGGGGCAGGATCGTGACAAGAGGGGCATGATGGTGACAAGAGGGCCATGATGGTGACAAGAGGGGCATGATGGTGACAAGAGGGGCAGGATGGTGACAAGAGGGGCAGGATGATGACAAGAGGGGCAGGATGGTGACAAGAGCGGCAGGATGGTGACAAATAAGAGGGGCATGATGGTGACATTAGGAGAAGGCATGATGGTGACATTAGGAGGGGGCATGATGGTTACATTATTACAAGAAGGGGGATGATGTTGGCTTTATTACAAGGAGGGGGCATAATTCTGCAGGATGGGGGCATTACTACATGATGGGGGCAGGATGGGGACATTACCACAAGGGGACAGGGATCGAGCATACTACAAGGGGATAAGGCTGGAGACATTACTACAAGAAGGGAGTTAGGATAGGGACATTACTGCCAGGAGAGGGTCAGGATGGAGCAAATAACTACAAGGAGAGGGTCGGGATGGAGCACATAACTACAAGGAAAGGGTCAGGATGGAGCACATTACTACAAGGGGAATGTCAGGATGGAGCACATTACTTCAAGGAGAAGGTCAGGATGGAGCACACTACAACAAGTAGAAGGTCAGGATGGAGCCCATAACTATAAGGAGAAGGTCAGGATGGAGCACATTACTTCAAGGAGAAGGTCAGGATGGAGCACATTACTTCAAGGAGAGGGTTAGGATTGAGCACATTACTACAAGGAGAGGGTCAGGATGGAGCACATTACTACAAGGAGAGGGTCAGGATGGAGCACATTACTAGAAGGAGAGCGTCAGGATGGAGCACATTACTACAAGGAGAGGGTCAGGATGGAGCACATTACTACAAGGAGAGGGTCAGGATGGAGCTCATAGCTACAAGGATAGGGTCAGGATGGAGCACATTACTACAAGGAGAGGGTCAGGATGGAGCACATAGCTACAAGGAGAGGGTCAGGATGGAGCACATAGCTACAAGGAGAGGGTCAGGATGGAGCACATAGCTACATGGAGAGGGTCAGGATGCAGATACTACTACAAAATAGGGACCAGGATTTCAGTATGAAATTTGCTTGCTCTGTCTAATATTCTGCGTTTTTCCATACAGATCAATCCACCTGCTGTTTCTAGAAAGGGCAGTGGCAGCGGCTCAGCTTCAATGTCCAGTACACATGAGCTGTCTGACCACTGCTGAAGAGAAGAGAAGACTGCAAAGGTAAGTTTAAAATCAAATAATTGTTAAAATAATTGAATTGATCATCAGTGTTTCAGGACTACATGCCCTGTACAGGGAAGAGAGTTAGGATCTGCTGGCTCTCCCCCCTGTGCAGCGCTTGTGATAGGTAACCACTGCTGTAATTTAGGTTAAATTACAGTGTTGGCACTTCGCCATAAATAATTTTGTTTTGGGTTGCAGTTTGGGCACTCGGCCTCAGAAAGGTTCGCCATCACTGCCATATACATTAATAAAAGGCAAATGCATGAGAAAATAATAGAACCCATCACAAAACAGATCACATCTGTTACCTCCCAAATATATAAAATAACAGTAATTGAGGGAATTAAAACTTCAAAAAAATTCTTTATACAAGCTATAGAGAAAAACACAGATTGAAAGTTTTTTTTGTAAAATGTAAACAAAGGGGAGGGCAATCCTTAATTGCATAGCCAATAGGAAGAGATGACACCCCATAAGAAGAAATCTTCTAGTAGCAGGTCCACAACCTTGTGAGCAAGAGAAAATGTAAACGAAACAAAGGGGAGGTCAATCCTTAATTGCATAGCCAATAGGGATAGACGACACCCCATAAGAAGGAATCTTCTAGTAGCAGTCCACAACCTTGAGAAAGGAGGCCGTGACCTCTGAACCATGTTGGTGTAAACGCTACTAACTATCTGACATCTGACATCGCACAGAACCCTGTACGCATCGCTCCGCTTTGCTGCTTGACTGCACAGATACAGTGACAGAACATCAGCTGATCGGAAAAGCGTGCCCCAGCCACAAAAGCGCCCACCTGACAGAAGAGAAGATCTGCGGCGTCTTGATCACGCGCCCAGATCTACCTCCACAGCGAGGAGAGAGACCAAACACCAAATAGAGGGATATCCAATTAGAAGGCAACAAGTAAGTGCCTAAACAGGGGGAGAATTAAGCTGCCAGCAGCAGCAGTGACTGAAAGATATATTGTACATTTCAGAGAGGAGAGATAGAAACTAGAAGGATGAGAGGAGGAGAGACAGCATTGAATGAAATCCAACACAAAGGTATAGAAAGGTCAGAGTATGACCACTGCAGTAGAGAAATAACATGAATGAGAAGGCAATATTGTGATTGCAGAAAGAAATAAGGACAACACTGACCGCTCCAAGGCAAGAAAGACAGTTATACCATAGAGGTGAGAACAAAAAGGAATACTTCCAAATCCTGGAAAAAAGTAGGGTAAATTACAAACTGAATAATTGCCGGTTGACACTGAAGCAACAAAGCAAGATGATCAATACAAATGGAAAGAACCCCAGCAATATAACAAAGGTAAATTAATTAAATATACAGGAAGCCAAAAAATCAAGGGGTGCAACAGTAATACACATATATTTATATTACAGGCATACAGAGAGGGACAACGGGATGAAGCACCAGAAGGAGGGACTCATACTACTGTATAAGATCCCTCATAACCAAAAAAAATCTAGTTTTAAAAAAAACTTTATAAAAATCATTGTTTTAAGATGTGATTAATTGTTTTTAGAATTGTTTTAAAGAAGTTCAATAAAATTCCCAAGAAAGGGTTATATCAATACACTGTGTTAATAGACACCGAGACCAAGAACAATCTATAAACTAAAAGAGAAAGATTCCAGCCACTAGCCTGATTGTGCGCTTTACCCATATATATATACAGAGATTGGATGTATATGAATACGGTTTAACACGTAAAGGGTATACAGACACACGGTATCACCTGGGGCGGACAGCTGCCAATCAAAATAAAGGAGCTCCAGTGTTTTAGGTGTAGATACACAAATATCAATATTCTGCTTCACGTCACCTGTGTTATTTACTGCATTATCCAACCCTGTATATATGTATATATGTGTGTGTTCAGAAGTTGTGTCATTGTTAAATTGATGAAGAAAGCCATAAAATCTCGAAAGCTTTCTTTGCTTTTGCTTACCATCTTTTCTGTTATGCATTCAAAGGTATCAACCACTGAGGACTCTCAGATTTTAATATTTTTCTATCTACTAACACGGTACAAACATTTTTTTACTTTATGAGAACCATAACAGAATAGAAGAATTCCAATAGAGCCAAAATCAGTGGCACAATTAGTACATTAAAAGGGAGCTCTTTTCAGTTTCTGCAAAAGAGATTTATACAATTTCACAATAAGACCCTTAGATGATGACTGTTAATGATCTCAATTGTTGAACTGACATTTTGAATAACAAGGTACATATAGGATTCTCAGTTTTAAATACATGCACAACTTTTAAGATAATAAAAGTCTTTGTTACTCAAAGATACTTTCATTATAATTCATTAGAACCAATCACAGCCTTTTCAGTATGTGTCCCCGCTGAATCAATAGCTCCCTTTCTCCAAATTGTGGATTTATATTATTAATCTCTTTTAAATTAAGATTATGCCAAGGAAGAGTGAACAATAAAACTGCCAGAAATATTAAAGTTTTTAACTCTACTTCAAATGTTATAAGCTAATGAATTGCAAGTAGTCGAAACAACAGCAGATTTTCGATAACAAAACATGTAAGATGAGCAATGAAATAATATAGCTGAAGCATAACCAATCCACCCTGATCCCAAATCAAGAAAAGCAAATGGATTCATATAAGATAAGTCTGTGCCAGCTGCCCTTCAAGCCAATTTCTCTAAATGGGCCATAAAATATCTTTCAGATGGCCTGTTTCCCCCAAAATGGAATATATACTGCCTATACATTAATATTTTTAAGTCATGCTAGGCAAATATAAATTAACTTAGCTTAAACAGAGCACCTTTTTCCATATCTGCTCTTTGTGTCCCCTACAAGACTTGCAAAACAAGTTGCTTTAGTCAGATGAGACCAAAGCAGACCTTTTTGGGCTAAATGCAAGACACTATGTGTGGTGGACACCTAACACGGCATGTCATCCTCAAAACATCATCCCCACCATCAAACATGGTATTGGCAGGATAATATTGTGGATAATGGCAGGATAATGTTGCTTTTATTTAGCAGGTTCAGGGAATCTGGTCAGAACTGATGGAAGATGGATGGTGCTCTTGACAGGACAATCCTGGAGGAAAACCTGTTAGAGACTGCACATGACTTGAGTCTGGGGCATAGGTTCATCTTTCAGTAGGACAATGACTCTAAACATACTGCCAAAGCTACAATGGAGTAGTTTAAATTCAAACTAATTCATGTGTGTGAATAGCCTGTCAAAGTACAGATATAAATCCAATTGAGATTCTGCGGAAGGACTTGAAATTTGCTATTCATACATTTTTTCCATCCAATATCACCAAGCGAGAGCTATTTTGCAAAGAGGAATGTGAGGTTGTGAAAAGATATCAGCTTCAGAATATCCAAATCTGGTAGAGACATTCCTCAAAAAACTTGCAGCAGTACTTGTTGTGGAAAGTGGTAGTGCAAACTACAGTGAAGGGTCACAGAGGCTGAATACAGATCACAATCTTCAAATTTATATATTTACAAATGTAGAAAAGCAGGTATTATTCCACTCTCACTTTGCAAATAATTAACACTTAGACCCTTTTGACATCTGAGCCTGGTCTGCATTTTGCTTCATTTGAATTTCTATGCATTTTTACTGCTAAAAACGAATCCAAATGCAAACGTCTTTGCCCCCATTGATTTCAATGGAAATGCATGCAAAAACACGTGCATTTTCCAAACGCAAAATGCATGCGTTTTTGCAAACACAGCCTAAACGCATTGGCCGACGTTTTGGTTGCATTGCAAACAGCAATGCGTTTTTGCATTTGAAAATGCACATACATTTTTACATGCGTTTCCATTGTAATCAATGGAAAAAACGCATGCGTTTTGGATGCATTTTTAGCGTACAAACGCATAGAAATGCAAATGAAGAAAAACGAAACCTGCATTAGATGTGAATAGGCCTTAGTGTTAGAGTATCCGCCTTCAAGCACTATATATATATATATATATGGAAAAAAAATGGAACAGCACCAAAATTTACCTTATAATAGCGCAGCCTCTTTATCAGGTTGATAATGACACAAATTCTGAAGACGCACACATATATACATATGCAGGGTGTGATCATGCAGTAAATACGACAGATGACGTAAAGCAGAGTCAGTCTTGGGAGGGGGGGAGGAGCTGAGCAGGTAAAATCAAAATTCTGAGATATGAGGAACATATGTATTATTGTTCTGTGATTAGTGGTTGGTCGAGACATGAAAATTCCTCAGTGAGTGTAGAAAGCCCTAAATCCATGCAAGACAGTTCACGTAAGAAGTGTCAAAAGTTCATTGTCCTCTAACTGGGGTCTGTTCGAAGATGTGATATCCCCAAATGCCCTTTCAATTGATGTAAAAACGCATGAATCCATGTGAGATATTCAATCCTGTTTTGAATGTGTACAAGGTCTTTATCAATTTGTATTCCCAAATTCTTCTTCTTTCTGAGATTTGAAGTAAGTTTTTAAAATTAGCAGACACATGTCTGTTACCCTGTGGTCAGAGCTGCAAAAATGCTTGGCTACAGGTAGGTCCATACGCCTTTCTTTTAATGTGTGGCGATGAGAATTCATTCTTGGTCTGAATTGTAGTCCGGTCTCCCTACGTACATGCCACCTGTTGAACATTGATACATATAATTAAATAAAGCACATTGCTTGTGATGCAACTGAAGTTACCTGGGATCTTGTAGTCCTGATCTGTCCTAGGATTCTTTATCTTGTCCGTTGTCCTTATAAATGGGCAGGTTTTGCACTTGTTCTGGTTGCAGGGAAAGGTTCCTGTTGTTGCTGGACATGACAGGGTGCTTCTCACAATGATGTTTTTTAGATTCGGAGGTTGTCTAAAACACAAGAGTGGGGGATCCGGAAATAATGATTTTAGTCGGGCATCTTTATGTAGGAGTGGCTGCAGTTTCCGTGCAGCTCCTTTAGCACCTCCAGACTTGGATGTAGGTGACTACAAGAGGAACTCGGTTGTTTTCTTCTCTAGTTTTCTAATGTAGGAGATGATTCCTTGATATTCTGGTGGCTCTTGTAATCTGGTTTTCAATTGCTCTTGGATGGTAGCCCTTGTTCAAAAAGGTCTTTTTGAGGTCCTAAAGATGATTGTCTCTATATGTAGGGTTGGAACATATCCGATTGAATCTGATTGCCTGGCAATACACAATAGAGTTTTTTATGTGTTTTGGATGAAAACTGTCCATCGGAGATATGTTGGACGGTCAATTGGCTTCCGTACAAGGATGTCTCTATTTCATTGTTCCGTAACTTAATGATGGTGTCCAGAAAGCTGATTTCAGTGCAGAAGTAGTTGAGTGTTAAGTTGATGGTGGGATGAAATTGATTAAAGTGTTCATGGAACGCTTTCAGTTGTTGCGCAGACTCTGTCCAGATGATTAAAATGTCATCGATATAACAGTAGTATGCCAGTGGCCTGATAGGGCAACAGGATAAAAAGTCACCTTCAAGCTTGGCCATTAAAAGATTTGCATATTGTGGTGCCATTTTGCTTCCCATTGCTGTGCCAGTCTCCTGTAAATATATGTTGTCGTCAATGTAAAGTAGTTGTGTGTGAGGATGAATTTTGTAAGCTCCCCACAGAATCAGCATCAATCCCTGTGTTTTCCAGGAAGTTTTGCATGCATTTAATCATCCTGGTGTGGGATATTGCAGAACAGAGATACCACATCCATAGTGGCGAGGATAGTTCCTTCTGGTAGAGGACCTATTGCTGACAGTTTATTCATTAGGTCAGTTGTGTCCTGAATGTAGCTAGTTGTCTCTTTTACGAGGGCTTTGAGAACACCCTCTACCCACCCAGAAATTTGTTCATGAGGGTGCCACACATGAAATAATTGGCCTTCCTGGATTACCTGATTTGTGAAATTTTGGCAAGCATGTAGAATGTGCCTGTTTTTGGACTTTTTTGGTATTAGTTATCAGCTCCTATTGTGTCTTATAGTGTCTCGAAAGCTTGCTTTTCTTACCATCTTTTCAGTTAGCCATTAAAAGATATCAACCTCTGAGGACTCTCAGATTCTAATATTTTTCTATCTACTGGCTAACATGGTATAAACATTTTTTACCTTATCACTCAGAGGTTAGATCGTGTCTCTGCTCAGTGATTGGAGCAATCACACTTCATCACATGATTGCTTCAAATAGTGCTGAGGCTTGACATACTTATATAGGAACAGGTTATCTTACATAAGAGTTGAAAACCGTACCTTTGACAATGAATTAGGTATGGATCAGTGCCAACGTTCAATCACTTTATGACAATTATTAAATCAACAATACCATCTGTCTGCCCTTCAGTGGTCTGTCTTCTACACTGTTATGCTGCTGCTAAAGCCTGTGGCCCACACTCATTCAGCTATCTATTCCTAGTCCATTGTGTTATATACATTGTAGAGATCTCGCCTGTCCCATCCTAGTTTTGTACTGTAATGTGTCTACCACTGCTAATGTAACTACCATTGTACAGCTAAACATCTCCTGCCTGTCCATTATTTTTATAGTGCAAGACAGCAGTGCTGATAGGGCTGTTATTGATCATCCTACATTGCTATATATCTCTTTATCGGTATTGTCCTAAATCTCCACTGTGTGGCCTCAGCTACTATGTGCTGCCAAGCTAGCCACAGATCTCATGTATGTGTTGTATAGTGCTAGACAGTACTGACGCTAGGAAACAAACTCTCTTAAGGGCACTTCATACACATGCAACATCGCTAGCGATATCACTGAAAACTGAAACGTCACAGGTTTTGTAATGTAACACGACCTCTCCAGCGATGTTGCTGTGTGACACGCATCAGCGACCTGGCCTCTGCTATGAGGTTGCTGATCGCTACAAATTGTTCAGGACCATTTTTTGGTCCTTGGTCTCCCATTGGGCAGCACGCATCACTGTCTGTGACAGCAAGAGACCAACGATCAGTGACCTCCCAGCCAATGTCCGGTGCCGCACATTAGGTGCTGGGCACTGATAACCAGGGTAAACACTGGGTAACTAAGCAGCGCGCTCTGCTTAGTTACCCAGTGTTTATCCTGGTTACCAGCATCCTCCCGCTTAGCCCAGCCTGTAAGTGGAAGGATGCTGGTAACCAGGGTAAACACCGGGTAACTAAGCAGAGCGCGCTGCTTAGTTACCTGGTGTTTACCCTGGTTACCAGCGATGTTGCTGCTGACTGGTCGCTGGTGAGTCTGCCTGTTTGACAGCTCATAGCAACTGCATAGAGACTTTCCACGAATCCCGGCCAGATCGGATCGCTGGTGGAATCGCTGGAAAGTCTCAGCATGTAAAGGGGCCTTTAAAGTTATAGAAACTTGAAAGAGGTCCCAAAATCTAGCTTATCTTGGAGTGGCTTGCTAACAAGCCATTGTTTCTTCACTGTGAAAACAGCTAGCCTGTCCCTGTGCCTTAAAACAGGATTATTTTTGAATGGCCTGATAAAAATCTTTAACAGCTGTTTCATCATTTTCAGAATAGCAAACCTATTTTGGATTCAAGTAAAGGATCATTTTTTACTCCCGATTGTAAAGTTATTATTTCTTTAGGTTTAAAGTAGCACATATGCTTTTGGTCCTAAATAAAGGAATACGTTTCAGAAAGATAATGAAATAGTTTTTTTTTCTTCCTTAGCAAAGACCAAAGGTCTTCATATTCCACACATAAGCAAGAATTAATTTGAGACCATATTTAAAAAAGTCTAGAAAGTCTAATTATGGTGTGTAGTTATAAAGAGTTGGTTAGCATGGTTACTATACTTTTACCCTTATACAGCTAGTTTGAGGTCACTTGAACATTAATAAGGCTGTGTTTGCAGTAAAGAGCTCACAATGTTTTAAAAACACTCATAGGAGACTCAGATTTTTATACCCCCATTTCCAAGAAATTAGAGGTTTTGTAGTATTGTGATATGCTGAAAACATGTTTACCATAAATCAAATTTTACAGAAAATTCAACAAAGCTGGAAAATTCAAATTTCAAGCTGAACTCTGTACAGTATGTTACTATTAGAAATACCTCTCCTCATCACCATCAGCACCATGATGAACCGGCGTCAAAACAACTTTACAAGCATTCTACATGATAAGCAATCACAATTCAAGCATGGCTATAATATGATGGAATAATGGTTATCTGGGTAGATTTACATATTTTAATAACATATTAAGAAGAATATTAGTCATTGATTCCAAGTCATTCTCTTGACAGTTTATTCCATGGTTCAAGCCCTTACAGACATTAGGAATGAGCTTGTCTACTCACCAGACTTTCTCTCTAATATAGATTTTCTTTTACTCCTCTGTCTTTCTTTTGTAATACTTTTTCACTTTGCACCTTTTTCCCTTTCCTCTTTTAAAGGGGAATTCCGGGAAGATAAAAAAAATTTGTACTGTCCCTGCCCTCCTACATAATGAAGCAGAGCTGGGCACTACAGTTCTAGGATCCATAGATAACTTATAAATTAATAAAATCATACCTGCTCCTAAGCACTCACCCCTCTCTCAGGTGACAGAGAAATTCAGTCATGCATAGTGCTAAAATTTCAGAGGACAGGAAGCTACTGATATAAATGAGTGGAGGCCATGGCTATGCTGAATCAATGAATGTAGTGCTTTGCCTCTGCTCCTAGCCTGATACATCACAGTACACATTATGCACCATCATATATCTCTTCAGCAGAGACTCACAGCATGTATTTATATCTGGTAGGTGACATGAGTGCTATTTGAAGAGAGAACAGCCCTGTTTTTACATTACATAGGGTGGTATATCAGGGGCAGGATTGTAGTGTGACACCATGCCCCCTTCCCATACAGAAGTATGAGAGGGCTGGGATGTGAGATGACACTCAAGCTCCCAGGGTCCATGCCCCTACCCCACCTCCTGCTCTCAGCAGCAGCATGAGGCTGAATTTCTCTGTCCACAAAGGGCGGGGTGAGTGGTGTGGAGCAGATATGATTTTATTGACTTATATGCGATCTAAACATCCTAGACCTGTAGTGCCCAGATCTGCTTCATCATGTAGGAAGGCAGGGTCAATACAAAACAATGTTCTCTCCCCAGAGTTCCCCTTTATTTCCTGTTTGTCTAGAACTTAAATAGCTAGTTTTTTGTTTTTCAAAGAAGATAGTACACAATTATGGTTAAGGTGTTTCAAGAAATATCAGCTCTTAATCAGTGCTATACTAAAATATTAGCTCTTAATCAGTGCTATACTAAAATATCAGCTCTTAAACTAATGTTACCAGTTACCATTACCAGTTACTGAGTTACTGGGCTCCAATGCAAAATTTGAAAACGGGTCTGGACATTGCTATTTGTGAATTATAATGCTGGAGATTTGGGCCATTAAGTTTATAAACTGTTTAAAACTCACACAAACAATACTTACCAAAGTCTCAATCTTTTGGAACTTAGTATGTTCTTTATAAGGACTAGATGTGTCCTGTAATAATAAAAAAAGAGTCAATTACCTTATTTATACTATTTATATTTATCAAGGTTCAGGTATATCCAGTGGTGTAACTGGAGCCTGGCGGGCCCTGGTGCGATATTTAGACCGGGGTCCCCCCAGGAGTGCATTGTACACCCACCCGCCGCGGGTGAGGAGAGGAGGGGGTGTGTGGGTGCTACTGACCTGCCGTGGGAAAGGATCGGGGGGGTGCTTGATGCTGCTGCTGGCCGCGGGCTCCCCAGTGGAGCATGTAGGGCAGGTAGCCGGCATCAGATGAGAGGAGAGGAGGGGCGGGATCAGCAGCAGGAAGCAGGAAGCTTCCCTCCCTTTGCCTCCTCTCCTCTAACACACGGAGCTGGCGATCGTGGTCGCGGGAGGCGGCTGGAAGCATGGGCCCCCCTGCAGGGAGGCAAGGGCCCCCTAGAGGTCCGGGCCCGGTCTCAGCCGCGAATGCTGCGACCGCGATCGTTACGCCACTGGGTATATCTCTTCTTTCTATAACAAATCAAATTACCATGTTCATGTAATACTGTATATTGCTATGCAAATTGTCTCTTCAGAGAGGAAGAAGATGAACTCTAGTGCCAGCTATTGGAAGTAGTAGTCTAAAATTATAAAAGGATTAAAAAGGCAAATCAGAACCTCAATTTGCAGACACTGTGTTTTGGGGTGTTTTGCCATTGTCAGTTCAAAGTATGGCTGGGTAAGAGGTTAAGAATGGGGTCTAAACTATAAAATTTCTCCTTATGAAGAGATCTGGAATGCCAGTATTAGGAGACTTAGAAGCTGCAATGCTGCTCTGGGAAATAAAATAGGCAAATTGACCGTTCAGAGAAGAAGAACTCAAACTCTTGTGCCATCTATTGGAAATAGCAAACTAAAAGCCAAAATCGACCCTCTACCGAGCCTTGCAATATGATTTAGGATTAAAAAGCAAAATCAGAAGCTCAATTTGCAGACACAGTGTTTCTGAGTGTTTGCCAGTGAGTGTAACTTATGAGACCTGATTTGGCAAGGTCAGAGGTTAAGACTGTGGATCTAGGGGATAACATTTCTCCTCATGAAGAGATATGATTGCCATATCTGGCATTCCAGTATTAGGCTGCATTCACACATTGCGTATTTTGCTGCGCTTTTTTACGCGCGCTTTTCAAAATACGCAATGTGCCTTTTGTCTGCCAGCAAAGTGAATGTGAAATTCACTTTGCAGTGCAGACATTGCGCAAAAATACGCAGTGCGTTTTCCGGGAGAAAGCGCAGCTCCGTAAACAATTGATATGTCAATTCTTTACGCAGCTGCTCCTGCGTATTCTCCCTGTCATGTCACAGAGGGGAGGAAGAATCCTGCTTCCTCCTCCCCTCTGTGACAGCTGTGGCCGCCCATTAGATTTCACAGTGTATTAATATACACTGTGAAATCTAAATTAAACAAAAGCAAGTGAATGAAAAATAAAAAAGAATGAATACTTCACCTGTCCGACGCCTTTTCCCGGTGTCCGGTGCCTTCTCCCGCTGTCTGGTCTCCGGTTCTAAGTGAGAGGTGTACTGACAGGACCTGTGGTGATGTCAGAGGGGCGTTCCCACGCACTTGCGGTCATGTGATATATATCACATGACCGCGAACAGCCAATCAGCGCTGGGAACGCCCCGGGAACGCCCCCCTCTGACGTCACCACAGGTCCTGTCAGTACACCTCTCACTTAGAACCGGAGACCAGACAGCGGGAGAAGGCACCGGACACTGGGAAAAGGCGTCGGACAGGTGAAGTATTCATTCTTTTTTATTTTTCATTCACTTGCTTTTGTTTAATTTAGATTTGCCAGTGTATATTAATACACTGTGAAATCTAATGGGGCTGTCACAGAGGGGAGGAGGAAGCAGGATTTTTCCTCCCCTCTGTGACATCACTGCGCTTTCTGGAGTAAAGAAAGCGCAGTGTGTGAAAGCCCCTGCGTATTTTGTTGCGTTTTTTTGTGCGGCCGAAAAACGCGGCAAAAAGCGCGCGCAAAAAAGCGCAGCAAAATACGCAAATGTGTGAACGCAGCCTTAGGAGACTTAAAAGCCACAATGCTCCTCTGGGAAATTAAATATGCAAATTGCCTCTTCAGAGAGGAAGAAGACAAACTGTAGCGCCACCTATTGGAAGTAGCAATCCTAAAAGTCAAAATTGACCCTCTAACGGGGCTTGCCATATGATAGGATTAAAAAAAGCCAAATCAGAACCTCAATTTGCAGACTCAATGTTTTGGGGTGCTTGCCCCTCATGAGTTAAAAGTAAGAGACCTGATTTGGCAAGGTCAGAGGTTAAGACTGGATTTCTAGGGGATAGCATTTCTCCTTATGGAGAGAGTGACATGCCAGATCTGATTCACCAGTATGAGAGGCAACACTCCTCTGGGAAATGACATATGCAAATTGGCTATATTATATTGCTAGGGAGAGGAAGTAGTAGCAGTTAACCTCTAAGCATCCCAAACTTTAAGATTGTTTAACGTTCTGTTTTATGCTGCCAGTCTAACGGATTTATTTAAAAAGGTTTGATAGTTCTGCAAAAAAGTAATTTGACCTTCTTAAACAGTGAGAGAACCCATGGCATATACATTGCAGGCAATAATATGACCTTGATAATACTTGTATAACTCAGACACAAATCCCACTCCTTGAACTAAATTATTAGTAGCTGGAATATACGGAATTTGGTATGTAACAATGCAGCTAACAAATCCATACGTGACATTGCCTGGAACATTCTGCAAGGAGTCTTACACTGATCATTTCACTCGCTCTATAAATATTTCATGCTTTCTGGAGGTCATAGTAGTGTTTCTGCAGGGATTTCTCTTGTTATAAGTGTCAGCACTCAGAGACAAGAATACCAAGTGACCAGCAAGCCGGAATCTGTCTCCTACTTTCATACCACCATTGATTGCAATACCACCGTCATAAGTTGGCAGATGCAATCCTACATTATAATTATTTTTGGATAACTTATTTTTTGAGTGTTTACTTCAGAATAAATATTTCATTGGTTGTGCATTTACTCCTTCTTTTTACATATTATAACTCAAAACTTCATTCATTTTCTCAATACAAATGATTGTTCAGTAAGCCTTCAGACAACAATCAGCCGACAGACTATAGAGATGTTAAATAGAAGCATAATATTTTCTGGCTTTTCTTCTAGAAGATAATGACCTTGGTATATGTACCTGAGATGGGACTTCCACTAAAGCTTTGAACCCATTATAATTGCCAATACATCTTCAGAAAGCTGATTTATACAGCAGAATGGCTATACATAAAATCCACTAATTTCAGATGACTTAGGCTTTGCATTACCCATGGCTCCTCTTTCTCTTCTTAAAGAAGAGAATGTTTACATATTCACTTCCTTCACTCATCCACAAGGAAATTAATCCTTATTCTAAGATGGCGTGTGAAGACAGCATAATTGTTCCTATATATCCTTGGTGGCCAATTATGTATCCAGAACCAAAGAACAACTAGTGTTGTGCTTTTTTATATATTTGTGATTATTTTCTCTACTTTCTTTGATGTTAAGGTCAAATACATAGAGTCCAAATATGCATCCTCAGCACATAAAGCCTGAGCATGCAATAACCACAGTATAAATGTAAGGTAACATGACAGCTGATTCATTCTGTCCCACCTAGAGATGAGAGAAGTTTGGTTCTGTTCAGGTCACCAAACTTCCTGGTGCTGAGCAAACCTGTTTGGGTTCGACGTTCAGGTGCTTTATGTTTCTGCAGCACTGGAGCAAGCATCAATGTGGTCAGGTATTGTTGGTGCTTTGCCCAATATGAGCCATGTACAGTAATTGATCAGATGGCACTGGGCTTACAATCACAGGTTTTGGGTTTAGTGTGTGGAAAATTCATTTGAAAAAAATAATAATAAAAAAAGTCCTCTCACCCCGGCAGTGTTTTACTTTTGGCTGGCTGTATGTGGGTGGAGAGCTGAACTACCAATCAGTGACTTCAGTTGGTTTGGGTCAACTTCAGGGTTACGAACAGTGCGCCAAAAAGTTCAGCTACACTGGCCGAATGAAACCTTCAAACAATTCTCTCTATTCCCACCTACAAGCAGCATGAATCAAACACTAGCAGTCATTGTAGCAGTGAATGTTTTACTCTCGAATGATTTAAAAAAATACAATCTTTGAAATGCTGGCCATGTTTCTTGGAGGACTATGATGCTCAGATAACTGGTCTGATGCAGGTCCCCAGCAGCTACTCCCTGCCTTGCTGCCCTAGATTTACAAAGCTACCTGGAACCTGCTTTGGACTAGTCATCTAAATGACATGTTCCCTGGGCTGGATTTTCAAAGTATGCTTGTCATATGTTGACTGTTTTGCAGTCCAAGTGAGTTGCTGCTTTGCTTTAAATCTGAGTTAATTTCCTTTGGAACATAGAGAGTTAATATGTAGATTCTGCTGTAGTTCTGTGTGGCTCTACATGTGGAGGTAGAGGTGGATGGGTGTGTCAGAGCATTGTATTCTCCACTCCCTCAGCCTTTAAGTAGATCCACTTCCTTCCATCAGGTGTCGCAGATAGAGTTCACTCTGCCGTGACTATGTGTGCTGTTTAGACATAGTGCAGTGTGTATTGATGCCTTTCTGCTGATCCTGCCTGGAGTTTACCTGACTTGGGGAAGTTACTATTTGCCAGTCCGTGGGTAAAGTTTGGTGCCTTTAGCCTAAGGCTTATCAGGAGCATAGCTCAAGGATGGCAACACAGACCTCCTCATCTTCTGAGGTACTTCTGGGAGCAGGGTGAGGCAGTGACCTCTAGTTGAAGGGTCAGGCTAGCCTCCCTTAATGCCCTTAGCCCATCATACCATGCTGCTACCTGATTCCCTTACTGCTGTGCCACCCCGTAATAATGTTATCTCTGAAAAAAGCAATAATATACAACCAGTAACTGACTCATGCTGCCAGTGGTTGAGGCAGCATAAATCAGTCAAAAGATTTTTTTTAATCCCTTAGTGACAGAGGCAATTTTAACCTGAACAATCCATATTTTTTTTACATCTGACCAATCAATCTGACTGATCAATTTATGTAGTAATATCTCTTTAATGCTTCAAAGGATCCCACTGATACGGAGATTTTTTTTTCAGGACACATTGTATTTTATATTAGTGGTAAATTTAGGTCAGCGTGTTTTGCAATTATTTGTGAAAATATAGGCAACATTTTTGATAATTTTGCGCTATTCAAAGTTTCAATTTTTATATCCTTAAAGCAGTTAGTCATGCTGTAGAAATATGTAATAAATAAGATTTCTCACATGTCTACTCTACATCCCAATTATTTTTCAACCAGTATTTTAATTTGTTAAGATGTTAGAAGGGATAAAGGTTTAGCAAAGTTTAGCAGCAATTGTAATTTTTTTTCAACAAATTTACAAACCTTTACGGGGCCTATGTATTGGAAACTCCACAAAAGTGATATAATGTTAAACACCACACTACTCAAAATTGTTGGCAGAACTTTTTTAAACCCTTCAGGTGCTATACTTGAATTATAGCAGAGTGGAATGAAAAAAAATCTCCTCTAAAGTGTTGCTTTACCCCAAATTAGCATGAGAAAATAGACCACAAAATGTGTTACCCAGTTTCTTCAGAACATGACGACATCCTACACATAGTCAAGACAAACAGCAGGTCTCGGAACAGAAGGAGTGAATTTTGGAAGATTACATTTGGGTAAAGTAGGTGCCTAAAAAGCATAAATGACTCCATTTTGGAAACTACAACACTCAAGCATTTTATCCAATGGTCTAACGAGCAATTTTATTCACAGGTACTACACAGAATGTATTAACACAATGTTGTCATATTGAAAATTTTACATTTTTTTCACAAAAAACTTGCTTTAGCCCCAAATTGTTCACTTTTGTAGGAGGTAACATGAAAATATGGATCCCAAAGTTTGTTTAGCCTCATTCTTCTGTATGTGGCAATAAACCACATGTAGTCAAAAGTTCTGTTAGGACAGAAAGGAAGGCATGTGGATGTTTAAGGCTGTGTGCTCATAATCTGGAGGCATTGCATGTTGGATGCAGTGCCTCTGGACCTGAGGAAAGCCGCGGGTGCAAGCAAGGAGACTGCAGCCATCCTGCACTTATGATCTACGGTGGGTTCAAGCGGCTTCTCCCTGCATGCAGCCAATGATTATCTCTTCCGACTCCGCAGCATGAAATTAACATGTTTCAGAGATGCGGAAGCACAGCAACCTGGACCACAGCTGAAATAACACTGCAGTGGGGAGAAGTATAATGAGCATGATATTTCTATAACTAGACTATGCTTGTACTGTGCCATGCAGCGTTTTGGACGCAGTGGCAAAAAGCTGCATCTAAAACACTACAATTCCTGATCATGAGCACACACTTTAACTTCGACCCATATACTTGTATTGGCCCTTGTCATCCATGCTGCTGGAAAAATTGGATATGTATCTGTGCCTTTTACATGGACACATGGTCCATGTGAAAATACGGTTATGTGAAGATCACCATAGATTATGATGGGTGCAGGTGGTATTCGTGAACAGAACACACGTACTAGAAACACATACATGCGAAGGAGACCTTATATATTATTTTTTCTATGTTTTGCAGCTAACACTGTGTAAAAATGAAATGCTTTTTTTTATATAAAAAAACAGATTTTATGTCACCATATTCTGAGAGCTGTAACATTTTTATTTTTGGCACGCAGATTATTAGGGATTATTTTTTGTGCCATTAATTAGAGATTAATTTGGTACCATTTTGGGGTAAATTTTTTGATTGTTGTTTTTTAGAATTTTCCCGTGTAAAATGAGCAAAAAGAGGCAGTTCACTTATTGTTTTTATTGCATTATTTTTTACACAGTTAAATACCTAAGGCAAATGTACAGAGTGGGCCATTTACAAGTTGGCCATTTATATGGATGCACCTAAATAAAATGGGAATGGTTGTGTGATATCAATTTCCTGTTTGTGGCATATAGCATATGGGAGGGTAAAACTTTTCCAGATGGGTGGTGACCATGGCAGCCATTTTGAAGTCAGCCATTTTGGATCCAACTTTATTTTTTGCAATGGGAAGAAGGTCATTTGACACATCAAACATATTGAGAATTTCATAAGAAAAACAATGGTGTGCTTGGTTTTAATGTAACTTTATTTTTCATGAGTTATTTACAAGTTTATGATTACTTATAAAATGTGTTCAAAGTGCTGCCCATTGTGTTGGATTGTCAATGCAACCCTCTTCTCCCAGTCTTGACACACTGACAGCAACACCTCAGAAGAAATGCTAGCACAGGCTTCCAGTATCCTTTTTTTATATGTTGCACGTCTCGTATCTTCACAGCATAGACAATTGCCTTTAGATAACCCCAAAGATAAATGTTTAAGGGGGTTATATCAGGAGACCTTGGTGGCCATTTAACTGGCCCACGGCGACCAATCCACTTTCCAGGAAACTGTTCATGTAGGAATGCTCGAACCTGACACCCATAATATGGTGGTGCACCATCTTGTTGGAAAAACTCAGGGAACGTGCCATTTTCCTTGTATAAGGAGGGCAGCATATCATGTAGCAATTTCAGAAATCCAGTGGCATTGAGGTTTCCATTGATGAAGAATGGCCCCACTATCTTTGCACCCCATATAACACATCATACCATCAATTTTTGTGTTCCAACAGTCTTGGAGGGATCTATCTACTATCGGTTAGTATCAGACCAATAGCGGTGGTTTTGTTTGTTAACTTCATCATTCACAAAAAAAGTTTGCCTCATCATTGAACATAATGTTCTGTGTAAACTGAGTGTCACACTGGGAGGCCGGGGTGCCCAGAAATAGGAGGGAGCTGGGTGTAAGGAGTCAGGGGAGCCTGCTCTGGCCCTGATACTGGGGTCCCTGACTCGCCCTGATCTCTGAGGTACCACTAAAGGTGAGGAGGTCCAAGCCACCAGCCTAAGTTCATAACTCCTGAGAAGCCTTAGGCATAAGCCCCTACCTTCACCCATGGACCACGGAACCCAACAACTTCCAATGGAGAGCAAAGCAGCAGCTCTGGATCAGCATCCGCTCACAACATGTCACAGTCCAGAAGTGAACTGAATCAGCGACAGCAGGTGGTTGTGAGCTGACCCATTTATGGCCGAGGGGTGGGGAGCAACCAGCCCAGGCACGCCCCTCAGCTCACCTAAGCATGAGTCATATTAATCACACACTTGCACTCTCAGCTCCCGCTCATTAGCTTCCTCTCTCCACACTGAGAGCAGGGGAAAAAAAGGCTTCATTTAATCCACAGCAGTAGCACTTCCATACAGCAAGGCAGTCAATACTTAACAGTGCCCCCGTCTTTATGAGAGGCCACTTGACTACAAACCAGACACGTCCGGCAATGGTCTGCACCTCCTGAGCGACAACCTATGGAAGATATTACGGGTACAAAGCATTGGGGGATGGCTATCTGGAACAACACAGGGTTGCAAATGGCCGCAATTTTAAATGGACCAATCACTCCAGTAGTAGGAGCTCCAGCCGCACACTTCCACCATACGTGTTTTGACAGCACCCACACATAGTCATCCACACTCAGGTCTGGACCTGAACGTTTATTGCCATTTATGCGGTCACGAACTGAAGGTTCACTCTCAGGGGGGCAAACAGCAGAGATGGTTCCCGGTTTCGTTTTGGGGACCATTCCCACTAAGGGCTTAGTGGGGTAACCACCTTTCCCCTAAAACGTTTCCCAGATAGCCCCTGAGTCCAGCATTGATCTGAGGTGCTGGCAGGGTTTTACTCCTATCCTTCGGTGGGTGATTAACCACCACCGGCGGAGACATAGGAGCAGGCCTGACCAGCACAGCAGAGACAGCAGCACTCCCATGCTTATCCACATGGGACGTCTGCAGCTGAGAAGCAGGGTTAGCATGGTATGGACAGACCCTAATTAAGTGATCTGGCTGACCGCAAAAGAAACAAGACCGCTCAACCTGATGACCTGCAGATGGGTTAGTACAAGACTCCGTAGTCCTCAACTGCTTAGGAACATCAGAACCCACATATGTAACCTCCACAGCAGAGATGGTCACCGGGGGCAGAGTCAGGTCTGGTCTCTCTCTTAGGCGTCTGTCCAACCTAATAGCAAGCGCCATTGCAGCCTCCAGCGTCTCCTGAGCAGCGTACTGAGTCATGGTGTCCTGTAACTGATCTTTCAACCCCAGATAGAACTGATTCCTCAGAGCAGGGTCGTTCCATTGAGTGTCAGTGGCCCACCTCCTGAACTCAGAGCAATACCCCTCGACCGGTTGTGCTCCCTGCCTGAGCTTACGTAGTTTAGACTCAGCAAGGTAGACGGCATCAGGGTCACCATGCACCAGGGCAAGTGCTTCAAAAATCTCGTCCACCGACAGCATAGATGGAGAATCAGTCGGCAGAGAGAAGGCCCAGGCCTGGGGATCCCCCTTAAGAAGGGAGAGTATAATCCCCACGCTCCCCGAAGAACAATGACGCAGCCTGAAATATAATTTGCAGGCTTCTCTAAAAACAAAAAAAATTATCTCTCCCTCCTGAAAATCGGTCAGGAAGGGAGATATTGGGTTCTGGTACAGCCTGAGAACCGCAGCCAGATACCCAACCACTTCTCGAAGCTGATGCACCACCTGGTTTCGCAGTGTAGACACCTCCTGAGAGAGCTTCACCAGGTGCGCAAAAGCTCGTGTTGACATAGTGGCTTCAGGGAACAAATAGGAGGGAGCTGATTATGTCACTTGCCCTGATCTTGGAGGTACCTCTAAAGGTGTGGAAGTCCGAGCCATCAACCTAAGTCCCTAACTTCTGAGAAGCCCTAGGCATAAGCCCCTACCTCCACCCTTGCACCACGGAACCCAACAACTTCCAATGGAGAGCAAAGCAGCAGCTCTGGATCAGCAGCCGCTCACAACAGGTCACAGTCCAGAATGAATCAGCGACAGCAGGTGGATGTGAGCTGACCCATTTATGGCAGAGGGGTGGGGAGCAACCAGCCCAGGCACGCCCCTCAGCTCACCTAAGCAAGAGTCATATTCAGCACACACACCTGCACTCTCAGCTGCCGCTCATTAGCTTCCTCTCTCCACACTGAGAGCAGGGAAAAAAGGCTTCATTTAATCCACAGCAGCAGTACTTCTATACAGCAAGGCAGTCAATACGTAACATTGAGGGTCCTGTTCCAATTTTTGTTTTGCTCATTCTGCAAATTTAGTGTTCTGATCTGGGTCATCCTTGTTTAGATGCTACAGCAGCTAGATTTTGTAAGGGTGTCATTTGTGAGTAGCTAATATTCGCCAAAGGGATGTTCAACTGATGCCACTCTCCAGTGACATGCGACAAGTGCTACACTGTGGGCTCTTGCTGAATGAAGCTAGGACAGCCACTGATGTTTCTTCATTAGTGACAATTTTTCGCTCAAATGTTGGCAAATCCAACACTGAACCTGTTTCACGAAATATGTCAAGCAGTTTGCTAACTGTAGCATGGGAGATGGTGGTCTCATAGGGTGTCTTGCATTAAAATCTGTTGCAATGACCTGGGTACTGCGTTCACCAGACCTCAACACAATTGTTATCCACTCCTAACATGTTAACCCTCTGCGACATGTCAATGGCTGTAAACAAAGAGAAACTTGTAAATAAAATCATGAAAGAATATAAGTACGTTAAAACTAAGCACACCATTGCTTTTCTTATGAAATTCTCAATACATTAGATGTGTCACATGACCCTCTTCCCATTAAATAAAATAAAATTGGATCCAAAATGTCCAACTTCAAAATGGTCACCACCCATCTGGAAAGGTTTTCCCCCTCCAATATACTAATGTGCCACAAACAGGAAGTTGATGCCACCAACCATTTCCATATTATTTAGGTGTATTCATACAATGATCCACCCTGTATTATTCTTATATCTGTTATTACACCATTTTTCAAAATGTGAGCTAAAACCTAAAAATGATTACAAAATGGGCATGGGTCAACAATTTGGCATGAAATTTGACTTATTTATGATGACATTCCTAAACAAAAATCCTACGCTTTTATATTCTAAGTATGGGAAAAATAGATGTATGTTGACAGTATATTTAACTTGCATCAAAAGTTTCAATCTATGCATAAATTTTACCATAACATTATTTATTTCACATATTAATCTTCTGTATTTTTTAACACCTCTCACTTACTTTGCTTTACTCTGCTCCTCCCTCCTGCTTTGCTGTCCCTCTCCAAAGACTTTACTATTAGCTGTAAACTGATTTCTCAAGAAAATGTAATTTCCTCTTGTCTTCAGCTTTACAGATTTCAGCAGTTAATGTAATTACCGTATATACTCGCGTATAAGCCGAGTTTTTCAGCCCAAAAATTGGGCTGAAAAGTCCCCCCCTCGGCTTATACGCGAGTCATACGGGACCCCCTCACTGTTTGGCGCTCCCACCTCACAGGATGGCCCCCCCGCATGCAGCGCTGCGCATATACATTACCAGGCTATCAGCTGTCACCCTCCGGTGGCGATTCGCGGCTCCCGGCTCCGGCTTCCATCTTCATCTCTGTCTTCCTGCATGTCACATGACCGGCCGGCGTCGCGATGCAGGAAGACAGAGATGCAGATGGAAGCCGGAGCCGGGAGCTGGTAATGTATATGCGCAGCGCTGCATGCGGGGGGGCCATCCTGTGAGGTGGGGGCGCCAAACAGTGAGGGGGGCCAGTGTAATACCTCTGGGGCTGCATATACCTCTGGGGCTGTATATACCTCTGGGGCTGTATATACCTCTGGGGCTGCTGTGTACTACCTAAGGGCTGCTGTATACTACCCCTGGGGCTGTTGTATACCCCTGGGGCTGCTGTATACCCCTGGGGCTGCTGTGTATACCCCTGGGGCTGCTGTGTATACCCCTGGGGCTGCTGTGTATACCTCTGGGGCGGCTGCTGTAATAATGCTGGGGTCTGTATATACCACTGGGGAGGCTGCTGTATACCACTGGGGCTGTATATACCTCTGGGGCTGCTGTGTACTACCTAAGGGCTGCTGTATACTACCCCTGGGGCTGCTGTATACCCCTGGGGCTGCTGTGTATACCCCTAGGGCTGCTGTGTATACCCCTGGGGCTGCTGTGTATACCCCTGGGGCTGCTGTGTATACCCCTGGGGCTGCTGTGTATACCTCTGGGGCGGCTGCTGTAATAATGCTGGGGTCTGTATATACCTCTGGCGAGGCTGCTGTATACCACTGGGGCTGTATATACCTCTGGGGCTGCTGTGTACTACCTAAGGGCTGCTGTATACTACCCCTGGGGCTGCTGTATACCCCTGGGGCTGCTGTGTATACCCCTGGGGCTGCTGTGTATACCTCTGGGGCGGCTGCTGTAATAATGCTGGGGTCTGTATATACCACTGGGGAGGCTGCTGTATACCACTGGGGCTGCTGTATATACTGCTGGGGCCTGCATACCACTGGGGAGGCTGCTGTATACTACCACTGGGGGGCCTGTATACCACACTGCTGGGGGCTGTATACCTGTGCTGGGGCCCACCCTCGGCTTATACACGAGTCAATAGGTTTTCCCAGGTTTTGGGGGCAAAAGTAGGGGGGTCGGCTTATGCACGAGTATATACGGGTAATAAATTCAGGAGAAGAAAAAAGTTGTGGATTTAGAAAGAAATTCAATTTTGTGAGATAATGACTTTTGGATTTTCATTGGCTGTAAGCCATAATCATCAACATTAACAGAAATAAACACTTGCAATAGATCACTTTGTAATGACTCAATATAAAATGCGTTTCACCTTTTGTATTGAATTACTGAAATCAATGAACTTTTTGACAATATTCTAATTCATGGAGATTCACCTGTAGATAGATTGCTGGTATTCCTTCCAAAGCGTGAATATGGCTTCTACTCAATCTGCCAACTCCTGAGGAAAAGGTGTTGTGGGTCTAGGGAGCTTTCTAGTTTTATTTTGATCTTTTATGTGGTAATGCATCCCATATTATTTTCAATAGCTGATTGAGCATTATTTGCCTTTAGTATTTCAATGTTGATGTTACTTTAATAACCTTAGCATCATTTTTAGACAATGAGGATATTGTCAATCCCAAAACATATTTAAGTATGTGGTTTTCAACTCAGATTGTCAAACTCTAGGGATCGCATCACAGAATATTTACTTTTGAAATTAAGTTAACACGTCCTGTAATTTTTTTTTATAGCTGAAAGATAAATAGAAAATAACATTTCCGGAGGAATGTATTCCAAAATATTTCTTTCATCATAACATAACTACCTTCTGCCAAAATGTAAAGTATTCAGTCAAGCAGAAGTACAAAAGATTTCAAGGTGATAGATGTTATTTTACTTTAAGATAAGAAACTAATCCCTGTATACAAAAGCAAAAAGAAAAGAAATCTGTTTAGCTGTGAATCCGAAAATTATTTACAGCTGGGTAATCACTAAGTTACAGAAGCAAGTGATCAGCATCTCAGAAGAATACAGTGGAACAGAGTTCTAATGAAACACATTGTGGTTATTGTGATCCACTTTAGTGTCGCTCATCATTTATCCTGAATAGCATTTTATTTAATTCTTTCCAGTACTGAAGGCGTTAAGGTTCCTTTCTATCCTGCTGAAATTAAACCTGTAGTAGTAATCCCAGCTGCAGCTACTCCCTTCCAATACATCCACTCCCTTCCACTACAGTTTGCTTTCCCTTATGCCGGCTATAGTTCAAACAATGCTGACCTGTGAAGAAACTGTCTTTGGAGAAACCAGTGATGATATTCCCAGCTGGTGCAGTGGTGTCCTTTCCTGGAGAAAAATTGGAGTTTATGTTCAATCTATTTTCCTGGTCTGTCTCTTCTTGCTCATGTTGCCTTTATACTAGTAGTAAGACTATTATTTTGCTGGCTGGTGCATTAGACAAGGATAGTCAAGGATTAGCCAGGGGCTGAGCATGTGGTAGCGCATAGGGGTAGGACCTGTCTAGTGACATTAAAGAGCTCAGGGATCAGCCACAGATGAGATCAGATGGTGACACATCTCCCCAATCACTATTGTCAGGGCCTCCTCTATATCTTTCCTGATTTACCCCTTCTCTTTTGCAGCACATTATATACCACAGGGATTTTACCACTTTATACACTTCTCTTCTCACATAGCAGGGGATCCAGGGGATCAAAACACGTTGACAGGAATGAAGCAGCATGCTCCTATACATTTCCAGATGAAAGTCTCTTCTTTCCATAGTAGAGGGAGATAGGGGATTCACCATAACATCAGCGAAGAGTCTTACGCTCTCAGTCACAAGAATGGTTCATGCCCTGGAAAGCTGAACACAGTCACTCACTAGTGATGAAAACCCCACTCTTTAATGGCTAAGGGGCCTGATCATCCATTTCTACTCTAGCTCCTCTAGTATATAGCTGCTCGCCAAGGGTAGTTCTCTAATCCCTTGGTTGTTCTGTCCAACACTACAGTCACTTCAAAGCATCACAACATTGTAGTTGCCGCAAGTTACTAACTACATGCGACTTTGACGACCTGTCCGACTTGTTCACCCATATTAGTCACTAGTGGATCTCTATCTGATGTTCTAGAATGAAACACACACTTACCCTATGAGCTAAGTCCTCCCAATATTTGATTGTCCCAACACATAGCTAATTCTTTCTCTACAGTCAATACTGGTAGTGATGAGTGAGTACTGTAATTTTGGTAATCGCTATACTCGTAACAAGTACTTTGTAATAATCATCAATTTGTTCCAAATAGCAAGTACAATGCAAGTCAATGGAAAACACGAGTAGTCTTCTGCTGAACCATACAAAGAGGTCTGGGAGGGCTGAAAAAAGGCAGAGATGTCTGAGAACAAGCTCAAACTGCATGGTAACAGTATGCAGACATGATGTACACTGTCTGCATACTGTTCTGCCATACAGCTGTCTGCTCTGAGTGACAGAACCTAGTGAAGATAGATAGAAAAGCAGGTAGATCGGGTTTACCAGACTCCTGCTGCTGCTCCTTGGTCACTTCAGTCTTCCACGCTCCTGCTGAATCACTTCCATGTCAGCTCAGTCTCCCACTGAATCACCTCCAGGCTGCCCATTAAGATACTTACATATTCACTGCACTGTCAGGCAAATTGCCAATCACAGATGCCCACATTCTGTGAGAAACTCTGTGATTGGCTGTTGTAGTCAGACTGCATTTCCACAATCTGGAAGGTGATTGTGCTTGTTGCCATACACATTAGTGTATGGCAACCAACTTGTCGTTATAGGGTTTAAATAAATAAATAATTAAAAAATGCATGGGGCTTCGCAGCATTTTTAAGTTTAGCCCAGTGAAAGTGGACGTTGCCAGCTTCCACCTCAGCTGAGTAATTTTACCTTGGATGGTAAAAAAAAAGCATGGGCTCTGCCCTATTTTTAATTGCCAGCCAAGGTAAAACTAGGCAGCTGAGGGCTGGTATTCTCAGTGGGATGAGGGCCAATTTTTTTAGCCCGCCCCCCCCCACACTAAAGAATAGCAGCCCGCAGCCGAACATGAAAAAGGCACATTCATCGTAGTGCTATTTCCAGGCACTTTACCAGGCTCTTCCAGTGGCCCAGGTGGTGGTGGCATGCTGGGTAATAATGAGTTAACACCAGCTTTTTATTGCCAGCTGATATTAACCACTAAGATTCATAAAGTTAGGCCAGGTTAGACCCATTCATTAAGAATTTAAGAATCCTAAATAAATAGTAAAAAAGATACAACACAGAGAAAGTGCTGTCATATAGTAAGCGTGATGTCACCATTGCTATAATCACCGTTGTTGCTATGGACAGCACTGAGACCTGGCTATATAAAAGCGATAAAGCGCAGGTCTCAGCACTGTCATATAGTAAGCGGTAAGGTCACTGTTTCCATAGTAACAATTGTTGCTATGGAAATGCTGAGACCTACCATTATGAAAAGTGGTAAAGCACAGGTCTCAGCGCTGTCATATAGTCACTGTTGCCATAGTAACCTTTGTTGCTATGGAAAGCGCTGAGATCTTCGCTATAATAAAGCGGTAAAACGCAGGTCTAAGCACTGTCATATAGTAAGCAGTGAGGTCATAGTAACTGTTGTTGCTCTGAACAGCGCTGAGACTGCACTGTAGAAATCTGGAAAAGCACACATCTCAGCGCTGTCATATAGTAAGCGGTTAGGTCACTGTTGCTATAGTAGCCATTGTTGCTATGGATAGTGCTGAGACCTGCGCTATAGAAAAGCAGTGAAGTGCAGGTATCAGCGCTATCATATAGTCACTGTTGTCATAGTAACCGTTGTTGCTATCGACAGCGCTGAGATCTGTGCTATAGTGAAGTGGTAAAGCATAGGTCTAAGCACTGTCACATAGTAAGCAGTGAGGTCACCGATGCCATAGTAACCGTTTTGCTATGAACAGCGCTGAGACCTGCACTGTAGAAAAGCGGTAAATCACATGTCTCAGAGCTGCCATATAATCACAGTTGCCATAGTAATCGTTGTTCTTATGGACAGCGCTAAGACTTGTGCTATGGTAAAGCAGTAAAGTGCAGGTTTCAGTGGTTAATATGGCAGCGGTGACCTCAGCGCTTAGCATATGACAGCGCTGATACCTGCACTTTATTGCTTTACTATAGTGCAGGTCACAGCACTATCATATTGTAGGCGGTGAGGTCACCATTGCCATAGCAAAAGCGGTGACCTCAGCACTTAGCATATGACAGCACTGAAACCTGCACCATAGTAAAGTGATAAAGTGCAGGTCTCAGCGCTGTCAGATACTAAGCGTTGAGGTCACTGTTGCCATAGTAACCACTTTGCTATGGCAACAGTGACCTCACCACTTACAATATGACAGCACTGAGACCTACGCTTTATCGCTTTACTATAGCACAAGTCTCACCGTTGCCATAGTAACTGCTGTTGATATGGTAATGGTGACCTCACCGCTTACTATACCACATGTCTCAGTGCTGTTATTCAGTGATCAGAGACCACAGGAGTAGATGTGTTTTTCCTCCTCATTGTCTCTGATGTAGCAGAGCTGAGTCTATCAAGGAGGAGAGAAGAAGAGAATCATGGAGGGGAATGAGGGTTGGGAGGAGGTAACAAAGATGGAGTAACAAAGTAAAGATGGAGTCACTAAGTGTCTCTGTGTTTTTTTTATAAAATTATTTTTCTCACTGTTGTATCTTTTCTACTATTTATTTGAGATTCTTAATGGTCGGGTCTAACTTGACCTAACATTAAGAATCTCAAGGCGTAATACCAACTGGCAACACAAAGTTGGTGTTAACCCCTTATCACCCAGCATGCCACTGCCACCAGGGCCACTGGAAAAGCCTGATAGCGAACCTGAAAATGGTCTATGATGAATGCGCCATTTTCAGGGTTGTCTGCAGGCTGCTATTCTTTAACGTGGGGGGGACCTAGAACAATGGGCCCTCAACCCACTGATAATGCCTGTCATCCGCTGCCTAGTTTTACCTTAGTTGGCAACTAAAAATAAGGGCGGAGCCCATGCATTTTCTTGCCATCCAAGGTAAGATAACGCAGCTGAGTGTGGCAGCTAGCAGCTGCCCACTTTCACTGGGTTAGACTTAAAAATACTGTGAAGCGATAAGCGTTTTTTTTTAATTATGTATTTACTTATTTATTTAAACCCTATGACGGCAGGCTGGTTGCCACACACTCTGTGAATCACTGTTCACATTTTGGAAATGCAGTCTGACTGCAACAGCCATTCACAGAGGTGCTCACAAAGTGAAGTGACCGATGCATTGAATATGGAAGAAGCTTAGTGGGTGGCCATGGAAGTGATTCAGCAGGAGCCGGGAGCAGCAGAAAGCGTCTGGTAAGCTCAATGTACTTGTTCCTCTATCTATTTTATCTATCTATCTATCTTTCATAATACTTGCCTGTCACTCAGAGTAGATGGCTGTACAGCAGAATATCATACATTTCCAGATTTGACATATGCAATATAGCATGATTGATGCAAACCCTTTTGTAACAAATATCTATACAGAAAAAGCGGAGTAATTTCACATACCATGTGATCTTGTGCAAAACAGTACAAAAATTCTATATTTGACACATAAAAAAATGACATAAAAGTTTAAAAACAGATAGTGTCTGCAGCAATTAATCCAGAACGCGTAACAGATACACAGAGTCCAATGTGTTACTAAGTACATGTAACTTGCAGTAAATAGATATACATATATATCTAGAGTCCTCAATATCCCTGTGCTTATACTGACTACATAGCAGTGAGATCTTAAGGGGTTGGTGTATTAGGAGGTAATGCACAGTGGCAGGGTACAAATCATTCCCCAGAATACAACTGACTCCACATAGTCAAGATGTGAGCTATACATACTGCCTTAACATGCACAAACAGCCCGGGTGTTCAATTGGGACAAGCAATAACGATAAGCAGTCATATACGGCAGCGATGACCCATTTTCTCTGTTGAAGGACCTGTGAGCCTGTGTGTAATGCTTAGTGCCTGAGGCCCCTAAGAGCCTTTCACCATATTCCATTCATTCCAATCAATATTCAGACCAAAATAAGTTTCGATCACTTCATGGAGCACTCTAGTTCCATATTGAAAACCTCAATAAAATAAGATTCAAGTCACTTTACATTTTCCATTAAGACATTCTTACTTTGCATCCTTCAAAATAATCAATATTACAAGAGAAAATAAAAATACGAGTTCATGTAAAGATTCTTTTTAGGATTCATGCTACATAACCATCTTATATCTTTTGTTACTTTACACTTCTGCTTCAGTAGTTGCGGAATTGCTTCTGGATAGATTAATCATATTTCACATATGCAATAGCGCATATCCTAAACACAGCCCTTCTTGTCATATTGCCTTGATCAATAAATCAATATTAGCTCAGAGAGTGACTGGGCATTAGTTTCTACCACAATATATCAGTTTCCCTTGGTAACGTAAGGTACTTGTCCTCTGGCCAAAATTAGCTCTATATTCCTATAAGCTTGCTATGTTTACCATCTTTTCAGTTAGCCATTATAAGGTATCAACCACTGAGGACTCTCAGATTGTAAGATTTTTCTATCTACTGGCTAACACGGTACAAACATTTTTTACCTTATGCCTATCTTGACACTTCTATTTGGACTGCAAATTCTGTACAGCTGTCAATAAGTGGATAACAATTTTGTCTAAATATTTCTTCACTTGGGGAACACAATTTTTTAGGAGTTAGGTCAGACAACTGTTCTTAATTAATTTTTGGATGCTGAATCCAGAAATGATCTCAGTTTTTCTCTATCACGTCAAGTTTTTGAACTATAGGATTTTTGTCTTCTCAAAAATATGTAAACTACTGTACCTAAAAAGTGTTTTTTTTTTTTTAAATAGTACAATTATGGACAAAAAATGAAATATATAAGAAATAGGCATGACAAATATGTTTTTTAACACTATCATGTTTTTTACAAACATATATGAGTCGAATTGTAATCAGATAACAAGTCTTATTACAGATATCAGTGCAATTATGCATCTCTGGCATGTAAGTTGTGGAGGAAAAACTTGACGTGCTAGAAAAAAACTGACTACATTTTTGGAATCAGCATGCCAATTTTAGTGTAAATCAGCTCAAAAACCTAACTCAACAGAAAATGTTTTTCAAATTGTTCCCCAGTGTTATTTTTAGTCATTTAGGCTGGTTTCACACTACGATTTTTCTAAATCCGATGCTGTCCGATGAAAATCGGACAGCATCGGATCCGAATTTGGCCCCATGCAGCCCTATGGGCATCGGACCGAATCGGATGTGCACTAAATGCCATCCGATTTAGTCCGATCCGATTCTGTCCGATTTTATTATCGGTGCAAAAATCGGCGCCTGCACCGATTTTTGCACCAAAAATAAAATATGACAGAATCGGATTGGACCAAATCGGATGGCATTTAGTGCACATCCGATCTGACCCGATCCCTATAACATGGGGCCCTATGGAGAAGGGTCCGAGGAAACATCTGATGTCTCCTCGGACCCGATTTTAGTGTACTGAGCATGCTCAGTACACTAAAATAGCTCCTAAAAGTGAAACAAAGGGTTAAAAAAATAAAAAAAAACTATACTCACCTGTCCACGAAGCCCCCGATGTCTCCGGTGTCTCCAGGTGTCTTCCGGTATCTTGCTGTTCTGTCTTCTGTGCTGCCAGGAGCTGCCGTGATGTCACAATCACATGACTGCCGGTTATTGGTTACTGGCAGTCATGTGATTGTGACATCACGAGAGGTCCTGGCAGCACAGAAGACAGAACAGCAAGATACCGGGAGACACGCGGGACCGTGCAGGATTCGTGGACAGGTGAGAAAAGATTGGAGGAGAGGGGGAGGACACATGGGGGGAACCGGAGGACACATGGGGGGAACCGGAGGACACATGGGGGGAACCGGAGGACACATGGGGGCACCACATTGAAGGACTGGGGGAGGACACAAAGGAGGACCGGGGGCCAAGAGGGGAGGATCGGGGGTGCAGAGAGGAGACACAGGGGATAAAAGGAGAGGAGCGGGGGCCAAGAGAGGAGGACCGGGGGTGCGGAGAGGACCGGGGGCCAAGAGGGGAGGACCGGGGGCCAAGAGGGGAGACACAGGGGATAAGAGGAGAGGACTGGGGGAGAGACAGTGACAGCTAGGGAGCGATCTGACAGGAGGGCGGGCATCCTATTTTCTGTCGGAATCGGATGCCTATTTGGCATCCGATTCCAGGCATCAGAGGAATCCGATGCTGTCTGATTTTTATCGGACAGCATCGGATTTTACAAAATCGTAATGTGAAAGTAGCCTTAGCAAGTTTATTACTTCCACAACTATAAGGCAATGTTCAATATGTTAATATAGATACAGATAATGTTACAATTATCATTACGTACTATTCTAAGTAATATTAATATAAAATTAGATAAGTGCATTCATAGGGATTATTGTCTAAGTTGACGAAAGGAACCTTCAAAATATAGAATTGGCCCACAGAACCCAGTTTATCAATACTGTTGGGGTTTTAACCCCAGTCTGTTGGGCGCTTGTCACCTCCAGCGAGTCTTCTTAAAATACACATAGACTTAGGAAAATTAAGGACAGTGCTTCACGGGTTGGTGAATTACCCATATTCTTTATTTAGCCTTCAGTAGCGATGTTTCGATCCTATAAAAGGATCTTTATGAAGCACAAAAAAGAACCTGTCAAGATAATTGTACAACTAAAATCAATTGTATGGCCTTGTTCACACACAATTTGCGTTTTTTTTTAGCACTCCTAAAATCATATGCGTTTTTTAAGAGTGCCAAAAAATGTCCCTTGTGTGTGTGAAAGGATTAGAAACGTTTTTGAACTTAGTGATTTTTTCAACAAAAACGCAGGCAAAAATGCTAGCGTTAACGCAGGGTGCATAAATGTGCCATTTAAAAATGCATGCGTTTCCCATAGGGCCCCATGTTATAGAAACGCATGCGTTTTTTTAACATGGGGCCTATGGGAAACGCATGCGTTAACGCAGGTGCCTATATGTGCCCTGCGTTAAGGCATGCGTTTCCCATAGGGGTCCATGTTAAAAAAATGCATGCGTTTTTGGAAACAACCCCTGCGCTTTTTTCCAGCACCCAAAGAACTCTGCATGCAGCGTTTTTTGGACTGGGGGAAAAAAACGCAAGTGTAGTGAAAAAACGCAGCTACACTCAATTGCACCCTGCGTTAACGCACCTGCGTTTTTGAAAAACTGCAGAAAAAAGGCAGAGAGTGCCAAAAACGCAGGTGAGTGTGAACAAGGCCTATGACTGTATATGTCCTAGTACTAAAATGATATATGTTATCTACCAGATGTGCTAGCTCTGACAAATCAAGATTTGAAGCCATAAGTAAATTAGCCTGGAAGTGCATTGGGGGCATGTCAAACCCATTAACATGTTTCCACTATACTTACAGTCTAATGTTAATGTGGCTTCATTTCTCATTGATTCTACATTGGATTACTACAAAAGAAGCACATTTATTGTCATACTATCATCTATTCAGCTATACTATTAATTTATTAATACTATTGCCATGACACATTCTCTTTAATAGTCAGTCAAACCCCATCCTCATTTGCTGCTGCAACCCTCAAGATCAGTGTTTAGGTCAGGAATGACAGAAGATGAAGACTTTTTGGCATTTATATACAGCATTTACTCTACACAGCAAATCACTAAATGAAAAGATAATAAACCATTTGAGAAAAACTATGAGCAGAGCAAAGAAATGAATAACTGCCAATTGCTAGTTACAATAATATTAATTAATTATTCATGATTATTGTTATTATTTATAGTGAAATTTTCAGCACCATTCTTTTTAATTGGACATTGGGTTTTCATGGTAATAATGTAAATTTTATTTCTCATTTAAGTAATGATAAGATATGATTACTGATTATCCAATAGTATTGGCTGTAATTTTATATTATACTTGATGAATAAAATAGCTTTGTAATTAATGGTATTTAACTTTGCAACTCTGATTTTTATTACTTCAGCTCAGATGGACCAGACTCTTCTATAAATTAAGGCTCTTTTTCTGTTGCTTTTTCAAAATTCTTACGATGTGTTTTCTGTTAATCTATGTGATGCAATCTATAAAGTCTTATAGGAGAAAAGTAAAGACATTTGGTTTAGTAAGGATTTGGGAGATTGCTGAGTCAGCTGTATGTAACATCACGGAACAGTTTATCTTTAAAGCCTAAAAGTACATTTTAGCAAGTGATTTACCCCAACTTCAAAAATTAACCATTGGTAAACTGCTGAAACTTAAATATAAATCTCCAAAAGAATAATTCTGCAGCAGGAAATTAGAAATTCTCAATAAATAATAAAAAGAAAAAAAATTCAGTTGGACAATAAATCAAAACGAATATCTGATTTTCATTACTGGTGCCACACGGATCCATGGCATCACGTTAAAAATGCGCATGGGCAAGGACTGTCTCGGACAGTACAGATCCTAAGGTTACCAACAAATTTGTTAATGTCTGTAAATGCTTATGGTTTATGAGTACAATGGAATACTCAGAAATCATATACGGTGGGTATGTAAAGTATTCAGACCCCTTTACATTTTTCACTCTTTGTTTCATTGCAGCCATTTGGTAAATTCAAAAAAATTCATTTTTCCTCGTTAATGTACACTCTGCACCCCATCTTGACTGGAAAAAACTGAAATATAGAAATGATTGCAAATTTATTAAAAAAGAAAAACTGAAATATCACATGGTCATAAGTATTAAGACCCTTTGCTCAGATACTCATATTTATTTCACATGCTGTCCATTTCCTTGTGATCCTCCTTGAGATGGTTCTACTCCTTCATTGGAGTCCAGCTGTGATTAATTGAACTAATAGCTGTAGTAGGACGAGGTGTCGTTTGATCCGTGCTGCTGTGAAAGGAAGACCAGTATCTGGTTTGAAGATGTTTTAATCCGACATGTTCATGAGAACGCATGAGGCCACCTCCGAATGTTCCACCTATATTTCTCATGATGTGTTCACACCCAGTCCACATCTTCTTTTTATATATTATTTTTTTTCCATTTTTCAATATGGTCAGTATAAACCTTTCCAGAATTTTAATTCTTTATGGGTATTAGTTCATATATGATAGAAAATTAAGGATCATCTTGGTTATATATTATTTTCTTTGTATTCCACGATCTGTTTTCTCCTGTTTTTTTTCTAAATGATGACACAGAATGACACGTCACACTGTCCCTCCCTGTTTTGTGACGTCATGATGATTCATCAAATTCTGATTTCATATGTATATAAGGATGTGTGTGATACTAGCTCTTGATTGTCCCTGAGGAAGGAGCAGAGGCTGCTCCGAAATGCGTCGGATTAAAACATCTTCAAATCAGATACCCCGGCTTCTGGTCTTCCTTTCACAGCAGCACGGATTGAACGACTCCTCGTCCTACTACAGCTATTTCTACCATGGTGCCTATGGATGTGTGGATCCTGCAGCAGCTGTCTCTGAGCGTTCATACTCGTTGTGGGTGTACACAACCTATCCAGTGAGCAGGTTTCATAGTTTTTCTTACCCCTCTCTGCTAAGGAGATAAGACCCTATTTGCGCATTTTGTCTCACATGTCTTAATTACACTAATAGGACTTGATTTGGAAAATCACACACCAGTCTATATAAGACCTCACAGCTCACAGTGCATTTCAGACCAAATATCAAGAGGTCAAAGGAACTGCTCAAGGAGCTCAGAGACAGAATTGTGGCAAGGCAAAGATCTGGCCCAGGTTACAAAATAATTTGTGCAGTACTCAAGGTTCCTAAGAGCACAGTAAGGTCTATAATCCTTACATGGAAGAAGTTGGGACCACCGAAGTCTTCGTAGACCTGACCATCCAGCCAAACTGAGCAATCATGGGAGAAGAGCCTTGGAGAGAGAGGCAAGGAATAACCCCAAGATCACTGTGGCTGAGCTCCAGAGATGCAGTAGGGAGATGAAAGAAAGTTCTTTAAAGTCAACTATCACTGCAGACCTCTACCAGTCAGGCCTTTATGTAGAGTGGCCCAAGAGAAGCCACTCCTCAGTGCAAGACATATAAAAGCCCGCATAGAGTTTGCAAAAAAACACATGAAGGACTTCCAGACTATGAGAAAAGAATATTCTCTGGTCTGATGAGAGAAAGTTAGAAAGTTTTGGTAATAATTCTAAGCGGTATGTGTGGTTAAAACCAGGTATTGCTCATCACCTATCCAAATCAATCCCAACAGTGAAACATGTTGGTGGCAGCATCATGCTATGGGGTGCTTTTCAGCTGCAGGGACAGGAAGGCTAGTTGCAATTAAAGGAAACATGAATGCAGTCAAGTACAGAGATATCCTGGATGAAAAAGAAAAAGAGTGCTCAGGACCTCAGACTTGGCCGAAGGTTCACCTTCTAATAAGACAATGACCCTAAGCACATTGCTAAAATTACAATGGAGTGGCTTCAGAACAACTCTGTGATCATTCTTGACTGGCCCAGCCAGAGCCCTGACCTAAGCCCAATTGAGCATCTCTAGAGAGGTCTGAAAATGGCTGTCCACCAATGTTCACCATCTAACCTGATGGAACTGGAGAGGATCTGCAAGCAAGAATAGCATAGAATCCTCAAATCCAGGTGTGAAAATTTTGTTTCATCATTCCCAAGAAGATTTATGGCTGTACTAGCTCAAAAGGGTGCTTCTACTCAATATTGAGCAAAGGGTTGGAATACTTATGACCATGTGATATTTCAGTTCTTCCTTTTTAATAAGTTTGTAAACATTTCTGCTTTTTTAAGTCAAGATGGGGTGCAGAGAGTACATTAATGAGAAAAAATGAGCTTTTTTTGAATTTACCAAATGGCTGCAATGAAACAATGAGTGAAACATTTAAAGGGGTCTGAATTCATTCCGTACCCACTGTAATTGATGTCTGGAGGTTTGTATACTTTGGTGCATAAAAAATAATAATTTTAATTTATTTTAACATTTTAATTTTATTCTACTTGTTCCAAGATCATACAGAGGCATAGCAGCTGTTTCATGCAATGCAAAGACCTACATAGAATAGCAATTCAACTAATTTCAGACAACCTTATATTTCCCATACTAGGTATAAAAATGTATCACGCTACCTACAACCAATTACAATTACAATAGATATCTAGGAGAGTAGGGATACTGACATATTTGATAGATGGAGTGGGTCAACATCGAAGAAAAGTTGTAGAAAAGAAGTTGATAACTTCCTTTGTCAGGGAAAGTCCTCAGATTTGCATTGGAATTATTCTAGCCCTCCTAGGCATCCATATCTCCAGTCCATGATGTCAAACGCTGTCTTTTGTGCACTTGATTCCTGAAGCACAGCAACCAGCATGTTTGTATCCAGCATGCTTCATCATGGTTCTGCTGTTTTGATCCTGCACTATTGTTGCACACCCCTGTGCTGAGCCAACACATCTACACCTACCTTGTAGGATATTGTAACTGGCCCTGCCACATCACCGCATACCTGCTGGGCTGAACTGACACACTCATTGTTACCTCCATAGGAGACTGAGAGGCACACTTGTTGTTGCGCTAGTATTTAATTAAGGCAAGTGTCATATTTCAAACCCTCGCCATATATTGAATGCCTCTCCTAATTCTCAAGGGCTCCAAATGATGCAGTAAACTTCTTACATTATTATCTACATAGGCTCCTTGATATCACATCTTCTATGGGAAGGTCAGGTGTATTGTATGAATTTAATTTAACTACACACTTTCCCTTGGACCTATTATAAGGAGTCACACCTCTTCAGGATATTAATATATATATATATATATACTAGATGGGTGCCCAATGCTATCGCATCGGGAGGGTGGTGATGTCACGATGGGAGTGGGCTCTGTGGTACAGGGGTTGGCTGCCATCTCTTCCCCCATGCACTCTCCCCCTATTCGCTTTCTCTCCCCCTGTGCGTCATCTTCCCTCTGTGCTCTCTTCTTTAACCTGTCTCCCCTGTGCATGATCTCTCTCCCCCTGAGTGCTGTCTTCTCCCCCTTGCTATCTTCTCCCTAGATCTTTCCTTTGAGCTATCTCCCCCTGTACACTCTCTACCCCCCTTGTGTGCTCTCCCCCTCTGCACTCTCTTTCTGCTCCTGTGAGTGCTCTCTGTCTCCCCCCCTGGAGGCTGTTTTGTCCACTTGTGAAGTGTCTCTTCCCCGTGCCCTCTCTTTTCCTCCTTTGCACTCACTTCCACTTGTGCCCTCTCCTCCCCTATGCACTCTCTTCTACCTGTGTGCTCTCTTCCCAGTGTGCACTCTCATCCCCCTTTGTGCTCTCTTCCCTCTGTGTGCTCTTTCTATCCTTGTGCTGTCTCTCTGCGCTTCTCTCTTCCTGTGGGCTGTCTCTCTGCCCTGTGTGCTCTCTCCTTGTGCTTTCTACCTCTTGTGCTCTCTCTCCAAACTGTGTGATGTCTTTGCCTCCCTGTGTGCTTTCTCTCCCCGTGGACTGTCTCTTCCAACTGTGGGCTGTCTCTTCCCCCTTTGTGCTCTTTCTTCTCTTTTGCTGGCTGTCCCCTTTTTGCTGTCTCTCCCCCGTGTGCTCTCTCTCCCCACTGTGTACTGTCTCTGCCACTCTTGTGTGCTCTCCCCACTGTGAGCTATCTCTCTACCACCTATGGTGTACAAAAATGGTGATAGCTTGAGTAAGTGCGCATGCGCGCTGAATCAGGCTGCCGCCATTTTTATATGCCCTGTTGTCCAAAGATAGAGGCCAGGAAAGTAAGTGTGAGCTAAATACTTAAACATGGACACTTGGGTATACAAAGATGGTGACCATCTGAGTAAGTGTGCATGCACACTTACTCAGGCAGACATTATCAGTGTCAGTGACAGCGGCTCTGGGCGGTGTTCTCACTTACGACAGTTGTGGACAGCTGCAGCACCGCTGGTGGTACTGCACAATGTGCCAGTACTGCCAGTGTGTGGCATATTTCCACACTCATCACTTGGGTGTGCAAATATGCCTGCTGCCGGCACGTGATGGAATGACATCAGGACGGAAGTTGATGACAGACAGGAGGATTATGGAAGTAGATATGGGTCTGTTTGTATGTGTGTGTAACTATATATATGTGTGTGTGTCTAGGTGTGTGTATGTGTGTACATGTATGTGTGTGTATGTGTGTGTATGTATGTATGTTGTGGTGTATGTATGTATGTGTGCGTATATTTGTGTTTCTCCGTCATTCTCCTCTGGTCAATGCTGAGCTCTCCCACTGCTCCAGCTATTACTTCTTGCAGCACAAGAGGGCATCCACATCACATCTTCTTTCGCACAGGCTAAACAGCCTCGGACTTTCCTGCCCACAGTGTGTAATGGAGGGTCAGCGGACTTTGATGTCAGGATGCAGGCGGTGTCAGCAGTGGCGAGTTCTTGGCTTTGGTTTCAGGTGGCGTCTGATCCATTTCGTCGTTTGCACCACTGGCAGTATTGTGTGAGGGTCCATGACCACCAGCTGGTGCCATATTTGTATACCAATCACTTGGGTGTGCAAATATGGCTGCCACAGCCACATAATAGGAGGACATCAGAACAGAAGTGGATGACAATCGGGACTTCACAATTATGTAAGTAGATACTTTTGGATTCACATAGTGGGGTTATTTTAAATATAGTGTTTCTATAGTGCATCTTTTTCCTATACAGATATCCGTTCCTTCAGAATCCTAACGTGTATTTAGGATTACTCTGCAATTACATCCCGGTAGGCAAGCACCACTGTCGTTATTATTATTATTAATTTTTTATTAGTTTGGTGCCATACCAATCTATGATAACTAGTGTTCTTATTTTAAACAGTATAACTTGGTAAATAAAGTAACCTATGGACGTCTAGATCTACACCTATTTCATAGGCCAGATTGGCTAAACTACACCTGCTCACCACTCCAGCTGGAAATATCCACAATTGGTATATTGTATACTCTTCTATCCTTCTAGTTTTGGCTTTTTATCTATTTCTTATGCTATTTGACTAAATATTATTTTTTCTGTACTATTCAGAGATTCACAGTCCAGTATCAACTTAATTTCTACAACTTTCTCTGATGTTGATCCACTCCCTCTACCAAATAGGTCAGTATCTTTTTTAATTGGTTCTAGGTAGCATGATAGGTTTTTCCTTCTATTGAGAGATCTCTACTGCCTTTTATCAGCAGCTCCAATCTGATTTCTATCTCCTTAATAAATACCTCCCTGTGCACTACACAGGTTGTGTCTTGCATCAATAGAGCACCAGTGTCTTTAATTTACAGGTTTTCCATACAGTTATTACATTTCTAATCAGGTTCACTTTCATCTGCATTGGAGGTTCCATTGCATACTGTTCTACTTTGTCAAGTAAAAAACTAGGAAACTGATGGATGCCATTATGGTCAATGTCTATGCACATACTTTGGTTATGAAGTTTTCAACATTAACAACATTCATATCATCAACAGATAACCTAAACTAGCAGTTCTGCCTTTGAAGAAGTTGCCAATATGAATATCATTAATGTAAGATGTCAGCACAAGAATTTCAACGAAGAAATAGAATTGTTAAAATTAATATGAGTAGGTTACGTTTTTTATGTTTTATGGGTTTTTTCATTAGCTAGTCCATTAGCATCTATATATATATTTGAATAAAAGCATACTTTCTAGGAATGTCAGAGAAATCCATGAAAGAAACAAAAACAGAGGGGCGCAAATGAGAAGCACCTGAGACACTAAATTGGTCTGTGGTGGGTAGGTAGCAGTATCGTTCAGCTTGGTGTGTTGTGAGCCTCCGCACAACACCAGTAAACGCTCAGGGCTTTAGACCTCCAGATCCCGCCAGGCACCGTCGCTGTCGCTCCAGAAATCCTTTCCAGGAAGTCGACCCCACATGAACCAGGACCCGGAAACACGTCACCGCAGGTCCTTTGTTAATGGTCTCAGTCGCCCAACAACCACAGGTCCTTTTGCTCCGGTGAATGGCTCTGGGGTTAAAACTTAATCCTCCTTCCCACAGTAGCTCCTGCCAGCCTCCTAATAGGGATACCACGAATATAAACAAAATAAAAGGCGGTCTAATGGAACGCTAAGAAGGAGAGGATTACTAATCTTATATTAAAGCATCCAAACCTTTATTAAGATGTCCCCTATACACCACAACATGTTTTGACAGTCTACAGCCGTCTTCCTCAGGTGATATTGTGGAGCCCACTGGGACGGGGTACTCGGTGCCGGACCGGATTACTGCTGGGGAATGTCACGGCGGTCCTGGTCCTGACCGTGTCCCGGGTTCGCACAATAAAATGGGGTGTATTTACAGGGAATTTGGTTTGTCGTGACGCCATCCACGGGTTGTGGTCAGTAATGGGACTACCGCTGCTGCAGAACCTCCGGGGATGATGTTTGGTAGCTTTAGATGGAACGGCTCCCAGCAGGTAGAGCCTGGTTCCCCGGGGCAGTGTAATTGAAGTCTGTGATGGTTGTTATAGCAGGAAAGGGTATGATAGTGGAGATGATGTTGCTTATGGGGGTGATCAGGGCTGGAGTGCAAGGATCACACAAACTCATGGTTTTTTGTAGTTTTCCAAGTCTTTACTTTGCAGATGGTATAAGCAGAGTATTGTCCATGGAGTCTGTACCGGGGCTGGGTTGCTCCCACCCTGACGGGGCCTTGGCTTCCCACTCCTGCGCTTTGTGTGAGGCCCTGCTGCCACCTTTAGCTGCACTGCTGGCCCAGTCTCCCCTCACAGGTACCAATCTACTAGGCAACTTGAGTCTTCCGTGTCACTGACCCCTCCGTGTTGCTTTGTTATGGTACAGTGAAGATGGTGGACCTTCACTATTCCGGTGTTCACTGTGCTGTCTGTTTCAGGCACAGCATCGGATCCGGTATCCATCCTATGCGCTTCTCCGGGGTGGACCGTGGGTTGAGCTTAAGGCAGCTCCTTTGCTCCCAGGTCCTTTCCTGCGTCATCTCAGGAACTCCAACTCCAACTCCCTTCTGGCTAACTGTCACTCCTACTCTGAGGTAAACAACATTAGCTCCTCCCACTCTTGCAGGTGCCACTTAAGCTCCACCCACCATTCTGCTCTTCCCCACTTCCTAGTGTAGTGTCCAGTGTTGTGTGGTGTGGTGAGCTAACCCTTTGTGTTGTTTCTGTGGCACATTAACCCTTGGGGGCCACAATATCACCTGAGGAAGACAGCTGTAGACTGTCGAAATATGTTGTGGCATATAGGGGACATCTTAATAAAGGTTTGGATGCTTTAATATAAGATTTTGAATCCTCTCTTTCTTAGCGCTCCATTAGACCGCCTTTTATTTTGTTTATATTCGTAGAGAAATCCATGAGTTAGTATTTAGTTTAGTTTGGGGAGACCAATTAGTACAGAGTTGCAATAATCCAGTCATGAACAAATAAGACTGATAATAAGAAGTTTTTTTTTAGAGTCAATGGCAAGAAATGGTCAAATTCTAGAGTGCTGTTAGGTGTAGGTGACACAAGCGGGTAGGTGATCAAATGTAAGGAGTCAAGGAGAAATCTGAGTCAAATATAATGCAAAACAGAAGATGTAATGCTGTGCAAACTGGTAGAAACACAAGTGGCAATCGCCATATTGGGTTTGGAATGGCTGGGAGAGGGAGGAAACATGGGTTCAGTTTTTGAAAAACTGAGTGTTAGATAAAGGGGGAACATGATGTTAGAGACAACAGACAGACAATCACTGGTATTTTTTAGTAATGCAGGGGTGATATCAGGAGACAAGGTGTATAATTGGGTGTCATCAGCATATAGATGTTGCCTAAATCAAAATCATACTGATTGTTCAATAGGGGTAGTGTTTAGAGAGAAATGAACTTTTAGTTTTTAACTTTTTATCTTATTGTTCAATAAAGATTAAACTTTTTAAGATTATAACATTTGTTGTCCTGCAAATTATTCATTTTTCATTTACATTCGGACCTTAGCATAACCTCATACGCTAAATATTTTGTGCCTATTTATCATTGCAAAAAATATTTCTATATCTGATATGTAGTTAGCACCTATGTTTGGTTGAATGTTGGCTATCTGGTCCCTTCTCGGGTATGGTGGTATGTGAAAATTGTAGGCCACCATTTGAGAGCAGCAGCGAAGGTGGTGTCTTATTTAAAGTTAAGGGGCAAGGGAATTAGGAAGGAAATGTCATGGATGTAGGAGAATTAGTTACATGCTTACCATGTGGCATAATTAAAGGAGACAGAAGACGTGCAAAGAATATTGAGATTTTTAGGGTTTTTGAATGTAGCAGGGAAGGAGTTTAAATTTACTGTTATGGGAAAGGCCTGGATTACAGAAGATATATCCTGCGACTAGGAATAGGAGAATAGAAAGAGTGAGCAGATGATTAAGACATTTGTGAGAATGTCTTTTGGGCTGAATGGGGAAATTAAATGGATCCGTGTGGTTTAAAATTGTGAAGAGATCATTTGAGCCTTAAATAGGAGAGGGCAGTTGAGAGGGAGTGATATAGATAAAATGCACAGAGTGTGTGAAAGGGTGGTAGATATGAGTGATTGAAGCAGCTAGCACATAAATAATACAAATATATATAGTGAAAACATTTTTTAGCACAAATGAACTAGGAGCAAGTTGGTTTGATTGTCTTGTATGAATTACCTGTCTCCTGACCTGTATAACTCCCAGTATAACTGCCATGTTTAACTACCTCATACTTACAAAAAAAAATGACACTTCATTAAAATCTGCAAAAGTGCCTTCCCCTTAGCTCTCTCTAAATATATAGGAAGTTTGTACTTAGATCCAGGTCTAATTTCATTAGTTAACAATCAGCTATCTAACTTAAAACAGAAGAAGGCAATATGAGGAATGAATAAACAAACAATCTTGCAAGCCAACATGGATCATAAAAATTGTTGAACAAATGAGATGAAAGGTAGTAAGATGAAGAAATATCTACCATTAATAGAGGCTTGCAAAGATGGGATTGAAGATGCAGACTAAAAAAGAGTTAATCACAGCAGATGAATGAAATCTATACCATTGATAGAGGCTTGCAAACATGGGTTTGAAGATGCAGACTATAAAATGGTTTATAAAAAAAGATGAATGAAATATATATAATTGATAGAGGTTTACAAAAGTGGCTTTGAAGATGCAGGCTCTAAACGGATTAATCACAATCAACCATAGCAAACTGTATCACAAATAGGAACAAAATGTGCAGCACCTATATGATAAAGAAAATAATCAATACAGCTATTATAATCCATAATTGGTTGGTATATGTTATATTACATGTGATATATCAGCTATATATCAGTTTTATAAATCCATGTTTTGTTTCTGTAAAACGAACCCAAGGCTGAGCCTGCAGATATTGTTAGAGTGTGATGTAACATGCTGCTTCATAGATCAAATGTACTCACAGAAACAAGCGTTTGGAGGTCTCCTGGGTGAGAGTTATCCTTGAGACCTAATAATTAATTTTCTATTTTACTTATATAGTCTAAGCATGCAGGGAAATTTCTTGGCTGAAAGCCAGAATTTCATTTAAATACTGGACACTTATGTAACAAGGTCGATCCCTCTCTCATATTCATAAGGACCCACATACACCTATCTAATCTTATCTTTACCAATCTGTTTTTATTGTAACTTTTATTCTAAATACATTTTCCTTTTTTTCCCCAAAACACTTGAAGATGGATGTTTTGCTTGGAATATACAGTAAATTTCAATGTCAGAGAATGCGGGCATGTCCAGCAGCCGAAGATCTTTTGGAAAAGCAATCAAAATAGGAGGCTCTACAGAACGGAAGAAAGCGGCCGCAGGTGTGACTTCTTGCCAGTCTCACCTTTCCTCCTCCCTTGCAGGTCTTGCTTTCAGGACTTTGGCTATGAGTTTTGCCAATCTCTCTCACAGTTGACTTTAACTTTCCTTTAAGTGTTTGTATAATTGTACATGTTTGTGTCTTATTACTGGTGGCAAAGTTTAGAGGTTGGGACAAACCTCACACACTATGGCACTCACAGAGAGGCAGTGTACGTTTTAAAAAGCTGTGTTTAGTCAAGTGGCTCCATACATTTCTTGAATGTCAGTGATTACTACAGCCTCATAATGTGCTAATGTTATGTACTTGGACTGTTTGACTGCCCCATAGTTACAATTCAGTATGGTGTCTGCTCATCATTTTTATAAGTTTGGAATGGGTAAATTTAGGCTTATTTGATCTCCAAGAAAAAACAGCACTCCACAGCAAGTGGAGTGGTTCCTACTTGGTTTCTTGGTTGTGCACAAAAAATAAAAGAGGGCTTTGGAAGCAATGTATCTGGGATAAATTGTTTGAAAAGTCCTTGACCAAATCTGAGAGAGCTGCTGCAGATGCCAAAATAAGTGCAGCTGCTTCTATATCTGCACCTCTTGGGAGGAGACAATTCCAAAATTCAAACCCAGGAGTCAGGCCAAATTAACCAAAATAGTAATTTTTTTTATTAATTATATCCAACACTTGGTTAAAAATGGAGATATACAAAGTATACAGGACAGGAATTACCCCACTTGGTACAAACATATATTTACAGAGAGGGTTCATCCTCCCTTGGCATGCATCATGCATAGAGCTACACACACTACTATTATAAGCCCCACAATGAACCTCTCAGAAGTTATCATAAAATGACAAGTGCCAAATAACCCAAGGGGGTAAAGATGTATTACCTGCCTGTATAGCCCCCCCTAACGCGTTTTTCGCGTTAGCTTTGTCTGAGAAGGATCTAAAAATATCTTTGTCAGAAGCACCCTGTCCTCTCCAACAGCAACAGAAACCTTTTCCTGCAACGAGAACAGGTGCAAAACCTGTCCATCTATAATGACAACCGACAAGATAAAGATTCCTGGGACAGATTAGGACTACAAGATCTCAAGTAACTTCATTTGCATCACAAGCAATGTCTCTCAGGTCTCCACAGGCCACTAATCATAGAACAATAATACAATCTGTTTCTCTTAGAATTTTGACTTTACTTTCCCAGCTCCTCACTCTCCCCCTCCCAAGCCTGACTCTGCTTTACGTCACCTGTCGTATTTACTACAGCACTTAACCCTGCATATGAATATATGTATGTGTCTTCGGAATTTGTGTAATTATCAGCCTGATGAAGGGGTCATAGTGTTTCGAAAGCTTGTTATGCTTTCCATCAGAAAAAAGAATAGATCTACCTGTGGCCAAACATTTTTGTAATTCTGATCACAGTATCATGGATAGGAAGTTACTGGTATTGAAAATTTGCACTTCTTTAAGGAAGTGGAGAAACTCTAATATTGACTAAGGGATTTGTGCCAGATCAGAACCCCAAACTACAGACGCTGCGTTTCGGGGTACCTGCCCCTCATCAGTGTAGTGTGTGGGATATTCTGATCTGGCTGTGTGAGTGGGCTAAGACAAGGTCTGGGAACTTGCTGGTATTGAAAAGTAACTTCAGATTTCAGAGAGACAGAAGAGTCTGGGAATACAAACTTATCATGACTTTTGAAAAAGTCTTAGCAGGAATAAATGTGTCATATGGATTTGTCTTTGTACATCAATTAAAGAAGACGCTTCTCAGAAAAGAGGGTGCATCACAACCCTGGACTAGACTTAAATTAGATGACAATAACATTTTCACACTCCTTATCTATGAACTGCTCCAATATTTACTGCCACAACTGTTTCCCACCTTCCCCCTATTGAATATTATCACATCAATTGTCTTATCTACTCCACTTGTACTGTGTCCTGTTGTGTATAAATATGTGAGACTTCAGAATTTGTGGTTCCTACGCCTGACAAAGAGACCTGTACAGAAAGCTGCTATTTATTATCTTTTCAGTTAGTCACTGAACGGTATCAAGTGTAACAACACAGCTTTTCTCAATGCTTGTCATGGGTTAATGTTCTTAATTTGGCAAGACGCAGGTCGGTAACTACAATCAGTGCAGGTTGCGATCGCACCAGGTCTTACAGCTAGGGGGCCCAAATCCTTTGACTATAGTAAAAGACTATACTATTAAAATTGCAATATGGCCGTGAGCTTTTGCACGGCCCCTGGACGAATTAGCACTGCAGAGTATGGTCTTTTGTTGTTTTCTTTTGCAGATTGTTTCTTTAGACTAGACCTCATTCTAATGTAATCACCTATCCCTTCTGCCTGCATCACCCAGAGGAAGTTATGCAGATAGCGGCTTGAAATGCCAGCCAATAAAAGCACCGCCATATTCCACCTATCCTGGAAGAGCAGAATATACCCAAAGCTGTAGGCTTGGGGTATAAAAAGGACTTTCGTCAGTCACCAGGAGTATATATGCTTTGTGGCCTCAATTTAGGGACTTCGGCCCGACTAGAGGATCACATCGCATCTTTATATGCCACATGGCTTCAATATAGGAGCTCCGGGTCTGATTGAAGGAGCACCAGAACTGGTTTATATTCGGCAGGAGTTCAGCTTAGGATTCAGCTGGAATATCAGACTATTTATGGAAGAAACCCAGTTGGGACAATTCAGTCACCTGGCTACAGATCTTGCTGTGCTGAATCAGCTTCCTAAGCTTGACGCTATTCCTCTCTCGGTGGGTGCCCGCCAAAAGCGGGGTGCTGTTGGATTGGAGTAAGTGGCCCTGGAAGTACCAAAGACACAAAGATTCTAATCCCTATTTAGGTATTTTGCTTGGTTATGTGTTATATGCCTTTCACTGTTGGGGATCCAATAAATTCTAACCAATGTGTGGTTCGCTCAGCCTGTGTTGTCTAAGTAGCATTCTGCCCATGTTTAAGGAGTTTGGACGTTCAGTTGGTATGAGCCCTGGACCATGCGGTCTTTCTATAGGTGGGAGGGCCAGCGGACGGGATAACCCATTGACCCCCATGTCTCCACATAAACTACTGAAAAATCTCAAATGTTATTATTTTTCCTCATACTGGAATATTAATACACAAACACTCATAATTGGTTAATTACAAATGTGAGGTATGACGTATAAGAAATAATCTGCACATTTCATTAATAAATTCACGGATTTACATTTGCTGTTCCATATTGTTGTCTACATCTGTTTTCAATTACAAGAGTGACACACAGAGGTTAAATTGAATAAGATTAATGTACGCAATAGTTATTCTACTGTTCCCACTAAAGCAATACTGACTATTATGTTCTAGTGACACCAAGCAATTAAGAATGTCATTGAAATGTACTGCGGTTCACTATAAATATGCTTGACATTGCCATAAAATATATAGTCTTCACCTCTATTCTCTTGGTATTTCATGTAGTTGCACCTTGTTTATGTGACAGGTGTATTCCTTGGCTTCTGTGAAATAGAAAGAGGCTTCTTCATAGTGTATAGCACTTTCTATTCACGTATTATATTTTGTTGTTTTCTCCAAGCATACAGAGGATGGCAGTCAGTGTTTCATCCTGTGCCAAGGACAGCAGCATGTTCTCCACCCTCCGGTAATCCACTGTTCTACTAAACTCTGAACGAAATTCAAGCTACATACAGACATCCATGCTATTATATGCAATGAATGACTCTTCAAATTAGGCATTGCACAGTGTAACAAGTCTCTGAGGACACACCTTTACATACATACCCATAAGTCATACCTCCATTAGGGTTCCAGGCAAGTTACTGGAGAGATGTTTGGAATTACTAAACATGTAATTCTGCTTAGCATAATTCTTGCATTTCTATTCACCAGATAATGCTATTCTATGCAGAAGCATGCCATTAAAAAAGGTAAACCAAAAAAAAGTATGTATATTTATCATGGGATCCTATGGGTAACATATGTAACTGTATGTATGTCTAGACATTGGTGTAAGTCATAATCTTTTATCATAGAAAGTTAAAGTTTGTAGGGATCACCAGTGTCAGTGTGTGATTTATCAAAAGTAAAATGTTATCAAAAGTTTTCAAATTATTAAATTATTAATCAGATTATCAATTATCAAGTTATCAAATATTAAATGTTATCAAAAGTAAACAAAAGTACAATTTTTAAAAACTTATCAAAAGTAAACATGGATATATTCTCTAATAGTATACCTATACAAACACAGAAACACAGTTAGGTGAATTAAAGGTTTGCTACAGGTCAACATGCTGTAGAAAATGATAATTTTGGGAGGCAAAGTAAAGGTTCATGTCACCAGTCTAATCATTTTGCTCATTTATTGGGTGATTGGCAGCCTGTTTACATAGTCCTATTATCAAAGAAAGCTTGTTCACAATAAGTAAGCAGTGTATATGTGCAAAGTAAGTGTGAAATGTAGGGATTAATGCACTTTAAGCATCAGAGCACTGCATTATGTCTATCTGTAAAAAATGCAGTACTGTGCAAAAAAAATTGGCAGGTGTATAAAATAATGCTGCAAAGTTAGAATGCTTCCAAAGTGTCTTTCAAAACAACTACAATTCTTTCATATACACTTTCACGTATTGCTTTTAAAAGAACTCTGTAGAGAGATTGTTCCAAACATTTTGGAGATCTAATCACAGATGTTCAATGGATGAAAGGATGAAAACATGTGCAAATCCTCCTGTCTATTCACATAATCCTAAACAGACTCGATGCTGTTGAGATCAGGGTTGAGGATCATAAGCGGTGACCAATCAGAATAGCGGCGTGCACCATGGCGCCATATTTCAAATACACTGAGTATAGTTTATTTGAAATATGGCACCATGGCGTGCGCCGCTATTCTGATTGGTCGGCGCTGAACGTGGGAGGCCAATCAGAATAGCGGTGCGCGCTATGGCGCCATATTTCAAATACTCTATACTCAGTGTATTTTAAATATGGCGCCATGGCGCGTGCCGCTATCCTGATTGTTCAGCGCTGAACGCGGGTGGCCAATCAGCATAGCGGCGTTCGCCACGGCGTCATGTGTAAAATCTGAAGTCATGGGTGGATTTTACACATGGAGCCGTGGCGAGCGCCGCTATGCTGATTGGCCGCCCATACACATATGAATTATAGCAAAAGTCCGGACAGCCCCTTTAATATCTGAACTTTTCTTTTCTGACTCTAGTCATAATTAACATGTCTTGTAATTAGAGATGATCAAACCTTTTAAAATTCAATATAGAGGAAATGGTATACTAGTCTCTCCTGGTTGGTGACACTATACAGCGTTATCTTATAGCTATAAGACATTTTGAAGAAGTCTATGCATTCTGTTACTCATGCAAATTGAATCTCTCAATGTTTGAATTCACCAAGATCTGCAGATTTCAGGAAATTCCACTTGGATTTGTAATCTATTAGGCTACCTGCACACTTGTGTTTGTGTCTGCATGCGGAGGGCATGCAGACGCAAACGCAGGCAAACGCAGCCCATACTAATGTGAACGCAGCGGAGAATCTCTGCATGCGTTCACATTAGTATGGTGCCCGGGCAGCCAATCAGCTGTCTCTGAGGGCGGCCGGGAGGAGGAGATCAGCGGCAGAGATCTACTCCTCCCGGCACAGCTGTTCTCCCGCCGGTGTCAGTGGGGAGATACAGCTGATCTGACAGCTGTTTAAATCTCCCGCGCTGACACCGAATAGGGTGATATCAGTGCAGGAAATAAGAAACAGCTGATCGCTGCTTCAAAATCTCCCGCGCCGACATCACCTATTTGGTGTCAGCGCAGGACATTTAAACAGCTGTTAGATCAGCTGTATCTCCGCGCTGACATCCGGTGGGAGATCAGCTATGGCTGTGCATGATCTCCTGGTGGCCGGCGGTCACCGGGAGAGATTTCAATGGGATCCGCACGTTTCTCCTGCACTGTCATGCGGTGGACACTGCGGATCCATTGAGATTCATGCATTTTTTGTGCGCTTGCGGGTGCTTGCGGATAAAACAAGTGCCCGCGTCCGCACAAAAAATGCTGCAAGCTGCATGTGGAGTGCGGTCAGAGGGCGCATAAATTATGCGCATCCGTACACAAATGCGGCCAAACGCAGCCATAGCAGGCACATGCGTTCCCATGTTAAACATAGGAACACATGTGCGCAAGCGTTTGGCTGCGTTTGGTGCACTGCGCTCCAGACGCAAGTGTGAAGGCAGCCTTAGATAATCTCTACTTGAAATATCTAACCAATTTCTTCCAGTAGATAACGGTTGGCAAATGTTACATTCTTAGTGGTTCAGGAATATTCAATAACAAAAGCAGATTGTAGGTGTTAGCAAGTGCAAATAGCAAAACAAGACGTAAATCGAGTAAGGAGTTAATTTCAAACAATGCAAAGTAACAACTGAAAAACCACAGTAAAAATGTATTGAAATCTGATGCCACAAAACATATTGTTCAGTGCTGAAGGTTGGATTGTCGAGGAAAGAATTGTAATCCTACATCAAATATAACCTAAAAATGAGCACACTAATAAAATAAGGAGTTAATAACCCCATATAAAGATGAGGTTAGGCTATAAAGTGTGTCAAATAGTTGAAACTTTGCACATATAACATGAGCATTCATTATCAGATCGATGGCGGATTTCAGTTATGGGCATTTAGATGACAAACAAAGGTTAAAGTGATTGAGATTAATGTGCGTAGCCAATATTCTACGCTTCCAGGGCTCCTGATAGATGCTGCCTGTAATTACTGTCCTAGTATTTTCTCTAGTCAGACTGAAAGAATGAACAATGTTATTGAAATGCACTGAGGTCTGCAATAGATATTGGTGATAAAGCTGTATGACCTACTAAGTTATCATTCATTGCTGGTACTTGATATTTTATCTTGTGTACAAGTAAGACCCATGGCAGAAATAAAAATAATTACTACTCAGTATCCATTAGTCTGCAGGTAATGACTACAATAATTTAATTATCTCTGCACTTTTATTGTTAAAACATAGAACTGTAAATGCTACTTATAATAATTATTGATATTTCTATTGTATATGTGTTCCTCAAAATTTCTATAGTTCAAGAAATTTCCAAGTAAGGATAGAGGATGTAGAACTGGAGGCATGTCCTTCAAAAGGATAGGAGCTGAGCTGCAGTACCAAGGAGAAGTGTGATGGAATGGTGACTTCCTGCCTAAGCTTAACTCTGTACATTCTCCAACACTCTGGCAGCACAGACACTGTGAAGACATATGCTTGGCTGCAATAATTAGCTTCTGACCTTTCTATGCTTCTGAAGATGTGGAATCAGTGCTTCACTGTTGATTGTCCAAATCAGAGTTTTCAGCTTGCCACTGGAACCTGCATGCCTGGGTGGCCTAAGAGCTGAGATCCTGGATTCTTTAGCTGTGTCTGCTCATGTGCTCTACACTAAGGCATCCTCCATAAATCCCTTCTTCACTACAAGCACCTTCTTCCTCCCAGGGACTGTGTCATATCCAAAATGCAAAAGTGCACAGCCTTCATGAGGGGGTGAGTATAAATGTGTGGATGCTTGATATATAGCAGAGAAATTGAAATGCACACAAAGCTGGGAATACAAATATAAAACATGATATATGAAACCATTCTGTAGCAGTCAGACACAGAGGTGCCACGAGGACATTTCTGCAAGATAACTTTCCAACACACAGACAAGGGAAATGTCAGTTGGTGAGACTTGAGCTTGTACAAAAAAGCATACATGGCTGAAAATAATGTCCAACAGAGCACATAGTAACTCCATTTTCATTGTTATAGTGAAAGGTCCTATAAGAGCTTTCACACAAATCTCGGTTTCCAAAGATTCAAAAGTAATCATCGAGACAGACATTGGCCACTGGCTAAAGAGGGATGTGAACTGAAATATGCTATGAATGAAGACATTTAAAGTGTAAATGTCATTTGACTGAAAAAATCAAAACAATACTGCACAGGTTGTTAATGATGGGCCACATAGTAGCTAAGATAATACTTTTTTGTGCCATATGACTTATTTTCTCACTTTTTGGTGCCCCTTTAAAATTGCATTCTATAGCTGTGTGGCCTTGGCCAGTGTCTGCCAGCACTGTGTGTGTATTTCCACAGCTTCTGAAAGCATGCTGATAGTGAGTAGTGTGACAGCAAGATGGGGTTAACAGAGATCTGAGTTGTGTGGAGCCAGATGACAGATCTTTCCTAGGCACAAGCTTCTGAGGAGTTTGCACTGATCCTGACATTCTGACATTGCTTAGCAACTGTACTGTAGGCTGAGATAATCTGATACATTGTTTCCTCACCAGCTGCAGTCAGGAGTGTAGGGTATGCCCCCTTTCCCTTATAAAACAGAAAACAGAAAACCCTTACATGGTTACATGCCCGTGTTCACTATGAAGACGGATCTGAGTGATAATAAATATATGTTTATATATGCACAATAAAGAAAAATGCTCGGCACTATTGTATGACATTTACCTATTTACGGACCTGCACAGTCCAACCAGTAATGTAATGATTTTCTCTGTTATTTTTCTTATTTTGGATGTGTTTTTAATTGCACTATTTGAAATAGCTGTGATGTGAACAGGTCCGCCCTTCAAAAGAGGTAGGATCTGACATCACTAGCTGAGAACAGACCCATGAAAGCGGAACTCACAGTAAAACGGCGCCGTTGTCTGCCCCATCACCCTCTCCCCATTGTTTTGATGTACCTTGAAAAGGAAATTAAAACAGAGCAACTACAAACCAGTGAGCGCCGTCTTTTTTCTTTTTTGATCAAGTATAAACATATGTCTGCTTCACACACAGTGTAGTGGGGACTCCTTGAGGAAGGTGTATGAATGGTTTTCAACCAGAAGTTTCTCATGAAGTAAATTTGAAAGTTGATTATAATCACTCTACATTATTATTTAATAAAAATGTAAACGGTGGTTATGCTTTAAATAGTTTGTTTTGTAAAGTAATACATTTTATTAATAAAGTACTCTTTACATAAATAAAAGTAAATAAAATATTGTAATGTCAAGTTATCAATATTTATATTATTTTTGAAAATATGCGAATAAAAAAATTAATTTGAAGAGTCTCTTGCAATATACAAATTTATGAAAGAATCAGTTTTTGTTAACATTTCTATGGGGAATTAGTTACATACAGAGTAGTAGACTGTTTTCATTTTTAGCATTTAAATCATGTAAATTGTTAGCTGTAATACAAGCAACATGTGTGGGTATACAAGAGATAATGGAAAATAACATAGCATACCTAAGGGAATTCAACTGTAAAAAGCATTACCTCTACCGCCTGCTATAAGAAAAATCATGTCAGTGGAAGCATGGGAGAAAAGAACTACAAGCAAAACCTTGTCAGCAAGTTAAATATATGTAGATATTGCAATTGCTACCTTTTTACATGCTTCAAGAATGACATTCTAGAGCCTGGATGCCAGAAGGAGAATGATGTTCAATTAGTCTCTTCTGAAATGTAAAATATTTGTGTGCTTTGTATAATATTGAGCGAATACTAAAATATTCAGGTTTGGATTATTTGTGATGAATATTTTGTAATAATCGTGTGTTAATTACAAATAATAATTTTGATGCAAGTCGATGGGAAACAAGAATAGTTTACTGTCTGACCTTACCTGGAGGTCTGGGAGGGCTGTAAAAATGTAGAAAAGGGTGGAAAAGTGTTGAAACTGAATGGGAACAGCATGGAGAAGAGGATTGGATGCATTTCTGACTCACATCTTTGTGCTGCGATTGGCAGCCTCAGCCTCTAGGTGTTCAGTGGGGGAACCAGGTATTTGATCCCTCGCTGATTTTATAAGTTTGACCGCTGACAAAAACCTGAACAGTCTATAATTTTAAGGTTAGGTTAATTTTAACAGTGAGAGATAGACTATCAAAAGAAAATACAGAAAATCACATTGTCTAAATTATATAAATATATTTACATTTTGCAGGGAAAAGTAATTATATGATCCCTTACTAGGGATGGGCGAGTATACTCGCTACTATTCGGAACTCGCCGAATAGTAGCGGTATTCGTGTACTCGCTACTCGCCGAGTAAATTAGGATTACTCGGGAGTAGCAAGTACCGAGTACTTTTGCAGTGTATCAATAGAAACACTGCAAAAGTCCTGTAAAAGAGAGGAAAAGTGGTTAAAAAATAAAAAAACGGATACTCACCTTAACCGACGGCTGTACCTGGACCGGCCGATGGACATCTATTCATGTTAAAGGACCTTTCACTCTCTCAGCCAATCAGATGGCTGGGAGAGATCTGGCCAATCAGATGCCGTCACGTCACAATCACGTGATCGCTAGCAGCCACCTGATTGGCCAGATGGAAAGGTCCTCTCAGGTGGTACACCGAGGACCTTTCCATCTGGCCAATCAGGTGGCCGCTAGCGATCACGTCATTGTGACGTGGCGGCATTTGATTGGCCAGATCTCTCCCAGCCATCTGATTGGCTGAGAGAGTGAAAGGTCCTTTAACATGAATAGATGTCCATCGGCCGGTCCAGGTACAGCCGTCGGTTAAGGTGAGTATCCGATTTTTTTATTTTTTAACCACTTTTCCTCTCTTTTACAGGACTTTTGCAGTGTATCTATTGATACACTGCAAAAGTACTCGTAATCGCTATACTCACAATGAGTAGCGAGTACCGAGACTACTCATTGCGGTATAGCGATTCCGAATAGTACGGTACTCGCCCATCCCTATCCCTACCAATCAATAGGAGATTTGGCTCCTACACACTAGGTAAGTACTTCTAGTCAACTCATTACCTGCATTAAAGACAGCTGTCTTAAATTGTCGACTGTAAAAAAGACCCCTGTCCCCACACTCAATTAATCAGTCAGATTCTAACCTCTACAATATGTGTAAGACCAAAGAACTTTCTAAGGATGTCATGGAAAAGATCTTAGACCTGCACAAGGCTGGAATGGGCTACAAAACCATAAGTAAGATGCTGAGTGAGGAGGAGACAACTGTTGGTGCAATAGTAAGAAAATGGAAGAAATACACAATGAGTGTCAATCGACACTGATATGGGGCTCCATGCAAAATCTCACCTTGTGGGGTATCCAGGATCATGAGGAAGGGGAGAGATCAGCATAAAAGTAGCAGGGGGAACTTGATATTGGTCTCAAGGCAGCTGGGACCACTATCACCAAGAAAACCTTTGGTAATACATTACACCGTAATGGATTAAAATCCTGCAGCACCCGCAAAGTCCCACTGCTCAAGAAGGAACATGTGCAGGCCTGTATGAAGTTTGCCAATGAGCACCTTAATGATTCTGAGAGTGATTGGGAGAAAGTGTTGTGGTCAGATGAGACAAAAATTGAGCTCTTTGACATTCATTTAACTCGCTGTGTTTGAAGGAAGAGAAATTCTGCCTATGATGTAAAGAACACGTCCTCACTGAAGCATGTCATGGAAACATTATGTTTTGGGTCTGTTTCTCTGCTAAGAGCACAGAACTACATCTCCGCACCAATGGGGCAATGGATGGAGCCATGTACAGTAAAATCCTAAGTGACAACATCCTTACCTCATCAGGATAGTAAAAATGGATCATGGCTGGGTCTTCCAGCATAATAATAACCCAAAACATACAGCCAAGGCAACAAAAGAGTGGCTCAAAAAGAAGCACTTTAGGGTCATGGAGTGGCTTAGCCAGTTTCCAGACCTTTTCCCATAGAAAAATTATGGAGGGAGCTGAAGCTCCCGTTGCCAAGCTACAGCTTCAAAATATTGATGATTTAGAGATAATCTGCAAAGAGGAGTGGACCAAAATCCCTCCTGACATACAGTATGCGAAAAACTTGTCATCAACGACAAGCAACGTCTGACTGCTGTGCTTGCCCACAAGGGTTTGCCACCAAGTATTAAAGTGTAAATGTAATTTAATTGAGAAAAATAAATAATGTTGCACTGGTTGTTAATGATGGGTCACATAAAAGCTATGATAATGCTTTTATTATGGCATATTACTTATTTTCATACTTTTTTCTGTGCTTTTTTCTGTTCTTTTTAAAAACAGCATTTTCTGTCTGTGTAGGCATGGGCAGCAGCTGCCAGCACTGTGTGTATCACCACAGCTTCTGAGAGCAGCTGATAATGTGAGCTGTGTGATTTCACAGCAGAGAAGGAGTTAACAGAGATTGTGAGTGAGCTGTGTGGAGACTGATGAGAAGTTTGCACAATTTCTCCTTCTGACATTTCTCAGCACAGTTGCTCAGCAATCTGATACATTGTTTCCTCACCAGCTACCCCGTATTCATTGAAGACGGATTTGACTGATAATAAACTTGTGTCTGCTTCACTCACAGTGCAGTAGGGACATCTTGTGGAAGGTTTATGAATGGCTTTCAATCAAATCATTGAAACGGCAGTTATGCTTTAATTTTTGTTTGCCAGAGGGATCAAATACTTATTCTCTTTGAAAAATGCAAATAACTTTATATCATTTGCATAATTTGATTTTCTGGATTTTATTTTTGATATTCTATCTCTCATGGTACCTTTACACGCCGCTACAGGATGGTGGAAACAACCGGGTGCTTCACGTGCACGAGCACGCACAAACGGTTGAAAACGGTAATCGCACCACCTTTACACGCCGCAACAAGGTGCGCTACGGTAGGTTACATCTTTCTCTGGATACACCGCCGGGTGCCACAAGTTACCTTCTGTAGCTCACCTTACCTCATTTACACGCCGCTATAACAAGGTAATATGGGCGGAACAAAGGCAGCAGGGAAAACACATAGGCATGACACAGTCCATCACGTCGCGCCCAAACGACAACCATTGGCCAACACAAGAGTGTTCTGATTGGGCACGACGCGAAGGGCGGATGGCGGAGACGTGACGTAGTAGTGTTCGGACTGTGGCATGGAATAAGCGCTTGTGACATGGCCGAAGCACTTCTGCGGCACCTACAGGACAACACCCCACAGGGCGGTGCGTAACGCAACCTTGTGCGCTGTCTACTGCATTATTCCTTTGCATGTGGTATGACAATGTGCACTTTATATAGTGCGCGCAGTGACACGGAAAAAGCACTTCTACGGCACCTGCAGTACAATAAGCCAGGGCGGTGCGTAAACCAAACTTGTGCGCTGTGTACAGCATTATTCCTTATTATGTGTTAAGAGAATGTGCACACTATATAAGGACCATGCCGCATTGATACTTTTGCCTTCCGCAAGTGTGTGGCGGCGTAATTGTACTGATGTAATTGATCGTGCATACGGCGCGTATCTGTAGTGCTGAAGTGACAGCTCATCCAAGATGGTGGCCTGTGAAGGAAGAGCCAATCGGAATGCAGCATCTTCCACCAATGATCGCTGATGGGGCGCGGTAACCGGAGCCTGTGTCACGCCCCAGGTAGATAGCATGGTGTCGAAACAATCCTCCTGTTCCTTATTTACACGCCGATACAGGCCGTAACCATCGCCTTGAAATCAACCTGTTTTAGAGCACTGCTCTGAAACAGGTGCCTCAAGTGACGGGTGGCAACAACCGTCTTTACACGCCGCTACCTCGGGTTGATTTGGCGGTGCAAGATACATTTCTCTCATCTACCCGGTTGTTTCCACCATCCTGTAGCGGCGTGTAAAGGTACCATTACTGTTAAAATTAACCTACCCTTAAAATTATAGACTGTTTATGTCTTTGTCAGTGGGCAAACTAAGAAAATCTGCAAGGGATGAAATACTTATTTACCCCACTGCAGCAGAAAGAGTATCTTTGTGGGACATTGTGTGGATTACATTGGACCTGTGGGGATGTTTTGGGGGTTAATAAATTGGTGAAAGATAATATTTTTTTAAATTTAAAATAAATAAATTTTGTGTTTTTTGACACTTCTCCATTATTAACCCAGGGTTTGGTGACAGCTGTGATTTTTGATAATCACATTTGTCATTAACCCCAATTGCCGCAATTGGGATGAGCCAGTTACATGCAAGGATAGGTGCATCTAATGCATGCGACGATTGTTGGGTGGCTGCAGGCTACTATTTTGATGCTGTGTTGGAAAAGTGCACATTTACCAAGGGCTTCTCTTTCAGTACAGAGCAGTACATATGTGAATTCACGGTACCATCTATGAAATGTAGCTTCCCAACACCAGGAACACTCATGCAACCCCATATAAGAACTAACCTATTCAAGATTGATGATGTTAAAACCAGGGCTCTGTGGATATCATGTGACCATATGCATGACTCCTTGTTCTTCCTTATGCGGAAAATAGTGCTTAATGATGCTGGCTATATGTTTGAGCTCATTGTCCCACTGAAGAATAAATTTGGAACCAATCAGAAGCCTCCATGATGGCCCTGCATAATGGATAATTGTCTGCCTGTATTTGTCAACATTAAGACATCATCATTCTTGACCAAATTCCCAAATCCCAATCCCAAATTCCCAAATGTGTAAGATCGTATATAGGAGAAAGGGATTATGACCGTGCTCCCGTTCCAAGGAATGCAATTGATTCAAGGTTTTTGCAATTCACATGGTGGCTTTTATGTATGCGTTTCGGGGTTAACTCCTTCTTCAGATTATCTACCTATCCTTTCTGTCCAAACAGATAAACACTATTGTGCGCCTTTTCAGTGCAATACAAACAAATCCATTTAATGAAACGAGACACCAAACTTGCAAGAAACTCCATCTTGATTCACTGTTGCCTGCAGAGAGGCATTATTGAATGACTTTCCAGCTCTTCAACAAACAAACTGCTTTATTGTACAGATTTCAAATTTTAATGTATTAGTCCTGACTACCTGCTGGCATTTTCCTGTTCCTATGTTTTCATACATAGTTAAGTCACTTGGCCTTTTTCTATGTCAGATATGGCTTTTATGGCTGTATTTCTTTAATGAAGACCACTTCTGGCCATACTTTTACAAACAATTGATTGGTGTAGCTAGCCCCACAGGTGATGTCAGTTCAGAGCTGACGGATCGGCTGGATATCTTATGGCGGGTTTACACGTTGCGATATCGGCGTCCAATTTCAATGAAAAGTCACGTGGTTCGATCGTTGGACCCGATATCGTTCCTGCGTTGTATGGTGTGAACGTCCAATACGATGCAGGAACGATGTCAATGCGATATCGGGGATTGAATGAGCGTGCTATTCAATGCTACGATATTGAATGGAGATTGGAGCCGGATCGTGCTGTGTGACAGCCCAACTACGATGTGAAGTTCTACGTCACCCATTCACTCCCATGTTAAATGGTCGTTCCTGGGTTGGGGGGCATATACATCGCACGGACGTTGGATTCATAAATCGCAACGTGTAAACCTCCGATGCGATGCGGGAGAAACGAGCACTAAATGCGCGCTCCCGCGCCATTGAATTGCGATATCGCAACGATATTGAAACGTGTAAACCCACCATTAGAATTTCAAAGGGAAATAATTATGATATGTCTCATCAGCTGCATTATTGGCATTTGCAGAGCTGCATTTATTGTCATCCACTATACCAATTTCTTGCTGGTTCTTCCAAAGAGCTTGAAGTGTAACAATATTTTTAATTTTTATTTCATAAATCAACAGTAAACATGAAAACAAGTAATTTTATAATATATCTTAATAGACAAATTTGCTTCTTTCTCTGCCACAATTGATCCGTTATTATCAAAATCCTCAGTTTAGACGTAAAATCTGTATTCAGGAAAGAATTTCCCATTACTGAGATAGGAGATGGCAGGTGTTACTGATGAGATTCTATATAGATAAAAGAGGGGAGAGGGGTGGAGCTCTGCATCTAGCTACTCCCTTCTGCCATCATCATAGAACCACTCAGTAACAAGTGTCATCTCCTGTCTCAGTAGTGGGAAAGTCTTCCCTTAACAAAGATTCTACCTCAGAATTGAGAAGTTTGATAATGACTATATGATATATATATACATACATGCATGTGTATATGACCCGAATGCAGCAGCCAGGATCATATTCTTCTCCAGTCACTTCACCAATGCCATTATCCTGTGCCAGTCATGGCACAGGTTGCCAATCCGCTATAGAATACAATATAAAATTATCACTCTCATCCACAAAGCCTTCCACAGTGCTGCACCACCCTGCATCTCCTCCTCTCTGTCTCTCACCCTACACGTGCCCTCCATTCCGCAAGTGACCTGAGAATGGCATCAGCTACAATCTGAACCTCCCACGCCCATCCCCAAGACTTCTCACGAGCTGCACCAATTCTCTGGAACAGATAACCAAAAACAATTCAATTAATTCGCTTTTTGAATTCGCTTTTTACCATTTACCTTTTGTGCCTCCTTTATTTCCTCCTAGATTGTAGCCCTTAAACAGGGACCTCACTCCTCATGGTTTTTGAAATTTTTTGTTACTCTGTATTGTCTTATATTGTCTGTGCATGTCCCCTCTAAATTGTAAAGTGCTGCGGAATATGTTGGGGCTATATAAAGTTATTATTATTATTGTATACATATATACATGTGGACACTTATATGTATGTATATGTGTATATGTGTACAGTTGTGGCCAAAAGTATTGACACTCCTGCAATTCTGTCAGATAATACTCAGTTTCTTCCTGAAAATGATTGCAGTCACAAATTCTTTGGTATTATTATCTTCATTTAATTTGTCTTCAATGAAAAAACACAAAAAGAATTGTCCTAAAGCCAAATTGTATATAATTCCACACCAAACATAAAAAAGGGGTGGACAAAAGTATTGGCACTGTTAGAAAAATCATGTGATGCTTCTCTAATTTGTGTAATTAACAGCACCTGTAACTTACCTGTGACACCAGGTGTTGGCAATAACTAAATCACGCTTGCAGCCAGTTGACATGGATTAAAGTTGACTCAACCTCTGTCCTGTGTCCTTGTGTGTACCACATTGAGCAAGGAGAAAAGAAAGAAGACCAAAGAACTGTCTGAGGACTTGTGAAACCAAATTGTGAGGAAGCATGAGCAATCTCAAGGCTACAAGTCCATCTCCAAAGACCTGAATGTTCCTGTATCTATCGTGCTCAGTGTCATCAAGAAGTTTAAAGCCCATGGCACTGTGGCTAACCTCCCTAGATGTAAACAGAAAAGAAAAATTGACGAGAAGTTTCAACACAAGATTGTGCAAATGGTGGATAATGAACCTCGACTAACATCCAAACAAGTTCAAGCTGCCCTGCATTCTGAGGGTACAACAGTGTCAACCCATACTATCCGTCGGCGTCTGAATGAAAAGCGACTGTATGGTAGGATATCCAGGAAGACCCCACTTCTTACCCCGAGACATAAAAAAGCCAGGGTAGAGTTTACCAAAACTTACCTGAGAAAGCCTAAAACGTTTTGGAAGAATGTTCTCTAGTCAGATGAGACAAAAGTAGAGCTTTTTGGGCAAAGGCATTAACATAGAGTTTACAGGAGAAAAAAAGAGACATTCAAAGAAAAGAACATGGTCCCTACAGTCAAACATGGCGGAGGTTCCCTGATGTTTTGGGGTTGCTTTGCTGCCTCTGGCACTGGACTGCTTGACTGTGTGCATGGCATTATGAAGTCTGAAGACTACCAACAAATTTTGCAGCATAATGTAGGGCCCAGTGTGAGAAAAGTAGGTCTCCCTCAGAGGTCATGGGTCTTCCAGAAGGACAATGACCCAAAACAGACTTCAAAAAGCACTAGAAAATGGTTTGAGAGAAAGCACTGGAGACTTCTTTTTTTTTTTTTTTTTTTTAAACCAGTAGGATTTTTATTGTTTAAAACATAACATACATAAATATGCCTTAACCTAGGCTGAGTACAGAAACATTACAAAGATAGAACCTGGGGAAGACAAGGGGAAAGATAAGGGGGGGGAAGTAGGGGAGGAGGCCAAAGGCTAACATACGTAATAAAATATTACATTCCATATATATAAAGTACAAAACACCAGAGTTAAACAAATCCAGAAAATCAAAGGTCACTGCAAAAGATATGCCGGAATATCAGAGGCTAGAGAAGAGGAAGTCCAGGGGTCCCACCATGAGAGGATCTTATTCTTTTTTGACAGGGAGGTAGCTGTAAGAGTCTCATAGCAGAAGTGTAAGTTTAATTTATTGATCAACTCTGATCTAGAGGGAGCAGTAGGGGCCTTCCAATGAGTAGCTATACAGTGTCTGGCGGCAATTAGCACATTTGAAATAATAGGTAGCAGAGGAGAGGGGAGGTCCACCAAGGAGATGCCCAGAAGAGCCAGTGGGCTTGTTAGAGTAAAAGGTAAGTGAGTCACCTCAATTAGAATTGCTTCAACCTGACGCCAAAAAGCATTAATTATAGGACATTCCCACCAAACGTGTGCCTGGGTTCCAGAGGAACCAAAGCCCTTCCAACAGGAAGAAGAGGTAGCCAAACGAAGCTTGGCCAATCTCTCCGGCGTCATATACCACTGTAAAAGTAGTTTCCTAGCTTGCTCCATGTGGCCCACACAAGAGGAGAATTTTGACGAGTGAGATAGTGCAAAGGCCCAGTCATCTCTCGAGGCAGTGAAAGAGAGTACAGACTCCCATGAATCCATACAAGGGAGTCTATGCTGTACCCCATGGAGCAGCAAGGAGTTATACAAAACCGACACTCCATGTGAAATAGTGGTATTGGGTTTAAAATATTTTTGACCGGGAGAATCTGCAATAGTCGGGGGATCCTTAAATATATGCAGGTTACGTAGGAGACTGTGAAATTGTATATATGAGAAATAAACCGAGTCCGGAAGAGAGAAACGGGTCTGGAGAGCTGAAAAAGGGAGGACCCCAGATGGGCCAAACAGGTCCACAATATACTTTATTCCAGCTTGCTTCCAGGGAAGCACAGAAACACCCTCGATGGCCTCCCTCAAAGCGTCCAGGGAGACATAGCGTACCATGTGTGGAAAAACAACCGGGCAAACAGACGCCCATAGTTTAATAGCAGCAGACATGGTAGATAAAATACTCCCAGGTATGTCAGAACGCAGAAGGGAGGCCTCCAATAGACGCCTGAGGGAGCCACCCGGGGCAAAATGAATCAATCCGTAACGAAGGAATGTTAGAGACCCCATCCCACCATAACTTGAGGGGTTCCAACATAGCCGCTCTGTAGTAAGCTACCAACAAAGGAGCACCCAATCCACCCCTGGAATAGGGGAGCACCATCCACCTCCTCTTAATTCTATGCTGTTTGTTACTCCAAATGAAGGCAATGGATTGAAACATAGAAAGACGTCTCGAGGGGATGTGGAGGGGTAAGTACCTGAATAGGTAAATTAGCTTCGGTAATAACATCATCTTGACTACCTGTATGCGTGCCATCCATGAGAGCGCAGACTCAGAGAATTTCCCAACATCAGCCCGAAGGTCCGCAGTAAGGGCCTCACAATTAACACGTACCAAGTCAGCCAGGCGTGTCAGTTTAATACCCAAATAAGAGAACCCCACGGGGGACCACATGTACTGATAAGTAGTTTGAAGTGACAAGGGGAGGAAAAGAGGGAAGAGAGTTCATTTAGATATATTGAGCCTATAATATGAAACCGCAGAGAAATCACGTAGAAGATCCGAAATCGCACTTAAAGAGTGCTGAGGATCAGAGCAGGTAAAGACCACATCATCTGCATACAGACTAATCTTATATTCAGTAGGACCAACCCGTATCCCCTTGATGTCTGGGGACTGGCGGGCAATGGCAGCAAGAGGTTCCATGATCAATGCAACAATTAGTGGCAAGAGGGGGTAGCCTTGTCGCGTTCCATTAGAAATGGAGAAAGTTCGGGATTGGAAACCAGAAGCCCGAACTGAGGCACTTGGATTGGAGTACAAGGCCATAATGGCTCGAGCAATAATGCCGCCCAAACTAAATTTACTTAAGATCCTCTCCAAATACCCCCAGTGCACCCGATCAAATGCCTTCTCTGCATCAAGTGAAAGGAATGCACTGGGGAGGTGCCCCCTCTCCACCACATCCAGCAGATTTATCAAACGTCTTGTGCCATCCCTCGTCTGCCTACCCAGAACAAATCCAACCTGATCGGGATGGATGAGAGAGGGCAGCACTGTAAGAAGACGATTGGCCCACAGTTTGGCATAAATTTTCACATCTGCGTTAAGCAGTGCGATGGGGCGAAAGTTGGAAGGTGTGGTTGGAGGTTTGCCGGGCTTAGGAAGGGTGGCTATCGAGGCTTCCAGCCCCTCCCGCCTGATACAGCCAGAGCGAACCCAGTGATCAAAAAGACGTAAAAGGTATGGACCAAGGACAGGAAAAAACTGGGCATAATAAGGAAAAGAAAACCCATCCGGGCCAAGAGCTGAGGATTTTTTAGATTCTTTTATGATTTGGGAAAGTTCAGAGAGTAGAATTGGGGAGTTTAATGAGGAGAGCTGCTCAGGGGTAATGCTAGGAAGGGCTGCTCTTTCCAGGAAGGCAGAGATATCATCAGGAGAGGGCTGGGGCACCGAAGAATCTTCCCCCAGATTGTAAAGATCAGAGTAGTAAGAGGCGAATTCGTTAGCAATTTGGATAGGATTATAGATTTTTGATGAGTCCGAACTGGTTATAAAGGGAATCCTCGCCTGTAATTCTCTTTTCTTGACACACCTGGCTAACAGGGCACCCGCATGATCTCCCATGGCATAATAATTAGCCCTGGTTTTCCGCAGTGCATTGGCTGTGGAACGAAGCAGTAACTGCCGGACCGCCAAATGAGCCTTATTGAGATCTGAAAGCAAGGCCGCAGAAGGGGCGTGTTTGTGCTGAGATTCCAATCGCGCAATCTCAGACAAAGCGTCCTTTAACGTTTGAGTGTATTTACGCTTCTGGATGGCTGCAATTTTAAGTAAGTGGCTGTGGAGACCCGGGGTCAGTGGGTGCTCTCGTCCGCAGGCCCAGCCGCCTTTACAAAGACAACGTGGACCAGGGCTCATCCCCAACTGAACGCCCGAGCTCCTTAACCGTGGGCGGAACACTACTCAGACAACACAGGGTCAGGGAATCACAATATTAAGGCTTTATTGGATCCCCAAACAGTTAACAGCATATAACGCATAACCGAGCACAACACATAAATGTAACAGGCAACAGAGTCTCACCCTTCCGCTGGCTCACCAGGGTTTAGAATATACCACAGCAAAGTCTGTAGCCAGGTGACTGTATCATCCCGACCTGGGTTGCTTCCTTGTCCTTATGCAGTCTTTATCACAGCCGAATCCGATAATCCGATACTGAAGTCCTTGTGGTTCTTTAGTCCGTGTTCTGATCCCCTTGGTCGGCACCGAAATGCCTAGGCCTGGGGTTATGGCTCGCTAATCGGACCCGAAGACCCTAGATTAGCTGCCTGTATCCAATCTTCAATCTCCAATCTTCAATCCAGTGGACCTCTAGCTGGGACCGAAATCCCTAGACTGAGGCCACTAGACAGAATCTAACTCTCTCTGGTTAATAAACACATCTCCTTATATACCTTCAGCCCTCATTGCAGGATATTGGGAACGTCACGATTGGTGCAATAACACAGTCTTTTCATTGGCTGAACGCCAATCCTCATTTAACATATTTTAGTAGTATTGTACTCCTGACGTAGAGAGCCAAATGCTGATTGATATAGCACCTTACAATGGAATGTTAGTAAGAGACATTCAGTCTGCAAACCATGACATTAACACAATAGTGGCTGGAGCCACAATCAACATTCACAGGGTAATAGACAATGGACGATTAGCATAATTAAGTTCTCTGTCCTTCTATGACCAACAAGTTAGATAATTACATTACCATGCTAAACGTAGACCACGGTAATCTATGAGAATACTGTAGGAAATTCTCCTTGGCCATTACAAGTTTACAAGCCAATATACAATATGATATGTCTGGGTTACATAAGAAATCATCATATGTCCTACATTGAAGGAGTCCATTTCGTCACAGTGGCCTCGCATAACTGCCTTGTGTGTGAACCACAATACATCCGGTTGAGTCTCTGGTAAATCATTATTACCGAAGAATTCTTTAAGGTAGGAATCTAAAATGGAAACATTAGACTGGTCAGTCAGCAATTGAGTATTTAGACGCCATCGTGAAGGGGGGTAAATGACCAACGGATCTTTAAGTGAGACTGTCACTGGAGCATGGTCTGACCTTGAAATATTACCAATTGACGCTGCAGTACAGTGAGGGAGAGCCACATCGTCTACCAGGATATAGTCAATCCTGCTATAGGATGCGTGCCTAGATGACATATACATGTAGTCTCTCTCACCGCAGTGAAGATATCGCCAAATATCATGCAGACCATGGAGACGGACAAGGGGCCGGCTTCACCTCTTGAGGTTGAGGGGACTGAACAGTCTAATAATCTTGATATAGGGACATTGAAATCGCCCGCTATCACTTTATGCCCATGTTGAACATCCCCAAGGATCTGCAAGACGGATTTTAAAAATTTAAGTTGACCAGTGTTGGGTCCATAAACCGAGGCTATCGTAAAGGGAGCACTGTTAATAGTACATAAAATTATCAAATATCTGCCAGAGGGATCTGAGATTGTGTGAACCAACTGAAAGACTACATCTCTACTGATAAATATCGCAACTCCAGCTTTTTTCGTATCTCCTCCTGCAAAAAACGGTGAGGGTACATATCAGAATTAATTCTAAAATTGTCCTGTTCTACCAAGTCAGTCTTCTGAAGACAGATTATCTGATGACGCATTTTACAGAGTTGACGCCAGACCATAGCTCTCTTGCACGGAGAATTGAGGCCATTAACATTCTGAGAAAATATAGTAACACTCATGGTGGTTCATAGAAAACAGCATGTGATATCATAACATAATAATCCTCCAGAACTTTCACTGAAATAAAGGAAGTGACCGCCCGGAACAACTTAAAGGGAATTAAAGGGAAAAAGGGGGAAGGGATGAACAGACAGGACAAACAGAAAACATAGAAACAATGTCCATTCAGATGAGGTCTGAATCTACAGGTGACAAAAAAAAGTCACCAAGGGGCCAAGGCTGACAATTCAGCAAATACTGGAATTACAGTCCACAAGAGCAAAAATAGTAAGCAGAAAGGAGAAAGAAAAAAAAAATTTCTATTCCAAAGGAAAAAAGGATCAGACCAGGACCGGCTGTGAAAAAGTCCCTTCAGGTGACCTCCCACTCAGTATCAATATGGTGATCGGCAGCGGTGAGAGTATCCGCCTCAGGTTGTCCAGAGTCTTTTGAGGCAGGGGATCCTGGAGGGATGAGGCCCCAACGAGCCAGATTTTTGGCAGCTTGACGGGGAGTAAGGCAGGTTGTAAAAGCACCGTCCTTCTTAATAAGAAGTCTCGTGGGATAGTATCCCCATCGATATTGAATCCCTTTGTCTCTCAAAATGGCAGTGTGCGGGGCAAAGGCACGGCGCAATGCCAACGTACCTGGTGAAAGATCCGGAAAAACCTTGATGGAAGCAAACTTCTCTGGTAACTCAGGTGAACCCCGGAGAGCATACAGGAATTCTTCCTTCAATTCGAAGAAATGGATACGAGCCAGCACATCGCCGGGTTTGGAGGCCGCCAGGCTGGGTGGTTTACGAAGGCGATGGATTCTATCAATTACCAAAAGCTTTTTATCTGTTTGGGGAAGAACAGCCATTATAAATTCCTGTAGGAAGGCTCTCAGATCCGGGGCCGAGACCGATTCATCCACCCCCCTTAGTTTAACATTGTTCCTCCTGGATCTATCTTCTAGATTCAGGGTCTTTGACTGGGTTTTAAGGGCTCGTGTGTCCAATGCCTCGTGTGCATCCCAGAGGCTATTATGTGATGCCACCAACACTGCCATCTTTCTTTCCAGATGATCTGTGCGCCCCCCCAGATCCTCCACCTCCGATCTTAGAGAGGCCACCATGTTGCGCATATCCTCCTGCAGGGAGGAACGCAGCTCTCCCAACAAAGTTTGAGGAGCGATGGGGTGAGAGGGGCCTCTGCAGCCCCGGCATCAGCGCTGCTCAGATCTGCTGAAGAGGGAGCTCGCCGTGCGGCGCGTGCAGCCCTAGGGAACTGCGACGCCATTTTAGCTTCTTGTGCCAGGTGTGGGGGGGATACAAAGAAATCCGGAATCCTCCGGGCCGGGTTGCGGGATCCCGGTTTGCTCTTCCCCATTTGCTCACCTGAAGATAAGGCACCGGAAGAGGGAGTGTAGGACTGCAAGAAAGCAGCAGGGATCGTGATTAGAGCCGTTTGTGGATGATCCTGGTCAGCGTCCTACACCATCAGAGGTTAGGACATGATCCCCACTACTTGAGATTTGTAGATTTGTTAATAAAGTATCTTTACTGACTAATTGCCTTTGGAGGAATGGAGGGCATACTTTTATCTGTCAGAGGTTTGAAATCAGTCAGATGTAGCAACCTTAGAGGTCCACCAGGAGGTGTATCAATACTGTAAAATGCACCTCTCAGTGGTGTATCCGGTTGGCCACCAGATGGCAGGTCCGAGCTTCTATAGAAACAAAGTTAGGCAATGTCTCTGGATGACCACCAGATGGTGCACTAGACCACAGGATGCCTGCTTCATATGATGTAAAATGGATTCCTCTACAGAGGTGGGATCAGTGTGTTAATAAGGAGGTGCACAGGGAGAGAGACCCTCAATAAAGCAATAAAGTCCAAGGGTACTTGAAGATACTGAGCTGCAATAGCATAAATAAATGAGTCCTGAGCCTTTCCAGCAAATGTATATCGGAGGATCCCTGTGATGATTGTGATGGCTTGGGGCGGTGTGTTGCTCAGCAGGGGCCCGATGGAGAGGGGCGTAATGGTGCCCACCGCGTGGATGACTACTCGGGCCAGCAATCTCACTCCGGTGTTCTCAGCTCCCCCGTCGGTGCCCTCTGATTCCCACCGGGACGAGCGCGCCTCACCCTGCTCCGGGAGGTGTCTCAGCGGATGGATTCACTCCGTGTTCCTCTGCACCGCCGCCGCCGGGTTCCCGCCACCACCCGTACCTGGTACCTGTGTCAGTCAGTCGCCGCTCCTGCTCACCGGTGGTAAGTGACTCTGCGGAGTATTGTCTGTGGTCCTGTGTGGGTCGGCGGCACAGCGGATATCTGGAGCAGGGATATCTGCAGGCTGGCTATATGCTAGTTATCGTGATACCTTCTTCTCACAGAGCCCGCGCCATGACAGCGCGGCTCCTGCTCTTAAGTGCTCCGGGGATCAGAGCAAATATACCGCTCCTCTGGCCACCATAAACACCCAGAAGAAGTCCCTGGTGGTCAGGGGTCCATCGGGTAGCGTTCCAGACCAGATAGGGTGCTATGGGACCAGATTCTGGGCGAAAAAGCCCACTGCTGTAGCGGAGCTCCTAGACAGCACGTCTGCACGGCTCCATTCGACATCAGCGTTGTCAGCACTGGAGACTTCTAAGGTGGCCAGCAATGAGTCCAGACCTGAATCCCATAGAACATCTGTGGAGAGATCTAACAATGACAGTTTGGAGAAGGCACCCTTCAAATATCAGGGACCTGGAGCAGTTTGCCAAAGAAGAATGGTCTAAAATTCCAGCAGAGCATTGTAAGAAACTCATTGATAATTACTGGAAGCGGTTGATCGCAGTTATTTTGGCTAAAGGTTGTGCAACCAAGTATTAGGCTGAGGGTGCCAATGCTTTTGTCTGGCCCATTTTTGGAGTTTTGTGTGAAATGATCAATGTTTTGCCTTTTGCTTCATTCTCTTTTGTGTTTTTTCATTGAAGACAAATTAAATGAAGATAATAATGCCAAAGAATTTGTGATTGCAATCATTTTCAGGATGAAACTGAGTATTATCTGACAGAATTGCATGGGTGTCAATACTTTTGGCCACAACTGTATGTATATATGAAATTTTTTTTATTACGGTATTGCCTTACAACTGCTTCTTTAAGTTCTAAATAATACAAACAAAAGCACTATACTTCCATTTTTCAACATCAGTCAGATAGATTTATCAAAATTTCTTTCATATACTTACCACAGTAAATTATGTTTATATTCTCTCAAATAGAGTATTCCACTCCCTTTAGAACAGTAGAAGTGTACCCCATATAGTGCATCACACTTTGTGCTCACTATAAGCCTGATAATTATAATACATGTGCTCATTTCAGTTGTATCATACTGATTTGACCACACGGATGATAATAGAAAATTATCTGTGGCCTCACAGCCATACAGTTCTTCCAGACATAATTCTTCTGCTGGCTCAGTGGGTTATTGCAGTATCTTTAGACTGAGCACCGCCAGCCATTATGTTCTAATACCAATTTCTCATCAAACAGTATTTCAAATCTAATTTGATTGACAAATCCTTATTTATTTTTTCGAATGATTACATCCTCTATCATATTTGTTATAAAAATACAATCCTTCCATTAGCTGTCTGGTATAATGCAATCTTTAGCCTTTATACTGACAATCAGAGAGTTCTAGTACCCCTTCATGTTTTTCCTACACGGTTTTTATGAATCAGGCATTTATTATATGTTTTATCTGTTTTAATTCATTTTAAAGGTATTTTGATATCTTAAGCACATCAATAATGACTATATATTTTCAAGTCTATTCTCTTATTACATATTATTGCAAGCTTTATTATAAATCACAACTCTTTCACTCCCATGTGTGCTTTCCTTTGAATATTGGTGCCATTTTGTGTATTTAACCTTCCCTGATTATATTCATCTTTATATGTAGTTCAGTTTTGAGAAAGGGCTCCATATGTTCATTATGAATATTTATTAAAAGCTACTTGAGGCTCTACCACATGTGGAACAACTCCTTTTTCACATAAGCGTGGTCTATCTGAATCTTGAGGAAGTGGTGACTTTAAAGGAGTTGCAGGAATTTCCTTGGAGAACTGATTATGTACTGTTTCAACAATTATCCCCGATATTCTCCATTGTGGCTGGTGGGATAATGGGGAAAATTGGTAGACTTTTCTTACAAAGAAAAACAGGTAAACCAAGCTACCGTATATACTCGCGTATAAGCCGAGTTTTTCAGCCCAAAATTTGGGCTGAAAAGTCCCCCCTCAGCTTATACGCGAGTATATACGGTATATACAGCAGCAGCCCCGGAGGTATACAGGCCCCCCCATCAAGCTCCAGGGCCCCCCCCCTTGCGCGGCAGCCTGTAAAGTAAAATCATACTTATCACTGTCCCGCGCTGTCCCGCCGCTTGCCGACACACGATCCCGGACTTCATTCCGCGTCTTCTGTGGTCGCGGGCAATGACGTCATTGCCCGCGACCACAGGAAGCCGGAAGCTGGAAGACGCGGATTGAAGCCCGGGATCGTGTGTCGGCAAGCGGCGGGACAGCGCGGGACAGGGATAAGTATGATTTTACTTTACAGGCTGCCGTGCAAGGGGGGGGGCCCTGGAGCTTGATGGGGGGGTCTGTATACCTCCGGGGCTGCTGCTGTATACAGCTTTGGGGCTGCTGCTGTATACAGCCCTGGGGCTGCTGCTGTATACATCCCTGGGGCTGCTGCTGTATACAGCTTTGGGGTTGCTGCTGTATACACCCCTGGGGCTGCTGCTGTATACACCACTGGGGCTGCTGTATACTACCTAAGGGCTGCTGTATATACCTCTGGGGCTGTATATACCTCTGGGGCTGCTGTATACTACCTTTGGGGCTGCTGTATACTACCACTGGGGCTGCTGTATACTACCACTGGGGCTGCTGTATACTACCACTGGGGCTGTATATACCTCTGGGGCTGCTGTATACTACCACTGGGCTGCTGTATACACCTCTGGGGCTGCTGTATACTACCACTGGGGCTGCTGCTGTATATACCACTGGGGCTGCTGCTGTATACTACCACTGGGGCTGCTGTATATACCTCTGGGGCTGCTGTATACCACACTGCTGGGGCTGCATACCTGTGCTGGGGTCCACCCTCGGCTTATACACGAGTCAATAGGTTTTCCCAGGTTTTGGGGGCAAAAGTAGGGGGGTCGGCTTATACACGGGTCGGCTTATACACGAGTATATACGGTATATTTTGCCAAAACCTCCATCAAGAATATGTTATGATCCGATGAGACAAAGTTTGGGTTTATTGCTCATCATTACAAAAGGTATGTTTGGTGCAAAGCCAACACTGCTCATCACCAAAAGAACACCATACTCACAGTAAATCATAGCAGATGCAGCATAATGCTTTGGGGCTCTTTTTTTTGGCTGCTGCAACAGGGGCTTTAGTCAAGGTGGAAGGAATCATGAACAATTCCAAATATTAGTTAATTGTGCGTCAATTCCTTCAGTGCTCTGCTAAAAAGCTGAAGATTAAGATAAACTTCCACCTTTCAGGATACCAATGACTCTAAAGGCCACTTCACACGCTACGATATCTGAAACGATATAGTTGAAACGTCACACTTTTGAGATTGTTCTTACGATCTTCGTTGTGCATCGCTGCGTGTAAATGCAGGATGTCTGAACGAGAAATTGTTGGATTGGACATCTCAAATGTGAGAGCAGGACCTCAAATCTATCGTTCGTCGTCCAATTAAGGATCTGTGAAGCAGCAACATCGTTCAGTGTGACACCTTTTTGAACGATGTCGTTCATATTTCTCCTATTTCTGCCGCTTTGTAAAATCGTTCAAATGATCTGCTCCAAATAGCTGGCGCGTTGCCAAAGTTAAGATCGTTAACGATATCCTTGCGTGTGACAACGCACTAACGATGTCGGAAGGATCGCGGTCACGTGACATAGCTAACGATATCGTTCACAAACATCGTAGCGTGTGAAGTATCCTTAAGCATATCTCCAAATCAACAGGCTTTAATAGAAAAAGATCAACATTTTGGAATGAGACAGCCAGATATGAGTAAATCTGAAAATCTGTTGGTTGACCTGAAAAGGGCTGTACACAAGAGATTACCTTAAAATCTGACAGATTGGCAAAAATGTGAAGATTGGGCAAATATTGCTAATTCTAGATGTGCCATGCTAATAGACCCCTACTCAAAAAAACTGAATGCTGTCATTATTTCAAAGGGTGCTTCAACAAAGTAATAATTTAAGAATCACATTATTTTAGTTTTTGTCTAATGGAATTGTACAGATTGCAAGTGACATTAAAGGTTAAATAAATTCTCAAATGATTCCTCCTAGTCTGATTTTAATTTCATTAAAAAATTCTGACATTTTAAAAGTTGGTTTTTTTTTACATTTTATATCCACTCGAATCTCTCATGGCCTGATAAGAAAGAGTATATATTTTAACCTTGGGAAGGTTATAGTCAGGTATTAATTCAATGAGACAATTATAAAAGGGTCATTTTTCAGATGCAAGTATAGAAGAAGCATCAACAAAATTTCTAAATATTGCAGGTAAACCACTAAGTAAGATTTTTATTCATTTCACACTCAGTGTTCCAGTGCACCACATTGTCTGGATCGGCCTCCACCAACTGTCACGGTGGTTGCTCCAGGAGGCAGTCCATCCTCTGTAGAATAATATGGGGTTAAAGTTGTGGATGGGGATGCAGGATCAGCTGCTTTCAATAAATAATGTCCAAACTTCAGGTGCAACAAAATAAGACTCACGTTTATTGGAGCTTTTGATGATCATGTTGATTATTACAGATTTCCACAGTTCAACATATAGAGTTGCAGCCTGTGATGATGTGGTGAACTCAGCTTTCTTTCTGCCTGTGTGTCGCAGCTCTCCTCACTCCCGCTGATTATGGCTCTATACTACGCACTTAAACATCTCCTCTCCACCTGGCCCTTGGCATCCATGGTACATCAGGCTTACAGAAAAGTACTTCAGCTTTCTTCTCACTGCTGACAACTCAGAATCCCATCAATACAGCTCTCCATACAGCCTCACCTCTTCATTGCCAATCCCTAACTGACATTGTACGGCAGTTCGGCACCACTGGGACTGCACAGGACACTACTGTATGTCCCATGTGGCTGCACAGATTTTGATGTGTCCCAACAGCGACCAGAGCAAAGGCTCTTGCTGACCTCCTTTCTGCCAGCACCACTGAATCCAAACACTATTTCTCCTCCTGGGCTCAGTAATTCCTATGGGATGCTAACCATCATACTTCACAATAGCCATTTACACTGATCACATCTGCATGTATGTAAATGGCTAAAGAGCTGATTTCCCACATCGCCTGAGTTACAGATATTTGCAGATATCTGTGAAGCTTAATTATGCAGGGTGCCACACTATCATCCTAGTGCTTGTGAATAATGAGGTTAGGTTTATGTAACCCACTCTTCCCTAAGGCCACAGCTATGAACATGTTTTCAAGAACAAAAATTAGCTATATTGATTCAGTTTATGTTACTAAACCATTTTTAGTTGATGGCTCTAATTAACCTAAGTCAATATGAACTCCTCAGTAAAAGTTGTAGGTACATGAGACATGAGGTTTACATTGAAGTGTAAAGTCAGTGGTGCATTCCACACTGTTTTTGCACAGTGTAATAAGGCAGATTGTCAGGGACATGCTCAAAAATTCTCTCTTTTTGACATAGTTTTGCTACACCCCTGGTGGGCAGTGTAACTAGCATTTTTGGTAAGAATATAAGCAATTATGTTTAATGCTATAAGAACGACATTTGAAGATAATCCTTGATGCATAACATAAAACAAAAGTTTCCAATTCGGATGTAATAGCATGCAAGAATTTATAGGGCTCTATTGCAAAGTCTAAAACTGTGTCTTCTATCCTGTATAAGGTAGCGCACGCCTAGGGCACCTCGCTTGGCAATGGAATTTTGATACAAACATCTGTGTTCGCAAAGTGACACTATATACAGCAATTTATTTACACGTCATAAGCCGCATACATCACATATATAACAGAATATTATTCACAGTTCACGTAACAGTAGGTCACGTATCACATGTACACATTAGAAGACATTCATATATTATATACACTGGATCACTGATCACAGCTCCATAGAACAACAGGAGCACTGATCATAGCTCCATAGAACAAGAGGAGCACTAATTACAGCTCCATAGAACAACAGGAGCACCGATCACAGCTCCATAGAACAAGAGGAGCGCTAATTACAGCTCCAGAGAACAACAGGAGCACCGATCACAGCTCCATAGAACAAGAGGAGCGCTAATTACAGCTCCAAAGAACAACAGGAGCACCGATCACAGCTCCTTTGGCGGTTACAGCCACCTGGCCTTATCTACAATTTACACATCATACATGGCAGTATTTACATAGACCATTATACATTCAGCTATAGTACATATTCACAAAATATGTGAGACCTATACAGACCCGCAGCTGGTACACCCCTGTTCACACAAGCTGTACAGTCTCAGACAGGCTGCGACTCTGCACACAGCTTCCTTATATCTCATACATTGGTCAACGGGACCCTTACGACCTTACAGTTGGTGCCAATGGCAGTTACGGCCACCTAGCCTTTGAGACATCCCCAGTCTCTCACATGCTACACAGCATACAGTCCATTGTGAGGCTATATGGACTCCAACCCATCACAGGGCCCATACACATACACATACAGTCCATCATAACACATCCATGGACTACAGACTTTTCAGGCCCAGACCAGGGTTTAGCATCCTGAGCTACAGGGTAAGCCAAGCGTCCCCAATGACTCCTCATTACAGGCTATTTAGGTCGGCAGTCACTTCCAAGCCTTACCATCCTAGGCAAACTTCCAGGACCACGGCTGCACCAACACGCTTGAGCGAGCCCCTCCAGGTTCGGCCAGACTTCCCAAGTCTATTAGCCATCACAACCCACTGTCTTCGTGCCTCAGGCTCACACTCTTGTCAGAGAGACAGGTGTCTCCCACATGGAGAGGCAGGCTTTCCTCCAGATCTCCGAGGGATGGGATTCCTCTGACTCACATCCTTACATCTCAAAGGATCTGTTCTTTCTTCTTCCTATCTCTCAACACTAGGCAGCTTTATATCCTGCCAGCCACACCCACACCTGGGATGCTGGGAGCAATTAGCACACACTCAGACCTAGGTGCAGTCAACCCTATGTGCACCATTCAATTGTAGTACAGCAATCGTCCATTTACACACACGGGTCCAAATGCCGTTAACCCTGTTTACACGGCTCAAGGCCCATGTAATGTATACCAGCCATGGGCTATCATGCCGGTCATACCTCAAACCTGTTATTAATAAATGTGAACTGTAATCCGACATATCAGTATAACTACTTTTAAATGAGAAGTGACAAATGAATAATAGTTAAACACAAAGTTGTAACCCTGAAGAGCAGCAAGACACCAAGGTAATTTTCCTAATAACAGGTAACAAGATATTTCTGTATATGAGTGGGTTATTTGAGCCTCTGGATACTGAAACATCTGTCATGGGAACAAGTGTCTAGTTAAAAGTAAAACCTTGCATTGCCTGGCATAAAGTCCTTTTTGCTTTTTGACACATAAAATTGCCTAAGCAATGCTTCAACTGGCTTTATGGAATAGATACCTATATTGTAGATGCATTTTTGCCTATTTCTTCTATTTATTAGGCAAACTACACTAGTACTTGACATAACTCTGAGTTTTCTGTTCATTTGCTGCTACTTACATGCTGTGTTCATTTTGTTTGGAGCTGGCTGGACATGTTCTGGACTTGGATCTGTTACTTTGAGTTGTGAACCTCGGAGAGAGTATGGTAGTCCTGGGCTCCTAATTTATGCTACTCCTATCATTTCACTGTGGCAGGTCAGCGAGAAGATAGCAATATAATTTTATTTAAATGTTGTTTGCTTCCTTTATAACATCAATGTAATTGTGTTAGGCTGTCCATCATCTACTTTGTGATGCTCATTAACCTTTGCAAATCTAACAAAATGTTTATTTTAAAAAATGCAGCACGCTAAAGACTAAGACTCAAACATTTAGAATCAAGATTATAACACTTTAAGCTAAATCAGCTCTTAATTTTGTGTTAGTAAATTCATATTTTGCAACTGTTCATTTGTGATTTAATTAAGTCTTTAAATTAATATTCAATTTCCAATTATTTTTGCAACATATTAGACTGAATAAAAGCAGTTATATCACTTTGGCACTTTGAGAGTGATCAAAAATACAGCATGTAAGTCTTAGCATATAATTTACAGATCTATTGGTCAAAGTGTTGTGAAGCAACAGTAATTGAATACAACGGCCTAAATATTTCTTATCTCATTTCCAGCACTATGAATTTACCGACTCACATCCATCGGTTATCTTGTACTCAGAGAAGTGACATAGTTTATAAGGGCTGAGCTTTGTATTGTAGTTATAATGACATGACAAATTGCCATAGAAAACATCCTGGTTGCTTTTCTTACAACATACATTTAAAATTTCAGGATCATCCTTTATTGTCATCCTTTCAGGATCATCCTTAACTGTCATCCTTTCAGGATCATCCTTAACAGTTTTTAGGCTCTTGGAGATTTCGCATTGGGTGGCTGACTATTTGTTTAAACAGTGAAACAGAAAAATGTGCAATTTTGTTCCCAAATTTCAACCTCGTATCTTTCATCTAAGGCTTGCGTGCACATGATCAGGAATTGCAGCGTTTTGAACGCAGGGTATTGCCGCTGTGTCCAAAACAATGCATTGTACAGTACAAGCACAGTGGGTGGAATTTCTAGAAATCTCATGCCCACTGTGCTTCTCGCCTCCACAGCATGTTTTCAGCTACGATGCAGGTTGCCCTGCTACCGCTACTCCATAGCATGTTATTTTCATGCTACGAAGTCAAAAGCAAACTCCAGCGGGTGAATGCAGGGAAAAGCGGCCCTGCACCGAACGCAAAAAGTAGGCAAAGAGCGGCTGCATTCTCCATGTTTTCACCCGCTGGTTACCACAAGTCTGGATGCACTGTGTCCAACATGCAGTGCCTCCGGATCGTGTGTACATACCCTAAGATAGGAGTTAGGTGCAATAAAGTAGTGCATATGATTAATAAACAGTATTTAAATAATGACTTACCGTATATACTCGCGTATAAGCCGAGTTTTTCAGCCCAAAAATTGGGCTGAAAAGTTACCCCCTCGGCTTATACGCGAGTCACTATACGGGGGCCCCCCCCCCCAGAGGTATACAGGCCCCTCCCATGGTCCGTAAACCTGTAAAGGAAGATGATTATACTTATCACTGTCCCGGTGCCGTCCCCGCTCTGCATCGCGATCCTCCATCTGCATCGCGCTCCTCCATCTTCCGGCTTCCTGTCGGCGCCGACAATGACGTCATTCGGCGCAGAACACAGGAAGTCGGAAGCCGGTGAATGAAGATGGAGGATCGCGATGCAGATGGAGGATCGCGATGCAGAGCGGGGACGGCAGCGGGACAGCGATAAGTATAATCATCTTCCTTTACAGGTTTACAGACCATGGGGGGGGCCTGTATACTGATGGGGGGCCTGTATACCTCGGGCTGCTGTATATACCCTGGGGCTGCTGCTCTATGTACCCTGGGGCTGCTGCTGTATGTACCCTGGGGCTGCAGCTGTATGTACCATGGGGCTGCTGCTGTATATACCCTGGGGCTGCTGCTGTATATACCCTGGGGCTGCTGCTGTATATACCATGGGGCTGCTGCTGTATATACCCTGGGGCTGCTGCTGTATATACCCTAGGTCTGCTGCTGTATATACCCTGGGGCTGCTGCTGTATATACCATGGGGCTGCTGCTGTATATACCATGGGGCTGCTGCTGTATATACCCTGGGGCTGATGCTGTATATACCCTGGGGCTGCTGCTGTATATACCCTGGGAAGGCTGCTGTAACACTGCTGGGGCCTGTATATACCACTGGGGAGGCTGCTGTATACCACACTGCTGGGGGCTGTATACTACCACTGGGGAGGCCTGTATACCATCGGGGGGGCCTGTATACCACACTGCTGGGGGCTGTATACCTGTGCTGGGGTCCACCCTCGGCTTATACACGAGTCAATAGTTTTTCCCAGATTTTGGGGGCAAAAGTAGGGGGGTCGGCTTATACACGGGTCGGCTTATACACGAGTATATACGGTATATAGGATTTTTTCTTTTAAAACCTTTTGGCAAATTTAGAAAATGTTTAACCCCTCCATCACCCAGCCTATTTTCAGCTTCCTGACCCAGCCATTTTTTGCACTTCTGACCAGTGTCACTTTATGAGGTTATAACTGTGGAACGCTTCAATAGATCCCAGTGATTCTGAGATTGTTTTTCAAAACATATTTTAATTCATGTTAGTGGTAAATTTAAAATTGTGAAAAAATGTGAAATTTGGTGAATATTTTTAAAATGCTACAATTTTCAAACTTTTAATTTTATAACCCTAAACCACAGAGTCATGTGACACAAAATAATTATATATTTCCCAAATGTATGCTTTACATCAGCACAATTTTTAAACATTTTATTTTTAGGAAGTTAGAAGGGTTCAAAGTTTATCAGCAATTTCTCATTTTTCCAACAAAAATTACAAAAAATGCTTTTAGGGAACACATCACATTTGAAGCAACTTTGAGGGGCCTATATGACAGAAACTACCGAAATGTGTCAACATTCCAAACACTGCATCCCTCAAACTACTCAAAACCAGATTTAAGAATTTTATTAACACTTCACTTGCTTTAAAGGAATTAAAGCAATAAAGCAATATGGAAGGAAAAAATGAAAATGTAACATTTTCCAACAAAAATGTTAATTTAGCTTCAAATATTGCATTTTCACAAGAGTAACAGGAGAAATTGCACCATGCAGTTTGTTGTGCAATTTTTCCTGAGCATGTAGATACCCCATATGTGGCAGAAAGCCACTGTTTGGGCATATGGGAGGACTCAGAAGGGAAGGAGCGTTATTTGACTTTTTGAACAGAAAATTGTCTGGAATCATTAGCTTAAACCATGTCTAGTTAGGAGAGCGCCTGACGTGCCTAAACAGTGGAACTCCCCCACAATTGACCCCATTCTGGAAACTATACCCCTCTAGAAATGTATATAGATGTGTGTTAAGCACATTGAACCCCCATGTGCTTGATACATTGAGTCGAGAAAATGAAAAAATACTTTTCCACAAAAGTGTTCTTTTAAGCTCAATTTTTTTCACTTTTACAAGGACAACAGGATAAAGTGGACACCAAACTTTGTCGGGCAATTTCTCCTGAAAACGCTGAAAACCCATATGTGGTGAAAAACTACTGTTTGGGAACACAGCAGGGCTTGGAATGGAAGGAGCACCATGTGATTTTTTTGAACGGCAAACTGACTGGAATCGTTTGCTTGCACCCTATTGCATTTGGAGAGCCCCTAAGGTGGTTAAACAGTGGAAACTTCCTAGAAGTTACCCCATTTTGGAAACTAAACACCGCCAAGGAATTTATCTAGATGTGTGATGAGCACTTTGAACCCCAGGTGCTTCACAGAATTTTATAACATTGAGCTGTGAAAATAAAAAAATACTTTTTTGACAAAAATGTAATTTTAATCTTAATTTTTTCATTTTCACAGAAACAACACAATAAAATGGAACCTAAAATCTGTTGTGCAATTCCTCCTGGGAATGCTGACACCTCATATGTGGTGGAAAACCACTGTTTTGGCACACATAAGGGCTTGGAAGGGAAGGAGCATCTTTTAACTTTTTGAACACTATGTCCAAGGTCGTTAAGTGGTTAAATAACATAACATAAATATTACATAACCTTTGATTTCTGTGTTATTTCAATGCTGCCTCTATATAATTCCCTGGATTGTGTTTTGGGAGGTTTGAAATTGTGATGACTCCTCTACATCACATAACATTTGCAGCCTATTACTGGCCTCAGTAGCAGTAGCATAATTAAAAGGTTGTGGACCTGAGTGTCAGATCACCGACAGGACTCCAACCATAATAGCTATAATACCGTTAGGGCCACTTTACACACACCAACTTATCTGTCCAACTTCTGACCAACTTGCTGGTTGCAGTCAAATCATGGACACATTGCTCCATTTTGTGACTGTGTACAATGGAACAATGTGTCCATGATTTCACTGCAATCAGCAAGTTGGTCAGAAGTTGGACAGATAAGTTGGTGTGTGTAAAGTGGCCTTTAGTCTTTTGTAATAGAATGAGTTGGCTGACTCCACCTGAAGACTTTTGCACTGTAATTTTTCATCCTATTTTGTTTGTGCATACAGTTACCTGATATAGTACTATTTACTGTTCTGAGAATTAAGTACAAGAAAAGAAAGAATTAGCAGCTGACAAGTTTAGATATTAAAAGGAGTTGCAAGAGTATTAGGAGGAAGTTAGTTTCTGGTTTTATTGAGTAAGAGTTCAATAGTGAAGAGAAGAAGGTGACATTGCCAGATCTTCCATATGAGTGTTTGTCAAGGAGGAGGTCAGAAAATGCCAGCAGCAAGTTCTCAAAGTCATGAAAGTAACTAGAGAAAGGTCCCAGAGTGACAGGAAGACGGCAAGCCAAAGTACCTTGTGTGTGAGAGAGATAGTAGACTTGAGTTCAGCTTCCAAAGTGCAAAGTTAGAAGTCATAAAGAGGCAACTGTGCATTTCTTAATGACACTGAGGTTGCTATGTAAGTCAGGCTTTGGGTCCTTATTGATTAAATACTGGTTTTGCTATGCTGGGGCACATGTCTTATAAGTGAGTGAGGCATTCAAGAGGCTAGCTAAAAATGAAGGGTCCCTTTGATATCTATTATATTGCCACAATATTGTTCTTAAAAATAAATTTTACCACCTGCAGCCATAATTTTATTTAATTAGTTTTTCATAATATCACATAGCTCTAAAAAAAGTGACTCGTTAGACTTTTAGCGCTAACAATTTCTGATAGAGTACTGATCACAACATAAGTTTTAGAACTCAGCTCCCCTTAAGCACCACCATGATTTTTTTTTTTTGTTCAGCGGTGTAGTACTTATCATCAGCGCAGATTCAGTGCTGCAGTGACATCTTGTGACAACTTCTGACTGATGGAAGTCAAAAGTAGTGGTCCCAAGCTCTCAAAGCAAGTTTATGAAAGCTAGAGGAAGACCTTCATAGACTTTTATTGAAAAGTGACCTGAGGCTCACTCCAGAAATACTGAGGAGATCAAGCATTTGGAAAACTGCTTGGGACCATTGCGAGTAGTGGCGATTAGTGATGAGCATTACTATCCGCTAATCACACGGATAGTACAGTATTCACGACACTCCTTACTTGGTGCGCATCGCAGGTGCTAGTGAGTGATGTGTTGATCGTGAACAATTTGACACAAATGGACAGCTCCCTTCAGTACACAAAGGGAGTCGACACCCCAGTGAGAGCAGCTTGAATTTTAGTCTTTCTCTCGGGGCGGCACAGGTGTTTTATGCAGTGAAAACTCAAAAAGCCCACCCTCCTTGCCTGACCTGGAAATACTTGTTTTATAGCCAGATGTGTGTGGGCGGAGCCTATTGCTAATTGACTAACATTGGACTCACTATTCAGACGAGTATGCAAGTATTACAAAGTACTTGTTATGAGTATAGCAATTACAATATCTCACTACTCGCTCATCTCTAGTGGCAATAGAAGATGAAAATGGTGGCAGGAATGTATAAGACTAAGTGCAGGGATTGTAGATTAGCAGCATCACTCATAAAAAAGGCTGTGCTGGTGCTCTAACAATAAATCAAGAAAAGAAATTAAATTGGAAGAGGCTGAATTTGTTAGCCTCAAATTTTGACTTGTGTTATTAAAACATTGATTTATGTCTGGTGTGGCTGCCACATCGCCACTCCAAACCAGGACTATTTTATCAACATTTGGCTGTAACAGCTCACATGATCAATATATGGGTTAATGTGTGAAAAAATGTAGGTATCTTCCCACTACGACATATAGAACAGTGATTCTCAACTCCAGTCCTCAAGGATATCAACAGATCATATTTTCAGGAGTTCTTTAGAATTGTAGAGGTGAAAATTCCATAACCTGTTCAATACTAATGAAGATCTGAAAATATAATCTTTTGGTGAGCCTAATTGAAAGGACCACCAGAAAAGGGAAATATTTTACCCCATCGAGCTGCCTTGATTCTGTAAAAAACACTTTGATAATGAAGAAAAAAATTCATTACACTTTACCTAAATTGCTGTAACTATGGGTTTCTTTACCTGGATTATCTAGCACTAACTATTGTGATTAGTGATGAACGAGTGTAATTGTTACTACCGTGTTTTGCCGAAAGTAAGACCCTGTCTTACATTTTTTTGGGGGCCAAAAGTGGCCCTCTGTCTTACTTTCGGGGGGGGGGTCTTATATTGGCAGCCCCAGCCACTGCAGCCTCCCATCCACACACACCCACCCATACACATACAAACACACATACACACACACATACAAACACACACACATACACTTACAAACACACACACATACACACACACATACACACACACATATACATACATATACATACACACACATACACACACACACACATACCATACACACACTGCTTCTTACCGGCTCCCTGCTGTCCTCGCTGGCCCCTGGTGTGTCCAGGCTCCTCCAGTGTCCTGCAGGTGCAGCCGCTTTGGAGCAGATGGGGTTAATCACAGCCTAACTTGCTGTGTGACCCTGCTCAATGCTGCACAGCCCGGCTCGAGCTCTGATTGGCTCCCAGGAACCAGCGGGCGCGGCCAGATGACGTCCTGAGCTCTGATTGGCTCGTCATCTAGCCGCGCCCGCTGGTTCCTGGGAGCCAATCAGAACTCGAGCCGGGCTGTGCAACGTTGAGCAGGGGCACACAGCAAGTTAGGCTGTGATTAACCCCATCTGCTCCAAAGCGGCTGCACCTGCAGGACACTGGAGGAGCCTGGACACACCAGGGGACAGGTACCGGCCCTATATTCCCCAGCGCCCCCCCCCCCCAGGCGGCCTTACTTTCGGAGGGGGCCTTATATTAGCAGACTTCCTCCATTCCCCCTACCCTGTCTTACTTTCGGGGGGTCTTACTTTCGGGAAAACACAGTATTTGTTACTCGCATGGCTAATACAGTATTCACGATACTTGGTGAGTATCACTGGTACTCATGAGTGATGTGTCGATTGTGAATGATCTGACATATATTGCCAGCTCCCGTCAGTACACAAAGGGATTCGGCACCCCAGTGAGAGCAGATTTAATGTTAGGTTTTCTCTGGGGGGCACTGCAAGGTTTTTTATGCAGTGAAAACTCAAAAAAGCCCACCTTTCTAGCCTTTCCCGAAAATACTGGATGTGTGTGGGTGGAGCCTACGACGAATTGACTAACATTGGACTCGCTATTCGGATGAGTACACAAGTATTACAAAGTACTCGTTACGAGTATAGTGATTACGAATATTTTGCTACTCAATCATCACTAATTGTGATCCAAGCACTAACCATGGTTCAGTAGCATTTATGCAGGGTACTGGTTATAGGCAAGATGGAAAATAAGAATGTATCTTCTTACACATAATAAAGTCAGAAAAGTACTAAACACAATTCAGGACAGATAGACAGAATTGTATATATTTGCTTTGTTTATTGCCATCCCAACTGTGCGATTTTCCATTTTTACTTTTCCTCCCTTCCTTCCAAGATCCATAAACTTTTCATTTTTCTGTCAAAATAGACATATGACGGCTTTTCCATTCCATGTACTGGGAAACAGGAAAGGAAATTCCAAATGCAGCAAAACTGCAAAGAATATAATTCAATTGTTTTGGGGATTTTATTTTTACGTTATTCATTGTTTGGTAAAATGACTTGTGAATATAATACTCCATGCCAGTACAATTACAGCAATGCCAAACTTGTATATATATTTTATTTATTTTTTACTTAAAGTAGTTTAAACTATTCAGATTTTGGGTCTTTTAGGTAGTGTAGGTGCTGGGATACAAAATCCATCAAGATAACAGTCCCTTTGAGGATAGCTGTATAAAGGCAGGCAGGTAAGGTATATAACACACTTTGGTGTAGCACAAGAGGCTGTATACCAGTCAGCACATCGGGGGCTGGTGTACAGGTTTCTAATATCTATCTATCAAAACAACAGTCCTTTTAGGAGTAATTTAGCTGTATACAGGCAGGCAGGGTATATAGCACACTACGGTGTAACACAAGTGGCTGTATACCAGTCAGCACATCTGGGGCTGGTGTACAGGTTTTTAATATCTATCTATCTATCTATCTATCTATCTATCTATCTATCTATCTATCTATCTATCTATCTATCTCTCTATCTATCAAAACAACAGTCTTCTAAGGATTAATTTAGCTGTATACAGGCAGGCAAGGTATATAGCACACTACGGTGTACCACAAGTGGCTGTATACCAGTCAGCCCATCTGGGGCTGGTGTACAGGCTTCTAATATCTATCCATCAAAACAACAATTGAAATGTTGCCTTTTAGGTTAGTGGAGATGGAAGCATTCTGCAACCTGATGGCATTGGCCATCCCTCATTACTCGGTCCCCAGCCTCCACTATTTCTCCTTGTGTGCTGTCCCCGCATTACAAGCACTTATCCCAAAACATTAGCCATGCCCTTAACAACGCAGTTTTCGACAAAGTCCACCTAACCACAGACCCGTAGACATGAGCTTGTGGGTAGGGACATCTCACTGATGGCACACTGGGTTAATATAGTGGAAGTCGGGACCTAGTTAGACCTTGGGACAGTACACGTCCTCCCGACGTCAAGGATTGCAGCCCTAACTCAATCATGGTTGCCCCCACAGTCTACAGCTCCTGCACATCATCCTCCTCAGCTGCCTCCTCCTCCTCTTCACCCTCTACATCAGTCAGAAGCTGGAAGCACTGCCATACTGCCTTGGCCAAGCGGCAACAGGCTGCGCTGAAGTTAATATGCGTAGGTGACAAACCACACAATGCTGTCGAGTTGTGGACAGCTATGAAAGAGCAGGCAGATCTGTGGCTCACACCACTGAACCTACAGCCATACATGGTCATGTGTGACAATGGCCGGTTCCTGGTGGCTGCTCTGAGGCAAGGCGAGCTCACACTTGTCCCATGCCTGGCCCATGTGCTCAACCTCAGCGGTTTCTTAAATCCTACCCGGAGCTGTCGGCTCTGCTCGTCAAAGTACGCCGCCTGTGTGCCCATTTTAGAAAGTCACCTACTGCTTCGGCCGCCCTTGCCGGATTTCAGCAGCGTTTACATCTTCCGGCTTACAGACTAGTGTGTGATGTCCCCACGCATTGGAATTCGAGACTACAGATGTTGGTCAGGATTTGTGAGCAGAAGAGGGCTGTTGTTGACTACCAGCATCAACAAGGTGTCGGTATTCGTTTCAGACTCGACACATAAGACCTGAGGAGTGGACATGGATGTCTGACATATGTACCATCCTCCAAAACTTTGAGGACTCCACCAAAGTCATCATTAGCGTCACCATCCCGCTTCTGTCTTCTGAAACCCTTTCTGCTCAAAATCTAAGAGGATGCATTGCAGGCAGAGCATGATGAGATGGAGCAAGGAACCATACAGGGTCATTACACACAACCCAGCCTCATCTCATCCCAACGTGGATTGGGGGACAATGAGGAGGAGGAGGAAGAAGAACAAGAGCTAGATTCATGCGCTATAGATGGCACTACCTACACAACTGTCATATCGTCTGTTCAGTGTGGATGGCCAGAGGACAAGGAGGAGGAGGAGAGCATGGTCAGTCATCCTCTTGGAGAGGACACGGAAGTCTTGTTACCAGTCTGGTTATTTTCTGATAACGCTGGCAGCAGAGGTCACAGTTCGGTGGACAACCAAGTAGTACAGGCAAGGGAGACACAACTCCAATCCAGGAAAGGCTGAGGAACACTCTCAAAGTTCTGGGAGAGTTTTATTAGCCCCTCCCATGGCACAGGCCATGAGGCACAGGGTACTCTCACAATGACTTCAAAGTTTGGCATAATGCTGAAGTAGTACTTTTTTGACCATACCAAAGTCCTCCATGATTCCTCTGTGCCTTGTAATTATTGGGTATCCAAGCTGGACACGTGGCATGAACTGGCTCTCTACGCCTTGGAAGTACTGGCCTGCTCTGCAGCTAGCATTTTGTCAGAGCGGGCTTTTAGTGCCGCAGGGGGAATTATTACTGATAAGTGCACCCGCGTGTCAACTGAAAATGCTGACAGGCTGACTCTTATTAAAATGAACAAAGGCTAGATTGAGCCAGACTTTTGAACATCAGCAAATGATAGTAGAGCAATATAAACTCAAAGCCAGTGTCTTTTTGGAGAAATATATTCCCATGCTTCTCTTAACCCCTACACATGGCTATATGCTTCCTGATTTTGGCTATTTGCTCTAGTCCTTCTCCTTCTCCTCATCCTACCCCACCATATCACCAGGGTGACCGTGGTCCATGATGCAACACCCACATAATATTTTTGAATGGTGTTTATGATGCCGGTAACAAAAAAAAAGTTAGACAGTATATTCATGTATGTCCCCCAGGGGTAAATGTTTCAGTCCATACTTAGTGCATGGGCATTGCAAGTATAGGAGACCCACTCCTTTATAATGGGAATGTTGTTTTAATGATGCCCTTCTCCACGTCTCTTAAAAGGGGCATCAGAGTGCCTCCCAATTTTTGGCAGCCTGCATAGGGCAACACTATGGAAGACGCACTTCCTAATAATGTGAACATACAATATTTAATGAGGCCCTCCTCCACGTCTCTTAAAAGGGGCATCGGAGTGCCTCCCAATTTTTGGCAGACTGCATAGGGCAACACTATGCAAGACCCACTTCCTAATAATGGGAACATTATTTAATGAGGCCCTCCTCCACGTGTCTTCAAAAGGGCAGCAGAGTGCCTCACAATTTTTGTCAGCCTGCATAGGGCAACACTATGGAAGACCCACTTCCTAATAAAGGGACCATACAATATTTTACGAGGCCTTCCTCCACGTCTCTTAAAAGGGGCATCGGAGTGCCTCCCAATTTTTGGCAGCCTGCATAGGGCAATTCTATGGGAGACCCACTTCCTAATAATGGGAACATACAATATTTAATGAGGCACTCCTCTACGTCTCTTAAAAGGGGCATCAGAGTACCTCCCAATTTAAAAAAATAAAAATCTTTATTGTACTAAAAAAAATAATAATAAACAAACACTGTCTCACAAGTGAGTATGAGCTCTTCACATTTTCCCCAGTAAAATCCATTATGGTTTCGTTTTTGGACATTTTATTGTGAGTTCGTAAAAGTGGCATAATACTCAGACAAGATTGTTCATAGCAGTGACCTGGGGAACAGAAATGCTTAAAAGGGTCTTCCCCATGCTGTTCCCATGTTATTTGAACACTGTTATTATACATTTGTGACTTTTTTAGGGTTTATCCAGGCTGCTGGGAGTGCCGCCGGAAAAATGCTCGGGTTTCCCATAGGTTAACATTGGGTTCGGTGCACGGGTTGAGCACCCGAACATCTCAATATGCTCGACCAGAGCATCGAGCACCCAAGCATTTTACTGCCCACTCATCAAGAGCAAATGGGCAAGAGTGACAGCCTGGACTTCCTCACTTTCAGAGGTAATTCCAGGATCAGGG